>OU974061.1:2800000-4000000 GCA_918843915.1 Notodonta ziczac | reverse complement strand
TATCGAGCGCAACTCCACGAAAGAAAACAAAAGGCTAATGAAAGTCTCCAACAGTGGGCACAGGAAGTGGAAAGGCTGGTTCGTCGTGCTTACCTGTCGGCACCAGAAATGATTGAGAAGACTCTGCTGGATGCTTTCATCAATGGCATAAGAGAAACGGAAGTTAGGACCTTTGTACGGCTGGGCCACGATCAAACTTTGAAGAAAGCGCTTGCACATGCTCTCGAAGTGGAGGCTGTTCGGCAGGACTCTAAATTAAATAAGGTAAGAGAGGTTAAGGAGGTTGTCAAAGAGGAAAAGAAGCCTCGGTTAGTCCCAACTTGTTATGGTTGTGGTGGTAGGGGACATATTCGCCTGGAATGTCCTTCGAAGAAGAGAAAGGTCACAGACGAGTCTGAAACCCAAGGTCAAGTTATGGCGCCAACCGTTACCATAACCCAAGTTTGTAATGGGAATAGTCTGATCGTCGAGGCCACCTTGAACGACCAACCTTGCGGCTTAACTGTGGATACAGGAGCATCACGTACAATTGTGAAGCCAGAGCTACTGAAACGCACTATAATGTGGGAAAAGCGATCGCCATCGTGTCATCTGCAGACAGCCACTGGTCAGCCAGTTTCCGTCCTCGGTGAGACGGATGTCAAGATAAGAATTGGCAACCGGGTATACCGTCAGTCAGTGTTGATTGCAAGTATTACTAATGATTGCATTTTGGGACTGGATTTCTTGAAGAATCAACAGTGTGTTTTGGATGTAGCCAAAGAAGTGCTAAGGTTTCCAGATCAAGAAGTATGTTTACGAGGATCGCGCCCGTGTAATATTTATCGTCAGAGGAAGGGAGTCCGGGAAGAGGTTAAGCTCATAAGGACTCATGGAACTGACGATGAATGGACCGGAACCAGTATGAAGAAGGCGCAGGAAGAAGATGATGATCTACAACCTATACTGCACTGGAAACGGAGTGGAAACAGGCCTCCATGGAGTGACGTGTCCGTCTACAGTCCGACAACGAAGAGTTATTGGGCTCAGTGGGACAGTTTGGCTCTGGTAAATAATGTTCTGTACAGGAAATGGGAATCTACCGACGGTAAAGAAATTACCAGGCAAGTGATAGTGCCGCGGAGTAAGGTAGCCCCTCTTCTACGGCACATTCACGATGGTGTTTCTGGTGGGCACCTTGGATTCAAGAAAACCCTGTTTAAGGTGCGACAGCGGTTTTATTGGCTGTGCTATCGGAAAGAAGTCGAGGACTGGTGCCGTAAATGCACTGTATGTGCGTCAGTGAAAGGACGGCAGACAACGAGCAGGGGAAAGATGGAGAGCTGGTACGAGCGCACCAACGGTTTTAAAGAAGGGACACTGGTGTGGCTTCACAAACCTCTGCGCACAAAAGGAAAGTCCCCGAAACTTCAGGCTCGCTGGGAAGGACCTTATACAGTTATTACGAGGATCAACGATGTGACCTATCGCATTAAGAAGGGACTTCGAGGAAAGCCAAAGGTAGTCCATGTGGACAGATTGGCTCGGTATCATGGAACAAATGATGCTCGGGACGAGCATGACTAAGAGGGGGGTAATGTTGCGACCTAGAAACTACTTGGTCAAATATCTCGAAGAATCCTTATTTTATCAGCTTGATACAAAAACGCATTTTTATTCTAGATGTACTCCATCGATTAATTACGAAGGATCTCTAAAAATTGAATGTTCGAGACTGTAGGTATGTAGGTATAAAGTGAACGCCCTTGCGTTATCGGCGCGACGGCCGGCGAATACCTACTCGCGAACGAATACAAAGGGAAGCCGACAATGTGTCTCGAGATCATTCGATTCCGATTATTATTACGTACATACCTACCGAGAATGTTCAGGAAAATACCAGCTCGCATCTTTATTCCGTATATAAGGTGTTGACGACGGGCAGCGAGTTAGTTACTTCTTGGAAGCGACAGTGTACGGAACTTAAGTAAGCGAACGAAGAGTGATATACCAGTGACCTAGGCGATAATATTGGAATACTGTGAGTCTGCTAAGTGATTTGGAACAGTGCTTGTTGTGTGTAACTAGTATTAGTGAACTAGTGTAGAACGGTGTATTTGTCAAGTTTGTGGAGAGCGGAATAAACCCTTTATACACGTAGTCGGCATTAATTGTACCTACCCCTAGTACGCAACAATACGCATGAAAGTATGTCTGTTTTGTTTTGGCAAAAATACGCGAGTTAGCTGCCACGATGTCAACCTAAAGGCTATAGGGAAGTGGGATCAAGGGAGAGAAAGGGATAGAAGCTATTTCGTCTGTCTGACCTTCTCCAGCTTGCAGCATAGCGTCGCATGTTTAATGTTATTCAATGCTAATTACATAAGAATATTATCAAAAGGTTATCAGTTTCATTGACCCTTAATATATTTGTTTAATATTTGATAAATAGATCTTATTCCAGGGATCTTAGAATCGAGATGCCTTGAGTAGACAATCTCATCCACCCAGTCCCAAAAGTGGATGGAATTAATTACAAATTGTATTAAATAAATATTATGTTCTAAGTTTAGTTTCTTCTTTTATTTTGCTGTGTGAATTGAAAGTCTGCTCATGATGCAATGTTATATTAAATATGTCAGATCGACTGAAATTGAATGAGGAGACAAATTGACGTTTTCAACAAGTTGAATGTCGACCGTCCTAGCAATCGACAAGTTGAATCAACAAATTGAATTGTGGATAAAGAGTCAATTTGGTGTCATTTGCGCTGTTACTTTGAAATAGTCATGGTCACGACGCGTGCTTCCACTGCAGCTCATTACAAATCAACATAAAATTGTGAGCTGGATTGATTGGGTAGAGTCAATCTCAACTTCAACCAATTGAATCAACGAATTTAATATGAAATTGCATCGTGTTGAAACGACTGCAACGATTGAGGTACAAAATGTAGAGATACACTGGGATAATACCTAGAGGATTTTTTTATCGCACAGTTACTTATTTCATAAAACCGGGATAGATAATATCAATTTTAACAAATTCGAGACATGATAAACCTTTTGTCGTCCGCATTAACTTTTCGTAATAAGTGACGTTATCAATACGGCTGGATTATGTTTTATAGTAACGCAATAAATTGTTTCCGTGTCATTAGATTAATTAAATAACGTACATCAATGAAATTATAAAAATAAATTGATGGAACTCCGATTTAAGAATAAGAACGGTACCTATTTAAGATATTATATGGGACTTTACGGTCCACTGCACTGCTAGATTTCAGGGATAATTTTCAGCATCCCCTGAACTCACTTTATTATTGACACTCGTAATAAAGAGAGCTCAGTTTATACTGTTTTTTTCCCCAAGGTGCTGGCTCCTCTACTGATACATACAGTATCTATTATATTATCTCTGGCCACCCCCTTCGGAGACTATCGAGACTTTATGGTAGACCGTTGTATTACTCGTTTGAATACAAAAATGTAATAAATGGACGTAATTATACTCGAAATAGTAACTATATACATAGAGTCAATATGGTTGGTAATACAATTAGTAATTTATGTGCACATGTTACATTCAAGCATAACTGAAATAGCTTCCGTCACGAGGACATTTTATCGCTCACTATCCTAATAGAGAACAATACCTAGAACTCTATTAAAATAAAATGGAAACACTCCAAAAACAACCTTTACTTTTGTAAACCTAAAAAAGAAAAACGTTTTTGACACATAAGTACTTTACCGCCAAAATTTTAAAAAATATAACACAGGTCACTAACTTTTTTTTCCGAAACGTGGCAGCGATGTTGCTTGCACGCGATCCACGCGACGGCTATGAGCTCACTGCGGAGAGTTCTTATCAATTCGTACGCCGAGTTAATGCGGATGCATAATCAGCATACGCTATGTGATGTTGGCGGTTTTATAAAAGTGTTGAATAGCAGTTAGGTATTTAGTGCTGTCATCACAACCCCTCGATATTGAGAGCACTGAATCCGCTCTGCTAGAGATGACAGTTACTTAACTATACAGATTAAAATGGATCTTCTCAGATTCCTTTCATCAGGATTTCATTTTTAAAATAACCTACAAATCAGAGGCAATCTCTTTTTAAAAGAATTCAGCTATAGCCTCTGTTGTATGTAATAAGCAGCCATGAACCAAAAACTGTTTGGATGCCACACTAGGAACAACTTGCTAGGTGTGATGGAGGCTATGTCATTCTTATTGTTCAGGAGTGAGAGCAACATAGTTTGATTGGTCTATCGAAACTACCAATGGATTGCAATTGGTTCATCATACATTTTAAATGCCTTATGAAGTGTATGTGTTTTGAAAACTGTTGTTCTAGAGTGCGGGCAGTGGTTGATAAACTGCTTATTTGTATAGAATGGTACCTAGGTACCTACATTAACAAAAACAATTTATTATATGTAGAGCTAAACTTTATGTATAGCTATCAAAAATTAAAGCATAAATAATGGTCTTGTACTTTTAACACAGACCACCGTATGGTAAGAAGCTGTCTAAGCCTAAACCAACCGAAAAGATCCAGGAAAAACCTATCAAATAATAATAAGCTGTATCAAATTTCAGAACACAGTCATTCCACTAATTCCCGCACAACAGAATCACTCCATGAAATTATTACCTCCGACGCAGAAACCGGGACTAAATACAGGAGATTTCAAAACAAATTGAAAGAGATGCTAGTCAGCAAACCCAGAAGCAAAGAAAGCTATTTAAGCAAACAAACACTAGAACTATTAGACGAAAGAAGAACACTAATATCAAATAAAGCGGACAAAGATAGACGCCAAAAAATTGCAAACCTTAGCAAGGAAATTAAGGAGAATATGAGAAAAGACCGTAAGGAGAAAAGAAATAGAGTATTGGAAGAATATATAAAAAGATCAGGAGGAACAAAAAAGGCTATGAAACAACTAAGCGAACATGGGAAAGAATGGATATCGAAACTAAAGCAACGCGAATGTTACTTAACTAATCGACTCTCAATACAGAAACTAGCTACGGACTATTACCGCCTATTGTACTCGGATAAATTCGATTCAGGGTTGGCCACAATTCCGGAAGTAAACGAAACAAAAGAAAACAAATTAGACGAAGTGCCAGAAATCCTTACCTCAGAGGTAATCAAGGCAATAAAATCCCAAAAACTAGAGAAAGCCCCAGGACCGGACAAGATACCTAATGAAATGCTTAAGGGGACCTTAGAGGAAACCAGTCCTGTGCTAGCAAAACTTTTCAATGAAATCTTACAAACAAGGCAAATTCCAGAAGAATGGACCGAGTGTCACATAATTCTACTACATAAGAAAGGCCCTAGAGACGAGATTGGGAACTACAGGCCAATTTCTCTAATATCAAACATATATAAAGTATTTGCTAAAGTTATCCTGGAAAGAATATCATTAACGCTAAACGAAAGCCAACCCGTAGAACAGGCAGGATTCAGAAAGGACTTCAGCACAATAGATCACATTCACACAATAAAACAGTTGATACAGAAGTATAACGAATACAATAAACAAATCTACTTGGCGTTTATAGATTACTCAAAGGCATTCGACAGCCTCAGGCACCAATACATATGGCGGAGTCTTGAACAACAGGGGGTACATAGCAACTATATAGATATACTTAAGAGTATATACAAATCTAGCAAGGCCAGCATTAAATTAGAATCAAAAGGAGAATCTTTTCCTATCAAAAAGGGCGTACGTCAAGGCGATCCTCTCTCCCCTACGCTATTTAACGCTGTACTCGAGCACATCTTCAGACAGCTAAACTGGGACCACTTAGATCTGAACATTAAGGGAGCTCGCCTAAACCACCTAAGATTTGCCGATGATCTGGTGCTTCTTGAAGAGAATCCAACAGCAATAGAACAAATGATGCAGAGCCTAGCTAATATAAGCAGAGAAGTTGGCTTGGAAATCAATGCCAGTAAAACAAAATTGATGACAAACTCAAGGGAAATAGATGTTATGGTAGATGGCAACAAGATCGAATATGTCAAAGAATATATCTACTTAGGACAGACAATATCCCCTTCAGATGAAATGACAAAGGAAATAAACAGGCGAATAGCCCAAGGATGGAGAAAATACTGGTCACTGAAGCAAATAGTGAAAAGTAAGGATCTAGGCAACCACATAAAAAAGAAAACATTAGATACCTGCATTCTACCAGTTCTTACTTATGGCTGTGAAACTTGGTCAACAACACTTCATCACAGGGAAAGGCTAACAAAATGCCAACATGCCATGGAAAGAAGCATGCTAGGGTTAAAAATCAAAGACAGAGTCAGGAACGTAGACATAAGAACACAAACAAAACTCACAGACATTCTTACCCGGATCGACGTCCAAAAATGGAGATGGGCTGGACATATGCTACGCCACCCCATCAACAAATGGAGCAAGCAAGTCACCCTCTGGCAACCAAGAGACGGCAAAAGAGGTAGGGGTCGTCAAGTAAGGAGATGGGAAGACGACTTGAAACAGACAGCGGGTCCATTCTGGTTGAGAGTAGCAAGGGACAGGACCCATTGGAAGGAATTGGAGGAGGCCTATGCCAAAAGGCACACCGAACTTAGGGACCTCTTGTAACCCTATGTTTAGGAATAAAAGGCTATTATTATTATTATTAATGGTCTTGTAGCATAAGCTAATTATGTTACACATTGTACTATTATGAGTAGATTACTTTATCAGCACTTGTATCAAGTTTCTGAGTGTTAAATTTTGTAATATAGTGTATTACTGGTATGATAGAACTTGACAATATTAATATGATTGATGCGATGACATGATTAATGATTTCCATTTGTATATAAATTTCATGTTTATCATCAATATCACAGGAATATCCGATTGGCATATCCTTTCGGATAAAAACCCCTAATAATTTAAGATTAAAAACAAAACAATTTTGTTTCTTTTGTTTGGTAATAAATATGATTGTTGAGTTAAATTGTTTATATAGAAATTGATGATTTTCAGGTACACTTTAAAAAAATGTACCTGACTATGTAAAGAAAATCCTGGTACTATGTGATTCAAGTGAGAATAGGATCGACTTTGCGCCATATTGTGACGTCATAGCTGTCAAATCTAATCAGTTAGGTAGGGTGAGCAAAACAAGATATTTTTTAAATAAAATTTATTTGCAAATGTTGAGTGACAAAATCATCACTGCTGCTTTCCGCTATAAAATAAAATATGATTATTGTAGATTTTTTAAATGTATTACGCCAACTGTTATTTAAAATAAAAAAGGGCATTCTGTTACCTGTATTTATAAAAACACGAAAAATGAATATCATCTTTGAATGGTTTTAAAAAACGAAGTATGACTTGAAATAATTAAATATTATACTAAGACAATTTACCCTTTTTACTTTAATTTAACCTTTTTATTTTAATTTGATGTAAGACTATTATTATTAATATGCAAATGTTTATTTTGCAAACCATACTTTTTAAGTGACATTTGACAGATAGAGGTTATTGACATTCCTATTCTTATATGAATCACATTATAGATATGCCATTCTGTGAAATACATACCTTACCTAAATGTTCCTTTGAAAGAAATGTACGTAATAGGGCAATGCCTCTCACATGTTACCTTACAACTTATTTGTGTCTCAGATAAATTTAAATTCTAGAAATGGCATCCCACTAATATAGTAAAAACACTTTTTTTTTCAAAATCCAAGACTAATTTTAAAAAATCTAGTCTTGGTGCCTGTCTATACCACAATCAGATTACCTTCGAAGTAGATTTTAAATAAATAAGATTAAAATTGGTTATGTACCTTCTACACCCATCTAAATTCAGACTTCCTAGGATTTTATTAATGTTGGCATTTTTAATCCTACAATTATAATATTGTAAATGCGAGAGTTTGTGAGTGTGGAAGTATGTTTGTTACTCTTTCACGTAAAAACTACTGAACGGATTTGGATGAAATTTGGAACACAGATAGCTTATAACCGGGATTATCACATAGGATACTTTACTTAAGTCTAGGCGGATGAAGTCGCGGGCAGAAACTAGTGTTATATACTTATTCACAACACTTATCTGGTATCAGAGAGCTAGCCAATCAAGAAGCTAAGTAAAGGTATTTAGGATGTTACACATAGGCTTTTAAAGGTAGAAATATAGTGAGAACAATTTAAAAAATACATATATCTATGTTACATACCCATTCCCAGCCGGTTTCATTATTATTTCAGCTCGTGATTTAGAGGCACGTTCCCACACAGGTATTCAAGGTTTGTTTATTCAATAGCCGTATCATATACTGCAAAAATGTAAACAATATACCCCGTCTGTGTATATTAACATTTTCCGGTACAATAACTTGTATTACAACAATCAAAGTCACCTAAACATATAGATATTTTCCCAGGCCAATTCCTCCACTATATTATTTTAAGAAGGTATCTACTATATAAAAATAAGTCGGGTTTTCCTTCCTGACGCTATAACTTCAGAACGCACGAACCGATTTCCACGGTTTTGCATTCGTTTGAAAGGTCTCGGGCTCCGTGAGGTTTATAGCAAAGAAAATTCAGGAAAAAATTCAACAGAAAAGCGCATTCCACGCGGACGGAGTCGCGGGGATCAGCTAGTGCAATATAAATAGTTATTTCAAGATTTCCCGAATCTAGAGAAATGTTTTGAATTTTTTATCTATTCTAATCACTTTTTATTGCTCTCTCTCTCTGTCCTTTTAGACAATTGCAGAAAAAATATAGATAACAGCAAGCCGGCAAGCATGATGCCAATCATGCCAATGCTAACAATGTCAAACATTACGAAATCGTTATACATTTTGGTTGGAAAAATTGCAAATTTATTTAATATCTTCTTGGTTTATTATAGTTATCCTGTGAAATGGTCCGATAGCAGAATTTTATTTGTATATCAGCTTCTTGGTCCGATTCCAAGAAGATTATCACAGGGTCCGATTAGTGATTCGGAACGTTTTTCATCCGTTTAGTATTGAAGGACTTGATTGGACAATATTTTATAATCTGCTTGTTGGACAAAATATTATTTCAGAACGAATTGTAATTCTTGCCAAGAAAATATAATGAAAATAAAGTAGTAAAATTTAAATACTATTATTCTTGTCAATTGAAATTCTTCCCATCCAATTTATTTAGTTATTAATGTTCATGCTACCCTGGAGGAAATCTGAATTCGAATTATTGATACTTTTTTCATACATTAACTCGTTTTATGAAACACTTACAACCAAATACGATAAAAAATTAAAAGTCCTTACACACTCTACAAACACTGAACGTAGCCCCTTTCTAATATTTAATTTACACGTTAAAAATGTATATCATACTTAGAAATTTTATATAACGATAAAGAACTGAATTGGGAGGATCCAATTGTGGTAGTAATGCATTTGTACGCTGACAACACTGATTTTCTATCTCTTTCTCTCCCGTTCAGTTCTCAAGGTAGCTGTCCATATGATTTTTTAGCAAAATTTAATGTATTTATGGCGTTTATTAGATAAATACTACGTGTTTCTAATTCTGTAATCAACTAGTTATTTGTACATAACAATAGTTATTCGTTTACGGTAATGATCACATAGATATTTTGTGGTGACAAATCCGCCTTCCAAACTCCAACGTTGTTTTGGTTGCGCAAAGTGTTGGAAAGTTATTTCAACTGTTATTCTATAATAAAACGTTTATGTTAGACGAATTGCTGGATGTGTGGTGAAGTTTTTAAGTGATGGTTTGGCGAGGATAGGCGAAATTGTGGTGTTAAATTTTCTAACCTATAAGTTTGGAGTACACAGGACTTGTCCATTCCAGATGAGTACGAAGATCATCAAAGCGAGCGCTGCGGAGCCCGACGTCTTCGAGACCTCGATCTCGCAGGCGCTGGTCGAGTTGGAGACCAACTCCGACCTGAAGGCGCAGCTTCGGGAGCTGTACATTACTAAGGCTAAGGAAATCGAACTCCATAACAAAAAGGTTAGTAGTCCCCATGGATTGTACTTATAATGTGAAGACAGTGTGCACAGGAAGGGAAAAAAACACTAAAGATAAGTGTATTATTGGTTATTACTTTTTGTAATGCTATAATGATGATGGAAAACCTAGGTGAGGAAACCTGCCATGTCTTTCGAAAAACGTGTGAAGTTAGCCAACTTATTCACCACATACTACATAGTCTAAAATACACAGAAGTGTCTGCAATGCAAATCTGCTTTCCCTTTGGGGAGTTCAAGTCATGTTGGAAATATTTTTTCGAAATTCATCCCTATGGAGTGAAATATAGATATTCCAAGTTTTTAGGTCAAGATCAGGGGTAAGGGACTTAGTACAAATCTTCACAGCATCAAATACCAATCTTTCATTACTAGAAGACAGTTTTTGACCTTTACAAACGAATGCAATGTCTTAATCAATTGTTAATTCAAGTATATCACTGTAAGTCTCTTCATCAGGTCCAAACATAGCACAGCCAACAGTGACAAAAAGATAATGTGAAAATAGAAAAAATGTGACTTCTATCCAATAAGAAAGAGAAAGCAATTTAGTTTGATAAAATCTATGATAAGTCTTGTCTGGGCATGCAAGCTATCTGCTAGAATCCCAAATAATATTAGTCTGGATGTTAGCAGCTATAATTTATCCTATTTTAATCCTCCCACACACCACCACAATGATGACACCAAGGTTTGATGCTTAACATCCGCACATGCGAAGTCCCGCGGTCATATGCCGTATCGCGGCGTCAAATTACAAGTGTCGTAAAAAACCCTCTCATTCAAATTCTATTGGCACTATCGCCTTTTTGATGACTGTTTTAGTTTCTTGAATAAAGGGCCCGTATGTTACAAAGTAAACAATCATATTAAAACCACTCATGAATCCATTAAAAAAAATCACTAAAAAGTCGGGAGGCCGTGCGTTCACTCACCAAGGCGTTAGTGACTGATGAATGAAGTATGATTTCTTTTAGATACAAGCAATTTTTTTTTTTTATACTGTCTAAGTACGTGTGGAATATAATGCCAAATAAGAATAACATTACTTCAAGCAAAAATTAACCATAGCTTTTTAGAAAAACGGTTTTAATTAGCCTACGTCCTGCAAACACAGTACTGTGCCATCGCACCTTGCCGATAGATAATAAAACTAGCATTAATGTGCCACCGGGAATCAAAGTGTTAAAACCAGGGAAAACTTAAGTTGTCTTGGAACCCGCACAAATTTAATTGAAAGAATGAATAGGAGGACTCATATTGTAACCACCATAATAATATTGATAACGGCACTATTTATAACATACTAGCTGTAGCCTGCTTGCATTGCTACGTTACTTACTAAAATAAACTCGGAAACCTTTGAGGGCTCATGCACAACACTTTGCTGAAGATCATGACATGATCATGCATAGTTTACGATTCTATAAAGGACACACAAACATTCATTTTGATTTATAACACTTTATTAATTTTATTTCCAGTCAATCATCATTTATGTGCCGATGCCAAAGCTGAAGGCATTCCAGAAGATCCAGATCAGGCTGGTCCGTGAGCTGGAGAAGAAGTTCAGCGGCAAACACGTGGTGTTCGTCGGAGACCGCAAGATCCTGCCCAAGCCCAGCCACAAGACGCGCGTCGCCAACAAACAGAAGAGGCCCAGATCTAGGTGAGTTGGACTACAGTTCTGCCATCTAGAGAATGTACACCATCTTTAATTCACTGAAAAGAGTAACCATTGAGTTTATTGCCGGATCTTCTCAGTGGAAGCGGCATTCCGAACTGGTGGTAGATTCTGACTATTCATAAATGCTTTGTTGGCTTATGTGAATAAAATCAATTTTGAGTTTTTGAGTCGAGTTTAGAGAATTTATTCCAGACATTGATTTATAGGGTTAGGCCCATATTAATAAATCTATCTCTATTCTCTAATATCAGAACTCTTAAAATGTCATTCCAGTACAAAATGACGTGTCAAAACTGGACTCAAGACTGCTCCTAGAGATTGATTTATTAATACTGGCATTAATATATTATGTTTATTGTAAGTTGACACAAAAACATCTTGTTTTCATTTTGTTTTGACTCTAGTGCAACTATACTAGAATTAGGTTGGTAGGTACCACACCAATGGATAGACCGTTGATCAATCTATTGGTCCATGGTATATTGAGTCATAGAGCTACATTTATCAATTCATGAACCTGCAGTTGATTGGAACAACCTGTCAGGAATGCATTCTCTCTGCTGCAACCTTTTTACATCCTATTAGGAATCTTAAAAATAAAGATTGGTGTTATTTGCTATTTCTTTGTGGTGCTGGCTTCCCGCACTAGTTCTACGCACTCTGACTACATTATTATTACCACAAACCAGTGCTTGCTTTCAGTGACATTCTCGCGAATGTTAAAACTAACTGTCCAAAAGCAAATATTTATCCGCATTTGCTGCTTCCAGAACGCTGACGTCCGTATACGACGCCATCCTCGAAGACTTGGTGTTCCCCGCCGAGATCGTGGGCAAGCGCATCAGGATCAAGCTGGACGGCTCCCAGCTCATCAAGGTCCACCTCGACAAGAACCAACAGACCACTATTGAACACAAGGTAATAAAAAATTGTATCTTTGGCCATTTATTTATTTACTAGCTGTGCCCCCCGACTTCGTCCGCGTAGTATTTAACGTAACAAACATTTCGGGATTATTGGGATAAAAAGTATCCTATATGTTAATCCCGGTTATAAACTATCTGTGTTCCAAATTTCATACAAATCTGTTCAGTAGTTTTTGCGTGAAGGAGTAACAAACATACATCCACACTCACAAACTTTCACATTTATAATATTAGTAGGATTTATTGAACACTAAACAGGTTACAATTGTGTTAGGATGAAGTTGTTTACAATTCTAGAACTTATATTTAATTATAACCCAAAAGCTTGTGTTACGTAAAGTTAACAATTTCATTATTGGCCAAAGTGTTCCGGTTACTTTTTTTTATATCATCGCCCCAAGTCTTATGTTGTCATCCTCTTCTTCTTTTTGTATCACAAGGTACTTACTTACATTTAAAACAATACTTGTGGTGACTAAACAACGATTAGTTATTCAAAATCGTCTAACAATCTAGCGGCCACATCCTTGAATTTGATTTTGACTTGCAATACGTCAGTTTTAAGTTTTCCGTAGTACACTAACCACTCACCCATGCTTGGCGATCGATTCTCGACTACTCTCTTGACTGGAGAAATATTTGTTACTGAATAAATTTTTAGCTCGAATCTTAAATGTCAAAATGAGCGTTATTGGAACTGTTAACAGATTTGGCCCCTCTGAAAGAATGTTTGAATACTCATTGTTCCACTTGAATTTTAGGTAATTTCTGTCACCCTCATAAACTCACCACTCTGTACTTCGCATTCTAAGAGAAAAGTTGAAACGAAAATGTAGAATCCAAATAACAAAATAATAATTGTTAGGGCCATTTTCTGACGCGTATGTCTATTCAATAAATAGTCCGGCCTACGAACTATTACTATGGTAATTAGCGCGCTAAATACCACAAATTCTGTCGCGACCCAATCGCTCTTATAAGTAAAGTAGTAGCTAAAATAAGTATTTGTTTGTCTACAGGTGGACACGTTCCAGTCCGTGTACAAGAAGCTGACGGGGCGCGAAGTTACTTTTGAATTCCCCGAACCCTACTTGTAAACTTAGACTATGACTTTACAATAAATTTAAAAAGTTACAAGATTTTTTCACTGGCAAGGCGGCGATAAAGACGTCGGCAGTCGTAATGAGCGCTATTCTTACTCGCTGATCAATTTTGTGATGTAGAGAGGGTGGAAAAATCCCATCCCACTCAAAATAGGGAATTTCTGCATGCATAAAGTTCTATTATTGATGTGCTAGTACTCTTATCCCGTTAACCCGCGCTTGTTGTAATCACCGATCGGTAATCGATCTGAGGCTAAGCAACACTTGACAAGGACAGTCAGATGGGTGACCATTTAGAACCCCTCAAACTGAGGTGCGAGTGTCCGGTGAGATCGTCTCGTCTCACTCGCACTCATATCATCCTGCTCTAGAGCAGACTAGTATGGGTGTGCCCACGTCCTTAGTGGTTACTGCAATGAGCCAAAGAGTGTAAAGAAAGACCACACGCCTGTACTCACCGAACGCGAAAGGGTAGCTAGTTGGCGCCCCTTACACATTTTGCTGATGGTATTCTGGTCTTACAGGCTTTGAAAATTAGGTTTGAGGAAAAATAAAAAATAAGTAACGACCTATTAAATTTTATTAATAATAATTCTAGTTCAGTCCATCCCCAAGTTCATGATTATTTTCAAGTCCAATTATAATTTAATTACATATTTTTAAGAGAGCTTATAATAATTATAATCATGGTTAAATATTATGCACACATAGTATATTAGAGGTACATATAAAATAGTAGAATACATTGATGTTAGAATACGCGAAACGGTCCCACACACGCACAAATTTGGGTGGGCCGAACGCGTATACTTTAGCATAATTGATAAAACACTTTCGTCAGTGGAAATAAAACATAATTTCGCTTGTGACGGACTACCAGTCCGTGAAGTGAATAGTGATGTTCTGCGAACATGACTTACAATACAATTACATTTTGTGACAGTACTTTACAACTAACTTGCAATCTATAATACTAGCTTTTGCCCGCAGTTTTGCTAGCCTAGATTTTATTTCCTAGATGTCGACAACACCGCCACCTATCGGGGCGAAGTATAGCTGAGAAAAATCCAGGTACCAAAACAGAAATTATGAAAATCTGTCAAGCTGTTTAGGAGAAGAATTACAAACACACACACACATACGCATTAATATATAAAGATAAGAAGTATTTACAACTAACCGACCCTATGTGACTTACAATTAATGCCCCTACATTAAATTTTATTAATAATTGACTTTTATGAGAGGCGAATTTATAAGAATTATATTTTTACAATAATCACAAAATATATAAAGAAAATGCCCGTACTCTAACCCCCGTATCTATACACGAGTAATCTCATGTTCTAAAGTAAAATTAATTAATTCATAAGTATACTATATTATAATAGTTCAGAAAATATCTCAAGTAAGAATTGTAGAAGAATTATTCGCGTCAAGATCAAACCATTGTTCTGGGAGTAAAACGTTTAAATTCTTGCTTTAATTCTTCTTGGTAATAATCGCCATTGACGATACTTTTTGATTCCCGTTTTGACACTTGCATCATTTATCTATTTTCTACATTTGATCTCATAAGAATTATTCGCTTCAGAGCGCAGAGAATAATAATTGTATAATCTATGTTTGCTATATTATTAAGATTTCTAAACTGTTTAGACTGAGTTTAAAAAAATTACAAGTAGTAACCTGTTTATAGATACGGGTCTAAGGACTAGTTATTATATTCATAGGTACGTATATCAACAATAGTTATAAAAATGCATTATTTATTTTATTTAACACGAAATTGCAATATCTACATACTAACTATTCCCAAATTCCATTAGGGCCACCCTGAGTTGACTGATTTCCAATATTTAGCCGCAGCAATTGCAATCTACCCTCCGAGACCCAACTAGTGGAACTACTAGTAAAGCAAAGGGTTATGTTGATCTTACACCGCACCGCAGACCACACCGTGATGCGGGGAAAAGTTTGTGTAGCACACAAACTTGTTTGTACAGTTAGTTTTTGTATTCACGGCGCCGCAGATAGATGGCGCTGAATGCGACGTCTCAATACAATGAGAAATCCTTCATAGAAACCTGAATCACGATATAAGAGTTCGCAAGCATTGTGACTATACTAGATGAAACAAAATACTATTTTTTTCAAAACTTAACTTTGCAATTCTAGGAGGAAACTTGAAAAACAAAAGGTGTTACAGGAATACAGCTGTTGACATACTTCAACTGTCCCACAAAGCCCATAGTTTTAGATATACAAAGTAAAGTTGCAAAAAAAATTTGTATACCCTTTTTGTTTCACCTTGTAAATACAAAACCCCGATATTATAGCAGAGCAGCCGCCCCGTCAGGCATACCACCTATATGGCCGGAAAATCCGCAAAATTTATTTGCATTACCATCGCTACACACCTCCGTCACACCACTGATGCGTAATGCGTTCAGTGTGAGACCCGCCTTAAACCCCCTAAGGCTTAATTCAAATTTACATTTCAATTAAATATTAAATATTTATAGTAATTATTGACTACAAAACGGTGAATTAAATATCTAAAGCTTATTTACAACCCTAAACCTCATTTTAAATTTTATTTTAATTAATTTCGTTGTAGTCTAATATTTTAATTTTAACCTTAGCCCCCTATACTATTGGGGCCGACGTTCGATTTAAGGCCGGCCCCTTCTAGACCCAACTAGTCTATCGGTAACATACGAATAAGATTGCTATTTTATTTCATTATTGACTCCTTGAATAAACTAATGCTACAAGCCAATACCACTATATGCCATACTTAAAGTTGCCATTAGTGAAAAACAAAAGCATTTTTTTAAGTCTATGGTATTCTTTCATCATCACGGTATTGTCTACGACTTCCTCTTGTTCCCGGCGCAAAAACTGTTCAAATCTAATAAAGAAACTTACTCTAGCTCAGACGATGCCGCGTCAATTAACTCTTATCTCATTGACATAAAAGGATTTCTTATCAATCTTTACATTTAAAACTCCTGTTCATAAGCTGTATTCAAATCAGCCAAATTGGGTTCGCTCGGCTTTTCAGGCGCATTTGGTTCAGGCTCTTTAGGTTTGACGATTCTGATGTAATTAACTGGCACCAAACCTGCCGTTTTTCTGTCTGCGCTAGCCATCAGCCAGCCCGAGTTCCATAGTTGGCTTTGGAGACACTGGGGTGCGACTGTCAGGACCTGGTTGGCGGCGAAGCTGATCTCTTGAGGGTTGGTCGCTTGGAAGTCGTAGGTGGCGATCGCGCGGAGTGGCTTCTGCCAGGTCGTCGGGTCGTTCACTGAGAACGCAGATTGAGAGTTTTTAAAGGCTTATACTAGGTGAAACAGAAAAGGTATACTAATTTTTTTTTGCAACTTTGTAAATCTAAAACTATCCGCTTTGTGGGACAGTTGATGTGCTAAAGGTTTTGTAGACTTATTAAATCTGTCATCAGCTGTATCCCTGTAACACATTTAGTTTTTCAAGTTTCCTCCAAAGCTGATAGTATAAGAATTACAAAGTTGAGTTTTGAAAAAAATGTATACCCTTTCAGTTTCAACCTGTTGATAGTTCCATCCACGACGACGCTCCTTACTTTTTTATCACGGGGTGAGGGCAGATGTAATGTTGTAATCAATAATATTATAAACTAGCTGAGCCCGCGACTTCGTCCGCGTGGAATTTTACTTAACAAAAAAGCCCGCTTCCGCGTTCTAAGCCCGCGCGACTGGACCCTTTTTTAATTTTGTTTTTTCTAAAATAAAAGTATCCTAAGTTACTGCTTATAACAACAGCTATCTACCAGTGAAAGTCCCGTCAAAATCAGTCCAGTCGTTTCGAAGATAGTCTTTGATTTCATGTGTTTTAATTTTTTTACGCGGAACCCTAATTGTTTTTCTAAAATTAAAGTATCCTAAGTTACTCCTTATTACATCAGCTATCTGCAAGTGAAAGTCCCATCAAAATCGGTCCAGCCGTTTCGGAGATTACCCGGAACAAACACACAGACAGACAGACAAAAAAATTTGAAATCGCGTTTTTGTTAGGTGTCGTATGTACTTTCATATGCATTTAGTGAAAAGGTGTTATTTTGATATTACAAACAGACACTCCCATTTTATTTATTTGTATAGATCAATCACAAGTCTGAGAGCGGTCTTGAGAATGCTTTTGACATGTCATCTTGTACTGGAATGACATAAGAATGACATTTCCAAGATCGCTCTCAGATTTGAGATCGATCTATTAATACGGGTCAGCGTGCGTGCGACATCTCCAATATAATAAGTGTGCAGTGATACTACTAACTCATTTAGTAGTAGGTATCTTGTACACGCAATGTATGTACATTACTTTCACCTTACTTTCTCTGGCAGATAGCTGATGTTATAAAGAGTGACTTAGGCTAATTTTATTTTATCGAAGTGCCGAGCGGCACGGCATCGGCCGGAACTATTCCATTGGTACGTAGTTACATAGCCTAGTTGAAAAACAGTGCCGTCTAGGGACGCCCGAAAAAGCGAAGCTTTATAGTATAAGGCGTAGGGCGCCGCAGCTGCTACTCTGTATACCTATATATATCGTGTAACGCTACTGACGTCATCGTGTAACGCTGCTGACGCTTAGCACGGATAGAATGGCCGCGCGGCGAGCGCCCCGAACATCCGTACAGAAGCTTCGCTTCAAAAATCACATTGGAATGGATTGAAAATTGGTACGATAGTACGTTTTTAAAAGGTGGATATAAAAGAGGTTATTTCTGAGATTCGACGCATGCGGGTAAATTTACGTTTTATTGGCGATTGGCCTATAAGCCTTACAGTGCGAAAATTAAGCCCCAAATTCCCTTGACGTTGAAAACCTTCAAAATTTCAAATAAAATATGCCAACCATTAGAGAGATAACAGATAGATCGTCACGTGTGAATTTCCTTATCTATGCGGCGGGTATCAGATCAAAGTCGAATTGTCGACGTACAAGATAACTAATAGTTGTTATTTTTTATTGAAATACTGATAAGTTTTATGAATATAAATACATATTGGTGGACTGATAGTTGTGGCGACAGATGTCAGGATCGATATGATCGAATGGCCATTGTTTTATGTTTTCCGAAACGTCTACTGTGTAGGTATACTGTATTTTTCCTAAGGATTCGGATTTAGTAAACAACTTTATCATGTCTTTTGAATGTAATCCGTCTTTAGAAATTATTAAAAGACGTCCTATTAAATAATATAACATAAGTGTATTTACATTTTTTAACCTAATTTATTTTGAAGACATTGAGTAATGCACCATGGTTTATTACCAATGCAGAACTACACGAGCAATTGAAAGTAGACACAGTTAAGGACACAATTGGGATTGTAGAAAATACCTACAAGTGGAGACTTGCGATCCACCCAAACCATCTAGCCGTGCAGCTGTTGCAACCAAACCCAAATAAGCGCCTTAAAAGGCATAATATCCTAGATCGCAATAAAAATTAGCTGTGCCTCATGTGACATGCTCATTGGAGTCATGCACACCATGTTATAGCAAATCAAAAACATCTGCTTATAGCTAGAGGGCTGATTGCAGATTCATAAAAGAAAAAAATAATAATTATATATTATAAACAGATTGTATAAAGATGAAACTTCAGAAAGACATGCCAAGATTGTTTACAATATCCGCATTCTAAGGATTAATACACTATATAAAGGCTTATTTGAAAAGGGACGACATTTCGCAGGGCTCCTTCGTACTTAAAAACTCACGGATAGACAACATGCCCACCACCAAGAATTCACGAATATATTAATGACCAATGGTTTTCAATTGGTGTTCAATTAGCAGACTTAGTTGCCTAGATTGATTGTGAATACTCCCCGTATTTTCAGTCGACTGAAAGTTCCGTGTGGGAACCCACAGCTTCCATCCCTCTTCTAATTCATTTGTTAAAGATGGATGGATGCTGTCGTTTCCGATATCGGAAACTTTCCGTCAATTTCGAATTCGGAAGCAGGTTCGGGGCATGGACGAAAATGAACTGCAATAGGACCTACTGATGCAAAATGGAACCAAGCCACACACACTACTGCAAACTGAAACCAACCTAGAACCACTAACACAAGGTTGGTTCTGGTCTACAGTTGTGCATTTTTTTTATACGTACATGAACTTTACAGATATACATTTAAGGCGTTGAACAGTGCAAAGTAATAATACAAAAAGAAACAAGGACATTCTATACAATTATAAGTCGTAAAATGTGTAAAAACTAAAGAAATATAAACATTAAAATTAAAAGAGACGTAAACAAACAACAACAATAAAAAAAATGTACACTTTAAAATTGTTAGAACACAACTAAGTACATACATTCAAACAGGAAAATAATCATAATAAAAAAAAGAAAGATGTGGGTTGGTTCCATTTTGCAGTAGGTCCAATTATAACTCACGTTTCTCATTAATACTGCTGGTCAATCCTCTCAACATCTTGAACACGATGTAGGGTGCTGCGGCCACGACCCCGAAGAACATGAGCACTGGCCAGCTGGCCGCGCGCGGCTGGTCCGCCGCGGCCTGGCCGCCCGCCTGTGTGGCGGCCACCGCTTCCGCCCACGCCTTGGAAAAAGTGAACCAAACGCGTCACTACTAGGCCGCTTCAAGACAATCGTCAATGGAAACTGGCAAAGATGATGATGATCAGATTGAACATCGTTGCAGGTAAAATGTGGCTTCAAACACAGGACCTTTGAAGGTGGGCGGCGGCTAAGACTAGTCTTATGACAACGACACAGACAAATTATACTAAGGGTGTTGCCACATCAATCAGTCGACGGTCAATCGATAATCGATCGAACGTTGGTTATGATAACTTTGACAAAATCATTGTGCAATTAATAATGTGACTCAAAAATATAAAATATCAGACCAGTCGAAAAAAAATTTAAAGTAGTTAGGAAGGTATTTACTCATTACAGTAAAGTTTATGAATTAAGTAAGTAGATACTTACATAAGAAGCTTCAGTTATTGATAACAGACATATCAATAATTTTATTCAATATTTAATGGTATTTTGACCTACTGAACCCTCACAGAGTGATTATATAGATAGTTAGGATATGTACCAACTTAAATTGCTATTAAAAACTCTTATATAGTTCTTGTATATGTACAAATTGTGGCAAATCCTTTTCTCAGAGATACTCCACTATTATTATAACCATAGTATTAGATGGTATGTACCTAACAGATTTCCTTCTCATTCTAACACACTGTATGAAGCCATACCTGCAATTATGTTAACCTTGTTAGATAGTAAATAGTATTACTAGACGCTTACGCATTATGAGAATGGTCAAACAATAGCTTCTCGTCACATTATATTAATAGTTATGTACACAATGTAATATAAAGAAATTTGTTTAATGACTAAAATTTAAAAACCCCCGATACGACGACTTTTTAAACAACAAAAGAGCTGATAATTTTCAAAAGGCTGAACTGATTTTCATAAAACATGGCTCAGAACACTCTCAATATCAACTCTCAATCTCAAACTCCCTGCAATTAAAATCTGTTCATCCGCTTGGGCGCTACTATGCCAGAGACGGACACACAGATACACAAGTACACATGTTCAACTTATAACACCCCTCTTTTTTCATCGGAGGTTAAAATTGCGCCAGACAAAAATTTAATCAGACTAAGGGTGTCAACAGTTTCTACTTAGATCAACATTAGATAGATTATCGATCGACGGGTATGCTAACCCTCAATAATCATAGCGTAAAATTATAGATATGTTAACTTTTCTGGTACTAACCTTAAACTCATTTTCAGTCCTCAATCCAAGGACGACCAGAAGTTTCCTGACCATCCAGTTCAATGTTCTGATCACGGCAAACGTCGACCAGAACTGGGCAAAGAGGGACCTAAGCCTGCCAAAGTTCTCCGCTACACCTGGGAGTATATAAAGATTATTAAATCAGCAAAGTAATCATAGTGAGGAAATCTAAGCGTCATTTGAGACTTGTGAAGTCTGCCAACTTGAACTGACCCAGTGAGGTGGACTATGGACCGAATCTCTCTGAGATAAAAGACTTCAATTACGCCACCGGTAGAGGCAACTTTTATTTGCTAACTAGCTGTGCCCGCGACTTCGTCCGCGTGGAATATAATTGACAAAGTTTAATACAAACTTTCATCCCCTATTTTATCCCCTTGGGGGTAGAATTAATCAAAATCCTTTCATAGCGGATGCCCACGTCATAACATCTACCTGCATGCCAAATTTCAGCCCGATCCATCCAGTGGTTTGGGCTGTGCGTTGATAGATCACTATGTCAGTCAGTCAGTCAGTCAGTCAGTCACCTTTGAGTTATATATATTAAGATTGGCGTGTCATGATCTCTTAGACATTACCTAGCTAGTTTTTATTCATAACAAATATTACTGAGGTTATCACATAGCTTGTGGGGTCACTGACTCACGTGGAATCTTTTTGGCAAAGTGCAAACATATTTTATTTACTACGTACTTAAGCTTGGAGTCCTGCAGTATCTTACCTAGTATAGCTCTAAATGAGCTGGTCAAAGCGAAGAAGGTGTTCTCCAGCATCATGGCGATGCTGCCGACAGCATTCACAAGGCTCTGTATGGAGTCAAATGCTGGTCGCGAGGTCTCCTCCGCCATTTGGATGAATCTGAAATGGGGGACTACCTAAAGGCTCCAAATGACTAACGCTTATATGTGTTCAGACACGAGATACATCAGATTTGTTTGACGTACTGCGAGTCAAGTGTCATTGGTTAACAGAGTTAACAGTTTCTACATAGATCATCATTCAATTGGTGATTGATCAATCAATAATCATGTAGTGTGGTAACACCCTTATAATTGGCAAATTAAAAATCAACTTTATTCAAATACTAGCTGTGCCCGCCGACTTCGTCCGCGTAGTATTTAACGTAACAAAAATTTCGGGATTATCGGGATAAAAAGTATCCTATATGTTAATCCCGGTTATAAACTATCTGTGTTCCAAATTTCATCCAAATCCGTTCAGTAGTTTTTGCGTGAAGGAGTAACAAACATACATACATTCATACATACATACATCCACACTCACAAACTTTCACATTTATAATATTAGTAGGATACACTGACCACATTTCCTAAAAAATAAGAATGCTAACAGAAGCATTTTAGAAGCAACCAAAATCGAGGCCCACTTCAAATTTATTCATTTGTATAGTTTTATAGGGGTGAAAACTTTCAGCTCACGCATCATGATATCTCTGAATATATGACAGCTACATGACTTGAAATTTTGTGACATGTCCCCCTTGAGATTTGATTTTAGATAAGGCATTTAGGATTTTGATTTGAGCACAAAAAAAATGATATGGTGTGAAATTTAACTAGTAAAGTACCTATGTAATATTGTTGAAATAATCCTTGAACATAAAAGTTGTTATGAAACTACTATAACAATAAGTATCAGCATAATTTTGTGACTTAAAATTTACAAGTTTGTTTTAAATTTAGTTCTAACACATTACATAGTTTCAACTTTACATTAGGTATTACAAAATTTAGCAAACACTCCTTTCTTGAAACAATAGGTAATAAATTAATATGTAGATATACTGATGCCATCTTCGTTCTTGTCCAATGACAATTTACACACTAAAATTAAATCTGTCTTACTCACACTTTACCAGTGTGAGAAGGATAGCAATTAATTTTGTCTAGATTAGTTTGTACACCAGTTTGGTGCCGTTGTCCGTTGTTATTTTAATTGGAAAAACTAAATGTATAATTGAACAATAAATAAACAAAAAATTTACCTGCTCTCAATATCACCATACATAGGTCCTCCCATTCCAAATCTGTTGTATCCACCGTACATCCCTCCCATCCCCATACCCATCCCTCCCATGCCATACCCTCCCCCGTAACCCCCCATTCCGTACCCCCCGTAGCCCCCCATGCCATAAGACCCCATTCCCCCGTAAGAAGAGTAATTATTCGCCATTCCGTAGTTCTGTTGACCACCCATGTCCAGTCTAGGGGGTAAAGGCGGAGGTACCAGAGCAGGGTTGTCCGCAGACGTGGATGGAACGTTTCTAAACGATTGGACTGCCCCTCCGCCGTGCGCCATACCCGCGTTACCCAAACTGAGGTCAGGCATCCCTTCAAATTGATTTGGTTCACTCATTTCAACTTAATTATGCACACTGTGATCACCACAAAACGACACTTTCGTATAACCAAATAGGTACGGAGTTTCACTGATAAGAGACGTGCGACATCTGAGCCATTTTCTAAATTTTATCCATCCAATTTTATCCGAAATTATCAGAAAAAGATTGTTGATTACGAGTTTGCGCAAACAACCATCGTTCGTCTGACGTGATTGACGTAAACTTTTGACAGTCAAAAATGTTGACACTTATAAAGATGACAGTTGACACAAACAGTATGATTTCTATCTATGGATGATCTTGGTACAACATCTGGATGATTTTTGTACATTGCATTGGTTGATCTATCTTTATCATTATTGGTTTACGAGTTATAACTGCCGCCAAGCTGCCGCCACCACCCGCCTACTTCCTTTCCTTGCGTCATTTCGTCGAATGTGAATATCGATGAATATCGATAGCGATACGATGAATGAACGGAAAGTGTCCTTCTTCTAAGGCATTTGTAATTGTATAAGAGGATGGATGCTGTCGTTTCCGATATCGGAAAACTACCGTCAACTGTGAATAATACACCTGCATTTTTTGCTTTCTAATCTCTAAAATCAAATGAAATGTAGCGAACGTGGAAGAGAAAGTATTCTGCATATTATGCTATTAGATACACGTATTGCTGCAACCTATTGACTCTACAGAACATTATTTTCTTGAGCTTATATTATTTGGGTATGATAAATGGTTGCGATGGCAGTTGGAACTGCTTTGATCACAGACTAGGATCGTAAATAATAGCTTGTAAACAAACATACCCCCTCGTTGGAACTGACAAAATATTTATACTGATTTCTGATCCTGTGTCTCCATTTTGGTGTGAGTATATATAAGTCTGTGGTAAAAATGCATTAAAATACGAGTAAAGGAGTAAAGCACAGGAGTAAGGGTAAAAGTAGTTAATTTCCTTTGCTCACACTTTGGCTAAATTACAATTATATTGTCTATGTATGTCAATTTATTTATTGTCTCTGATCGAAAGGTGTCAATAATTTCGATGTGGGATAAACTTTGCCGTTTTATTGTTATTTATTGAACTTATATGTGCTACGAGTGTACAAATAAATAGTGCGAACAAAGTGTCATAAATTGAACGGTAAGTTAACTCAAGATATACCCGTATAACTATAAAATTTTAAGTGTTTCTATCTGTTTGAGGTGTCATACTTTCATCGCTGGAATTTCATTGTTTTTACGATAGTTTGTTTACAAAACGGGTCCGTTTGAATAATTATAGTTTAGCATTTGTGCGAGCATATTATAATAGCAAGAAAGTCGGTCAAGCTAAGTTTTATTATGATTTTTTAGGTGACGGAAGGGCGACAATATACTGACCGGTTTGCTTGATATAATATAGCGGGTTGCCCGTTGCCGCTCTTAATCGGAGTCAATTACTCTATAACTGTTGATGCGACGGATAATAAACACATATTGATGCCATGCACATTATTCTAAAGTATGAAAAATTCCGACAAACTATACTAGTAGGTTGGGTGTAAATGTTGGAAATAAATAAGTAGATATTGTATATTATTGAGGTTTATGCTAGAAAGCACAACTATATAGATAGTTACGACTAGAAAATAAGTAAACCTACTTTGTTGCTCAAGTTTAATTAAAAAAAAAATAAAAAATATTTAGGTCTCATTATTCCCATTGGGCAATTCTTGAAAATAATTGTCTAAAATGTTATATATGAATATAGTTTTTTTAGATAAGCATACATCTTGCGTGGCCCAGGTCCTTGGTTCAAATTCCCGGCTCATCTGGGTATTTATAAAATCTATTTGTAAATCATATTAACCAGCACTGGGCCAGTGCTGTGGGTTATGGCCTTAATCCCCCTCGCATTGTGGGCAGATCTGTGCCAAGCAGATGGAGATTAAAAGTGATATTATTACATTATTATTATATCCACTTAATAATTTTTTACAGGTCATTCATTTTCCACCGGCTCTTCCTCCCGGTTCGATGGGTAAGTGCGTAACTATATCTAAACTTAAACATTTCCTTCCAGCCTGTGCAGTATTTGATTAATAAACTGGTTCATGATTTAGTTTGTTTATAAGCTTTATTTTTGTCTTGTTATTAGTTTACAAATTCTTGCAAACATTATGTTTAATCATGTTATTGTTCCCGTTAGTTTTGACGTAAGTCTTTATTATCTTGTCCCACTTATGAGCCGTTAAAGATACACATGAATGGAACATTTGTTATAGTGATCAGATTAATTGCAATGCTTTAGTGAAACGGCATAGTTTAATAACCGTAAGTTTGCACTGGTGATACATTAATTAATACAGTTTTTTTTTAATATTTTTAAACATCATATTAATACTTCCAGCTCTCTCACTTGTCGTATGAAATGCAGCTATGTACCTAGTTAATTTACGCCGTTCTATTGTGAGAGGGTGATACTACCACGGTTGTTTCTGTCTCTATTCCTCGAGACAACATCATAAACTGGTGTTTATGTTTCGCCCGGTGCAAACTCGGGGTAAGATAAATATGTTTTACGATTTTAACGCACAACTTTCCATTAGGTGAAGTAGTTTTATAAATGAAAACTGTTATTTGTAATGTATATGGAAGTACTTAATCAACCTTGCTATTTGGACATCTTCAATCCAGGTCCCATGCTGTAAAGGCAGAGAAAATCAAGCCCAAATTCAGAAACTGTTTTCAGACCTAAGTAGGAAGATTTTAAATAGAACAAAAAGTTGCGAAGATTTTGATCGATTAAAAAGCTGTTAATGAGTGTCTGTATTTTTTTGCAAGCACTAAAGGCAGTAAATACTTAGTAGTACTTAGTAGCAGTAATACTTAATAAGAAATTGGTAGTAATTCGAAGAAAGAAACAATTAATTATTTAAGTAAAACCTCAGTGTTTATCTCGTTTTTATGTCTTAAAAATAAATAAGATATGTACAACTTATGAATGAACTAAATTCAACACAACTAAAATATTCCTATCATACTCATACCCCATGATTATAAGAAGGACGGTTATAAGTTTAGTTTAATTCGTTCAAGTTTTTGTGACACCAAAATTACGGCCACTACTTAACACTGCAGTTTGTTTGACGCAGTGTGGTGTGCGATCTCGTGTTCTCGTATGTAATTAGGCGTCGGCCGGGTCACCTACTAGACTATCTGCCACTTGAGCACGCTTTCGTTCCAGAAACCTGAGAGTTAAGGCTTGTTTTAGACGAAATACTAAATGACATGAAGTTTGGGGACCTCACACATGAGTTAATTCTATTTTTTATTGAGTTAATTTAAAGTAAGCGACATTTTGACGACACTGATGCTAATTCTGTTGGCTACGTTACGACCAACCCATTCATACTAAAATATAGCGGTCTTGCACATTAAGTCCTTAATTATAAACGTTTAGCGTTCGCGTAGTTAGACCATGCACTGTCTTCTTCTTTCAAATGTCAAATTAGAAATTAATAATGACAGAAAGAAAGAATTCACTATTCAACAAGTATACAGTTACAAATTAATTATATTACACTGACTTTATTGACAATAAGAACATTTTACAAACACTTGGAAAACATAATAACGATACATTAAATGTCAATGAGCACAATGTCAAGTTTTGGTGAAAGAAATTGACGTGAATTTTATATTAAACCGGCTGTTGCCCGTAGATCCGCCTGCGTGGTACTTTGATAAAATAAAAGTAGTAATTACTCCTAATAACAACAGCTATCTGCCAGTGAAAGTCGCGTCAAAATCCGTCCGACCGATTCGGAGATTAGACGGAACAAACAGACAGATAAAAACAAGTTTTTTTCTCACGTATATGTTTGTTTAAGAAATAAGTAATTTAATAGGAGGTAATAGCTGTTATTTTGACATTACAAACAGACACTTTTTTATTTGTATGTATAGATTTGAGATTCTGGGTGTAAAGAGGACTATTCATGTATGTATACTTTTATAGGTATTTTTTTGGTAGCTACATCATCTTAAGCGTTAATTAATGCGCCATGCAAAATATCATGCATGATTAAAAATAAAGCCTTAGTACTTAGAACCTAACTGCTCAGTTAGTTACACAGTTAGCCACTGGAAGTGCCTATTATAACGATAGAAAGTATCACTTCATTCAAGTCGAGGCTTTCTATGTTACAAGCCATTCGATCTCTCATGATAAAACGGATTCAGGCCGCAGTTTTGACTGGCGTATCGATTGTCATCTAATCGATAATCAATCGAGTGTCACATCGATATCCGTGGCCTGATAAAGTCGCGGTCCTCATTGTATCGATGCATTGTGATCGATTCGTCGCACGCATCGGATGCGCTCGGATATCGGTTGCGATGTGTTGCTGTTTTGTTGTTTAGATTATTGCGATAAGTTAACAGGATACGAGAGGACGGCTTATGATGGATGACTGTTAATATAAAAACCTTCCAAATTCATTGTTTTTTTTTAAAAAAAAGACATAAATAAAAAATTCAACCCTCTTCAAAACTCGTGGGTGCACTAAAAATCAAGAAACAACTATCGTCTCCAAATGAAATAAATTATAGGGTTCAGTGTGTGAATGAACACGGAAATCGGTTAATAAAGTTAACAATGCATGTAACTTAAGAACTACTCTATCAATTTGGATGCGACAAAAACCTTTAATCATTAAAACCCTATTGTTGCAAAGTTTCAAGCGATTTCAAGACCCAATTAAATTCCCCTATGCTATGTTAGGTAAGGAAATTGCGCACACGCAATGTGTAATAAAAAAATAATAATTTATATAATTTTAGCCCTTTTTGACGTCCCACTCCTGGGCACGGGCCTTCCCTCATCACGAGGGGGATTCAGGCCATAATCCACCACGCTGGCCCAGTGCGGGTTGGCGGATTTCACATGTCTTTCGAAAATTGGTTAAATCTTCTAAGACATGCAGGTTTCATCACGATGTTTTCCTTCACCGTAAGCAAGTGATAATCATATATAAATTATGATTCGCACATAGATTTAGAAAAATCCAGAGGTTCGAGCCGGGGTTTGAACCCGAGACCTGGTAGCCCGCAAGACGCGTGCTTAACCAATCGGCTATCACTGCTTTTTTTAATGTGTAATACATGTTATGAATATACAAGTGAATCTAAATGTAGCCGTGACCCAGTGATGTTCCGTACGGGTTTGGCCGCGCCAGATTGCACGGGGCAACGGTACTCGTATATCAAATTATGAACGTTTAATAACCCCACGCGAGTTTAGTCATCACCAGCACTTAAATAACATGCTTAGCTTACGCCACGGAATACTTATTAGTACGTCCGACCTTGCCTTCTTCACATGTCACCTCCAGGAGCGGCACGGTCGTTGGTGCGTAAGCAGGATGGAGCATCTATATTATGTTATAGTCAAACCTGATAATTACCTTTATAGTCTGCATACCACCAGGGGTAAGGTCAGTGGTAACGACCAATTTGATACTTACAGGTGGAATATGTGTGTGTTGTAAAATTAAAGCTGTCGCGAAGTAGTGATGCTCAAGAAATATGTTCAATTCAATTTTGTTAGCGTAAGCTAAATGTGTCTTAGATTCGTAACTACAAAAAATCTTGACTGCCCCATTTTAATGCACTTTGCAATATAGCTAGGCATCTATATTTTATAAAATATATAAATAACCTTTTCAACTTATTATCAATCTATATCCGATTCCAATTTTCGCTCATGACGTCAGCGTTTCTTTAATATAGACGATGACGTCACAGATCTGGGCCGTGTGAGAATATTACCATATTACTTTAATTATAGTTAGTACAATACACAATAGCTGTATTAAAGACTTCACACGTTTTGAAGGTAATAATAACATTCAGTTATTACTTATCTTACATTAAACAGCTTAGGTCGTATACACAAGTGCCGGGATTCTTAGCTTACCGTTGCGATTATAGTTATGAAAGAATACAATACCCATATCAGGTTCTTCGATATTTTCCATCCGCAAGCATTATGTTGTTAATGTGAAATGGAACCAAGGTTATAATCGGTGAATTAAGTACGAAATTTTCAATTGAAATTCTGATCCATGTCCAAGGGACGCCTGAAAGTAGCGAAGCCTCATAGTATAAAGCGTAGGGCGCCGCAGCTGCCACTCTGTATACCTATATATTTATCCCGTATTTTGGAATATTAAAACCACAATTAGAACTTATACCATTTATTCGGCCAGCAAGCCAACACACAACAACCAAAAACGGTGGGCTGTCAAAACTTGACAGACGTCAAACCTAAAGGTTCTATGCATTAACGCAACCTAAGGCCGCCATACACTACAATATTATATCGTTTAACGCAACTGAAGTAATCGTGTAACGCTACTGACGTAGTCGTGTAACGCTACTGACACCACCGTGTAACGTTACTGACGCTTAGCACGGGTAGAGTGGCGAACGTCCCGAACGTCCGTATAGAAGATTCGCTTCAGTAAATTTATTCTTATTCTCGTTATATTCATACGAAAATGTTGATTGGAACTTAACAAAATGTCCATATTGTGAATCTATATAAAACATAGCGGCCCGCCCCGGCTTCGCAGGAGTACATTGCGGTTACATTATTCGAGTTTCAGTAAGGATCCCTAATTTTTTTGAAAATATATTATAGCCTATTTCACCCGGGGATAGTGTAGCTTCCCAACAGTGAAAGAATTTTTCAAATCGGTTCAGTAGTTTCGGAGCCTATTCAATACAATCAAACAAACAAAGTTTTCCTCTTTATAATATTAGTATGATGAAGTTTTGTATACCGTTTGCGCTTCCAACTATTGATGAGGCGCCTAAAGCTATTCTAGCCTGCACCTCCTGTACTGTACTTTATCGATATATCCGTGACCGTCGTTCGTGGCTTATCGCTGTAATGCCGTGTCGTTTACCGGCGTGCTATCAGTGTTTCGTGTTACTGTCGCATAGGTACAGAAGGCTGATTCAGTTAGCTGTTCTCTAATGTCTTTACGCTATTGCCGATTCACTGTTAGCAACGATAATCTATATTATCGTGACATTTGTAGTGTCGAATCCTACTATAAATTCCATATTTTCTGCAGTCTTATAATCGTCTGAACGAGAGATAATTTTGTATTGTTCGTTCAGTAATCGATACGACGGCAAAAAATATGGAATTTAAAGTAGACCTAGCTGATCCGACAAACGTTCTCCTGTCTTTTAGGGGTATGAAAAATAGATGGTGACCGATTCTCAGACCTACTCGATATGCACACCGAATTTCATGAAATTCGGTCGAGCCAGTTCGGAGGAGTTTGGCAACAAACACCGCGACACGAGAATTTTTATATATTAGACTAGCTGAGCCCGCGACTTCGTCCGCGTGGAATTTAACTGAACAAAAAAGCCCGCTTCCGCGTTCTGAGCCCGCGCGACAGGACCCGTTTTTTTTTTTCTAAAATTAAATTGGCCTAAGTTACTCCTTATAACATCAGCTATCTGTCAGTGAAAGTCCCGTCAAAATCGGTCCAGCCGTTTCGGAGATTACCCGGAACAAACATACAGACAGACAGACAAAAAAAATTTAAATCACACTTTTGTTATAGGTGTCGTATGTACTTTCATATGCATTTAGTGAAAAGGTGTTATTTTGATATTACAAACAGACACTCCAATTTTATTTATTTGTATAGATTTAACACGACAAATGTCACGATAATATCGAGTATCGTTGCTAAGAGTAGCACCCCTTACAAGAGTAGAGTAGGCTTACAAGAGTAGATACCAGTGGTGGGAGTGGTCTTCTATAAGGAAGCACTAGCACGTGAAATCGAATGCCGATTGCTTGGAAAAACAATGGTTGAACTTACTTGATGGCTCATTTGGTCGAAATACCAATCGCTCGAACGTTTTCAGATGTTATAAATTTCGACACAAAAACTTACCTGCTTATATTTGAGTATCAAAACTAACAAAATCAATGTTGTTAAATGTTTAACATGATAAGGGACAGACGGTAAATATTTGGAAATGTTCGCATTTCCTGAATTTTTTATTCAGTTCACATAAAGCAGTGACTAAACTTACGTTTGACGTAAGTATAGGAGTACCTACATACGTACTTACGAATGTAGATTTTATTGTATTGTACACCGCAGGTTATTAAAAAAATCTCATTAGTTTAGTTGCATTGACCAAAGGCAAAGGCCCAACAGAATTTCATGTTTTTTTATCTCAACATAAAAAAAGTAGCGTCAAAATCAACAACCACACTCTCGGGTAAATATTTGTTAAGAAATTGGTATCAAAAGATAAGCTTGGAGGCGCCACGCATGCTTAATCTATGTTATCGTAAGCCGTATGTTGAACAGCTGATGTGTTTATCGCTAACGTGAAAGAGAGTTCATGCTATGCGTAGGTAACGCCGGACGAGACGCGACAGTTTTGTATGGTCGGTCTGCGTTAAGTCTCTGAACATTCTGATCGCTAGCAAATTTGTTTTGCAACAAAGCAATTCAAATTCAAAGCGTTTATTTTGTTTAGGCCTACGGGGGCACTTACAAATTGTCAATTTTACATATTTTTTCTTATATCTACAACCGGTTCGGAACGCGACCTCGACTGAGGAGATCCGGCAAGAAACTCAGCGGGCTTGTCTTTTTACATGTAATTTTTTTTAAAAATCGCCAGTTGCTTATATTCAATAATTACAAAGGGTAGTAGATATTAATATAAATATTATAATTGGTTCCTTGATGGATTGGCTCGACTGGGGTAGTAGGTACCAATCTCTTACAGAAGATTGGCGTGAAATAGCTATAATACCTGCGTTTTCTACGGAGAGTGGGAATACCAATCCCCCATCCCTTTCTATCCCTCCATCCAATTCCCAAAAACCTTGAGGAATGACTTTGGTATTGCAAGCATCTACAGGCTATGGTAACTGCTTAACATCAGGCGGGTAGTACGTTTGTTAGCAGACTTTGTTGTAAAAAAAAGGTCGCCATATGAACACAGCAACTGTATGATCCCAAACTAATCAACGCTTGTACTATGGGCACCGTACAACGGACTGGGGGCGATCGCAGTGACACCCAGTTGAGGGAAAATTACGAAAAGGCCATTTCCGAAATTTAGCCTGACGGGAATAGAACCCGCAACCACCCGGTGTAGTGAGCCGAGCGGCCAATGCTCGAGCCAATTTAGTGCATTGTTCATCAAAAGAAATTCAACCTGTCTATAAAACTTAGCAACTCAGCCATTCCAGCTAAACTTTAAACCAGAAAAGCACGAATAAGAAACCCGAAAGCGAATTTTCAAATTAATGAATGCAAAACAATCTTAGCAATTTTCTCCACGTCGTAATTTAGACACGATTCAGTCGCAAACTATCCGAACACGTTTGTTTATCAAACAAAACGTGTTTTACAGTAAAATTGAATTCGTGGAACGCATTAACCGCAATTGCAAATTACGCAGCGGTATTTAAACTGTGCCATCCGGGATTCGCACAAAGGCCCGTCACAGCGAAGCTTTGGATGAGCGAGCATGACCTGTTCCGCTCGGCGCGTTTCGCTGCCGTGAGAATGGACGAGATAACTGTGGGGGTGTATTGTCCTGGGAGGTGCGACAGGGATGCCACAATTCTCACTGGCCTATCTTTTTGGACTGGTCCCGCCACACACTCCCACTACTGTTACTCCTGTACTCCAGGATCGACTATGATGACCAATAATGACGTCGAGGTTTGACCCTCGATGAGTCCCGGGGAAAAGTGTAAGAACATTCCCAGTCTGCTAATTTCATAGATTCCATCAGAAAACCATTGGTCATTAAAACGGTGGCCCAATTTATTTTTTTATTTATGTTCAGGCATCGCAGGCCCATAGATGAATACCTTAGAAACTAACATACATATTAATATAACAAATAAAAACGAAACTGTGGGTGGTGACGGCGCGGCGGCAATCTCCCTCGAAAGCGCCTGAACACCACACCCTTCGGCCAGTAGTCTTCCTGCATGAAAGTTGACAGCCTGTCCGTGGGGACCCTAACCACAAACGCCTTGAAACTAGCGTTGTGACAAGAGTCCAACGGGTGAACTCTCAATGAGACATTGCTTTTTATTCTTACATACTCAGCAATGTCCCCCGCCGTGCTGGTATAGTGGAGGGAATTAATGCTTGGCAGTCGACATTACATACGGATTACATACAGGATCAGGGCAGCGGGAAGGGACGGGGGAGCTATGATAACTACTTTACGCCAATTTTGTGTGAGGGTGGTGTTACCCTAGTCGTGGAGGCCCTTATATGAGCTTTAGTCAATTGGCTACTGCCTAGCTTAGTTTTTTGCATCGTCGAAGTGAAGTGGTATAAACATCGGAGAAGTGGTATAAACATCGTAGAATTCATCCAAAAATATAGTAGGTATGTTTTATGTTTGGCCTCAAAAAATGTTGAAAGGGGAGGGAGCCTATTGGTTGCAGTTGCGCACGACGAAAGAACACTTTTTGACTATTTTAAATAATAAAATATCGCCAAACAAACACACCGACTGTACTCGTATGGTCCCAAACTAAGCAACGCTTGTACTATGGGTACCGGTATAATCGACTCGAGCGATCTCAGTGTCACCCAGACCAGGGCAAATTACGAAAAGGCCATTTCCGAAATTTACTCCGACGGGAATCGCACCCGCAACCACCCGGTACAGTTAGCCAGAGGCCCACGCTCGAACCACTGCGCCAAGCGGTCATCAAATTCAATTCAATTTCAATAAGTTTCACAATAATTTATACATCACCAAAGATACTAACTCATATAAATGCTGATTGTAAATAGCGTTTTTGTTCCATATTTTAGTGTAAATGTAAACTAATTAATCTATTCTCCATAACATGGAGTACCGTGCTAATTACAAGCCAACAAAATGCGACATGTTTTGCAAACAGCTCCAGTTCCAGTGTCAGCCGTCCAAGCCGTCTCGTGTTTGGTATTGAAACGAGATCGTTCCGACCGGCTGACGTCAAGGAACGTGCAGCTTGGGCCAGCCGCTTCGTATAAATAGCATAGGAGTTATCCTTTTGCTTGAAAATTACTGTAGCCTCGTCTTTTTTGCATTGGATTTCTTAGAGATCTGGATTATTTTAGCTGTTCTGGTAAATTTACAATAATACATAATGGTCTATGTTCCTCGTGTTTACTAACAGCCAGTTTCTTCATTGCTAGTTACCGCCAAAGTAAAGGTAAGTACGGTCTAAGAGTAAAAGAAAGGATTTAATTAATCTTCATAATTTTTAGTGCTTCCAGCAGTTGCTTTTACTTTAGTTATTTATAAAGAAACTGGCCAAACAAACAAGACTTGATCATTGGTATAAACAGACGTTTAAGTTTGTTTATTTTGAATATTTGTATCTGTGGGTCTCCAGAAACCAAACCTAGTCTCATCGTTCTGCACTAGCGTATTGAATGTGTCTATCATCTTATCAACAGTGGAACGACAACTGAATCTTTCACTGCATACTTGAATCGTGTCACTCTTGGCAATATTTGCACTAACTTTGAACTTAAATGCTCGAGTCGTGATGTCGATTTGTATGAAACTGGATCAGATATTGCAGCGTGGGCTTTCGGTGTAGGTGTACACAAATCCTTGCAAATTTAATGCATTCATACGCAACCTTTCCAATTTTGTCTTTAACACACAATTTTGGGTTAAAATTTGTCGTGTTGATGATAAACTCCAACTCGAAATGGTTTTTATTCATGTAAGCCAACAAAGCATATATGAATAGTAAGAATCTACCACCGGTTCAGAATGCTGATTCCGCTGAGAAGATCCGGCAAGAAACTCAATGGTTACTCGTTTTAATTAACAAAAGATGGTGTACACTCTCAGAAACAGCAACAGAATATGAACAGGCAACACCATTGTGACTAAAGAAGTAAATAATAATGAAATCTCACTCAGATTTAGGTATTTCAATAATATGAGAAAGCTAGTTTTGCGGGGTCTGCGCATACCTTCTCACACTTTACATCAATTTAAACGTTTACAAGATTACGTAATTATTAATTAGTTTACGATATTTTGAAGAGTTTAATTTTTAGCTCAAAACTGACGTCGATAACCTACCTGTTATGACCTGCCCCATAGTCTATCCCCTATGCATTAGTGGAGTAGGTACTAATGATATTAATGATGTCACTGTTCGCCCTCGCTCCATTGTGTCATTCATAACAAGCGTTGTTTAATTTGTAGCGAGATGATTAATGTGTTTGGGTTCATAATGAAGAGTATTTTTATCGTAATGTTTTACATGAAACTTTAAGGCGAGGTGCGCTTTTATCGCTGTAATTTCTCTCTTCCACACTGCAACATTTTAACATACAAAATGGATTGAATTTAAAAATACCAAATTATGGTAAAAGGGATCCATATATTTGCGGTTTACGGCCTGTTTATTGCACACTAAAGGTATTCGCGTTTTATAAGATTGGATTGCCTAATGACATCCGAGAAGCCGTTGGTCCAATAAGCATGTCGATTTGCTTATTAATATTACGCTTCGTTTCGCAATCGATTCCCGCGGATCCTCCTGCGAATTTGTTCGCACCGGCCGTTTTGGTCACGTGACGGGAGCGGAGGCGGAAAGAGCTGTTGTCCTGTTTCAGGAGCATCGATTGGCGCTTCGCGTCGCAGCCGCGGCAATGTGGTCTCTGATGCTTCTAGTTTAAAGGGCGTGTTCGCTTGGCAGTTGAGGGAGTTAGGTCGTAAGGGTTTTGGAGTGGTAGGCAGCACGCGGCAGCCGGCCGGCAGCCGCAGTGCCACGCCGCTCGCCGGCACCACCGCCCGCGTCGCCGCTACCCCCGTGCTCGGGAGCGCTCGATAAGAGGCGTCGCGTTGCGGTAGGTTTCGTATGACGAATGTTCGCGACAGCTTTCGGCTTGTGTGCGGAAAATACACGGTGTCATCTGTGAAATGAATAGTGTGTCAAGTGCATTTTTTTTTGTATATTGCATATTAACGAAGTTATTGCATAGTTCAGTGTGTGTTTGTTACGGGAATTTAAAGTTTTGCGCATCGGTTTGTTTTTATTTTTTATTGTATCTAATATCTGTTATTCGTACGGTAGCTTGTATTTCCACTGATATCTGTTTAATGCGCCAACAAATTGGCTTTACACGGAAGACCAAAAGTAAATGAGAGAATATTGAAATTTTTTGGCCAAGTTCCCGGAAGCGGTGGATAATTTTATAAACCGAATTATTTGCAACGGCTGTTTACCGAAGTTAACTTGACTCAATTTTATGTTTTCTGGAAAAATTCGCAGAAATCGTTTTGAATATTGTCGCACATTGAATTTTTAATGAAACATCCAAGATCGATGTCAAAGCGATTGGATTCAAGCCCAGTGGAGTGTGTCTGCGGTGTATTTTGTTAATTAATTGGTTGTTTGACGGAGGAGCGGATGTTTGCGATGTTCCAACAAGCTGGCTTAATGTCGGCTGCCTTGTTGGAAGCCCATTTGAATAGGGATCTATTCAGCTCCTCCGTCTAATTGATGGAATATAATTGGAGAATTTTGTGATGAATGCCAGCGCTTTCTATCGGGATGGGTTTGAAGTCAATTAGGGAGATGGAAGATGAATATTAACATCAAATATAAACCTTACTGATCTTGTAGTGTATATTTGATTAGTAATAAGATCTGTGGACGGTCATCATTGTAATTGTCAAGCATCTGTTAATATAAATACATCCTTCCTACTTGAAAATATATTATTAATAACTACGAAAGGAGCTTGAAGAAGTAGAGTTATACATAATGTACCTAATTAAATTCAATGCAATCAAAAATGTTAGGATCTGTTTCTGACGTGTAAGTTCTTAGAAACGTTATTTGATTGGTCTAGCGCACACAGACCTTGGCTGGCATATCTCGTCCTTTATTCTATTTTTAATAAGTCCTTCCACAAGTTTGTTTTCTTATAAGCTTTGTGCCAAAAACGTGGTTCATTTTTAAAGTATATTCTTCTAGTCATCGGAGATGGTAGTGTGTGCTGTTTTTGCAAAATGAGCCCTTTAGACCAGGATATTAAATTGATATCTACGTTTTGATGGCAAATTGTTGTCTATTTGAGTGGAGTGTGGGACTTAAAAGGATAATATTCATACGAAAGTTATTAAGTGTATTACCTTATGTTTAGGTTATAAGGCAATAGGCGATAGTTAGTGGTAATACGCTCATTTTGTACGTTCTTAAGCTCATCTTCAACGCACAAATGCGGTGAGATGAAATTGTTAGTTGTTCGAGCAAGATCGAGGCACTTCAAATTTTAATGGACTTCTTGTGTGAATTCTTTTGCGATAAAATGAGTCGTCGTCAGATGTAGTTTGTCGAACTCTTGTTTTTACCAGCGGTTGCAATTAAATACACATTGATATATAAACATTAATTATAATGATCCTCCTTAGGATTCTGGTTAATTATAATCGTAACTATAATTTAACTAAAACGCCGTTGAACATTGTTTTTAATCGTTGGACGAAAGTTTCCATCCATCGATGTGTTTCGATTCTGCAACTAAAATAAGCTACATGCGAAGAGGTGGCTAACTTTCACTTTACCTTTCATGACGTCTAACTAAACGCTTCCTGGCTCGCCCACGGCATTAGCCTTAGGCCCTACATGATTAAAACTGAATACTTATTACCTACGTCTACTTGACTAGCATTGTTCATTATTTTTACCAACGTTTCTTATAATAGAAAACAGTTTCAAGTCAATACATTATTCTCGAATTTAGTGCTTTGATCTGGTTAGGTTTCATTTGCTGAAACAATTTTGAACTCCGACTCAAACTCAAAACCCAAACTCAAAATTGTTTATATTCATGTAAGCCAACAAAGCATTTATGAATAGTCAGAATCTGCCACCGGTTCAGAATGCTGCTGAAACTCAATGGTTACTCTTTTCAATGAATAAATAAATTATGGTGTACATTCTCAGGAACAGCAACAGAATGTGAGCAGGCAACACCATTGTCGCTAAATAGTAATCAAATCTCACTCAGATTTTGGTATATAAATTAGAAAGCTATTTAAGTGAGGTGTGCATACTTACTCATACTTAAATGTTTACAAACCAAAATAATAATTAATAAAACAGATGTGCATAAGAAGTTTGCTATGTTGTGATGCCTTCCATGCTAAATAAATGAATGGAGTTTAACAACAATGTTGTTAAGAGGAAGTTGGAGTTAGTAAAGCTTGTTTGGATGTAGTCGCGTTGTCTTATTGACAGTTTTCTTATGGAGATGTTGTCCCATGTGCTTGCAGACCCTATCGGACACAAGAATAGCTTGAGAAAGAGTTTGAAAAGCGCAATTAATCTGCAAGCATGCGTTGCTAACTCTTCCCCCATTCACATTATAATCACTGCTTCTGATAATACAGAAGATGGCAAGACCGTAATGAGTGGAAGAAGATGAGGGAGACTTTTGCCCGACTGTGGAACACAAACAAATAATATTCACTTATTATAGATAACAAATATTATAATTACAATTCAAAGCAATTTCAATAAGGGCAACATGTATTATCAACGTATGCAAGCATTCAATTAGAATAATGATTACTTACAGTAAAGGCAAGCGTTGTGAGGAAAGCTGTAAGACTGATAACCAAAGCAGTTTCAAAATAATTACATCGGAATTACGTCAAATATTACTAGTCAACGAGGTTGATTTCGAAATCACTCACGATTTTGAACGGCACGTGTCGGAATGACTATAAAAAATTAATAATCAATAAATATCGCCAGACTGACACACCAACTGTACGGTCCCAAACTAAGCAACGCTTGTACGATGTCGACTACTATTAAGATGATGTCATAATTTGAACATCTTTGCGAAACGTGGCTTCATATCCCCTCAATGCAAGGGGTATTTGAGCCATAGTCCTCCATGCTGGCTTTTACGGGTTTCCAAACGCTGAACTTCTTTTTGAAAGACATATACTTACGTTACACGTTCACGATATTTTCCTTCAACGTGGAGTAAGTTATAAACTTTGTTGGAAATGAGACATTAGATTAATATCGACCATTTTTAACACCTGAAGAAAAAAGAGGGGTGTTATAAGTTTAACTTGTGTATCTGTAGCATCGTAGCGCCCTAGCGGATGAAAGTTTTTTTTTAATAGTTTTTTTTTTTACAAAGTTATGTTAATTGTTAGTGTTCTTAGCTATGTTTCATGAATATCGGTTTAGCCGTTTTAAATTATCAGCTCTTTTGTAGGTTTAAAAGCCGTCGCATCGGGGTTTTTTACATTATTAATTCAAATATTATATCGCTCAATATAATTCTGATTTGCTAGTGATATTGTCGACCCGCTTCAGTCAGTTTTCCTCGTGAATCTTTGTTTCGACCTCATTAGTAACTAGGTTTTCCTATTCTGTAGGTATCATGTTCCTGTGGGCTTCTGTGCTGTTAATAATTAACTTGATTTTATCCTTATAGACGTAAGTACCTATATGGCTGCCTTATTTCTTGTTTGACGTCACCGTGGCTAAAAGGTATTATAGTATTGTAATATGTTTTAATTGGTAATTATTAATGGATATTAATTTAAAATTAAACATATTATAACGCCATGCAATAGGAAGAAGTTTTTATTATTTCATAGTTAGTTTAACGGCCCTGGGTACTTGCCCTTTTGAGCCTTCAGAAGTAGTTAAGCAGTCTGTTTTCCCATATCCCAGACAACTTACAACATAATAATGTAATACGGCAAAACAACCAAAATCGCCAATTTGTTCGTGTCTTGTTCAGAATGCCATTCCTATAAAGGGCGAGGAACTCAACAGAATTACTTTTTAATTAAAACTTAGGACCTTATCCATAAAGATCAAGTATTTTTTTAATGTTTTTTTTTTTCGACGATCATTCCTAAATATTTCGCAAGACTTCGCTTGCATTATTTTTAACTGACGTTTTATGTCCCTTTAAACCACGAAATACAACTGATCGTTTAATTGATAAAGACCTTTGATTAGGGTGTGTACCGATACGATTGTATCGATAAATGTGACGGTCGGGAGTTGACGATGCATGTTTTCGATGGTGGTCGAATGTGTTGCTCGATATAAATTGAATTGACGTTATTGCGACTCTACTGGTTGAAGCAGAAAGGGTATTATACTTTTTTTCAAAACTTTGTAATTCTAAAACTATCAGCTTTGGAGGAAACTTGAAAAACAAAAGGTGTTATATGGATACAGCTGTTGACAGATTTCATAAGTGTACAAAACCTTTGGTAACTACTTCAACTGTCCCACGGCCGATAGTTTTAGATTTACAAAGTAAAGTTGCAAAAAGAATAGAATATACCCTTTCTTTTTCACCTAGTACCTATATAGGATTTTTTTAAGTACTTCGTGTAGTGTAGGATCATTTCGTAGATGCTACATGCGCATTCCGTTTTTAAATGAATTTATATTTCTCACTCGCGTTCATAACGTCCGTTATTAACCCGTCCTATTACAAATTACTATAAAACCGTTTACAACTCGCTCTACAAACGTGTAAAGCTATCTGGCAGTAGGTCGTATCTATATATAGAAGCAATTTACGATGTAACTGTATGCATCACGACACGATGGCACGGGCGTGAACGCACTTACAACTGGGTGTTACACGGTGTTTTTTCCAAGCGAAGCTACTATACGGACTTTCGGGGACGTGCTAAACGTCAGTAGCGTTACACGACAACTATACAAGGTGATACATAAAGGGTATCCTTTTTTTTTTCAAAACTTAACTTTGTATCTCTAAAACTATCAGCTTTGGAGATTTCACAGTTGTTGACAGATTTGACAGATTTCACAAGTCTACAAAACCTTTAGTGCTACAACTGTCCCACGAAGCCGATAGTTTTAGATTTACAAAGTTAGTATACCCTTAAAAAATAGTATACCCTTTTTGCTTCACCTAGTATAGATACTTATACAGAGTGGCGTGCGCGTCGCAGCTGTTTTTAACGCTTAGTTCCTGCGCTTTATACTATAAAGCTTCGCTTCTTTCGGGCGTCCCTAGCATTAAATAAAATAAATATATATTTCGTTAGACTGACACACCAACTGTATGGTCCCAAACTAAGCAACGCATGTACTATGGGTGCCGTACAATGGCCTGTGGGCGATCTTAGTGACACACAGACCTGGGAAAATTACGAAAAGGCCATTTCGACAATTTGCCCCGGCGGGAATCGAACCCGCAACCACACGATGCAGTGTGCTGAGCGGCCTACGCTCAAACCACTGCGTCAAGCGGCCGTCAAATATATATCTATGTAACACCAATACAAAACTAAAACTAAACAAGCATTTGTAACTGGCAAAGAATTTGTAATAATTATTATTACAAATTCTTTGGTAACAGGTTTAGAAGTCCTGCGGTCTGAAGTAGACGCCTGTTGGTTTCCTCGTATTTTTCAGGATTCCGTACTCAAATGCAATAGGACCATTCTTATTTTTCCATTCATATTCTATCCACCATGTTTTCATGAACATGTGTGAATAATAAATACATACTGTAGAGAATAATGTGGTATCTACACATTGCGGCAACCCCCGCGACGGGTCGTTGACCCCACTGCGTTATATACCATCTCATGATTGTTGACATGGTATAATAGTTATTTACCTACGCGTTATACGTCATGCAAATTGAATACATAGGTTCTGTAGGTCGCAATAAATCAATAAGCGGACTCAAGTCTGAGAGCGAGCTTGAAAATGTCGTGATAGTGTCATACCAGTAAAATTACGTGTCAAGCGTACTCAAGATAGCTCTCAGATTTGAGATTGATTTATTAATATTACAGCCGTAAGATGGGGAGAGCCATCTTGGAAATGTCATTATAGGAACAAAATGATATCTCAAGTTCAAGTGCCTATTAGATTTATTAATATCAGCTTAAGTATGTGTTGAGGCAATAACTAAACGCAGCTGACAGTGACACAAACTTATCAATTGGTTCCGTTAATCGTTCGACACATTTTTGTATTGTATTGCCATTAAATGTGTTTGTTTGCTATTTATTACTTGACACTGGCGAAATACCTATTAACTTGGGAGGGCCATATTTTTAAAGTAAGAAGAAAAAAATTGTCATTGCTAGTTGCTTATGGTGGGTGAGACAATACTTTTAATAAGCTTTTATAGAAAGAAGACGTAAGTACTTTTTGCTTTTCTTATCTCATATGTTCTGTGGTGAGTTGTTCAGTCAGTCTGTTTACTCTGTGTTTACGTTTGAGAGGTGCTAATTGGCGGATCGCAGATTCGTGTTTTACTCCTAGTGAGGGGAATGTGGATCGGTTTTATAAAAGTATCTCTGAAATTAATCATGTAGCAAGTACAAAATTTATTTCACATAACTGAGTACTAGGTAGTTGATAACACAACAGATTGCGTCATTATTTTAATATGCTTTAGGTAACCAATCGGTCATTTGTGTTTTGATGAGTATTTGGTATGTATTCGAATTTAGACACAAAACAGGAAAGGTCACAGTAGGTAAAGAGACCCGACAAGGCCCGTAATATAAACTTGATCTCAAGTTTGAGAGTGGACTTAAGTACGATCGTGACATGTCATTTTGTACGAGCACTAGTATGACACAGGAATGACATTTCCGAGATCACTCTTTGACTTCAGAACGATTTATAAGGACCTAAAATGCATTGCTATTTTTTTTTTTGTTTCATTGAGAAAATACTTCTTGCTGGTAATAAAATCAAATGAACTATTTTATTCTTCAAATGAAATAGGTTTTATTTAAATACCAATGACGTATTGTTTACCTACTCGAGTCAAGTCCATCACTATTTTATTTACCATCTCGATGCGAGAGAAAGTGAGAAATCGATTGCATCTACCTACTCGATGTATTGCAGTCGTTTTGACCGTAATTATCGGCTGTGTACTACCCATAACTCGGTTACGTTGCGATGGCCCGCGGCTTATCGATTTAACTCGATATCGGTTTGATCTCATTTAAGGGTGTTTTGGGGCTCGACTGAAATCTGAATTGATCATTGTGTTATTGTAAAATTTGGGTTTTGGTAAAATCTGATCGTAAATTAACACTTATTTTTTTCTTTTTTTTCTTAGTTTCGTTGCAATTGCTTACCATCAAGATTTTTTAAATCATTCAGCCGCATTGAAAAAGCAAGATTAATATATATGGTAACATCATCCAGTGTGCTTATTTGTTTTTTATCACATTTAATGTTTGCCGTATGAGATACTTGGCATTAAAAAATACATTAAAATAATTTACCTCATTGTTACCATGAATTCCAAATTCAAATAATGTCTCGCCGCGCGCGCCAACTGTAGCTATAAACATTTTCGGTGTACGACAATTTGCATGACAACAGCATACGGCCATTCAGGTCGTTTGAATGCTGTTGAAATTGAAATTCGGCCTTCGTCCTTAGCCCTCACAAGCAAGCCATTTTTAGCTGGGACCGGACCGGGCCGTGGCGTCATCGAATCCATGTCAGAAATGCAGTTATTTACGAACATGCCCCGCTGGGTTTACTTTAGTTTTGCGAACTTTGAAATCTTCTTAATATCAGGCAGATTGTTTGCCAAATCTATTCGACAAAAAATCTGACGGCTGATTTATTTTTTATGGTAAAGATCAGTACAGAATGCAAAATAAAAAAATACATTACTTATTAGTAATGTAAGGTTCAGTGACCTCTCTACTGCCGCTACCCCCCTACCCCTCTTAATAAACTAAATACAAGTAGTTGTCGAAGCAGATTCACGCCAATAGTTTGATGATTCCGATCCACCAGACCGATTCTAGACAATTTGGTTTGATCCCCTGCCAATTTTTGAAGGTAAATGTCAACCTCCAATGTAACGCACATAGTTGGTATCGAGCCTAGAACCTCGGAAACATTGGTAACTTGAAAAATAGCTATTAGGTACTGTAACAACCTCTTCATAGGGTTTACCGTGTATTAATAAAATAATTATTTATTTATGTAAAACATTTATTTACTTATAATATCTATTTTACGTCTTATTACATCGGTTCCCCGGTTGTCACTGCCAGCGCTGAGCGCACCGCCCGCAGTTCTTGCAATTTCAAAACAATTATTTTTTTCTTAAATTTATTATTTTCTCATCAGCCAGGAACGTCTATCGCTAGTGGCCAGTGCGCCGACCGACATGGACCTTACAGTACCTACCCCTGGTTTGCACCGACGAAACTTTTTACACTAATTTCTGATTTTGTTTCATATTTTGTGCTGTCATAAAAAAGAGCCAATAAATATGTTTTGTGTTAATATTTCGTTCAGTGCTAAGGTACGCTTAAATCTAATAGCGAAACTGTATCATTCATTATGTCGTATACGAGCATGCCTGTCGGGCACCCATGAATAGTGAAAGCGTGACGGTATCAAGACGGTACCTACTCAATGACTTCACATGCAAATTCGTAATATTACAGTCTCAGATAACTTGAAAGGTTAAAGGGTATATCGAACGACAAATACCTATGCTGACAACCTTTGTAAGCGAGCGGTTATCGCCGACGACAGTTCCGATTTGCCGATTCAGTTTAATGATTTGTAAGCGAATGGAATGTCGACTGGGTAATTGCGGTTTTGGAATAATATAAAGGTTTGATTTCGATAGAATGGAATAGACAAAACATACCCTTTTTCATGATTCGACCAAGGAGCCAGCAATACATAGACTTCAAATATTACAACTCTGTGCAGCAATATTAAATAATTAATAAAATATATAATTCAATTTATTTAAGGATCTATTGTGTATTTAATATAGAGTGCCACTTAGACGCATTTCAGTCAAGTTCGATAAAGTATTATCTATAAAAAGTTTGTCACCACTTGTTCTATGGCGATTCTCATTAGGGTCAACAGTACATGTTGCCTGCGATTACTTTGATGTTCAAGCGTACAAACCCTCGTTTAATTATACCACTCACGATATTAAAACATTTCACAAATTCCGTCCCTTTATTTCAATCTCCAGGTGCGAATTAAACCCGTTTCCGTCGTCACAAAGGCTTTTGGTGGCACCGCCATTTTGTTATGTTCCTAATTCACCTAGACTGAATGGGCTTGTTCGCCTCAATTCTCTGTAATTTGATAATTATTCCGCTGCCTACAGAACTGCCCTTTTCGCTATGTACTTTCACCGTAGACCAAATAGAACCACGTGTATTAACCTATTTTATAACCAGAAATATCGGTCTTCGAAATAGACGGAGGATTTTTTCGGCGGGAAGTGAAAAAGTGATGTTGTCATTGCTGTTTTTATGATGTAAATATGTGTGTTAATCTGAGATAGATTTTAAAAATCATACAAAGGCGGAAATGGACACAGTATAAAGGCATATTTAAGAGCCATCATATAGAATATGCGTGTTCTTTTTTAATTTACTGTAACTGTCAGCAGGCGCCTGAAAAAAGCCAGAAATTTTAGTTCACAAATTTAATAAGTCAATAAATCCAGGCAGATGTTAACATAGGGACCTAAAAGCAAGCGTTGGATCAACTGGAAGGGATCGTTTATACATTATTCCGCGCTCATAGAAAAGCAATTTTCCAGAATGGACCGCTATCGTAACTTAATATCTGTCCCCGTCGATAATCTCAGTTCTACAAACGGACTAACGAGCTGAATAACGGTATTATCGCGCAAGTATATCTTGGTATTGGCTGGCCTTCACATAGATACCATCGGGACCAATTGTGCGACTCTCCATTCCCACGTATATAGGCTTCAGCGCCAACTGGCCCTACGTCTGAGGTTAGTTCAGATTCCTAGACCCGTGTTAATAAATCGATCTCAAGTCTGAGAGCGGTCTTGAGCTTTTGACATGTTATTTTGTACTGGTTAGACCACAGATATAGATTTACGCAAGTATCATGATTTGTATTGAAACCAAGCGTGCCAAATTTTAAACTTAAACACCTACTGTGACGTCACAGATGGCGGGAAATCCAAACGGATTCAAAGACCGGTGCCGCCGATGCCCCTCCGCCCGCTACGATTCTCTCGAGTGATTATCTAGCTCATACTCATATTTTTATATCTATAGTCGCGAGGACTGTAAGTTATCGGCGACCAACCTTGATGCTTGGTCGGGGTTTTCGGACACGCTAAGTACATTTGCGTTATTTATGTAAATCTATATCTGTGGGTTTGACATAAGAAAGACATTTCCAAGATCACTCTCAGACTTGATCGATATATTAATACGGCCCTAGTATGGGCCAAGTTTAGGGAAAATATAAAAGCAAGAGATATTCCTGAAAATAATTTTGTAGAAATAAGTTTATTCGTTTCAAGTGTTAGTGCATTAGCAAATGCTATCTTCACTACTCAATCGTTTTTTTCTCTCTCTCTCCTTTGTATTAAGAAAGATGGTATGGCAAAATCCGTGAGATAAGAGTCTTAACCTACCTAATGCTCTCTATAAAGATCCATAAAAGAGCAAGTTTTCGCTAGAGACGATCACTCTACAGATGATGAGAAACATTCGGCTTACTCGTATTACAGTAATGTAATTAATTATATTGATTTCGTCAGTGGTTTGCGCGGAGATACGAAAACTGCAGAAGAATTAAAACTTTAGGTAGGAGTGTTTGTGAAGGAAAAATAAGTGTTCTCTCAGTCAACAACACGTTGGGTCGCTCCTGCTCAAACAACTTGTGTCCCCAGCGACTAAAGTACATAATGTAATTTGCTGTAATACGGCTGCTGAGTTCCGAACATTTCCCAGTTGCATCGATGCAATATCGTCACTTAGACTGAGTAAAATAATGAAAATATACTATAAACGAAGGTTGTAGACTATTTTGATAGAACACAACAACTGTATGGTCCCAAACTGAGCAGAGCACATCTTCTCAGTCGAGGTCGCGTTCCGATCCGGTGGTAGATTTCGCCGCCACCTCTCCTGGCAGCGGCCCAAGCCGAGGTCGTGTCCCTTGTGGCGCCCTTGAGCTAGCTGCCCCCCTGCCCCTCTGGCTGGAGCGCACTTGCGCTCGCCCTCTGGCCGGGTGAAGTTGTTATGGCCACTCTGGCCAACAATATATAGTCAATTAAAAAAAAAAAAGAAAAAAAATCTTGTACTATGGGCCATACAATGGACTGGGGGCGATCCCAGTGACACCCAGACCAGGGAAAATTACGAAAAGACAATTTACGAAATTTACCTGGACGGGACCTGGACCCGCAACCACCCGGTGTAATGAGCCGTGGGGCCTACGCTCGAACCGCTACGCGAAGCGGTCGTCAAGAACATAAGACTACACGTTTAGCTAATGGAGTAAAATTGTAAAGGAATTTTAGCCAGGCTCGTGAGTAAAGATACCGGGCCACGTGTTTCTGGTGGCGCGCCTATATGGAGGGAAGACTATAGACAGACGGGCTTATTAATCATTTGTTTTTCCTCGATGTTATCATTCGCGGCCATTGTGTGGTCGCGAGACGCGATATTATGTGGACCGCGGCACGTAGGTACGCACACCGAACCTATTAACTGCATTATTAATAGTAATATTATTATTACGACCGCTTGGCGCAGTGGTTTGAGCGTAGACCGCTCGGCTCACTGCATCGGGTGGTTGCGGGTTCGATTCCCGTCAGGGTAAATTACGAAAATGGCCTTTTGGGACCATACAGTTGGTGTGTTCGATATTTATTTATTATTATTTATTAATATTGTTATTATTATTATTATTTGATGGTGGGGAGACAAGCTGTAGCCAATTGAACAGCTCATTCACAGAAGATTAGCTTCAAGCAGCTATTCTAGCGGTGTTTCATACGATGAGTGTGAAGCCAGAAACCAACCCTCCTCCCTGTCCGTTGCCAAAAAAATAACAAACAGTAGCAATGTTGGTATGTTGAAACATGTACAAGTGTTATTAGAAAAAAGTTAATCATGCTATAAGCACGGGTTATGTCAAATTGCACTTGTAATTTTACGTACGTAAGTACGTAGTAAGTGTTTAGCAAGTGTTTAACGTCAAATGTTGCGGATAAACTTGTCACCTCATTTTAATATCGTCCGAAACTGGAGGCTAAGGTCTAAGTAAAAGTTTGACAGTATTAATACTGATCGATTGATCGAATATTCCTATGCATGGCACAGCAACGCCCCTAGCGGAATCGTGTAGCTTTACTGATGAATGCGTGGAGACATTCGATTATTCGATCGCCATTTGTATACGTTTATTCCCAAACGTATTCTACAATGCATCGTCACAGTTACGGTTTTGAGTTGACAGAACTCTTTAATTTTATTTTCAAAGTGGACTGTAACTTTAATTTTTATTGTTATTAATTGTGTTTGTTATTGCTATTTGTAACTTGACACTGGCTACATACTTTTTAAACTGGACAGGCCATTTTTAAAAAAGCAGATGTATAAAATTTTGACATTCGCGTAAACTGCCGCCTATTTCGCCAGATTTGCCCCCTAAACATACCATCCTAAAAACAAGCATTTTAACTTCGCAAATTATCAACTTCCACCTGAATTTTATATCGAGGTAAGTTCGCAAACAGAAGAATCTAGTCTAGAAAGTTCTCTTTTGAACTACCCTCGTCATTGAACGGTAGCCCGCGTTGTCGGCTAGGTAACTTAGGTCCCTGCTGCGCAGTAATTGCGGCAAATTGCTACCATTGTTCGTTGGCAGTCTACCGATTACGCCGTGTTGGAAGATTTCAGCGGGGTACTAATGAAATCCTTCGCTTAGTTTTTGTTTTTAAAGTTAACGAGATTCGGTGTTTTGGGGTTTTGAACGGTGGGCTTAGTATGCGTTTTGAACGTTTACAAATGACGATCTGTAATGGAAAGTAATGGAAAGTTTCCTAACATCAATATATTTAGACTATGCACATACCTGTATTTAAATAGATATAAGTAAGATCGTAATAATGTAAGGTCTATTTTTGTGAGGAGAAATAAATAAATATTATTATTATTATTTATATGAAAAAAAACCGGGAAAGTGCACATCAGGACATGCACAATGAAGGCTTCCGGACCCGTTTCAATAGCGAAGATTTCCCGTATCTATAACCAAAGTAGTGAAACACACGAAACAACGTTGTATTTGCGGTTGTTTTTTGAATCTCAGTATGGATTTTATTCAGAAACAACGGGGAATTAACCTCACTTTAACTTGGTCGGCTGTAGCTCGTGATTTAGTGAACCCATTTCTCCGGTTATAATTTTAATTGACATGTAGTGTCATGTGCTAGTGTCCTCGTTTTTTCTAGATTTTCTGCAAAGTGTTTCAAGTTTTTGCAGCAAGATCTACCTAAAGCCGCGTTTCCAGCTTAAACAAATTCGGGACCCCAATACAAACTGTTTACCCTCATTTCACACACTTAGGGGTGGAGTTTTATAAAACGCTGAAAATTATATTTTTTATTTGTAATGAGTAACCTTAATACTAATTTTCACGGCTCTAAGTAGAGCTTTTTTTTTACCCATACAAACTTTCACCCCCTATTTTATACACTTGGGGGTGAAATTTTACAAAATCCTTCCTTAGTGGATATTCACGACATGAAAGGTACCTACTGCCCAAATTTCATGATTCTGGCACCAGCGGTTTCGGCTGTGCGTTGATTCCTTTGTTTTGATTAGTGAATTTGCAAAAAGTACCAAAATATGCGACATAAATGGCCGTATCTTTTGATTGCGTTGTCTCAGAAGCCTAATAAGGGACCTTACACCTACAAGGGACCATAGCGTTTGATGTTTGATAGTAATTTCAACTTGATATCTTTATCCGTTTCTGAGAAAAAAAATCTTGACCGACAGACAGACAGACAGACGACAACAAAGTGATCCTATAAGGGTTCCGTTTTTTCCTTTTAAGGTCCGGAACCCTCAAAATGAATATATTTCCTTGGTCATCGCATCACGCGTGAACGGACGGAACGATTTCGCTAATTCTTTTTTGCTGTATTTAATATTGTCAGGAGAAGGTTCTTATGAAAGAAAAATTAAGAAAGTTGAGCGGAACAATTCGAATTCGATATTCAAAGTTAATACAGGACAACGTCTGTCGGGTCAGCTAGTATACTAATAAAGCCGATTTGTTTTAACTACATTGCGTGTACTTATTTATAATGGATTACTTCACAAAGTCAAAAACGTACTCAAGATCGCTCTCATGTTGAGATCAATTTATTAATACGAACCTCCGAGTCAATTAAACACTTATATGTATTAAAGTTGTTGAAATCTGTACAAAAATAACGATTTAATCTTCTTTATGCATGACCTGCTTGAGGTTAAGCAGTTACCGTAGCCTATAGATGGCAATACGAAAGGCATTGCTCGCACATTGCCGACTTGAAAGGGAGTGGGACGGAGGAAAAGGAAGGTGGGGGATGAGGCTTCCATTCTTCTCTCACTCATCCAACGAAACGCAGCTATAATAGCTGCTTAACGCGGATCTTCTGTGAGAAGGTGGTACTCTACTACTAGGTTATCTAAACTTAATGATTAATCTCAATTATTGAAATCGGGGTAGACCAAGAAGACGGTGGCGAGATGACTTAGACACCTTTGCGGGAAAGACGTGGCCGGAAATTGCCCTGGACGGAGCAGCGTGGAAGGTAAAAGGGGAGGCCTTTGCGCAGGAGTGGGACAGCATTACAGGCTAATAAAAAAAATAAATTGTAATCTTTGGGATTGTTCCATAGTTTAGACTAGTAGTAGTTTACTATTAGTTATTTAGTGATAATGGTGTTGCCTGCTCATATTATTATGTTATGCTGTTCCTGAGAATGTACTCCATCTGTATTACATTGAAAAGAGTAACCATTGAGTTTCTTGCCGGATCTTCTCAGTGAAAGCAGCATTCCGAACCGGTGGTAGATTCTGTCTGATAAATGCTTTGTTGGCTTGCGTGAATAAAAACAATGTTGAGTTTGAGTTTGTAAATGAGCTCTTTGAATGTATAACACCTTATCCAATATATACAAATACCAACGAAAAGCTCGGTCCAGAAATAACCCTTAAAAAGCCGAATATTGTATTTCACTCGTGATGAAAACTCCCATTAGTGGCAATTAATACGCCTATGTACCATAACTAAAGGGGTATTGTTTGTAGTAGGCACCAGTTAAATTACTGGCTAGGTAAACAGTGAAAACATCCAATCGTTTGTTAAATTAACGGTGAAAATGTTAAATTTTATTTTCTATTTTAAAACGACTTCAAAGAAATTGAGGTTCTGCTTAGCTTCCGTTGGTGTGTATGTGCGCGATTCTTCTAGAAACAAATCGTCATTTTTTTAGATTTCTTTCTTCTACTATCACGGGAATCACAATCATTAGCATCATATAGTGAGAACAGAAATCTCTACAGTAAATAGTGTAACAGTAAAATAAGTAATGATGTTCGTAGTTCCTATCCTAGTATTTTTTACTAAACGTTTTGTAATTACTACAAAGATTTATTTCAAGATTCATTCATAAATCTATTGCAGTAATCACATTTTTTTGTGGGAAAAGTGACACTATCTAGGAACTATAATTTTTTTTTTCAGAGTAACACCTTATACCTGGCACTCTTTGCAGAGTTAAAATTGATTGCATATGATTTCGATCATATCCAGCTAGCAAGTTGCTCTCCGCATCGTTTTATATGTTTAAATTATTTTACATAATATGTACGTATAGAGTATATATAAACTCTGCTTTTGGCCGGATAAGGGCCATATATTTCGTGGGAAACGTGCCGTATCGCCGACATTTTATATTTCAGCTCGCTTTTCAACATATCTTCTGAAACATTTTTAGTGTGCGTTATGTGCGAACTCTGAAGTAACTTTCCCTGATCGGTGCTTTGAACTACTTACGTATGAAGTGCACTGTTCTGTCGATACTGCATGAAAACAGGGGCCCAACTGTGTTAACCTGCAGACTGCAGGCAGATGCAGGTGCGGATGCGGATGCGGCAAGCTAAAGACAGGGCGCTATGGCGCTCATTAGGGGAGGCCTATGTCCAGCAGTGGACTGATATAGGCTGATGATGATGATGATAATGATGAACTGTGTTAACCGCTGGCATCTCGCTAGACTCGCACTTGACTCGAAATACATCAAAATTTGTCTATGGAAAAATCTAAGATTTTCTATAGTAAAACTGACGTACTCAGATACGCGATACGTCAGTTTTGACGTATTGCGAGTACACTCAGAGTAAGCGTTTGCTGACACGCAGGTGACACAGTTCCACGTTACGCAGCGCAGGGCAGGGCAGACTTCTAACCGTATGAACAAACACAGACTGCGTGCAATGCGACGCAGGCACGCGAGGACTGCCCGTTCTCTAATTGTTTTTTTTACACAGTATTTACATTTATTCCCATCTTCTGCTTCTTTTAATATATAAAAATGAATGTTTGTATGTATGTCCTTAATAGAATCGTAAACTATACATTTGATCATGTCATGATCTTCAGCAAAGTGTTGTGCATGAGCCCGCAAAGGTTTCTGAGTTGGTATGACCAATCTTTGACCGCGTAGCAATGCGCGCAGGGTACAGCTAGTTCCTTATAAAACTAAGTTTTGTTGCCACCTGGCTAAAATGTGACAAGGATAAATAACAATCTGTTGACATACCGCGGTGAACCTCAGTGTGACAATTAATCGTTTATCGAAGAAGGATTTTAAGTCACGCTAGCTGATGTGACTAAGTATAAATAAATTTATGCAATAATAATAATAATATCGTTTATTTGCAGATACAAGATGTCAATGTCACACCAGTGTGACAACTTGCTTTTTAGAAGGGGTCCTGAGGTCACGAAACAAGCACATAGAGGAAGTTCTAGTTATTCCCTCCGTATAGTCCTAACCAATATTTATTAGGTCAGCTTCCGCCGGACCTCCCCGTTTAGCAGTCTTAGAAACTTTTAAATCGTAATTTAGTGTTATTTATAGTCACTGATATTGCTGCCGTAAAGCTCTAGGTGGTATTATGAAGAATAATCGTTTTATTTCAATATTGAGAAATAGTTTGTTTTGACCTTTACTATTCCAATTATACGCTCATCTAAACTGAATCGGGATCTACACGACATTCCGTTTCAAACTATCGCTGTAAATATTTATTTCCAAAACATTAGCGGTTGTATAGTTACACCATGCTTTGTCTTCTTCTTTCGAATGTCAAATTACTGATGACAGACAGAGACAGTTCGGTGTGTAACTATTCGCCCGCTAATCCACTTTTATTAATAAGGAGGTATATTATGCCGAGGTTTAAGATTAGCCGACCCATAAACATTCTGACTATCAGATGTTTTTTCAAATAAATATTCGTTTTGCATGAAATTCGTCCGTATGGTAACAGAATTGCTACGAAAGTAATCTCATGTTGGGTCACGACGCCGTTTTGTTGACTGTACATCGGTACCACCAGGTACTTGACCAGCAAAGGGCAAGCACCTATTTCGAAGTACCGTTGGTCCCTAAATTCGTCCACAACGAGCCCACACCGTGACTTCACATGTTTACTAATCATACAAAATGTGCATTGGCGTCGTCAATGAATGTTAATTGGTAAGCGGTTTGTAGACGTAATCCTTACTTCCTTACTAATCCTTACTAATATTATAAATGCGAAAGTAACTCTGTCTGTCTGTCTGTCTGTCGCTCTTTCACGCCAAAACTACTGAACCGATTTCAATAAAATTTCATACACAGATAGTCTAGAGCCTGAGAAAGGACATAGGCTACTTTTTAATGCGAAAAAAGAGTTTTAAGGGGTTGAAAGGGGGGATGAAAAGTTGTATGGAAGTATCTCATTTTAGAGCTAGAAGCTTGAAACTTATTTGTCAGGCTGTTGATTCGACTTCTATATTAATAATTCCGTTCAGGGGTACGGTAGACTCGATTGAAACCTTACCAGAATAATAAAACATAAAAAAATTATGATTTCGAGTCGACAACATATATCGGCAAAATTCGGATTGTCGAGTATTTTGTTAAATTCTAACGGTGCAAAAGACAATATTTCGCCATATTGGCAGTTCCGTCAAGTTTGGCACAGTACCGCTATATTTTCTATGAACGAATCCCTGTCAGTTAGTGTCAGTGTTCTCAATGTGTAAATGAGTCTTTATTCGAAATATCTATTAAACTGGGTGAGCCATATTTTTTAAGAAAGAGGAAGAAGATTGAGCTTTCAGAACAAACAAATTCAGTCTTCATGTTTTTAGGGTTCCGTAGTCCCTACGAGGAACCCTTATAAGATCATCCAGTCCGTCCGTCCGTCCGTCCGTCCGTCTGTCTATCCCGACCCGGCACAGGGTCATAACTTCTACAGTTTCTGACGATGTTGATGTAATTTGGTACAAAAATACTTTAAGAGTAGATCTCACTTTCAAAAATATAAAATGTAGCAAAATTACTTTTTTTGAGATACCTCCCCGAACATCGAAAAAGGGGCAATTTTTTTTTTAGTTACCCAATCCTGTGGGGTGACGTTGAAAAGGTATTTTCAAATAAAATGATGTTTTCATACAACATTTTATCATCAAAAATTCCGTTTGCGAGATTTTTAACTTTTAAAGATTAAATCAAAATTCCGTAATGAATTCCGACACTTCTTACATTTTTCTATTGCAAGAACATTAATAAGATTATGCAGTCGAAAATGGATACATTGTTCACCAATTTCAATGAAATAACAGCAATAAATTTATATTTTGTGTTAATACGTGTATTTCTGAAGTGTTCATGCACGTGGATAGATGTCGTTAGTAGTCTATAAAAAACAGTGGGTAAGATTTTTTACGAAAAAAATATTGACACTTCTTACATTTTTATGTTGCAAAAATATGAATAAGATTATGCTGACGAAATTGGATAAATTGTTAATAAATTCCAATTAAATAACAGCAATAAATGTATGTTTTATGTTCATTAGTCTATTTCTTAGTATTTAATGGTGTCGATAGATGTCGGTAGCAGTATGTATACAACTTTAGTATCTATTTCAACCTGGGGTGAAATTTTAAACAGATTACCTTCAATGAATCGGAACCCTTCATTGTGCATAGCTCGACATGGCACTTGGCGATTTTTTTTCGTATTCATTTCAATGGACAATGCTATACGAATCTATGCCTTGCCTAATATTCCTTGAAAACCGATAACTACAAAAATATCTACCTAAGTTTTGTAAAAGATTGTGTATTATGAGTCACATTTCACCCGAGCGAAGCCGGGTTTGCATCTATATATATAACTCAAAGGTGACTGACTGACTGACTGACTGACTGACATAGTGATATATCAACGCACAGCCCAAACCACTGGACGGATCCAGCTGAAATTTGGCATGCAGGTAGATGTTACGGCGTAGGCATCCGCTAAGAAAGGATTTTGATTAATTCTACCCACAAGGGGATAAAATAGGGGATGAAAGTTTGTATGAAACTTTGTCAATTAAATTCCACGCGGACGAAGTCGCGGGCATAGCTAGTTATTTATATGTTGGTAAGTAAGTATGATGTGTTATGCAAAAAAATACTGCCGGTTGAACTTAAAATCAATACGCTGAACAAGATATACTTACTCTATACATCCCATTCCCTCTAATGCATAGGTAGGTGCGTGTATTTCGTTTCTGCAGCCGTCCAAATGTTTACAGCGACTCTAACTTGATCAATAAATATATTTCTTCCTCTATGGTTGTGACATAAAATGTGGAGTCAACGGCATTAGACGTCTGATTTAAAACAATGAGGTCGTTACTTTTTATGTGGCGCCCACAAATGACTTCTTCAATACTTGGGTGTTCACAACATTCGCCGTCTCTTTCACACTCGGGGAACGACAATTAAAAACCGAGACGCCATAATAAGTCTGCGAACTTAAATGGTGAAATAAAAAGAGTTTAGTTAATGGGTTTTCTTGGAGTTCTAAGCTATTAAAGCGTCTCCTGAAAATTTTGAAGAAAATAAAGTCTATATCACCACGCCTACGTTCCTCGAAAGGATAGGCAGGGGTGCACAGTTCAGTTAATTACGGCTTAATACTTAAACGGTACTAAAAACAAAATTTATTGAATGAGTTTTAATTCAATAGGAACTTATTTTTGACACCATAATAAAGCGGTAGTACTTAATCATAAAATGACAAGAACAGTGCCGTATAGGGACGCCCGATAGAAGCTAAGCTTTATAGTATAAAGCGTAGGGCGCCGCAGCTGCCACTCTGTATACCTATACATATCGTGTAACGCTACTGACGCTTAGCACGGATAGAGTCGCCGCGCGGCGAGCGTCCCGAACGTCCGTATAAAAGCTTCGTTCCAAAAAAATAATAGCAGTTTAAGGTTGTGACTACATATTGAATTCTTTGGTGACCAATTGGATCAAAGATATTAAATTTCTTATAACAAAGTGTTATATTGTAGCTCCTTTTCACCCTGCAAGGTATACATCCAATTCCCAGTAACTCTGAGTGATCCACATATGAGTTCCGTGACCTCGATCGAGTGCCAATCCCGTTCAGCTAAGTAAATATCATAATAACAATATATTGTTCTGATATGCTCGAAGCATTCAATATATCTAATGAAAAGGTCGTAAACACAAATGGGCTTTTTATTGGCACTTCTATAGTATTTATTTGATGAAACACCATTACGTGCGTGATAAAATAGAAACTGAATTATATTTGTAGGATCTGTGTTACAATGGAAATGAAGAATTGTATCTATATGAATAATTTTGGTGTACATATTCAGGAACAGCAACACAATGCAAGGAGGCGACATAATTGTGACTAAAAACCGGCTATAAGGTTCCGTAGGCATCCCGCAGCTTTTCAATGATAGAAAAAATTGCAATAATGCACGCATGTTCGTGAAATTAACTGAATATACCCTAGAATAATTTCGCTTTCAATATCAAATTACATGGATTTATAACGGTACCAAAGATCTATTTTTGTGCCAATTTGCAGCCTTCAGCCCTGATAGTGTTTAAATAAAATGATTGTCACGTCAGACGGACAGACGGACTTGCCCAAACTGTAAGGGTTTCTTGTTTGACTACGGAACCCTAAAAAGGACTAGAAAATAGACACCAGTAATTCAATATTGCTAAGCTAATAACTTTGATCAAGTTTCTAATTAACGAGTTCTGTTTATACCATGTCGTATGACGTCTCCACAAGTTTCCATTAATATACCTACCTACACTAGCGACCCGCCCCGGCTTCGCACGGCTCTAAAATTATCAGAGTTTCTTTACTATAATATGCATGTGTTATACATATAAACCTGCCTCTTGAATCACTTTATCTATTAAAAAAACCGCATCGAAATCTGTTGCGTAATTTTAAAGATCTAAGCATACATAGGGGCAGACAGACAGCGGGTAGCGATTTTGTTTTATACTATGTAGTAGTGATGTAACGAATGTTGGATTTTTGACATTCGCGAATGCGAATGCGAATGCGAATATTAGGCTCCAACATTCGCGAATGCGAATGCGAATGCGAATGTTGACTTTCAAATAACTCTAAATTGAAAATTTCAACATCCCGATACGACGACTTTTTAAACTACAAAAGAGCTGATGATTTTCAAACGGCTGAACCGATTTTCATGAAACATAGCTAAGAACACTCTCGATCTCGAATCCCTTTCGAACAATTAAAACAAAATTAAAGTCGGATCATCTGCTTGGGCGCTTCGATGTCACAGACAGACACACAGATACACATGTTAAACTTATAACACCCCCCTTTTTTCGTCGGGGGTTAATAAAGAGCGCGCAAAATGTTAGATTATTTTGTCATTTCGTGTCGGCCGAACATAGCCAAACCCCTACCAGTTGAAAGAACGAAGTTAGTCACATAAAGTTAATAGGAAGAGATTTGTTTGGATTTGAGGGTAGTTTAGTATTATTAATCAATTATAATTGAGTTTTGTTAATATTTTAATTAGACTAACAAGAACAATAGAGAAACATCCTATTTATAATTTAGTTGCCTAGCACAAGACAGTCCCATATTAAAAAAAAAAACAAATATAAGTAAATAAGTGCATTATGTACAAGAGAGCTAAGTTGATATTTACATTCCGATCGAGGCTGGTTTGTAGCCCGAGACTAATGCGAGGGCTGTGATAGAGCCAAGGTGTGTAATAAACAATGCTCACGCGTTTCATACCACATTTTAGAACATGCGAGTAAAATATTATAATATAATTGAAAAAAACCACTATTCACGAATTTTATGAAGTCCTAGAGAATTGCAGAACGAATGAAAAATAAAACGAGATGGCGTGCCTAAAGTTTTTAGGGTTTCGTAGTCAAACTAGGAATCCTTATAGTTTCGCCACGTCTGTCTATCCGTCTGTCCGTCCCTCTGACATCACAGTAATTTTATTCAGAGACTATACGTTTGGTACCGCTACAAAACTGTGTATTTAAATGTTGAAAACAAAGTTATTCCATTGGAGGTGCCTCCTGTACTTAAGAATGGTGAGTGAAAAAAATATTTACTCACCCCCTCGAGTTAGGTTTTGTTCAGTAGGTATTTTAAAATAATTTGAAGGTGCCTTTGACAGTTTTTCAATATTAATTCCTTTTTACGAAATATTGAGCTTCAAAGTGGCCTTTTTACGCGAGTAGCGAGATTCATCCTTTAACTTAGAACCACATTATAAATGTTTTATTATAGGAAATAAATAGTTCCTTACTATTAAAATTCATTGTAATTATTTGAAAAATCGAAAGCTTGGACTGAGTCTCAAACTCACGCACCACTGATTGTACACCCAGTCTAATCAAAACATAATTATTTGAATTAAAACTCTTTTTAATAACTTTTAATCACTCCAAAAAGAAAATAAAGGTTTATGTCACTTTTGCTTAAAATGTCTATGAATGCAGGTTAATAAATGTAGTAACAGAATTTCTTACTATTTTTTATTTATACGGTACCCAATAGTTTATTTCGCAAAAATTTATAGATTACGAGAGCTCCCGTATTCGATGTTTCATATCAATAAAACAATATCACTTTTATTTTTAGGTTTCCGTACTATCGAAAAGTGGCGGGATGTCTACGGAACCCTATAGTATGCGTAGTCTGACATGCATTTGGCTGGTTATATTTATCTAAGGGTCTGGCAAAGCCGCTAACAATTCTTATATTGTTTGAAATAGTATTCAGTTTCATTTACAATGAGATTTAATTTGAAATAAATTTATTTAAAGAATTAATTTAAAAAAGTACTATTTTTTAGATAACTCTTTACAAAAGGTTAAAAAAATTAAATTCAAAAGCGCTAGTGCGTAATAAGCTGCTTTATGAACCTAAAACGGTGCAATAAGGGCATCCTACGAACAAGTTTGTTATAAAAATATATAATTCTTACTAGTTGTATTAAAATTCCATATCCATATGTCCATAATTATCTTTTTGTTTTTTAAAAACATTCGCCAAACATTCGCATGGATTCTTGCGAATGCGAATGCGAATGCGAATGTCAAAAAATATGCGAATATTCGCGAATGCGAATGCGAATATTCGTTACATCACTACTATGTAGTGATAGTCGGCGCACGCCCTTTATTGGTCGTCCATTGTTCATCTCCTCGGGGAGTGTATTATGTTATTGGACAGGCACCCCTGGGACGCTGCCGATGCGAGCCGCTGTAGCGTGAAGCCATAGGAAAACGTATTTCCTCTTTCATTATAGTCCGCCATATCGTGGCCTAGGTAAGAACCAAGCTCCATAGGGTTACCTACTTATAATTCGGCGTATGGCTCAAATGTAACAAATCTGTACCCACTGTCTGTTCCTCGAAACTTAGTTGTTTTCGAGTTATTTTTACATTTGTGAATCTTTTTATTAAAACATAAAAATGCAGTTTAAAGTTATGACTAAATATAAGAACTTGTTTGAAAAAAATGTGCGTACAGGGGACCCTGTCTCAGGAACGAAGTTCTCCGGTGCACAAAATTTTAAGTTTTTTTATGATGCGCTATCCAGTCACCTGAATATCTTACTTACGCCATCTAGTGGATGTTTGCGAGAACTTTTTCACAGTGGACGTTACAAAGTGGTTTACATAATTACTAACAGATGCCTCGAGGGGGCATAACGCTTTTCAAGTGTGACGTCTTCTGTAATTTAACTCCTACCGCAAGCTCGTAAAGGAACTACGCCCTAAAAATATCTAGATAATTCGAAGCGTCAATAGCCTAGTCGTTAGAGGGACCGCCATCGTAGCTGAGAGGTTCCGGGTTCGATCCCCATCCTGGCCATTAAACTATTGACGTAAGCCCACTCCTAACACATTAGCTTAGCTGGATGGGCTAATGGGAATACTAGTAATGAGATAAACTCACATTGCTTGTAATATAAAAAAAAAACTGGAGTAAAAGTTGTTGCATTTTATTACCTTACATTTCACAGCAGCGCCCCTAGCGGTAATGTGCAGCTTTACTAGTGAAAGCATTGAGACATTCGATCACTCGATCGATATGTCAATACGTTTCAAACTTATAGTTATTTAGCTCCTCTGTCACACTCTGCAAGGAATACTTGGAATCACCAGTAAACTAGTATATCGCTGGAAATTAACTCAGTTTACTAAAGATGAGTGTTCCGAGAAGCTACCATTGTCTGCACAGGACGGATGCTGTCATCACACTTTGCTCAATGTTTGTAACTGTAGTTTCAAGCGAGTGCTTGTTCAGACTTCGCTATCTGTAGACTGATGTGCACGATAGAAAGACGTTGTTTCATGTATTGTGTCACTGAAAAGGTTGGTTTTAATATTTAGAATTTATGTCATACTGCTGTAGCCGATCGAATCGATACCTAGTCCTTTTATTATGTCTGAACATGTCAGCGTGATTAGTATGGCACCTATCACAATTCTGAGAGCGTTTTTGAGTAGCTTTCGACATGTCATTTCGTACGGCGATGACGTTAGGATGACATCTCCAAGGTCGCTCTCAGACTCGAGATAGAATTATCGATACAGCCCTATAAGTTTGAAACGTATTGATATATCGATCGAATAATCGAATGTATCGATACATTCACCAGTAAATCTGCGCATTAACGCTAGGGGCGCTGCTGTGAAATGTAAGGAAAGTTTTGATCAGTCGATCAGTATCGACGATGTCAAAACATGTACCAAGCCCCGAGAAAGTATTGTTAGCAGAGCGCGGCACTCTGGGGACAATGATACACCGTGACTGGCATGACGAGGGAGCTGAAGGGGTTTCAAATAGTCGCTGAATAACTTGGAAACAGGGTTATATATTGAGTAGGTTGATATACTCTAATGGCACTAGCATATGGGCCAGTTTGCAATAATGCACGCTTCATCGTGAAATGATGTAACTATAATTCGTTAGAAGGCCCATTTCAGGTTTATTTTTGAAGCAGCGTAATTCAAATGACTAATCTCATGTACTTATGCTGACACGCCATACAAAAAAAGACAGATAAAACCTACTCAAACGGCTGAGTAGGACTCAAACATTTAAATAGCGTTGGAATATTCGGCTATTATTCCTTAAGGTTGTTCAGGGTTATTGTTGTGCGGAAGGTACAATAGAGTGACTCCCAAAAGTGCTTCTTATACCAGCTTCAATTATTTTTTTTATTAGCCTCTCCAGTTGAGCTTTTGCTTGTGTTAGGAGTGGGCTCACGTCAATAGTTTAAAAGCCAGAATGGGGATCGAACCCGAAACCTCTGAGCTACGAGGTTGGCCCCTCTAACCACCACGCTTGGCTTGACGCCATTTTTTCATGGAATATTATATTCTCAGTTGAGGGAGAGGACTTTTTTTATTATTATTAGCCTTTATTGCTGATACTAAACAATGATTTTACATAACAAAGTGCTTTAACTTAAATCTAATACATCGGGTTTCCCGGTTCAGTGATCAGCGTGACCAGTGACACATAGGCCTCTTCCAGCTGCTTCCATTCATCTCTATTAATAGCTGTTCTAGACCAGATTTTCCCTCCAATAATCTTGATATCGTCTATCCATCTTTTAGCTTGTCTGCCTCTTTTTCTTTTGCCATCACGTGGCTGCCATTCTGTTATAATTTTAGTCCATTTCATTCTGCTTTCCCTTGTCATATGTCCCGTCCATCGCCATTTTAACCGTCTTATTTTCTTTAGTACGTCTTCCACCTTTGTTGTAGATCTAATGTCTGCTGCAGGGAGAGGACTTAGATCACTATAAAATACAAAAATTTAGTATTTTAGCAAATACATGTATCCCTTATAAAGTATTGTGTTCTAGGACGCTTTTAACGTTAATTAAGAACGTAATATCATCCAATGCTCTCTATTACACCAGGTTATAGTTTCTGAGTTGAACTTTATCCGCTTTACACGAGATTAGAATGTTCAAAACAATCTAGATAGTCTAGTATTAAAGCGGGTAGCGATTTCATAGCTTATCATTAGATGTGGGTTCAACGACCTCAGAATCTGCTAGACGCTGAGGCACCATTTGTTCTAGTATAATTAATTAACGATCCCGGTGTTGCCAACTGTTAGAATTTTACTTACTTATGGCTGAATATTGGTACACGGCTCAGATGTTTGAGTCTAGGTTTTCTGTTTGAGACTGCAGTTGTCAAATTGAAGTCGCTCTAAAATTTTAATGGTGGTTATTCGGAAGTTCATGGAGTAAATGCTGTGTCCGAACAATAGGATCACTAAAATCAATTTGTTAAAGTAATAATGAGGAAAATTTGAATCTCCCCAATATGAATTTAATAAATTATTTCTGGATGGTGACAAATAACAGAAACGAAAATAGAAATATTAATAAGGGCCTCGCTCACACGCTCTAGAGACGCTGCGTCAAGGCGCGGACGCCCAAGCGGCGTGCTGCGTCTATGTTTTCTTTAGGTTTACACAGAAACAGAAGGGGAACAGAACATAACAGAAAGGGAATACTTTTTTCAAAACTTAACTTTGTAATTCTAAATCTATCAGCTTTGGAGGAAACATGAAAAACAAAAGGTGTTCCAGGGATACCTACTGTCAACAGAGATTTCACAAGTCTACAAAACCTTTAGTACTTTTACTGTCCTACAAAGCCGATGGTTTTAGATTTACAAAGTAAAGTTGCAAAAAATTGTATACCCTTTCTGTTTCACCTAGTATATGGCAGTGTCTATTCGGATATTGGATAGAGGGTAGAGTGTTTGCGCCTCGACGCGCGCCGCCATTTTGTCATTACCGCCCGCGCCTCGACTCCATTAAAAATAACGCCACGACGACCGCGTCACGACGCCGCCGCGACTCTTGAGTGAGAGAAGCGCCTTAAGTCTTATATTTTGGTACATTGAGGAAAATGATTACGTACTTAGACTTACCTACTGCTTTCGTTTGAAACTTCGTTCGTTCTGCGAAGACTCCTCAAGCTCTTACACGTGCCGGCCTTTGAAAATAGACGTGTAAATAACATCTAACCATTTATAATGTCGTTGGGTTTATTAAGGTTTTCCGACAACGTCACGAAATTCCTCGTAAATGTGTTTCTTATTTTTCTATTTACTTTTAGTTTATTTGTAAGACTTCCTCATTTTTACCTGAGATATTTTTAGCAATCTTTGCAATAATATCTGCAGATTCAAATTTATTATATACCGGATCAGACACTCAATTGTTTTATACAGATAAGTTATTTCAACTTCCTATTTAATTTGATACTAGCAACACTGCAGTGACGTAATAATGGCTGCTAATTAAGGCTCTTTATAGATCGATGTCAAATTTGAAATCGCAGACAGAATGTGAGAGGCTTTTATCAAAGGTGAGAGGTATGATCAAGAAGCTTAGAATACCACTGGAGAGTGCACGTAGAACTACGGAGTGAAGACAGGTTTTTTTCATACATACATATGTTCTGACCCTCTCACACTTCATCTGAAATTGCCATGATAAACACAATAAAATACCCAAACTAACGTGTGATGAGCCAAGATTTCGCAAGTCCATGGTTTTCGTGTCTGTTTTTTTATGGATTTTATTTACATATTACATATGCGTCAATTTGAGAATCCTCTTTTGACTTCAGTATTTATTTTTATATAGAAAAAAAAAATAGATCAACCGTTCACTTTCCTGATTGTCGGTAGCTGTTATTTTAATAATCTAGCAACACTGATACAACACTCAACAAACATATGTGACGTCATTCAAGGTCAAATTTCTTGGCTTCAAAACATTGTTCGTGCTAAAACATCCAGTGTTATGTATAAAGTTCTTGGGTATGATCGATATCCACCATTTTGAGTGATGAACAGACATGATTTTTTGTCAGTGTGGTTGACAGCTTATTAATATTGTTAATTTCTGTTCAATTAATTTATGTCACAAGAATTTTAATAATAACTTCAGTAGCCAACACTTATCGTCATGTCTGTCACCATTTTAAACTTAAATGTTTTTATTTATTATTTAGATGAATTATAGCTATTAACTTTATGATCACTGCTAGGGAGACGCCCGATAAACACTCAGTAAATTAATTTTAAAAAAGCTAACCTCAATCTCGTTCACTCCGCAAGGAAATTACTTCCTAGTCGCTACGTTCAATACAAAAACAAAAAAAAAGTGTCTTTGTTTCGCCTTTCCAGAAAAATAACTTTTTCAATTCTGACGTTTACGTCAGGCCAAGACGGAGAGTTTGCTCTCAATACAAAAGTCTGTTTTGAAATTGACTCTTTACCTTGCTTTCATATACATTTTTATGGCTGCAATCAGCTAATTAAGTCTCGGGGTTGGAGGTTGCGTGTCAAACGTTAATTTGTAATCAAACCCCCAGTTATAAGTATTGTTTATTACACAGGTAACACCAACTGCGTGATACTGGGAAGTCAGTATTAGGTCTGTTAAAATGGGTTTAGAAGATTTCATTATTATATTTTTTTTTAGTTCCGTAAAGTTTTTTTTTTCAAATCTGAATAAGGCATGATGATTTAACACTCATTAGGTAACCGCTGCATATACTAGAACCCATATCGAAAGCTGCATAATTTTGTTTTGCCCTTAGTAGACATTCTTCTTTATCCATGGTCGTACCGTAAAAAAAGGCAGATAAATGTGTCTGGATATTGGACCTTAAGCCCCAATGCCACAAACAATAAAGTCCAATACTACCATATAAATACTTCAAATCAAAATCAAACTCATATACAGCTCTTTGAAGTTGCATTAAAGGTTAAAAATCACCCGGAAAATCAACCGTGACTCCCAGCTATTATAATATAACGTCGGACCTCTCCCTGTTTCCCCCATTTCTGCATTTAACGTCAGTTGGTTAGTTGAAAATTTTTGCACGTCAATACAGTGACGGCTTGCAACTAGGGTTACTACTACAAAACTGAAAGATCTTGACAAAAATACATTATTCAAATCAATACTTTTTAAAGAATTTATTAATAGTCAAAATCTACCACCGATTCGGAATGCTGCTTCCACTGAGAAGACCCGGCAAAAGGTACTCCTTTTCCAAATAAAAATATGGTGTACATTCTCAGAAACTCAATTAAATTTACCATTATTCATTAATACACAGTCCCGATATTTTCGTAAGCTGACCTATAAAGCGAACTTCTGTTATTAATAGTGAAATCAAACGGAACTTTGATAGATTAAGGTGTTGTATAATAACAACAAGACAAAAAAATCTTATTGGTAACCCTACTAGGGAGTTCACGCTCTGAATAAATTGTTTTCCTTTCAGACTTCATTTCATATTTTCGTATGATATCCGTGATCTGTTTCCATAAGCTAGATGCATCATCCTAGCGTTTCAAGCTCTTCGGAATCTCAACCGATCTTGATATTTTATGATGATGATATGGGTATGATAAAGTCAGGATAACGCCGATGTCTTTCCTTGCGCTTATCGATTCCCGTTCCTGCCAAACGTGGGACTTTCAAAACACAATCTTCGTATCTATATTTCACGATGTCGATAGAGACAGTGGGTATTGACTTTGTAAATTGTGTAGGTATTAGAGTTTAGTCTACCATTTTATTTACGTGTTTATTTTAATATAAGTTGTATTCAGAGAACCAAATTGGATACTTAAAACAAACCATGTTTGTAGTCTACGAAAATCAGGCGGCTTCAGGTTTTTTTTATATTGACTTCATTTAGGTTTAAAGCTCAACACTTTCAAAAACCTTTTTAATTTTATTTTTTTGCTTCAGTCTTCTTCATCCCACTATTAGGTATCATGGGTTCAAATGGAATTTACTAAAACGGTTATAGCTTTGATTAACCGCCATTTCATATTGAAAACCAATCACGATCGATTGCGGTCACAACAAAGCTGCCTACCGACCAATCTAACTGTAAAACCACTAAACCAATATTTAATAACAAAATCCGAATGCCGTATGTCCATCACGTAGTCCACAGTATAAAGATTACAGATGTCGTTGGATAGCCGTACTGGGTTATAGATGCCGTAATAAGTTCCAATTAAGGCGCTGTGTGCAGAAAAATGAATATCAGTTTTGGCCTATCTGACACTCGCGCTCGCTAGCCACGTCATTACGTCGGCACTACGGAAATCTATGGAGCAGTCTAAATAGTTATTTTTTAACAGAAATAAAAATATGGATGAAGTTCTCAGTTCAGTTGTTTTTTATGTATGTTAGATCACGTCACTACCTCAGATCTCCGTCATTTATAAACCAATTTGAAATAATATTTATTTATTTGATATTTTTTATTGTTTATATTATTATTTATTGATACTTGTAGGACCCATATAAATTTCACCAAAATCGGTTCAGTAGTTTGGGAGATGGACTATTTACGGTTACTAGCAATTCAATACGTAGTTTACCATTAAAAACATGACCAAAACTTTAAAAAAAAAATCGATTCCAATAAAACTGGGTGCGCTAAATAAAACGCTAGAAATTTGGAGGTCCCTAATTTGGAGTCTGTGTCAATTCAAGTAAGTAGGAGTTGGTAGGTACCTAAGAAGCTGTCCTAACGTAAAGATTCCACCAGCGCAGCGACGTCATTTCTAGCTTTTTAATGCAGGTTTTATTGAAGTCAGTTCTATTTTTTTTATCATTCCTTAGTCGCCCATTACACCAAAAATTTGGGCGTCAAGTATACTGATTCCATGTGCCCGCGACATAGTCGAAGTAAAGATGTTCCGTTTAAAAAAAACCAGGTAATAAGTCTTAAAACACAAAGGCAATTGCAAATTGAATTATGCCGAAAAATTGTATTTTCTTAAATTCGGTAGTTAGCTAGATTATAAACCGATAGTAAGGTCGGTCGTCTGTCATCTTGGAATCCAAAATTTACGTCATAATCGTAATCGGCACGCCAAGAACCTAGAAAATTATACCCATATGCCAGATTTTCCAAAATATTATATAATAGTCCGCAACTTGGGATTAAAAAATTCTCATAATTATACTTCATAGAATATAGCTTGATCTCTGCGACAACTGTCAGTAAAATCACGCCTATGAAGTCTTGAATTTCATAATAGTACAAACAGTACCTGTCAATGTCATACTTTATGGGCATGCCGATCTAATTAGTGATGGGCGATGAATCATCGTGACCACAGACGATATTTGAAATAAAACTTAATTTATCTTTTAATTTTATTGTATATTTTAATATCATAACATTATTTACATTTGTGCATACTGGATCTAAAATAATAGTGAGTAAATAAAATCTAATTTCGGGAGCGGGACGTCCGATTTGATAATATTTGCGAACAAGAGTTTATAATTAATTTACAAGATTGTTTTAGCGATTCAGAAACTGATCCAGACATGGATTTGGGTTGTACTCCTTTAAGAGAATAAATGTAATTTTATATTAAAATATTAGTTTTTAGCATTGATGATAGCAAGAAACGTCCATAATTTCTATCGACATTTTTTTATATCCTCACAACCCTATAAATATCACTTTGACTTAAGTCGCAGATATCAATATTAGTCATGGCATCTCTTTATGACTCATTATTGCAGAGCTCAGTGGGATGGAAATGAAATCTATACAAAGAAATAAAATTGGAGTGTCTGTTTGTAATATCAAAATAACACCTTTTCACTAAATGCATATGAAAGTACATACGACACCCATAACAAAAACGTGTTTTAAAAAAATTTTGTCTGTCTGTCTGTCTTTCTGTCTGTCTGTGTGTTTGTTCCCGGTAATCTCCGAAACGGCTGGACCGATTTTGACGGGACTTTCACTGGCAGATAGCTTATAAGGAGTAACTTAGGCAACTTTAATTTTAGAAAAACAATTAGGGTTCAGCGTATAAAAATAAAAACACATGAAATCACAAATAAAAAAAACATGAAATCAAAGAGTATCTCCGAAACGGCTGGACCAATTTTGACGGGACTTTCACTGGTAGATAGCTGATGTTATAAGCAGGTTAATTAATTTTAGAAAAAAAATGGGTCCTGTCACGCGGGCTCAGAACGCGGGAGCGGGCTTTTTGTTAAGTTAAATTCCACGCGGACGAAGTCGCGGGCTCAGCTAGTATATAATAAATTTAGTTAGTAAATTTATTTGACACATAAAGGAACGAAAAATTACAAGAGAGTGACAATTGATCTTCTTAAACAATTGACAGAGAATAAATCCAGAAAAAGAAATCAAATATGAAATTTAAATAAAACCTTATTTTATTTCTAACAATCAAGCTATGTTTTATGAAGTATAGTACTCCTAGTTTTCGCTTCTTCCTATATCTATGGTTCCCCAGATAATTTGGTCATGTCACTCTGTCCGAGCGCCCGACGTCACAGTCCTTTTATTCAGAGGCTAGAAGGCTGCAAACTGGCGCTAAAATGGATTTTTGGTACCGCTACAAAACTGTGTTTAAATATTGAAAGCAATATAATTATAGGGTAGGTTACCAGTTTTAAAAAATAAATCCCATTTAATACTAAATATTAAATGGGTCTCGGGTTCAACCCCCGGCTCGAACCTCTGGATTTTTCGAAATCTATGTGCGAATCATAATTTCTATATTATGATTATCACTTGCTTACGGTGAAGGAATACATCGTGATGAAACCTGCATGTCTTAGAGGATTTAACCAATTTTCGAAAAACATGTGAACCCCGCCAACCCGCACTGGGCCAGCGTGGTGGATTATGGCCTGAATCCCTCTCGTGTTGAGGGGAGGCAAGTGCCCAGAAGTGGGACGTCAAAAGGGCTAAAACTATTATTTATATTACTAAATATTGAGCTCCGCAATGGCCTTTTTCACGTAATCACCTCTAACTGGTGGTATTTTAAATTATTCGAATTGATATCGGACACGGATAAGATCACTTACACGTCTGTGTTAGTGCCAAATTAAAATTTATTTTGAATATTTTTTCATGTCATTTTATTGTTGTATGTTATGACATATTCGATTACGTCATACGAATATGTCATACGATTATTAACATACAAATAAATAAATATCGCCAGACGAACACACCAAATGTATGGTCCCAAACTAAGCAACGCTTGTACTATGGGTACCATACAATGGACTGGGGATGATCCCAGTGTCACCCAGACTAGGGAAAATTACGAAGAGGCCATTTTCGAAATTTACCCTGTCGGGAATCGAACCCGCAACCACACGATGCAGTGAACCCAGCGGCCTACGCTTGAACCACTGCGCCAAGCGGCGGCCAAATTATATTTTTTAGTACATTTTAAATAGTCAAAAATATAAGTTGACTTTTAAAATACCCCTTCCCCCTGAACGACGTTATAAATAAACAATGATTATAATATAAAATATAATTAATAAATCATTAATAAAATAACCATTTCGTTAAGTAATATTCAAAAGCAATGTCTACTGAAATACATGTCTTTAAATAAACGTATGTTTTCTCATAATGTCTCCCTTCGCCGTTCAGCAAGTGAAAATTTACGTTGGAAATTATATGGAAATAGAATAATGAACTTTAATAAAAAGACTGAAAATCTGTCAAATTACTACGATATACAAGTACATAATATAGTATCGGACTCGCACTTGAAATATTTTTTATTTGACCAAAGGAGTTTCCACTCTCTCCGTTTACGTATTGGTTACGAGGAATTTATTTAAATTCGGATCTGAAAAAAATCGGCATAGGTCCGACCTCGATGACGTCCGCAGACGACTGAGCTAGTTAGAATATGACAGTGATGCAATGACTTCATGTATAGAAAATATGAGATGACACTAGTGACCGCGCGCTCGGAAGTAAACCACATAAGCGCTAAACAATATTTCTTTGGTTATTAACAAAACTAGGGAATGGATTAATTTTTTTCTAATAAGCGATCCTAGATATTGTCATTTACTATGTTTTAAAAAAATATCGTCATCTAATTCGTAATAATATCGTGGATGAAATGAAAATAAAAAGCAATAACAGCCAACTTTGGTTTTTTTTTCTATCGAGGAAATTTCACTTAATCGTGTTTTCCTATATATGTAATCCTAGTTAATGTTCTTGAATAACACATATCTGAAAATAAGCTTCTTAATCTATAAAATTATAGAAATATTTCGAATTAAAAACCCAAAATAACCGAATGCCTCGACTTAACCATGTCTGGTGCATGACCGTTGGCCAGACGGGTCATTGTTCCAGCCAATGAGTGCGCGCCATTTAGTATTCGCGTCGCGAGGACAGGTGGCGTGCGTGACACCTGCTTCCGGCGGCGCGTACGCATATTTGGGATGTAGAATGCATGTCGCGAGCTCTTTATTGGTCAGTCAGTTGGGTGTGAGCCGCCGGGGGGGACGCACGCGCTGCGTCTCGCATGTTATGGAGTGGAACGAGATTCCTTATTGGATGTTGGAAATCATTAAAATTGAAAAGTACTTTCTCTTTGTGAATTTGAAATTCTTGTACCTACTCTCGATATGTTAAAATACTTACTGCACAAAAGTGTCGACAATACTTGCGATTGTCATTTGATAATTTTATCATCCATGTACACGTACCTATAGTCTTACGAAATACAATTATTTTCGATTAAAAGTAAATAAACATCTTTAGATTCAGAGCGGACTCTTTCGTATCCTTATATTCCCTTGTATTGGGTACACGCTAATTCATTATTATTTGAGTGGGTTATTTGAATTGGTATCATTGAATTACTATTATTAGCATTATTTAATCTTCAGTACGAATATATCATGGTAACCTTGAATGCTGTTAATGACAGCTCTTGTGCTGTTATCTGCGGCGGAACTTCGGACGGATGCTGCCGACAGTTCAACAGCCAAGTGATAAAATATTATTCGCTTGAAGATACGTTCAAAAGTACCCTATTTGGGCGATGTGCTGATTATTATCAGTAGTATTCCACTGCTGGGCTGGGCCAGGAATTCCCATGGACTCTGTATTAAAATATTGACCCCTTTTGACAATAGACCGTGGTAAATGGGAGAAACAATGTAAAAGCTAGTGTATTTTTTAATATGAAAGAGGAATAGTAATGTCTCGTTGTATGGGGACAGCGGCGTTTGAAGGTCGATTTTCATTTACTATGATGGTCTATTTATTACACAAATAAAATATATACAATGGCCCTTATAACATAGAGTACACGTCCCGTGTTCAAAAATAAATCGACTTTGAAATATTAAAACCGGTGGATGATATTGACATGCCTGTTATGACCAGGAATGTTTCTGATGCCAATTATTAGCACAACATTGATACCGTTCAGATATATGTGGAAATAAAAGCTATCGGCAAGCTGTTATATACTTAAGTTATATGAACTTAAGACATGTTTTTTGTTGTTATTACGAAAAACTCACACAATTTTATATTGTTGTTTAAAATTTGAACTGTCAAAAAAGGGAGAACAATATAAATAAATGTTGCGTCAATGGAAACTTCTTACTGAAAAAACAAATCAAATTCATGAATTGCGTTAAGCTTATCCCCTCTAAGAGATATGCATTTTTTGATAAAATTCTAGGCCAAAATACAGGCAGTGATCTTCACGGAACCGATACGCAAAACTTAGTTCAATATTAGTTACTCTTTTTCAGAAAAGCAGATTCTAAATATTCTCCAAATAGTTATAATATTGGAAATATTAAAACTTAAACTGTGATCGCCTTGTAGGCGTTAAAGTAGTGTATGAATAACTGCTTCTATACCAAATATATATACCGCAACCAATATACCAGCCTTAATATTAGAACGAAATCACTTAAAGGACCAAAATTAGTGTTTTTTAACCATTTTAGTAAACGGACGCCTTAATTTTTTACTGAAGACAACTAGTTTAAGAGTGCTTAAAGATTTTTTACTAGATAATTGATAAGCTTAGTTAAATATCCAGTGCTTAAAGTGTTTTATACTAGTGGATAAAGGACCAGAGCTAATTGTTTTTTTGTATAAATAAATGGTGTTACCTAGAATGGTTTTTATGGGGTGTGGTTCGCGGTGGTGTGGGGACGTGACGTGGTGAGGAACGAAGGTCGGAAGGTCAACATGGAGCGCTGCGATGGCTTCCTGTTGTACAGAAAGCCGGTGTACAGGGTGTTCCAGTATTTGGACACGTGAGTACTTAGCACCTAGATGTTTTGCTTTTTTTTTTCGGTTGTTTGATGACATCTGCGACCAGAGAGTTCAACATGGTACTACAATAGATAAAAGAGCGTTTGAATCTCTATCGAGCCAGATATTAATAGCCGGCATTAACCCCGCCATGGGGGTGCCTAATGAATGCATGAATGTTTGATGAGGTGCCTAATGGCGGACTGTTAACTACCGTGGCCAGACGTCTCGCACTCCAGGACTTGAAATTCCAAATGGAATTTAGTTGTGGCGCTAGTCGCCGCTACATCTCGCCGAAAATTTACGAGAAAACTCGAGAGCGAATGCGAATCTCTTGCAACTTTATTATTGCGGGAGAAAAACCGTTGTCAAGAACTTGAGTAATAATGAGTAAAAAATGATACTGTAGCAACCTATATACTTACTTAATATGTCGCTGTTCTAGGTAGGTATAATACAGAGAGTATACTACGTGTACTGGAGCTGCAGCTCAAAGTGTCCTTAAACTTAAATAAGTCTTATTTTAGACAAGCAACAGAATAGAATGTCTTTATTTGTAAACGTAGGTATGTAAATACAGTTCTTAATTGATTATGAAGTGCGATATGTTTTGCCATATGGCGTACAAATATATTAATAAAGTTAATTAGTAAATAATGACTTATCAACCTGTGAAATATATCTATCTGATTTTTGTAAATAAGACTTCTTGAAAATTTCATGTTTCCGCGGTGAGCTCTTCATCTATACAATTTATTCATAGCGTTCTATGTAGGTTAATAGTGCATGATTTCATTTCATAATCATGGTCATTTCTGCAGAAAGACTTCCACTGCCGGACGTATGCCTTCCCCAAAGTTAATTAATTCAACAGCTGTTAAATATTATTATAATGGTTAAATAAATATCGCCAGACTGACACACCGACCTGTACAGTCCCAAACTAAGCAATTATTGTACTATGGTTACTGTTAAGGCTTGCACAACCTTCTTGGTTTATAGTTTCTATTTGGATTTTATGGTGTTTGTAACCTAGCAAAAATAATAATATAGTTTTTCCGTTAGCACATTTTCTCCAGCATTTTTATTTAATTATTAAACCATTGGAGCAGGCTTCGGGACCGAACAGTTACCGTACAATGGACTGGGGGCGATCCCAGTGACACCCAGGCTAGGGCAAATTACGGAAAGGCTATTTCCGAAAATTACCCTGACGGGAATCGAACCCGCAACCACCCGGTGCAGTAGTGAGCCGAGCGGCCTACACTCGAACCATTGCGCCAAGCGGTCGTCAAAGGATGCAATAGAAAACAAAGGTGTACAGATAATTTCATAAAAGCTAATTAATTAGCGGCGGAGTTTTCAAAGTCCATTAACATAATTACTGCGTCCAGATTGAATGCTTTAAAAATGTTTGCTGATGGGGGACGAAGGGGTACAACCCCTGGAAAGGAATACGACCCCTGCTATGTGAATCGACAACAGACGACCAAAAAAGTGTTTTATTTACGTTTTTTTTTTGTATAACTAAGTCGACCGATAATCGTTATCCGCCTGATGTTAAGAAGTAATCGTAGCCTATACTAGGTGAAACAGAAAGTGTATACCATTTTTTTTGCAACTTAACTTTGTAAATCTAGAACTTTAGGCTCTGTGAGACAGTTGAGTACTAAATTTTTTGTAGACTTATGAAATCTGACAACAGCTGTATCCCTGTAACACCTTTTGTGTTTCAAGTTTCCTCCAAAGCTGATAGTTTAAGATTTACAAGTTAAGTTTTGAAAAAAAAAGTATACCCTTTGTGTTTCAAGCCGTATAGAGATGCTTGATATTGCAACGTGCGAGAGAAGCCTTTGGTATTTCAAAGGCTTTCCTCACACGTTGCCAACCTGGAAAGGAATGGGACTGAGGAAGACGGGGGTTGAGCTTCTCTCACTCACCGTTCGAAACGCACTAATAGCTACTTTTACACCAATCTTCTGTGAGAGCTTGGTACTACCCCAGACGAGCTAGCCCGTGTCTGAGCTGTAGTAGCCCATTGGTTACAGCTATGGCACGGTCGCTGATCACGAAGAAATTCGTACAATGACCTGTTATTACCTGTCTCTGTCTCTGTCTCGCTCACACAGTTGCCGTGAACTGCGTGTGACCGGCAACTGTGTGAGCGAGACGTATTAGATTTATGCGGGAGTGACAGAGACAGGTAATAACAGGTCATTGTACGAATTTCTTCGTGATCAGCGACCGTGCCATAGGCTTTACCAATGTTAAAATGAGTTGTATTTTTTATTATAATTCAATTGGTTTTTTTTTGTTTAGTCCCCAGCAGCATTTGGCCCCTAGGTTGGGTTACCCAGGTTTATACTAATCCGAACCGTCAAAATATACTAAGGGGTACTTAAGGGGCACTGGAGGCGTGAAATCCAAACCGATACAAAGACACCGATGCCGCCGATGCCCCTCCGCCCGCTACGATTCTCTCGAGTGATTATCTCGCTCATACGCATATATGTAGTCGCGAGGACTGTAAGTTATCGGCGACCAACCTTGACGCTTGGTCGTGGTTTTCGGACACGCTAAGTACATACATTTGCGTGATCTATGTAAATCTATATCTGTGGCAACAGCACAATGTGCAGATTATGCCAAGAAGCAGAGGAAAGTGCAATACACATCCTCTGCTCGTGCGGCTCACTAATGCGTTGCAGAAGTATCTTCCTAGGGCGGCACATCATGCATCCGGAGGAGATACAAACACTCACCGCTTAAAGTATTTGGAAGTTCCTGAAGGCCTCAGGACTAGGCAGTGAACTATAATACGAAAGTGCATCGCTACAAAAGATCATTAATGGTCCAAGTAGCAATATTGCCGGCCGAGCGGCATAGGGCACACCCTACTAATATTATAAATGCGAAAGTTTGTGAGTGAGGATGTTTGTTACTTGTTCAGGCAAAAACTACTGAACGGATTTGGATGAAATTTGGAACACAGATAGTTTATAACCGGGATTAACACATAGGATACTTTTTATCCCGATAATCCCGAAATTTTTGTGAAGCTAAATACCACGCGGACGATGTCGCGGGCATAAACTAGTCACATATTAATAATAAAAAGGGGTACTTGTATTGTTGCTAGAAGTCCGTTAAATTAAAGACTCCATTGTGAAAATGGCCAATACTCCATCTATTATCATCTTTTTTAATGCTTGCTTATTATAATTAACCGTATTTTAAACTTAACGGATTATAATCCAGATGTACGTTCCAAAGCGATTCCCCGAGACAAAACATTACATTTTATAGACAGTACGAGAGTCCGACCGAAACGAGCACGTGTTTTAAAAAGGCATAGAAAACAAACTAAGCGCTTACCAAAACACTCAACACCCCTTTTAAGCGTTATTTTAAAATTTTTATTAAGGTTCTCACAGACTAGAGCAGTTATAAGAATGAAAAAATATCAGTGGCATCTAGGGACGCCCGCAAGAAGCGAAGCTTTATAGTATAAAGCGTAGGGCGCCGCAGCTCTGACGTCATCGTGTAACACTACTGACGGTTAGCACGGATAGAGTGGCCGCGCTGCGAGCGCCCCGAAAGTCCGTAAGCTTCGCTTCAAAAATTCTACACTAAATATGATTATTTTTAACACTGTCAATAGTAAAGATGGCTGAGCGTAGTTATAAATAAATATTAAATAATATATAATGACGTTTCCACCATAAACCTTTTTTAAAAACCAAATTAGTATTATTAGTGTTAGGCAAAATAACTGGTTTTCAGGTTGTACTCGATGTGGTCTCACTATAGACTATCGTTTTTTAAGATTCATTGAATTTCGTGGTTGCTACCTAACACTCCTTGAATCGAAAACATTAATACTAATAAAAGTACAGAAAGAAATAGTTACCTATGTAAAAAAAGACAAGCCTATTGTTTCTTGTCGGATCATCTCAGTCGATGTCGCGTTCTGATACGGTTGTAGACTTAATGAAAACAATATAAAAATGACAATAATATGTAAGTGCCCTTGCAAGTCTAAACAATCAACGATTATTATTTTCGTGTCTGATTTATTGAAGTCTCTTGCAACAGAGTCTCTTGCAACATTCGTCTACACGTTCCGTTCGTTGCAAGATTACGCTCCAATGTTCAACCACCTTTAACAAAACATCCCACCCTTTCGTGTTTAAAGCTCACAATCCTGTGTCCACTCATTAACGCCTCACTTTAAAGCACGTTCTTTATATGACGACCACCCCGACTACCTCCCCTTCCCGGGGGAGGGTATTCCGTGAAATCCGCACTTAATGAGGGCTTATGTTGTTAAAGAAAATTACTTTCTAAATTAAGTATTTCGTGGCCTAAAAATAAAGGACTTTGTTTTGAGATTATAAATGTCGAATAAATTATGGAAATGATTGTGCTCATCTTACTCTCCAACTCGCATTTGACCGTTTTTTAAACATTTGCCCATTAATTGGTCAATAAATATGACAAATATTGTAATAGGTCAGAAGAATTTCAAATTTGACTTGTCGTGCGGGATATGATACCGCTACTTCCGCTTGAAATAAAAACAAAATACTATCAACCTTCCGAAAAAAAACTTACTTGCTAACCAACAGAAAATATTTATATACCATCATCATTATTAGGGTTCCGTATCACTTTGTTGTCCATCTGTCGGTCTGTCTGTCTCTCAAGACCCTTTTTTGTGGTAGCGTACCTTTACTAAGGGTCCATACATACTGTAAAATAAGGCCTTCTATTTATCGTAATACCAACACTAACTTGTTCTCGTTTTGAACATCTGAACATAATAATATCATTTGTATGTTGTACCACATACTAGCAACAGTAAGGCTGCTTTTTCTTTTTCGTTTCCTCTAAAACGGTATCGCGAACTTTGTCGTCCTTATGCCCGCTGAGTTATGGCGCGGCATATAATCGATCGCAATGGGTTGCGGTCGTGCCAACCAACCTTTAGGTGCTAGTTCTAACCTATGTCTGTGTGTTAGTACTTTGATATTTTTAGGTTCAGGTCCAGTTTATTGTACTCTGCACAACGTGTAATTCACAACGATTTTATTTATGTGATTCAAAAAAAATTTAAGAGGCATTGATATCGTGATCCTGAATGATCGAAATAAACGATTCGATTTTATTACAAACGCAGCCCTCAAATTTAAACCTTAGTATTCATCGGCGGTTACGTTGTTGATGAAATGTTTTACCATTTTTTAACATTTGCAAGATAGATAAAATAAATAAAATAATAAGTATCGCCAGCCGGACACGCTATAACTGTATGGTCCCAAACTAAGCAAAACTTGTACTATGGGTACCGTACAATGGACTGAGGGCGGTTTCAGTGACACCCACACCTGGGCAAATGACGAAAATGTCATTTCCGAAAATAGCCCCGAATCGAACCCGCAACCACCCGGTGCAACTAGCCGAGCGGCCTACGCCCAAAACACAGCGCCAAGAGGTTGTCAAATAACAAATTGTTTGATTTGCGGATTACAAGAGCCACTAGGCAAGCAAGGAGGGCTGCCCTCACACCCTCACATTCGTCCATTAAAACAATTTCACACACATCTGTTGCATAACATGATTAAATATCCCTATAATTCTAGTTGATTTATGACTCTACCACGACATTATTTCAATGAAATGCAATAGAGTGCATTGAACAAAGCACACCCTATGTACAAACAGCGAAGGGAGAGTCGCACGTGTTGGATTTCACACGTGCGTCATACTCATTCGCCCTTAGGTGTTACATTTGATTCATAGTAATGGAGACATTCTAAATTGGATTTGGAATACAGATGCCAATATAAAAGGAGAAACTGACTGACTAAGACTGACTCAAATTCAAAATGTTTTTGTTCATGTTAGCAGGCAACAACATAATCACCTAAAAAGTTAAAATACTAATATAATAATTAATGAAATGCGCATACCTAATGCCACTTTACAGTAAATTAAAAAAAAGATAGATTTTTTTTATTTTTTAAAAAAGGTTACTAGCAATGTGTTTTTATCACATTCCCTTTAGCCTCTCCAACTAAGCTAAAGCTTGTGCTAGGAGTGGGCTCACGTCAATAGTTTAATGGCCAGGATAGGGATCAAACCCGGAAGCTCTCAGCTACGAGGACGGCCCCTCTAACCACTATGCTATTGACGCTTCAATATGAAAAATAATTGCAATGCTGCGATGCATTTCGCTTTCGTGATAAATAAATAAACAGAAAGTTAAAGACCAATGTTGTCAAGAGGAAAGAGAGCGGACCAGTCCCCACAAGCAGCGTCTGACACGGCGTGACTTAAAGAGCGGTATCATTCTACCTTAAACGTAATAGAGGGAAGACGGTGATATCCACCACAGAGCCTCCGCAAGCAAGGACTTTAAGTGTGCATGACAACAGTTCGGCGAAGCTAAATAAGCATGAAGCAAGACCCGCTACAACTGACTGACAGATCTATCAACGCGCACGCTAAAGCGCTTGGGTTGGAAACATTATAATTTTTACAGTAGGAACATTTTATACCATGTGCATACACTAAGGAAGGATCTTGGAAAATTCCTCTCCGACGGGTGTAAAATATAAGGTGGAAGTTTGTAAGTAAATTCCGTTCAGAGTTCCCCACAGGTTTGCACAAAAGCTTGATTCCCAATTTCAAAATCCCTATCTATTGCATTGTTGACCCATATTTGGCATTTGTTGGAGTCGTTCCAAACGGTAATCGCTTCTTTTGGCAAGCTATACCAAGGTTTGTTTTCAAGGAAGTATTTTATGAGTATTTTATTTATTATCCACATATTATGAGCTCACGGTTAAAAGCTGGAAACAATAGAAAGATGAGTTATTGCATGATGTCATGTTTTTAATGTCTTGATTTTCCTTCTAGCGATTCCTACTAAGAAAAGTGAAGTTAATTAAGTAATGAAAATAATTCTAATTAACATCATTAACTAACATATTTGGTGGCAATTTAATAACCTAATCTTATTGTATTGCTAATTGCTATTTCACATTAATTAAGAGTTGTTCGCCCGAATTTGGAGTATCATTTCTGGGGCTTCTTGTTGTGACGCACACGTGACATTAACAAGAATTTTCGTAGTGCTTACAACTCAGTGATGCCTCTGGTATTGCAGGCATCGATAAAATAGCTACATAAAGAGATAATATGGTAGAAAGAGAACGTTATAAAATGGCACGTTTTGTGAAATTGCGACTTTAGCGGTAGAATGCTTAACGTAATACGGGCCCTCGCGGTTCAAAGTTAAAGTATAAATTTCAATACTCCACACTTCCAGTTCGATTCCCATCCTTGTTAACATCTACGTAATAAAGTTAGTGTTCAAACAGCGCACCAAGTTGATCGTGTTGCGGTATACCGGCGCCGCCACAGGGGCCCAACTTTGGTAACTGCTGACATCTCGCACGACTCGCAATACGTCAGTTTTGACAGTTTTCCTATAGAAAAAATGTCTAAAGAAGTAAATTTAAGTAAGGACCTTTTAAAAAATTCCGCTTCGGTTTTTAACCCCCGAAGAAAAAATGGGGTGTTATAAGTTTAACATGTGTATTAGTGTGTGTGTCTGTGGCATCGTAGAGCCCAAGCAGACGAACTGATTTTAATTTTGTTATTTTATTGTTAGAAAGGTATTCTAATCGGGACTGTTCTCATTGCTAACTATGTTCCATGAAAATTGGTTCAGCCGTTTGAAAATTATCAGCTTTTTGTAGTTTAAAAAGGCGTAGCATTGGGAGTTTTATAAATTTTATTTTTTTCTTTATGAAAACTGTCATAACGGACATATTCAGATACACGATACGTCAGCTTTGACGTATTGCGAGTCGTGTGCGAGACGAGCGAGATGCGAGCGGTTAACAGAATTAGGCGCCTGTACATTAATCTTGCAGATTTGTTTAAGGAAATAGGTTAATGACTTATTGACTTGCGGTTCACTTTCTTTAATAAGTCGGGATTGGTCTTGCAAAGTCTTATTGTTATTGGAGACTTTTCGACGGCTAACTCCTCTCGACTCTCGTTTAAAACGATTAACTAGTAAAAAAGATGATCCCGTTGAGTTTATTGCCGTATATTCTCAGTCGAGTTCGCTTTCCGGGTCGTTTGTAATGTTAAGAAAAAATAATATTTGAAACGTCTTCATAATACCTGGTTGCACTATAAAGCTAGAAATAACTAGGGACCTTTTAATTTATTTTATTTGGAGTAGATCTTTTTATTGGGACCAATCTGGAAGGACATCCTTTCAAATGCATATTTTTTTCTTCAAATCGGTTCATAAATGACGGAGTTCTGAGGTAACAAACATTAAAAAAACAACTCCTCCTTTTTGAAGTCGGTTAAAAATGAAAAAAAAAACTCACTACGTCTGTGGGAAAATACTCCAGTTCCCAGTCTAACAGAGCTATCCCAATGTACTGGAGCTGAGATGATTATGATTAACTGTTATATTAGTAAATAAATAAATAGTAAATAAATATCGCCAGACCAACACACCAACAGTATGGTCCCAAATTAAGCAACGCTTGTACTATGGGTACCGTACAATGGACTGGGGGCGATCCCAGTGGGGTGCTAGGCCGGACAACCTCCTCGTGGTGCACCCTGGGCACCGCCGACCACCTCTTCAGTTTCCCTGTTGAGGTGGTCGACGGTGGCGAATAGTCTGGCAGAGGGAGTCGCTCGCGCCGTGCTTGGTACCTCTCTGCTATCAGAGAGGACTGTAGCGTGGCGTGGGGCGACTAGGGGTGGGAGGGCGGCGACGCCATTTTGGGGGTGGCGATAGGGCCCGTGGTGGGCTGCTGTTGGCGGAGGGCCTTAACCCGAGCCCCCTTCCCCCGGAGGGGGCTCGCAGCAGTGTCGGGGTTGAAGCCTTTTGGCATCCCCCGACTTTCCCGCCTGGGCCTGGTCGCCCAGCCTGATGGCTGAGCGGGAATGCGGGTCGAGCACCGCGTGAGGCAGTGGAGCTCCCCGCGGAGCCTCTGGTGGCAGGCACGGGGGTGTCTGCCATTACAGCATGGGCTCGAGAGGGGGCGCTGTGTTACGTGTGTCAACACAGCGCCTGAGGTCGGAGTGGCGCGTCCTTTGGACGCGCCCCCAGTGAGGGGGCCTTACCAGGCCGAGTCGCGCCGGGTTGCGGTTGCTTATAGCATTCCCGGGACCCGGCACATGCGACCAAGAGGATACACCGTTGGTTTTTAGTGGGTATACCTTCGGGGACTCCCACATACCCCTCTCGACTCCCCCGAGTCGGGAGGGGACCCATAAAGGGTTTTCCAACGTTAAAAAAAAAAAAAAAAAAAAAAGGGGGCGATCCCAGTGACACCCAGACCGGGGCAAATTACGAAAAGGCCATTTCCGAAATTTACCCTGACGGGAATCGAACCCGCGACCACTCGGAGTAGTGAGCCGAGCGGCCTACGGTCGAACCACTGCGCCAATCGGTCGTCGACTAATAAAGAACACTTACTAAATTCTAGGCAGCTTGAATAGTCTGGACATGTTGTATCCCGTCCACGCTCAACCCATTACGACCTAACAGCGGAAATCACACCGCCGTAGCATATAACACGGCACATAAATAGGATGAGTCCTCGCCTGCGTTTTAATATTGTTGCATACAAAACACTAGTTTACACGTGGGACCACAGTTTCCCAGGCTTGAGAGTAGGGTTGCCAATTTAAATAAACAAATATAAGTACTTATCGCCAATTATACTTTAGCGGAAAAGGGAAGATCTTCCAGCCAGGCGGGTGTTATGCCTGGCGGGGCGGCCGCTATGCCCCGCTGGTTATTCAAGGGGTTTTGTGTATATAGTCACGATGCTTGCGAGTCTTAATATCGTGATTCAGTTTTTCTATGAAGAATCCGTACATTGTATTGAGGCGCTGCATTTAACGCCATCTGTCCGTTTCTGTCGGCGACGTGAATGTGAGGTCGCCACAAAACTTAGGCCTGCAATCTTGGAAATGTCAATCTTATTTCATACCACTACAAAATGACATGTCTAAAGCTTACTCAAGACCGCTCTCAGACTTGAGATTGATTCATTAATATGGGCCATAATATGCTTAAAATGATATAAGTAGGTAGATAAGGTTCTTATTAATTACTAGCTGTGCCCCGCGACTTCGTCCGCGTAGTATTTGACTTAAAAAAAAATCGGATAACGGGAAAAAGTATCCTATGTGTTAATCCAGATTATAAACTATCTGTGTTCAAAATTTCATCCAAATCCGTTCAGTAGTTTTTGCGTGAAAGAGTAACAAACATACATCCACACTCACAAACTTTCGCATTTATAATATTTGTGGGATTTTTAGGGTCACACTCATAATCAAATGCCTTTTTACGATGAAAAATTTAAATCATAAATTATTATCAGCGGTTCAATTATTCTTATATACAACAAATTAGGTCAAACTAGCGTGTAACCTGCCTAATATTAAGCAGTTACCGTAGCCTATAGACGCTTGCAATCCCAAAGGCATTACTCCCACATTGCCGGCCTGCAGAGAAGTGGGGACAGCGGGAGGACTTCTAATTGAGGTGACAACTTTTATGGTTCATCTACAAAGTAGTGCCAACCCTATCAGGATCAAGTTTTACAATAACGAAAGATTGTTTGAAACCGGTCGGGTGGTTCCCGAGTTCGAACAAACAACTCCTTCAAAGTGTAAATTTACCGTATGGAGTGGCTACCTCAGTAGTTGACCGATGAACTGTGTCTAATTCCCACTAAGAGCTAACACCTATGTTACTATGCTTAACGAGTTAGAATACAGTCGCAAGCAAAAGTTGTATGTTTTTTGGGTACCGTACCTCGAAAGGAAGCCTATAGATGCTCGCAATACCAAAGCCATTGCTCGCACGATGTCGATCTAACGGGGAGTGGGACTTTATTCGTTATTCTAATTCTGGTTCGGCTAATAGTATTTTTTTTTCATTTATTTAAAATTAAATTACACACGTTAAGAAACTATAAATACACTATCTATCTATCGATATAAAAAAATGAATCTCTATTTCCTTGGTCATCGCATCACGCGTGAACGGATGGAACGATTTCGCTTATTCTTTTTTTGTTGTGTTTATTAGTCAGGAGAAGGTTCTTATGAAAGAAAAAATAAAAAGTTTCACCGGAACAATTCGAATTCAATATTCAAAGTTAAGATAGCACAACATCTGTCGGGTCAGCTGGTAAGTTATAAAAAACTAAATTATTCGTCTTTCTCACAAAACCTCAGGCATACCAGCAAAATCCTCACCCATTCATCCGTAAACAAATCCATGCATGCGTTGGATTCCAGCCCCTCTAGCCAAGTGTCTTCGTCTACATTCGTTTCTACAAATCGCTACGCTTCATGTATGGAAATGACATAAGTCACGTGATCTACTTATCGACTTGTAATGTCATTTCCATACATTGAAGCGTAGCGTTTTGTAGAAACGCTTGTAGACGAAGACACTTGGCTAGGGGGGCAGGAGCTCGTTAAGCGCAGTGAGGGTGTTTGTCTCCGCCATTAGGAAACAAAATAATTACCGAACCACTTCAGCCCACGACTGTAGCGCCTACGTCGCTACCGAATCGTAATCGATACCGGCACTTCAAACTCGATTACCGTATAATCGGACGATTAATCGAGTGCCTCTCGAACTTCCACACCCTGTAGGTTTTAAATCTGAATCGGCACTGAGCACTTGACCTCTATTAACGGCCGAGTTCGCCAATACATTAACGAAACGTTAGTGCAGCAAATGATTGTTACCAGACCCGCTATTGTGAGATTATGTGTCAACTGCGTTTGTTGATCAAACATGAAATAAATGCATACAAAAAACATCGCCGTCTAGGGACGCCCGAATGAAGCGAAGCTTTATAGTGTAAAGCATAGGGTGCCGCAGCTGTCACTCTGTATACCTATATATATCGTGTAACGCTACTGACGTCATCGTGTAACGCTACTGACGCTTAGCACGGATACAGTGGCCGCCCCGAACGCGTAGAAGTTTCGCTTCAAAAGTAATTCACTAACGCGCCGCTTGGGGCGTTTTGCGAGTAATACGTGGACGAAGTAAGAATTAAATCTGTGAGTCATCTCGTGTTACTCGCACATCGCGTATTCTTGCACTTGACAAACAGCATATTAATCAATAGGTTACTACTTTAACTGTACTTTAATATATTGGTGAACTCAGTCAACTAATATTCAAAGACAATACTAATAATATGAAATCATAACATATGCTACTTATGTAAGCCCGCGTGTTTCTTAGATAAAATAAGAATTGCCTAAGTTACTCATTTCTTATAATATTAACGGCCAGTGAAAGTCCCGTCAAAATCGGTCCAGTCGTTTCGGAGATTAGCCCAAGCAAACAGACATGGTCAACAATTTTATACCTTTTTTATATGCTTTTAGTAAAAAGCAGTTTTTTTTAACATTACAAATACCTTCTTTCAAGTATTGTATGTTATTTGTTTCGCAAAGTCACCTACCAACCAAGTGCCTACCGATCAAACTCTGTTGGTGGCAAAATCATCAACTACTACAATAGAAGTTTTTTTTTTTTATGAAGTGAAGTGAACATCACAGGCACTTGAATTGTATTTATTTGTACTGTTGTATTAGATTGTATACCTAAATTATTATTTCGGTGTTTCGACTTTCGAGACACCCTGTATAGAGGTCAGTAGAGCTGAGACACCGATAATAGCTGGTGGAGCCAGCAATTTATCTGGATCGTGACCCGCCGCGCGCCGAGGCGACGAGGCGAGGGTATAATTTCCGAGAGCCTCGGAATCGGTAATTCTCGATTACGACTAGGTAATCAGTTTCCGAGCGGGTTGGTATCCTAGTCGAGAGACGTCTTTTAGATTTTTTTTTAGTGGTGTTATGTTTGATTTCTCAAGCTGTTTTTGAATTGAGGTTGACGACCGCTTGGCGCAGTGGTTCGAGCGCAGGCCGCTCGGCTCACTGCATATGGTGGATTCGGGTTCGATTCCCGCCGAGGAAAATTTCGGAAATGACATTTTCGTAAGTTACCCAGATCTGGGTGTCACTGGGATCGCACCCAGTCCATTTTACGTTACCCATAGAACAAGCGTAGCTTAGTTTGAGACCGTACAGTTGGTGTGTCAGTCTGGCGATATTTATTATTATTTATGTGGTTTAGTCTGAATATACCTAGATTTGTTTAAATCTTCATCCTGCTGTTCTCTAACCTGTTGTTAGCTAACGACCAACTTTGGTGTCAGAGTTTTATAGGCAACCCGAAGGCCTCTGGCAGACATGGCTTAACGATCAAACGCTATGTAGTTTAGTTTATTAGTTTAGTATCAAACTACAAACACGACATGTTTTTAATCGATATTCATTATACAAAGACCATTTGATCTTTATAAGTAATAATTTTATGGGTGTTATTTTCATAAATTTGCGGCTATTATTTTTAGAAAATTAACTGAAGTAAATCTGTAATTATAAAAAATATATTTAAAAACATTGTGTGGGTAATTATTTTTTTACTCGACTACGACAATGCCCAAAGGAACGGTTACATTTTTATCAATCTATGTATGTATGTTTTGTACCAACACATATTGGACCGTAATGCCTAAACTACTAATCCGATTTTGATTTCCATTCTATTGTATTTTTAGAAGTATCAGTCGCGTTCCTTATGAAATAAAATCTAAAAAGAACGGAAACTGAACGGCAAATACTCAAGCCCACATAAAAGGCTGTTCTGTGCAGGAAAATATCCTGCGGGCTGGACGGGACAGTTTTTCATTAATCCTTGAATAAATAAAACTAAAAGGCTGTGTAATAGGAGCAACCGGCGAGGACATCTCTCCCCTCCATCGATTTACATCAAGGGGTGGTTCACCCGTGCAAACAGGGTGGGAAAGCCAGGTTTTTCTGAAAAAAAGTGTTAAATAATTCCATATAGGTACCTCAGCATGGTTTGCAGTATTTAATTAAATTAACCGTTAACTTTATTAAAATTAATAAATAAAAAAAAAATATGTTTATTAACTTGTATATAATAACTTTAATTTCATCAACAAAAATGTTTTGTTTAATTCTTATCCTGGCAAGCCCATGGAAGACAGTGAAGGTGAACTGTTGGGAAATATTGAAATGGTTTAGGCTTAAAAGGCTTATACCCAAAGCCGTTAAACTAAATAAAAAAAACAGTGAACGCAGGAGGTGAAATATTGAAATGGTTTTGTATTTAAACACTTTCGTCGGGATTACCATGTGGTTTCGGCGGATTTAATTGGATAGCTCGTGGCGGCAAATGTAGGAACCGGAGACTTGTCAGTTCCTGCTTACTCCTTTACTATGGTAGGAACTGAAATATAATATCGTTGGCGATGACAGTCTCGTAGCGTTTATCAAGACTTATATAATTCAGGTTATAAATTAAACTAGCTGAGACCGCGACTTCGTCCGCGTGGAATGTAACTTAACAAAAACGCTCGCTCCCGCGTTATGAGCCCGCGCGGCAGGACCCACTTTTTATATTTTGTTTTTCTGAATTAAAAGTAGTCTAAGTTAATACTTATAATATCAGCTGAAATTCTGTGTGTTCTGTGTGTTTGTTCCGGGTAATCTCCGAAACGGCTGGACCGATTTTGGGACTTTCACTGGCAGATAGCTGATCTTATAAGGAGTAACTTAGGCTACTTTAATTTTAGAAAAACAATTTGGGTTCCGTGTAAAAAATCAAATCAGATGAAATCCAAGAGTATCACCGAAACGGCTGGACCGATTTTGACGGGATTTTCACTGGCGGATAGTTAATGTTGTAAGCTACTTACGCTACTTTTATTTTAGAAAAACATAAAAAAAATAATGCTGCCTGTCACGCGGGCTCAGAACGCACGGGCGGGCTTTTGCGATAAGTACCTATATAAAGCACGAAACATCGACTCGCAAAAAATAAAAATGACGAATATTTCTTGTTAAATAATTTTTTTGTTAAGTTAAATTCCACGCGGACGAAGTCGCGGGCAGAGCTAGTACTTAAATAAGACAGAAGGACAAATAAAATAAGGAAGAAAAACAGAAGGCAAAATAAAATCATTTTCCGTAATCTTTGTGTATTCTCGAAGGCCACTGAACCGATTGAAATAATATTTGGCCATGTGTAGTATTGTCCACGTTTGAAAGGAAAGGAAATGGATTAGGACATCATATCCAGCGCAGAGGTACACAAAAACGCTTGGAGCTATTGATAGACTCTGAACTTACTTACGGTTTCCTTAGAAACGGCAGAGAAATTGTGTTTTTGTTAGAATTCGGTACCAGGAACGCAGGACGACCGAAGATGTTTATCTACTCTTGTGATGTGATAGAAACGTAGAACATTCATGATGGGAAAATATGAATGCTTATGTGTTCATGCAGTTTACTCTGTTTTCTAGGCCAGGGGATGTGGTCTGTGGTCGTAATACAAAAATTGTGACAAATAATCAAAGGCCGGTACCTCTAAAAATAATATTTATATAAAGTTAAAATACAACGGCCAGAGGCCAATTACACTAATTAACGAACTGTAGATAGATACATTATCGCTCTAATATATAAAATTCTCGTGTCGCGGTGCTCGTTGCCAAACTCCTCCGAAATGGCTCGATCGATTTTCATTAAATTTTGTGCGCATATCGGGTAGGTCTGAGCATCGGTCATCATCGATTTATCATGCCCCTAAAAGACAGGACAACGTCTGTCGGGTCAGGTAGTAAGTTATAAAAATCACTCATCTTTCTCACAAAACCTCAAACGCACCAACACAATCCTCGCCCATTCATCCGCAAACAAATCCATTATGAAAGTAACGGTACGTATGACTTTATAGGCTGTCTTCTAAATTATGATTTCGGACTTTTGACTCTCTTTTGGTGGTGGAGTTAAGCTGTAGCCAATAGATTACAGTTCATACACGGGCTGGCTCGACCGGGGTAGTACCACCGTCTCACAGAAGATAGGTGTAAAGTAGCTAATATAGTCGCGTTTCGTAAGATGAGTGAGAGAGCTGGAAGCCTAACCCTTCCCTCTGTCGCACTCCCGTTCAGATAAGTAACGTGCAAGCATCTACTAAGTGAAACAGAAAGTGTATACAATTTTTTTTGCAATTTTACTTTGTAAATCTAAAACCACAGATATAGATTTACATAGATAACGCAAATGTATGTACTTAGCGTGTCCGAAAACCCCGACCAAACGTCGAGGTTGGTCGCCGATAACTTACAGTCCTCGCGACTACAGATATAAAAATATGAGTATGAGCATGATAATCGCTCGAGGGAATCGTAGCGGGCGGAGGGGCATCGGCGGCATCGGTGTCTTTGAAGCGGTTTGGATTCCCGTCACTAATGACGTCACAGTAGGTGTTAAAAATTCGGCACGCTTGGTTTCGATACAAATCGTGATACTTGCGTTATCTATGTAAATCTATATCTGTGTCTAAAACTATCGGCTTTGTGGGACAGTTGAAGTACTAAAGGTTTTGTAGACTTGTGAAATCTGTCAACAGCTGTAACACCTGTAACACCTTTTGTTTTTCAAGTGTCCTCTAAAGCTGATAGTTTTGGAATTACATAGTTATGTTTTGAAAAAGTTATACCCTTTCTGTTTCACCTGTATATGCTACGTTAATTACTTAACATCAGGCAGGTGGTACGATCGTTTGCCGAATTAGTTCTATAAAAATAAAACCTTTTTATTTCAGCCATAAAAGGCATCACAATACTGAAAACTCCCTAGGATGTTCGTTGGTAGACTCGCTAGTATATACATACTTAGGTATCTATTAAGTGCCAAGTGCAATACCGGTCGTGTTGCTCATTAGAGATGTAACTTAAGTGCGTCCTCAACTACTGATGGCTGTTGTTTATGCCCGCCGTGAAACTGGACTCTTGTTACTGAGGATATAATATGTAGGTACCTGTGTGGCTTTTACCTGGATCTACGTGTTGTTGCTTATGGAAAAGCTGTAAATAAGGCATGTATTAAAAAATCAAACTCGAGTCTGAGAACGGTCTTGAGTACGCTTTGTCATGACATTTTGTAATGGTATGATAAAAGAATGACATTTCCAAGTTCGATCTCAGACTTGATATGGATTTATTAATACGGGCCGAAACGTGAAACTAAGGCCTATGGTCCCAAACTTAACAACGCTTGTACTATGGGTACCGTACAATGGAATGAGGGTAGCAGAATCCAATGGTTTTTAATTCTTATACGCGCTTTTTAATTAGCAAGGCTTGGGTCATTACATTACATTGGGCTATTTATGTATTGACATTAGGTACATCCTAAAGTAAATAATATAATGAAAGCGTATTGTGTTTCGTACGTGTGCGCATATTTATTCATGTGTGAAATAATAAATCGAAGTTACCTTTATTAAAATAGATCATACAAAAAATTATTTTATTAAATTCCAGGGTATTTTATGCGTAATCCTTCTAAACGCCTTGACCGATATTCATGTTTTTGAATTTAACTTATGGGGTCACCTGGACCTGGTTGGTTCTTACTATAGTTGGACACAGTAGGTGGCGCTGTTGTCGAATTCGAGAAAATAAAATCTACGCTTCGGGTAAAGGCGACTAAGGGCCTATGCACACTACGTTTTTAAACGCGCCGTCAACGCGCGTTTGTAGCGATACAGACGCGATGCTGACGCGCGTGTTTATCGATACAGACGACAACAACTACTCTGTAGGATAAAAGCGCGCCGCCGACGCGCGTTTCTAAAACACGCGTCGACAGCGCGTTTAAAAAAACGTGGTGTGCATAGACCCTTAATCTATGAATTCAAATCAAAGTTCTGTCTAGTAATATCTTACATCTGCGGCTTGTGCAAACGTCATTACAAAGTTAGAGCCCGCCGAGAAAGGGATGCCTTGCGGCTAAACCACTTTAAAAGTTATCTTATTACGGCTACCAGCCACCGCGGCGCTAGTGATTTGATTTCAATGAAACACTCTTTGAAATTGAATTGTCAGCATGAACACGAAAAATATACCTGCATCACAGACTTATAACGTACACGTCTGTGGCCATGGAAGTAGGATGCCATGGATACGTAATATTGCTTAAAACCGTTGGAGACAGCAGTACACAGACATACAAAGTAAAAATATAGCAATAATTATGTCAAAAATCCATCATACAAACATCATCCTTTCCGTTACCGCATGACTATTTTATTTTATTTTACTTTATTGGGACATAAAACAATTATACATTAAAGTGTACATATAAAAAGGAAGTAGCTATCATTACAGTCTTAAATAATTGTATAACCCACACTAATGTCCACATATTAAACTATATAATATGTTGAAATATGAGCACGCGTTGAGCTAAGTGGCTAAATTTACAGTAAAATTAAATACTAAGAATTTGAAAGTCGGATTCTGAATTTCACAATAGGATTATGTTACATGTTCTGTGTCACTAGAGTACAATTTTTCAATGGACATTTTTTTAAATTTAGCTTTGATAGATTAAAGAGGTCAAAATCTGTGAAGTTTGTATACGTTTCTACAATGCGTCGCAGTGGAGCGCGCGCTCCAGCGTTGGTTCTGCACCGATCAGTGTAGAATAACTGGGGCGCTACATACTATAAGGTACATATTAATCAATTGATGTCAAGTTTGGGAGTGATTTTGAGTGCGCTTTTGACATGCATGTTGTACCGGCATGACGTAAGCATGACATTTCCAAGATCACTTTGAGACTTGAGAGCGATATATTAATTCAGGCCTTACATTATAAATAAGCTTAAAACACACAGATATTTTTTTTTAACAAAAGGATTAAATTACAAGATATGTAATCTATGACGACCGCTTGGCGCAGAGGTTCGAGCGTAGGCCGCTCGGCTCACTGCATCGGGCAGTTGCGGGTTCGATTCCCGTCAGGGTAAATTTCGGAAATGGCCTTTTCGTAATTTTCCCTGGTCTGGGTGTCACTGCGATCGCCCCCAGTCCATTGTACGGTACCCATAGTACAAGCGTTGCTTAGTTTGGGACCATACAGTTAGTGTGTTCGTCTGGCGATATTTATTTATTTATGTACTAAAATACTAGACTCATTGAGAAAACCTCGCTATGTCCTGAACTCGTTCACCGAACTATATTTACAGGCAAAGTTTTGGGTCAAAACTTTCCAATGTAAACTGAGGATAAAAGTCCGTGGTCCGCAGAGGATCAAGTTCAATCACTCAGTCCCGGCCCGTTGACTCTTCGGCCTAGAGCTGCCAACTTCTGTAACATTGGAAAGTTCTACAACGGTTTTTTTTCTGACTGTACTTTGTTGGCCATAAGGCTGGGGTAACTGGCGATTGCGCGGCGGCAGCGATTTTGTTTAAATACACCCCTATAATGTTTATAGTATAAACAAAGATAGTGTTGCAAAAGTCCAAAATAATAATAAAGGTGTGTATACGGTAGCTGATATGTATTAATCCTATTGAAGACAAACTATAAGTTACTATCACACTCTCTGAGTACCTTTGAATATTTGGTTCAACTTTCATGTTGCAGCCTTGAATACGCAGTAGTTTGAAGAGAAGGTTGCAAAATTTGTCGGATTTCTATTTTGACTTTGTCGCAATGCTCGTTGTTTTAAGTTATCAATAAGAAACAGGGAAATCTAATTAAACACCGATCAATCACCAAATTAATTGACCAACAGATTGGTTTTGCAATCACAGTTTTTCACACCATTAATATACCTACCGCTCGGAGAAGTAAACAACTTGGATGTTTTTGTAAATATCGGATCATTAATGATACATGATGAATTGTGGCCGTAACCTCGGTTGCTGATTGATGTTTAAACTTCCTTTGTTTTACATACAATGTTTCATTTATTTCGTTAATTCATATCACATCGGCGCTCGGAATCTCACTACCTTTCATTTATTAAGTTTCCGTGACGTGTGTCTTTAATGATTGATATTCTGAGACTTAATCTTTGGAATCCATAGAGAAAGGAATACAATTTTGGTATCATTAGAGTTGCTGTAAACACTGTAAATATTTTTGTATTAGAGTGAATGGTGTGCATATTGTATCCTTTGCGTTGCTCAGCGTATCGGTTTTCACTTCTAACGGCACCAATTTTTTTGGTGTCAATCAAATTACAGTATATAATGGAAATAACTTAGAGCTAGCCACTATGTTCATTATGAAAGATTTAAGCTCAAAGGAATCAGGACCTTGCATCTCTACACTTACGTAACTAGATTCCTTTGTTATTGCAAGCATCTATAGGCCTACGGTTACTGCGGGTCGTACGGTTGTTTGACAACCTTGTTATACAAGGTGACACATAATGGGTATACTTTTTTCTTCAAAACTTAACTTTGTAATTCTAAAACCATCAGCTTTGGAGTGAACTTGAAAAACAAAAGGTGTTACAGGAATACAGCTGTTGACCGATTTCACAAGTGTACAAAACCTTTAGTACTTCAACTGTCCTACAAAGCCGTTAGTTTGAGATTTACAAAGTTAAGTTGCAAAAAAAATAGTATACCCATTATGTGTCACCTAGTATATAAAGAACTACCAATCATGCGTCGCATTTAAAATTCAGTTAGTGTAGTTTGCTTCCATGCTCCCAGGGGCCCAACTCTCTTAACCGCCGGCATCGCGATCGAATCGCTATACGTCAAACTGACGTCTCACGTATCTTAATTACGTCAGTTTTCTGATAGAAAATCTGTCAAAACTGACGTATGTATTCACAGATAAATAATAAATATCGCCAAACTGACACACCAACTGTATGGTCCCAAACTAAGCAACGCTAGTTTGTACTATGGGTACCGTGCAATGGACTGGGGGCGAACTCAGTGACACACACATCTGGGCAAGGTACGAAAAGGCCATTTCCGAAATTTGCTCCGGCCAGAATCGACCCCGCAACCACCATGTGCACTGAACCGAGCGGCCCACACTCGAACCACTGCGACGAGCGGTCGTCAAATTGACGAATTGACAGTTTTTCTATAGATAGAAAAACTGACGTATTCAGATACGCGATACGTCGGTTTTGACGTATTGCAAGTAGATCGAGACAACAGCGGTTAACATAGTGGGGCCCCAGGTCGCTGTACAGCCTCGTGTAGTGCTGTAACCAACCTGGATTAGCCCCGAGCGTCGACGGAGAGCGGTCGGCTGTTGGCTGCCAGCCCATTTCTCATTTGGATCACCATTTCAAAAGCTCTCTGTGCGCCTAAACTGGCCAATTTAAACTTGATAAGAGAGAGTTATGACTTGTTCCAAATATTTTTTGATAGTGTTTATTCTTTATTCCCCCGTTTTGAAACTGAATTTGCTATCACCATAATCAGTAATGTAGTACTGTAGAGAAAATTGTGAATTTTCTCATTTTCCCGTTCTAATAATATGAAGTTATATAAGTAGCAGTGATAGCCGAAAGGTTCAGGGTTCAAGAACCGGCTCGCATCTTTAGCAGTGATAGCTGAAAGGTTCAGGGTTTAAGTCCCGGCTCGTATCATGAGGCTTTTTGAAATGAAAGCGAATGATAATATCAATATACCGTTTACGCCTATCTTCTGTGAGAGGGTGGTACATACTATCCTGGTGGATCCAGCATGTATGTGAGCTACAGCTTCACTCTACAAACGCGTCTGTCAAAGCGAACCGCGCCCGCGCGCTGCGTTCATTAATCATTTTGTGTCGAGCTATTTATGCACTACACCCAAAATAGTCAAATTAGCTTTTAGTGTTATTTTGGTATGTTCTGAATGCGCCCGTTGTAGACACAATAGACTGAAGACTTACGGGCACTTTCATTGATTTATTATACTTATATGAGGAGTCTAATCTATAATAAGTATATAAAAAAATGAATCTCAATTTCCTTGGTTATCGCATCACGCGTGAAGGGATGGAACGATTTCGCTAATTATTTTTTTGGTGTGGTTATTATTGTCAGGAGAAGGTTATTATGAAAGCAAAAATTAAGAAAGTTGAGCGGAACAATTTCACTCGCGGCTCACTGCACATGGTGGTTGCGGTTACGATTCCCGCCGGGGCAAATTTCGGAAATGGGCCATTCGTAATTTGCCCAGGTCTGGGTGTCACTAGGATCGCCCCCAGTGCATTGTACGGTACCCATAGTACAAGCGTTGCTTAGTTCGGGACCATACAGTTGGTGTGTCAGTCTTGCGATATTTATTTATTTACTAGCTGTGCCCATCGTGCCCAATGTGGAATTTAAATTGTTAATTAAGTGAAAACTCCGTCAAAATTGTCCAGCCGTTTCGGAGATACTCTTTGATTTCATGTGTTTTTTTTTACTTGAAACATCAGCTATCTGCCAGTGAAAGTCCCGTCAAAATCGGTCCAGCCGTTTCGGAGATTACCCGGAACAAACATACAGACTGACAGACAATTATTTTTTTATCGCGTTTTTTTCATAAGTACCGTATGTACTTTCATATTATGCATTTAGTGAAAAGGTGTTATTTTGATATTACAAACAGACACTCCAATTTTATTTATTTGTATAGATGTATAGACTACTACCCCGGCCGGGCTAGCCCGTAGGAGCTGTAGTCATGTCGCTTCTCTCCCGTCCTGTATACTATAGTCAGGTACGATACTGTAGTCAGGTCGGTCCCAGTGACTGCATATGCAATGCGAACCCCGTGCGTTTGTGTGCACACTTGCACCGTATCGATCGGTTAGTACCGATGCCCCAGACTTTCTACCCCTAGTTCGCATTTCCCGGACGTGTGTACTAATCCGCTGAGTCGACGGAACTCTTACATATTTCATGGTTATCTCGTGTCCATTGATAGAAGTGCTAAAGGTGGAATTCACTGGATATTAATTTGTAACTCTACGTTTTTATATTCATCGGTCGACAGTAATATTCTGGAGTTACCACGGAATCCTATTGATATTATGAATGCGAAAGATTGTGAGTGTGGATGTATGTTTGTTACTCTTTCACGCAAAAACTACTGAACGGATTTGGATGAAATTTGGAATACAGATAGTTTATAACCGGGATCAACATATATGATAATTTTTATCCCGTTAATCCCGAAATTTTTGTTGAGTAAATACTACGCGGACGAAGTCGCGGACATAAACTAGTAAATAAATAATGGAAGGCACATGTAAGCAGTCCACTTAGAGCTGGGGAAAATAGATTCGTAGCGAAATATCCAGCCAAAACAATCTTCTTACCTTTGTTTCTATGGAAGAGTAATTTTCTGTTTTCAAGTAATTTCTTAATAACCGTGTTTTGTCAGTAGCCTAATAGGTAGCGGCGTAGCGGTGTGAAATAAGAAATATCAAATTATATTAATATTACGCGGAGTTTAAGACAGACAGACCAATAAGCCATAAACGCCGTAAAGCTGGGCACAGTTGCTAGCCTGCATATGTATGACCGCACCTGACATTTTGATTGGTGCATTCACGGCTCGATCTTGAACGAACCAATCACAATTCGCCGTCTTCCCGATACCCCGCCAACTTTTGACAATACAATACATAAAGTATATACTACTTACAAATATTGACGACTGCTTGGCGCAGTGGTTCGAGCGTAGGCCGCTCGGCTCACTGCACAGGGTGGTTGCGGGTTCGATTCCCGCCGGGGCAAATTTCGGAGATGGCCTTTTCGTAATTTGCCCAGGTCTGGGTGTCACTGGGATCGCCCCCAGTCCATTGTACGGTACCCATAGTAATTAAAAGCGTTGCTTAGTTTGGGACCATACAGTTAGGGTGTTCGTATGGCGATATCTACATAATTATATATAAATGAATTGCTATTCGTTAGTCTCGCTAAAACTCGAGAACGGCTGGACCGATTTGGCTAATTTTGGTCTTGAATTATTTGTGGAAGTCCAGAGAAGGTTTAAAAGGTGAATGAATATGAAAGCCCACGCGGACGAAGTCGCGGGAACAGCTTGTAAAGACAGAAGCCAAATGCTCATTCTTAGCAATGTTAAAATACAAGTGACATGAATACCATTCTGTTCCACTCACAAAGGCGTCAAATTTAAACAACTCATGTTACGTCGTGTCGGAGGCCAAAAACGAACGTCATTAACGTTACTATCTAGGTTATTAAACGCTCCAGTTACTCCGTCAAGAGTCGCACGAACAAGCCAGGCATCTCAGTAATAGGCTGTGGAGCTGTGATGCAGCCTCCGCAACGCCGAGGGCCGCTCAAGTAGCCAATTTGGCTGTAGAGTCTAGCTCTCCTGTCTCTTCAACTTTTTGCATTTTTTATGTTGCTTTAGACTAACTATCTTTTAGAGTATTTTCAATGTTGCCAAGGTGTGAAGCCGGATCTTTTGTAAGTCATTTTAACTACTCTTTTGAAGCTGTTTTTTACTACTGTTTTTACTTTTTAAGTTTGTGCGAATAAAAGTAATAGAAAGTAATTTGGTTTACCGCATGAGACAGCCAAGACAAACAACCTTCGGAAAAGTGGCAATAGCAAGCGTGAAACATTGCCAGTAATATTTCATATTCGCCGCGATGAGGGTGACACGAGACACGGAAAAAATGGAAAGCTAAGAACCTTCAATTGGCAGTATTTTCAGGACAAACAACTTAACAATAGATGACTATGTGAAAATGTTGCAAAGTTTCCCGTTATTGGTTAGGACTAAAAATATAGAATAGTGTAAGGTATTTATTATCAGTTAAGCAGTAACTTAAACACAGCGCGATATTAGATATCACTTCACTTCACTTTAAAAAACCGAAAGCAATGGCTCCAATAATTTTGCCACCAACATTTTGAAGAGACGTTTGACGTTAATATAACTGTGAGTTAGCCTTGGCAAAATATTCACATTGATTTAGTTTGTTGCCTTTATCTCTTAGATCAGACATCCCAAAATAAGGTTTAACCTAGCAAGCCTTAGCTTTTTCTTTACCGCAATCAAACGACAGCTAATTAAAAATCCAAATTCACTACCAACACCAATTCCTCTTAACTCTTGCAGCGCCTTTTTCAATTACAAGAGCTCTACTTAAACCCTACGTTTTACCTTTTCGAACATCCCAAAAAAAGGTTTTACTAGTAAACCTTAGATTTTTCTTTTCCGCAATCAAAGGATTGCTAATTAAAACTCCAATTTCACTACCAACACCAAGTCCTCTTAATCTGTTGCAACGCCTTTTCTCGTTACAACCGCTCTACTTAAACTCTATACTTTTCGTTACCTTTTCAGTTGGTAGTACGAATTTAATACATTTTTCACTAAAGCTTTGTGTACAGTCCTCTTTGTGCTAGTCTTTGTGCATTGAAAACCTTTTGTCTCGTTTATTTGAAATTTTGAACTGCCGATTTGCTGTTGGCAAACGGTGAACGGATTTTTTGTGACTATTACAACTGTGTTGGATTACTTACTGAATGTTGTTACTTGTCATTGATGTATTCCTTGCAGGGTGTAATGGAGGAGCTAAATGGATACTGATTTTATTCTGCGAATCTTTGAGGGAGGCGGTTTGTTTTGTCAAAATAATAATAAATAATAATAATAATAATAATTTATTTATCCCAACTAAAAATAATACAAATTTCTCTTAATTATTAACAAAACCATAACGATGTTATAAATTATTTAAGAGATAATGTTAACGGCTATACGAGTACTAGTATAAACTGTGTTACAGCCGTCAGCATCTTCGACCCTGAAAGGTTTATTGAAAATTTAACAATACTAATTTGTAAACATATTTGTTTATGAGGTAGGAAATAAAATTTTGAACGTAATAAAAAATAATAATTAAATAATCATAAAGTTATAAAATAAGAATAACCACAAATGTGTGTGTGTTAGTGTGTGTGTGTGTGTGTGTGTGTGTATGTGTGTGTGTGTGAGAGAGAGTGTGAGTTTAAGTGTGAATAATTTCTTCCGTTTCTGTATAATTTAATTTAAGAAGCCAGTTACGTACTACTTCCTTGCATTTAATTAGGGGCAGAGGATATATATTATTCACTTTATGAGCTTTATTGTATAAGTAGTTACTCATGACGTAGTATTGGCGACGTGCAAGGGCAGTCCTATGAGCCGGCACGTCACAAACCCTAGTACAGTTGGGTCTTGAGGTCAGCACAAAGTCTGTACTTTTGTGTCTCCGGAGTATAGCAGACAGGATGAACAGTTGTCTAACCCTTAGCACAGAACATTCGCTATACAGAAGATCAGTACTGTATCTCCTTGGTTTACCAAGCATGACCTTCAGTATAGCCCTCTGGGCCCGTTCCAAGGGGAGCAAAGTAGTCTTGCCAGCACCACCCCACGCGACAATGCAATATTGTAGTAAACTCTGAGCAAGGGCATAATAAACGCATTTTAATGTCATCAATTCAGCAGAGTTTCTGAGTTTCCTAAAAACTGAAATTAATTTGCGGATACGGCCAGTAATGTTATTTATATGAACAGACCAATTCAGATAACAATCGACAGTAAGACCCAGGTATTTAATATTCGAGGTACGACATAGTTTAGGGCAATTACAATTATTATTAAGTCGGTTACAGGTATGTGCCATAACAAATAATTCAGAAGAAGGTTGGGTATTGGGACGATTAGAAAAAGTAATGTACTTGATTTTATCTACGTTGAGTGCCAGGAGATTTTCATTAAGCCAACACATTACCTCCCAGAGCGCATTTTCAGTGTATTGTTTAGCCACATCCCAATCTTTACCATTCACAACCAGTGCTGTATCATCAGCATATGTAATAATTTTGCAGTTAGGTAATGATTTTGAGCACAGGCTATTGACATATAGTAAAAAGAGGGTGGGTCCAAGAACGCTACCCTGTGGCACACCGAAGGTTAGAGGTGCTTCTGCACTGGTGTAATTTCCAATCTTGACGCATTGAGTGCGTTTGGAAAGATACGAGCAAAATATGTCAAGCACAATTCCACGTATTCCAGCAGTGGCCATCTTGCTAAGTAGTAAAGGAACAGAGACAGTGTCGAAAGCCTTTGATAAGTCAAGGAACACACCAATTACTTTTTCCGAGTTATCCAGGTATTTTGTGATCGTCTCTGTTAGTAATAAAGTGGCATCTTCCGTGGATTTCTTTTTCCTGAAGCCGAATTGATTTTCTGAGATAATATTGTTATGGTTAAAGAAGTTAATAAGTCTAACATTTAAGAGTTTTTCTAAAATTTTGGAGATTATAGTGAGTACCGATATCGGTCTGTAGTTTGCGACACTGCCTCTGTCACCAGATTTGTGGATGGGATGCACTAGTGCTCTCTTTAGTACATCAGGAAAGACACCAGTTGTAAAACATAGGTTATATAAGTATGAAAGAGGGGAGACCAGACTATAGCGGGCCCTCTTAATCACTAAAGTAGGTATGTCATCAATGCCAGTAGCAGAATTATCCTTTAGGTTTGCTATGATATTCTCAATATCCCCAGTATCGGTATCATATAACGCCATGGAATCCTTCAGAGAATGAGATTGAGAATCTGGATTAATGCTTTCCGCATATATTTGATCTCCACCTTGACCACATAATACAGCATTTGCAAAAGTAGCACCAATTCCTGCAAAGTACTCATTGACTACGTTCACGGACTCCTGAGGATCACTGGCTAGATTAAGCAAGGCAGTAGGAGTAGATGAGGACGGTTTGAGACTAGCAATTTGACTAATCATACTCCACATCCTCCTTGGATTATTTTTGTTTTTTTGGAACTCAGTCTTCTCGTAAGCAACTTTAAGTTTTTTAATTAAATTATTACAAAAATTCCGATATCTAGTGTAAGTCACATGTAAGATCGCATTGCAAAATAACTAGAAGTTAGGCACTCTGCCAGATTAGGACGGAGAGATAGAGTACTGGACGTGCTTGAAAGGTTTCGAGGACTAAGGCACTATAAAAAAGTAGATTTAGCAATAGCAAAAACCATTTCCATATTAAGACATTTATGAGGACCGATTTTCATACCTACTGCCTCCCTGCCTATGCCTGCCCGAATTTTCTATTGATGTGATTGCATAAGATACCGAATACCCGTCTAGTGTGGTCCTTTAATTGGTGGTATTTTTAAAATTGATATATTACCAAATTTTAACAGTTTATTTTTCTCTTTTCCAGGTAAGGACCTAGTTAACTGCATGGCATGCTAAGTAAACGCGTCACATTCTCACTGCCACGGTAAGATTAACTATTAATTAACTATGTTAGTAACGGTGGTGGGTAAAATAACGGTTTAAGGAAATCTCAATTTAGTTTCCTAAGTCCCGTATTAATCAATGTCAAGTCTGAGAGTGATTTTGGAAATGTCATTATCATGTCATTGTAGTACAAAATGACATGTCCAAAGCGTACTCAAGATCGATGTCAGACTTGAGATCGATTTATTAATACGGCTCGACGAGAAGTTACTTTTTTTATACAGCTATTCAAACTATTAATGTTGTATGCTGGATATTAAATAGGTCGTGAGTCTACGCATATGCTGACGAAAATTCGGTGTCTAACTGTCATGCAAAACCACTTTACAAATAAAGATTTAAAAAAAAAAACTTTCATGCCCTTTCTAGTAATTCCTTATTCTGTGATTTTTCAAAAATCTTTTTTAACACCTAATTAATAGCTATTTATATTAGAGCGGGGCTGAAATGTAACTTAAATTGGTTAAAAAAATCGCCTAAGTGGCATGGAAACAAGGCCTATTTATTAACGGGATGTTTCAAAAGCTCTGTAAGTAAGTATATAACAATTTATACTTTATGTTCTACACACTAAAGTCCATTCTTGTACGCCTAGCCGCATATTGCATTCAAGCCTAAAGGCAAACATGCTCGCATCGCAGCCTTTGTTATACAATTTCCAGTGATTAACTGTCCGTAATCAACCGGAACAAATTGCTGCGAGCTGAGCGATTTTCAACCGTACAGCGTTCACAATAAGGATCTATAAGATTAGTAGGCGTTACAGATTTCAGATAGAGTAATGTGGTGCCATAGTATATTGCACCATCTGGTGTTAAAAATAAAGGTGAATATTACATCATTGAACTCAGTGGTAATATTTACACCCTCGCGTAAGGTGATTGATATTTATTACTGTTGCGTGTGTTTAATGAATAAATGTATCCAACAAATAAGACCCTTAATAATCATTACATAGATACCTGCTGTATTATAAAAGTGTTTGTAAGTTTGTCTAACCATCACGCACAAACTGCTGATCAGAATTGAATGAAGTTTGGTACAGAGGCGGTTATGTTCTCGAATAATAAATAAGGAGATAAGTACTTGCCGGTTATTTGAGCATACAAAATATTTGTTTGAAAAGTCCACAAATCCTGTTTGCCATTGCAATGAAACATTAATTTTCCCGCCAGACTGACGGCGCGAAAAATTTCATAACACGACTGTTATTGCAACGCCAACTTTTGACAACCCTCGCAGTGACAGCATTCCAAATTTTAAATTGTACAACTGAATCACATCTCTACTCTCGTAATTCTAGAGTTGAGTTTCTTTTGAAGTACCTCATACTGAGAGCCAACAACCATTTTGAAAATTAAAATGGCATGCAGCACAATGCAATTTCAACTCTTGCAGCCGAGTTTAGAGTTGGAATTTCTACAAACACATTAATTCCAAAGTTCCGTTTTGTTAGTGAGTTAGGTTAGATCATGTTCATTTGTTTTGTATATTGTTTAAGCTTATAATTAAACTAGCTGTGCCCACGGACTTCGTCCGCGTAGTATTTAACGTAACAAAAATTTCGGGATTATCGGGATAAAAAGTATCCTATATGTTAATCCCGGTTATAAACTATTTTTGTTCCAAATTTCATCCAAATCCGTTCAGTAGTTTTTGCGTGAAGGAGTAACAAACATACATACATACATACATCCACACTCACAAACTTTCACATTTATAATATTAGTAGGATTGTAAGACATTTTGTATGATATAATAGTTTTTTGAAAACGCATCAAATTTAATTGTAAATATTTAACAATAGAGTTAAAGGTGCTAATTCTGTTATTACACAAACTAAACGAAATGTATTGAAATATACTTCTAATGGGTGGTATTCTGACCAAGATAGTTCAGTCTCAATTTATAGGCAATAAAATAAGAACCCACCAATATTATACTTATTTCGAAACAAGCTTATTTTTAGGGTTCCGTACTTACCTCAAAGGTAAAAAACGGAACCCTTATGGGATCACTTTGTTGTCTGTCTGGCAAGACCCTTTTTCCACAAAGGGATAGAGTTATCAAGCTGAAATTAATATCAAATATCAAACGCTATGGTCCCTTCGAGGTGACAAAAAATGATGATTTTAAAGTAGTCATACATTTAGTAATCAAAACACATTTTGCGTTACAAAATATCTCGAAAACGCCATCAAATAACTGCGATATCTTCCACAATACAGTTTTTAAGTGGTCGTAAATAAATGCTCTGTCAATTATTTTATGGTTTCGTGTAGGGTCGGGGACATATCGATAGTTTTATTTAAACATAAGTAGGTATTTATAGGTTTTTTAAAATGATCTACAAACATCATACATAGACAACACATGATTTACTTATTAAATGACTGATTTAATTATGAGGGTTGAAATACCACAAGCGAAATGTGTGTGCATTATACATATTGCCCTTATGCCTACCCCTTCGGAAAACAAAGGCATGATGTCAAATTTGCTTCAAGTTATAGTTCGTTCATTTCAAAAAGCCGCGTGCTGTGACTCTTATGACACAGGCATATGCCACGTCAATTTGCAATAATTCACACACATCTTCATGAAATACTAAACAGCGGTTCCTTGGAAAGCTCAAGAGACGTATAATATTTCCTTGTCATAGTCGTAACGTGTGAGCAAGACAAACATAATGTTTTAGTTAAGTTAAATTTAGTTATCTAATGATTTGATGACAGAATTGGATCTCTACTAAAACTCGTTTTTCGGCGAGAAAAAACAATTTTAAACGTATGCGTTTAATGAAGTGGAAGTATCAGATTGCGCTTTTTGCTTTCCAGAGTTTAAATAAACCAATATTTATCCCATTCCCCATAAATAACTGCTTGTCAATTACGTAACACGGTCTGCTAGTGAGGGGACTCATCGATATTCCGCCTAGATTTAGATTTAGTGCGGGGCTAAGCTGCCGATCGCACGATAAATAACGCGTGAATATTTTATAGTTAAGCGGCTTGCGTGACATATACATAATCGCCCATGGAGGTGCTTACTTATTGAAGCAAGCAAAGCTTTTGTACGGACGTTCGGGGTGCTCGCCGCGCGGCCTCTCTATCCGTGCTAAACGTTAATCGCGTTACACGTTATATATAGGTATACAGAATGGCGCAGTTGTTTTTAACGCTTAGTTCCTACGTTTTATACTATAAAACTTCGCTTCTTCCGGGCGTCCTTAGACGGCATTGCTTTTTTATATCACAAAGTCGGCAATCAAGCGAGCAACGCTCCTGATGTTGGTGACAAACGGGGAGTGGGATAAAGGAATTGGAAGGAAGGGGATTTGATATAGATTTTATTAATACGGGTCTTAGTTCGGAGATACTCTATTCGAGGTGATTATCGTATGTTTATCGATATCGACGGGGCATCCCCAGGCGTGTGTGAGTTACGCAACGCGTTGCGAGTGTTGGCACGCGATAAGCGGCGCTCGCGCAGCGTCCGCCCGCCCACGCCGCCAATTGGACGGAGTTTTGCAAAATGGAACCAACCCACACACAACTGCAAACTGAAACCAACCTAGAACCACTAACACAAGGTTGGTTTTGGTCTACAGCATTGCATGCGGGTTGATTCCGCAAAACGATATCCAATTGTAATCTCTGCACTGATCACCACAGACATTGACACAATAGTATATAAAAAAAGAAATTCTATATAATTATGTAGGAAAACTCTACAGTTAGTGTAAAACGTATTATATCGGTCGATAGTATGTACTTAGCTAGAGGTTTCGTAAAACATTTGAATGACAAATTGTATAAGCACCCGAGGAAATAACAATGAGACTTTTTTTGTTGCATGCATAAAGCTACTATGACGTAGACATCCCCTACGAAAGGATCAAAATTCCACGCGGACGAAGTCGCGGGCTCAGCTAGTATGAGTATACGATGGTGGTAGGCATACAAATGTTACTTCAAATGGTGTAGTAATGTTCCGCATAAAACGAACATTATCAGTTCCCACTATACAAAGCGTTCGCAACGCTGAAATACTTGGTGCATTTTGTTCCGTACTAAACAACTTTGCACAATGCTGCGTGGGTGAAGCGATGCTTCCACTACATGCACCCGGTACATGCAGTTTGCACTAAGTACCTACTATACAAGGTGAAACATATTGGGTATACTTTTTTTTTCAAAACTTAACTTTGTAATTCTAAAACGATCAGCTTTGGAGGGAACTTGAAAAACAAAAGGTGTTATAGGAATACAGCTGTTGACCGATTTCACAAGTCTACAAAACCTTTAGTACTTCAACTGTCCCACAAAGCCGATAGTTTGTGATTTACAAAGTTAAGTTGCAAAAAAATAGTATACCCTTTTTGTTTCACCTAGTATATGAAATACTAGCTGTGCCCGCGACTTTGTTCGCGTCGTTGTCTTTGGGTAACATCGCATCTCCATACAAACTTTCATCACCTATTCCCTATTGTTATTTTCCCCCTTTGAGGGTAAAACTTTTACAATCTTTGAATGTCATATTCATTTATATCGAATCAACAGCCTAAAAAATACCTTTTCATTACTCATACTCTGAAAGTAGGTCTGAAGTTGCCTGAGAAGCGGGTTGAAAGTAATACTTTTCAGGCCCGGGAGTTTCGCTTTCAACTGACAGCTGTCAAATTTTAAAAAAAAAACTAGTTCCATTTTCACATTTCTATGGAACCATGTTCAAACTTTTTCTACAGTTTCAATTACAGCACGATGTAAAATTGAAATAACATAAAGTTAAGTATTAATTCAAGAATATATTTTTTTAAATGACTTAATTATAATTTGGTTTCAACTTTCAATTTCTTTAAAATAACATAGATTTGGGTAAAATATTTAAAGATGAAAATGAAAAATAATGGCTAAATAATGAAGTTGGCCGGCCAACGAAAAAAATAATCAAAATGGGCGGCAATCCGATTTTTTTTTTCGAGTTGTAGAGTATTGTTTATACTTCCTTGTATTATTTCTTTAGCCAATTCCTGTTTTTATTTTTATTTTCCTTGTATTCGTAATGAAAAGCACAGTGTTTACCTCGGGTGAAAGACTTATTTTGTCCCTCGAACTATTAGCGCCCTCGCTACGCTCGGGCGCCAAACCCCGTCTCGGGACAAAACAAGTAACTTTCACCACTCATGTAACAATGTACTATTTAAGCTTCTAGCTCTGATAATTACGATACTTCCATACAACTTTTCATCCCCTCTTTCAACCCTTTTTTCGCATTAAAAAGTAACCTATGTCCTTTCTCAGGCTCTAGACTATCTGTGTACCAAATTTCATTTAAATCGGTTCAGTAGTTTTGGCGTGAAAGCGTGACAGAAAGACAGACAGAGTTATTTTCGCATTTATTATATTAGCAAGGATGTGTTCATCCTGTTGGGCGAAAGGGAATTTATGCAGTTAATATGCGTGCAGATCGTAAACAACAGCGGACTAAACTCTTGAATCAGTTTCTGTAGGATATGCGGGTGAAATGAAAGATGTGGTCGTAAATATAGGTTAATTATGGTGCTAATTCTGTTAATTGACAAGCTATTGTCGGCCTTGTTATTTTCGTAATGTATGAGTGAGATTCAAATATTATTAATTATTATATTAGTTGTGTCGAATTTGATTTAGCCGTGTGTCGTCGACATAGTCAGCATTAATGGTTAAACTTCTACAATTTCGACATTTTTTTCAGTAATAATGTTTTTTTATGGCACTCGTCCTGAAACACACTCCCACTACTGTGACTCCTGTAAGCCAGGATCGACAATGGTGTCCAATAATGACGCCGAGCTTTGACCCTCGACGAGTTAAATTTTCTTGGAGCCCGCACCAATTTAATCGAAAAAATAATAGGAGATGGAAGAAAAAAAAAATTATAATATATTAGTCGGGAATTTATTAGACCGGTCAGGACTCTAATAGTACATTGTTACACAAGGGGTGAAAGTTACTTATTTAGTCCCGAGACGGGCGAGGGCGCCAATAGTTCGAGGGACGAAATAAGTCTTTCACCCGAGGTAAACACTGTGCTTTTCATTACGAATAGAAGTGGAAGTTTTTTTTAGTCAAAATAGAACTAGTTTATTTTTAATAATTTGACAGCTGTCAGTTAAAAGCGATTCTCCCGGGCCGGAAAAGTATTACTTTCAACCCGCTCCTCAGGCAACTTCAGACCTACTTTCAGAGTATGAGTAATGAAAACGATTTTTTTTTAATACATACTTAATATGAAACTTATTATTCAAAGGTGAAATAATAAACTTTCCACCATAAACTATAAAATACGTGTCATTGATGAAACTCGTGTTTTAAAAACATCGCAAAACATCGACTCGGTTACCATAAACAATCGCTATGGTTATACAAATATAGTACGAAGACGTTCGCCGCCGTCTGCCCACGCGCACATTGTGCCTTCAATGCAATCAGATTCCATGAACACTACGTAATATAAACAGGCCAACGAAACAGAAAAAAAATAACAGGATATAACACACACCGCTTGGCGCAGTGGTTCGAGCGTAGGCCGCTCGGCTCACTGCACATGGTGGTCGCGGGTTCGATTCCAGCCGGAGCAAATTTCGGAAACGGTCCTTTCGTAATTTGCCCTAGTCTGGGTGCGGGATCGCCCCCAGTCCATTGTACGGTACCCATAGTACAAGCGTTGCTTATTTTGGGACCATACAGATGGTGTGTCAGTCTGGCGATATTTATTAGTAGCTCTCTAGGCGATATTTATTAGTAGCGCCCGCGACTTCGTCCGAGTAGAATTTAACTTAACAAAAAAATGATCGTAAAAATAGGTATGTACCTATAAAAGGCTAATGGAGTATCTTCTCACAATAAAGCAATCGTTTAAGGAAAAAATACTAATATATCAAGAGTCGCAAGCACATGTCTATAGCCATTCAACAGATGTGGACAATACTTAAGTAAGTACTTACTGTGTTTTTAATAAAATTGGCTCGCGTCTGGCGCAGCGCCAATCGTGCAATTGCCTTCGCACATAGAGTAAGCATGTGCTACTAAATTGAAGTAAGGACACTGCTTTGATATGCCTCCAAAGATAGTATAAGGATTCACATAAAACTTGGCGATTATCATCTAAAGAAGACTGCTTTAATTTTTGTTTGACAATAATAAATAATAATAATAAATATCGCCAGACAGATACACCAACTGTATGGTCGCAAACTAAGCAAAGCTTGACCTATGGGTACCGTACAATGGACTGGGGGCGATCCCAGTGACACCCAAACCTGGACAAATTACGAAAAGGCCATTTCCGAAATTTGCCCCGGGAATCGAACCCGCTACCACTATGTGCAGTGTGCCGAGCGGCCTTCGCTCGAACCACTGCACTAAGCGATCGCCCATGCGAATGATACAATGATGTTGTTTGACGACGTTTGACACGACTTAAATAAATTTGACACATCTAAAACTAATTGCGTCCTGCTCATTCGTTACGAGCATGAAAAGGATACAGTTAGTTTGGTCATGTTTAGTCGTGTGCCATCAAAAGCGGCAAATGTTTCTTGAACAGGCAGTCAGAAGTTTTGTTCACATCCAGATTTGCAATTCGTATTAAGTCGGCCAGTATTGTAGATTAAATTAATCCGTGTAAAGGTAAAGACAATTTAAATAGTCTACGAATAGATGGCGCCCCCCGGTATAAAGAAATAAATAAATAGTAACTCTTGCACGACGCAATATTCGTTATGATTAAGATTTGCTAAGATAATTTTAAAAAAATCCAACTCAAATTCAAAATTGTTTTATTCATGTAAGCCAACAAAGCATTAATGAATAGTCAGAATCTACCACCGGTTCGGAATGCCGCTTCCACTGAGAAGCACCGGCAAGAAACTCAATGGTTACTCTTTTCAATTAATAAAATATGGTGTACATTTTCAGGAACAGCAACAGAATGTGAGCAGGCAACACCATTGTCACTAAATAAGTTAATAGTAATCAATGAACTGTCTTATCTATTGCTGTAAGTGTTTGACGCGACGCGCCGGTCGTCGCCCTCAGGACTTTATAGTCCTCATATCAGATGGTCGGCGCGGCGATAAATGTAGATTGTTAGATTATCTATTGTGACAACCGCAATAATGCGTTTTGATGTATAAGGTATGTATATGTATGACATGTGATTATCTGACGTCATTATGAATAAAACGGTCGATAGTACAGACTTCAATTTTTTTATGGTCCTTTACCGTCAAAGGGAAGATCTTCTGGCCAAGCGAGGCGAGGCGAGACAAGGCGGCCGCTACGTGCCACTGATTGTTGTTCGGTATCGCGTATATATACTGACGTGGCTCGAGAATCTTGATATCGTGTTTCAGGTTTCAGTAAAGATTTTCGCCAATGTATTGCGAGCGCTGCATTCAGCGCCATCTATTATCAGGCGTCGTGAATGTGATTTCACTGTAGCGAGATGTGATCGCTACTATCCCGACCGGAAACTGGACAGTTTTCGTTGCCATCAATCTATGGTCCTGACACTATCAATAACTATGAAGTTACCTAAAAGTAATGACACTGCTTTTGACAGTGCAGTGGTTGGAAGGAAATAATGGTCAATCATTGTTGAAATGTATTTCAATGGTGGCAGGCGAATTGACTACATCTAATATACGGGCTGGCAACCGGGGTAGTACGACTCTCTCACAGAAGATCGGCGTTAAGTAGTTACTATAGCTGCGTTTCGTACAATGGCTTAGAGCACCGGAAGCTCAACGCCTGCCTCTGCTCCACTACCCTTCAGGTCGGCATCGTGCGAGCAATGCCTTTGGTACTGCAAGCATCTATAGGCTACGGTAACAGCTCAACGTCTGCCGACTCGTACACATGTTTACAGGAATTGTTTTATATTAAAAAAAGTAAAAGAAACCTCTGTGACACCAAGTCATCTACAATTTAAACGGTATAATATTGCTATTTGAATAAATAAAATTAAATAAATATCGCCAGACTGACGCACCAACTGTATGGTCCCAAACTAAGCAATGCTTGTACTATGGGTACCGTAAAATGGACTTGGGGAAATCCCAGTGACACCCAGACCAGGGCAAATTACGAAAAGGCCATTCCCGAAATCTGCCCCGGCGGGAATCGAACCCACAACCACCCGGTGCAGTGAGCCGAGCGGCCTACGCTCAAACCACTGCGCCAAGCGGTCGTCAATGCATTTGTATTCATTAAAACTGTTCTCTAATGAATATAAATGTTGAATCTTAGGCTTGGTTAAAATTGTTACTTTGATTCGAAATCGACAGATTTGATTGATTGTAACAGATTTGTAGAAAGGTGTATCGATTGGAATGTTGAGAGTGTAATTAATGTACATATATCAATCAATGTTTTACTGATTTATAATCAGTTTCGTGTTTTTTTTTATAATCTGCTTTAAGTACCTATATACAAGGTGTAGTGATATCGTAACATCACATCATAATGTCTTATTATTACCAATTCTTTGGGTCAGCTAGTCATACTTAATATTATAAAGAGGAAAACTTTGTTTGTATGATTGTAATGAATAGGCTCCGAAACTACTGAACCGATTTGAAAAATTCTTTCACTGTTGGGAAGCTTCACTATCCCCGGGTGACATAGGCTATAATATATTTTCAAAAAAATTTAGGGATCCTTACTAAAACTCGAATAATGTAACCGCAATGTACCCGTGCGAAGCCGGGGCGGGCCGCTAGTGTGTTATAAACACGTACATCTACTTTATTTAAATGATGAACAACATTGGTAACATTATTTGTTACTGGAACATTTTTTATGGGAACATTTCCTTGTCGGCAGGCATGCCGTCCGATAAAATAACAATTTGTGACCAGTCAGTATCGGAGTCAAAGCCAATGCGGGATTAACATAATAATATGAGTTTTATGATAAACTATTTTGTAGGGTCACCATTCTTCTGTAAATTTTCTAGACAATATTAATTATGTCTCATAACTTTTTTAAAAATGACGGCAAACAAGAGCACGTTCTGCACGATGTTAAGCAGTTTTTGGAAGTGGGAAAGCAAAGGTATTGCTTGCATGAATGGAACGGGAAAGGTACAGAAGAAGGGCAAAAAAGGGGGGTTCCGGGTTTCACTCATCTTACGAAACGTAGCAATATAGTAGCTAGTTTACACTTTAATAATTAATAATAATAATTTAGCCCTTTTGACGTCCCACTCCTGGGCACGAGCCTGCCTCAACACGAGGGGGATTTAGGCCACAATCCACCACGCTGGCCCAGTGCGGGTTGGCAGATTTCACATGTCTTTCGAAAATTGGTTAGATCTTTTAAGACATGCAGGTTTCCTCACGATGTTTTCCTTCACCTTGTGGAAACCTAATGATAATCATATAGTAATAATGATTCGCACATAGATTTCGAAATATCCAGAGGTGCGAGCCGGGGTTTGGACCTAAGACCTGGTGCCCGCAAGACGCGTGCTTAACCAATCGGCTATCGATATAAATTAACCAGAAGATTGTGAATTAGACCCAAACACTAATTAAATTAGATTTTTATCACGACGACACAAGTTAGTTAAGTACTTATGGATAAAGAAAGTTATTGTACTTAGTTATTTTTAATTGTAGTTCTGTTATAAAACATATGTGGTGTCCCTACCTCTCGAGACCTTGTTCCACCAGTGCGGCCGCCGCCGCTTTCCGTTAACGCATACCCATGTTTGGAAACTGACTTGCACGATCTTGATTTCGTACCGCATGAGAAACGAGTGTGACTTTATTTATAAGCGTTACATTATACTGTCCATAATGATTATATTTGTTTTAACAATTTGATGTTGATTGACGTTCGCTTAACTTGCGTGTAGGTATTAATATATCGATCTCAAGTCAGAGAGCTATCTTGGAAATGTCATTAATATATGTCATACTAGTATAAGATCGTGAAATGTGCACTCAGATCGCCCTGAAACTTGAGATATATTTATGAACGAGCTGAGCCCGCGACTTTGTCCGCGTGGAATTTAACTTAACAAACTTTCATCCCCTATTTTATCCCCTTGGGGGTAGAATTAATTAAAATCCTTTCTTAGCGGATGTCTACGTCATAACATCTACCTGCATGCCAAATTTCAGCCCGATCCGTCCAGTGGTTTAGGCTGTGTGTTGATAGATCACTATCTCAGTCAGTCAGTCACCTTTGAGTTATATACATTTAGATACCTCCCAAATGATTTAATCATATGCCGCTGGGCTCACTGCGTCGAGTTTAATCACATATATTTTTTTCACCCTTCATATCGCTAATTATGTAAGTAAATAAATATCGCCATGCAGACTACAACACCAACTGTATTGTCCCAAACTAAGCAACGGAGTACGGTGTACTATGGGTACCGTACAATGGACTGGGGGCGATCCCAGTGACACCAAGTGATCAGAACAAATTACAAAAAGCCCATTTCCGGAACACGTTCTGACGGGATTGGATCCCGCAACCACTTCAGTGAGACGAGCGTCCTACGCTCAAACCACTACGCCATGCGGTAGTCAAAATGTTCGGTCTGCTTTTTGTGATGTCCGGCTTCGGAATGGCAACCCTGCTTCCAACGGGAAAATCTCCAACAGATTTAGCACACTCATAACACACAAATAGGCGATAATGATTTGAATACAACCGATCAATGCAGTTTTTATTATCGGATGTCTGTCGCACATTGTAATTAAAATTTCCCTAGGCATACTTAAAATTCATGAGCCATCCGCTTCTAGACAACAATTAGTTGGAAAATCAAGTAATGTGATTCCTTCCACTGTGTTTAGCACGAAATGTTGCATATTCATTAGTTTAATTTAGTTCAATGGAATAGGCCGGTTGTCTTATGGTCGGTACGGGAACTTACTGATTAAGTTGCATGGATTAAGTGTTTTACGTTATCCTGGTATGGTAAGCAATTGATTAAGCGTAACAGACTCAAGGCCAGGTTAATGTAATGATGGGTGACCAAGTCCGTTCGGCCGTCTGATGGTTCTTTGAACGTGTCTTCCTTCTCAAAACACGTCCAAAGAACACGTACAAATATATATTTAACATAGCCCCCATCTTCCAGCAGTAGGTTATTCGAAGGTAATCAAGCCATGCATCATCCGAAGATTAATGGAGCAATCTTCCAGAAATACATAACTTATATTATACCCGTGTAATTTTTAATTGTTAAACAACTGCAGCGTGAATATAAACGTTATTGGGAATTTATTTTTGATCTGTCTGGTCTTAGTGAGTTCAGGACAGAACGTGACAGACTTCCTACCGTATCCATAGTACGAGCGTTGCTTAGTTTGGGACCATACTGTTGGTGTGTCAGTCTGGCGATATTAGTTCTTCAACCTTGTCCTTTAAAAAGGTCAAAGGGAATAACTGTTACTCATTTAATGTGTCATACTCAAGTACCATTTATAACACGCTCATATCGTAACTTAAGTGTTATAGAAGCTTATGGGTACAGCGAAGCGGTTTAGCGGAGTGTGTATCGCAAGTATGATAGATAGTAACCCAGACTAGGGGAAATTACGAAAAAGCCATTTCCAAAATTTGCCCCTGCGGGAATCGAACCCACAACCACTTGGTGCAGTGAGCCGAGCGGCCTACGCTCGAACCCAAAGAATTTGTAATTTATTACAAACTAGCTGAGCCCGCGACTTCGTCCGCGTGGAATTGAACTTAACAAAAAAGCCCGCTCCCGCGTTCTAAGCCCGCGCGAAAGGACCCATTTTTAAATATTTTGTTTTTCTAAAATAAATAAGTAGCCAAGTTACTCCTTATAACATCAGCTATCTGCCAGTGGAAGTCAAAATCGGTCCAGCCGTTTCGGAGATTACCCGGAACAAACACACAGACAGACAGACAGTCAAAAAAATTTTTAAATCGCGTATTTGCTATGGGTGTCGTATGTACTTTCATATGCATTTAGTGAAAAGGTGTTATTTTGATATTACAAACAGACACTCCAATTTTATTTATTTGTATAGAGTCTTTTCTCGAACCAGTGCGCCAACCGGTCGCCAAAATATTAATAAAAAAAAATACCGACTTCAAAAACCTGGGTTCACTAATAAGCTAGAAATAACTAGGGGCCTTATAAGTCTTTCATTTGGAGTCGGTGCCACTTCAAGTAGGGTAATACCTTATCTACCTGGAGAGAATACCCTTCAAAAACAAAATAATTTTCAAAATCAGTCCTCAATTGACGGAGTAATCGGTGAACATACATACAGACAGACCAACATAGAACTCCCTCCATTTTGGAAGTCCTTTAAAAAGGGTGTAAGGACTCGTAAATGAGTCGTTAAATTTCAAACATGGCCATCTCCATATTTTTCCGTGTTCAGGATTCCATGATATTTTAAAAGATTACAGCACATAAAATGTGCTCACAAATTAAAATATTTCGATAACCGCGTGGATATGGACATATTTGAACCTACAGGCATATTCCATGCACTGTCCTCTTTTTAAATATCCTAAAATCTATAAAATATGGAGATGGCCATGTTTGAAATTTAACGACTCAAATATTACTGCCATGTGCCTCAATCGAAACATTGGCTCAAACTTCCCTATTTGAAAAAGAATGCCTGCTGCTAACGACATATTGATTGCAGAATTTATTGCTTCAGACACCAAACACTCGTCGCATGCTGGAGCCCAACAAAAACTCGTCCTCAGGACTTCAGTAATTGCACTGAATGGCATCTGGTCTTTATTGCATCGAAGTAATGAAACTTGCCGTAAACTGTGGATTTTTGTTCGTTTTAATCGGCTTTTATATGACCAGCCAGTAATATGCTATTGTGAGTTTATTGAAATCAATTTGCGATAGTAAATGTTAATTTTGAATGGCTAATATTTTTTGCTAAACGTTTTGTAATTTATAGTAAATAGTTTATGAATATGAGGCAGTACTAACAAAATTGTCGGCTACTTAATCTAATTGAATTGAATTTATTTATATGAATGGATCTTCTCATTAATCGGAATTTAAAATATAATAATAATAATTACATAAATCTGCTCTAATTAAAAAACGTTTAGATGCACTATATTTTTTTATAAATGGGACTTCTCCCATACACACTCTACTCCTGTAAACCAGGATCGAAAATGGTGACCAATGATGACGTCCAACTTCAACCCTCGACGAGTCTCGGGGAAGAGTTAAATTATCTAAATTGTATTGTTAAATTGTTAGTAGTAACAAGTACTAACTAATGTTTTCTCAGTGACATTGATGTTAGGACATTGAAAAAATAGACCCAGCGATCATTTGCCGTGTTAAGTAAAAGCCCATCAAAGAAAATCTTCATAAGCCACTTGTTAGCATCAGCGCTAACATGGTATATGAAACGCGCCATTGACTATGTCTCGCTTATACCTCGTCCGTTGTCGCTTGCTATCAAACAGCCCATGCGTCTAACTAGCTATTTATAATACACTAATTTGTCCATAAACCACGCGTTAACAACCCAACGTTGCTAACTAAAAATAAGCTCTTCTATCGTAGCTAACAGACCAGTGCACAGAGACACCTGACATTTCACAAAAAAAAACATAAAATTTCATTTTTATAAATAGATATTTATTTAAATTATGTTTTGTAAATCGTCCTTGAAGATAGAGCCTTGCGAAATGCCGCCTCCGCGTCATCTCAGGAAAATCAACCGACTTTTTGCTGCTGTCCTTGTCCAGCAACAGGAAGCTTGTACAGTTTGGTAGAGACGGAAGATAGAGGTGAATGATGCGTACGGTTAGCTCCGACTCCAGCCAGTCTCAGGCCGCTGCGCGTGCGGCGCGGACCGTGCGGTCGTTTGTTCGAAATTTAAATTCAACGAATCGCGATCGTTTCGACATTCAAAATTTAAGAGCGAAGTTTATCGATGGGCTACCTGTGCAGTGTTTTAGTGAACTGTGATTTTACAAAGGTTTTTTGTTATTTCTATAGCGCTTTGGATTCTCAGACTGGGTTACTTTATTAGTCATTGTTTTTTTGTGACCACTGCCTTCCTGCGAAACCATATGATTGAATAGTTACAATTGTGGCCAAAATACCTACGTATTATTACAATATTTCCTCTTAATATTACACTACGTGTTAATGCGCATGTCGGTCGTGTATTCAATACGTCATTAGCACAGCGAAAGTTTAACTTTCAATCAACATATCCCGATAATGCTCTACATTAAAACAAAATGACATCGTACATTTCAAGAACAGCACAACCAACACACTTCCTGCATTGAGCAATTAAAATAATAATGCCCTTTACAAATGACATTTAAAACTCTAGTTTTCTTTGTAGAGTCACAGCACAGTCACGAATGGCGCGTGTTTATACGACAGACGAAAATAAACTCGACATATTGTCCCTCACTCCCTAAAAGACGCACTTTTATTTAGATTCTCATTTTATTGGTCTCCGCGAACGAAGAGGACAGATGCACGTTGAAATTTTGATAGTATGTAAACACTACGGAGCTGCGGAGAGAACCATTAAATTGGATGTAATAAAAATAACAATTTTAGCCCCTTTTTGACGTCCCACTCCTGGGGATGGGCCTCCCCTCAACACAAGGAGGATTCAGGCCATAATCCACCACGCTGGCCCAGTGTGGTTGGCGGATTTCACATGTCTTTCGAAAATTGGTTAAATCTTCTAAGACATGCAGGTTTCCTCACGATGTTTTCCTTCACCTTAAGCAAGTGATAATCATATAGAAATTATGATTCGCACATAGATTTCGAATAATCCAGAGTTTCGAGCCGGGGTTTGAACCCGAGACCTGGTAGCCCGCAAGGCGCGTGCTTAACCAATCGGCTATCACTGCTATGTAATAAGTATTTTATAAATAAAGAGGTTGTATGAAACAGATTTAATTGGTGTTACAGAAAGTCTTGTGAACTTCCACACCCACGCGACATGCTATCCACCGCTGGTCAACGCAGTGTTTTATTGAGTGGATGCATTGACGTTCCTAATGATTTGGATCTTTAACTAGCAAGCTTGAAGAGCTTGATAATCTTCCTGAATAGTTATGAGCAAACTTGCTTCCTCTCACGAAGCTCTTTTATTCAACCTAATGCGGTTCTTCTAATGAATTTTGAAAACTCTACCCGGCGAATCTTCAATGGTGTCTCAATTCTCATACGATAAATTTGAACTTGTTTTAAAATTAAGTACCTATTATTTAAGAATTTCATCACAGTTCTGTATACCGTGATCTCAATACTATTACAGAATCAGGCCATAGCTCGACCCTCAAAGTCATCCGAGTGATTTAAATCCCGTATAAACATCCCGACGACGGATATAATTGCATTTCTCTCCGCGCAGATGTTGTTGCAAGTTGCAACTAACTTGTTAGTAAATATCGCACAGATTCCAGATTTTCAGTCTGTTTTATTCAGAGATAAGCGTTTAGTAACGTTTCTTGTATCATAAAACCGTTTTAATAAATCGATCTCAAGTCTGAGAGCGGTCTTGAGTACGCTTTTGACATGTAATTTTGTACTGGTATGACATTTCCAAGATAGCTCTCAGACTTGAGATCGGTTTATTAATATGGGCCATAATCACTTTTTGCAACTTTATTTTGTAAATCTAAAACTATCGGCTTTGTGGGACAGTTGAAGTACTAAAGGTTTTGTAGACTTATGAAATCTGTCAACAGCTGTATCCCTATAACACCTTTTGTTTTTCAAGTTTCCTCCAAAGCTATTAGTTTTAGAATTACAAAGTTACGTTTTGTAAAAATAAAGTATTCCCTATCTGTTTCAACCTTTTTCAACCTGTTAAGGCTACACAGATCCGTCGCTTGTTTTGCTACTTTTTATACAATAAGATACAGTTGATAGTATCCCGTATAATATTATGATGTTCATGACATATCGTCTGTAGGTTAACCTACATCAATACATAGTATAAAACAAAGTCGCGTCCCGCTGTCTGTATGTCCCTATGTATGCTTAGATCTTTAAAACTACGCAATGGATTTTGATGCTGTTATTTTAATAGATAGAGTGATTCAAGAGGAATGTTTTTATGTATAATACTTGCATAATATAATAGAGAATCACTCATAAAAAATACCCGTGCGAAGCCGGGGCAGGTCGCTAGTAATGAATAATAGAACTATTTGGAACCCTGCCTCGGCCACCTGATATAAATTCAAATCTTAACTGTCATCTATTTTCAAATTTTACGTAATACCAAGGGTTATTTTGTTAGTTTTTATCGTCAATAATGTTGTTCAATCATGTTTATGCGCGAGCGCATGACAGGAGGCGGCGTGTTGTTAAACAAATCGTCTCGCGCCGGTTCCAGACTGAGTCACCGTGACTCTAGGGTTTAAACTTAGATACGAGATGAGTGAGAAGTTTAGTGTCGAGTTACACCTTTGTCCTTTATTTTAATTTAGTTTTGAATATTAAACTCTGACGCGGAATCTTTTTTTAACGTGCTATTATTCCTTTAATTTGACGACCGCTTGGCGCAGTGGTTCGAGCGTAGGCCGCTCGGATCACTGCACATGGTGGTTGCGGGTTCGATTCCCGCCGGGGCAAATTTAGGAGTTGGCCTTTTCGTTATTTGCCCAGGTCTGGGTGGCACCGGGATCGCCCCCAGTACATTGTACGGTAACCATAGTACAAGCTTTGCTTAGTTTGGGACCATACAGTTGGTGTGTCAGTGTGGCGATATATATTTATTTAAGTATTGTTTACTAGAATATTTATTTGTAAAAACATGAGTTTACATACAAGTATGCAAGATAGACAATGATATACCAGTGCTTCATGTTTAGCCTGTGCCCGCGACTTCGTCCGCGTGTAATTTAACTTAACAAAAATTTCGGGATTATTCATCCCCTATTTTATCCCCTTGGGGGTAGAATTAATTAAAATCGTTTCTTAGCGGATGCATAGGTCATAACATCTACCTGCATGCTAATTTCAGCCTGATCCGTCCAGTGGTTTGGGGTGTGCATTGATAGATCACTATGTCAGTCAGTCACCTTTGAGTTAAATATATATATTTAGATAAACGGTTTTATAACAGGTCATCACAAATAATCTGTTAAACTGTAATATGCTTTGTTCATTAAAAGGCTTCTTAATTTGGTATTGAATAGCACAACGTAAATAAATACTGGCTAGTTAAACGTTTTGTAATTACAGCAACGATGACTTTACTGGTACTTACAATAATTGCTTTATCTTAAAATATATTGTTAATAAAGAAATATAGTAAGCATCCCTATTACAACCCTACATAAGGTCGACTACTTACTGACAAGCGTTTAACTAAAAGGTGAATATTTACGCAGGCTCAGAACAGGTTGACTGACAATCTACCTGTTTGCAGCGATTCTTGATAGGCGTGTGTGTGGTCAATGATCGAGGACAGGGTTACCAGACACACGATTTATCCCAACAAGTCCGGAATTTTGGCACTCTGTTAAGGAACCAGGGAAAATCAATAGACAGGGTTTTTGGAATCATTTCGTCATTTTGTATTATCAGCAGGAAAATTGATCAGTCCTTAATTTTTTTTAGTTATGTACTCCCCTATCGGTTGGCAATGAGCGAGCAAAGTTTTTGGTACCGCAAGCATCTATAGGCTACGGTAACTGCTTAACATCGAGCGCATTGTATAATTGTTTGCCGTTTATTTTTTGTATAATAGTTTTTGCAAAGTTAGATCCCACAATAGATATTTAAATTTCTGTACAATCCAATAAAGTGATGACATCAGAATCGCCATTTGTTATGCTCTACGAAGCAGAAAGGATTTTAATTCTAAAACGTATTTTCTGAATACAATGGGGCTTGGGGTATGATTTCACCATGTCGTTTAGAAGCCTATCCTAGATTGGAATGATAATAGTTAGGTTGATCGACAGCTCACTTATACAGGATGTGTAAGTGAGCGGCTCTATATAAACTGATACCATGGATTCATCTCATGATTCTTTACTTCCAGAGTTGGAATTTTCCGTCGATATTTTCATGAATTATACTAATTTTTTAAGCATTTTCGTACTGATTTTAGCATGCGTTCGAGCGTATTGAGTTTTAATTTATATTTCATGATGTTTCAAATGTGAATTATTTATTAATTTATGTAAAATTACTTGAGATAGATTTGTATAATTATTTCACACTATAATCCTTATAAAACGCTGAAAAATTGGGGACGGAAAATTCCAACTCTAGGGGGTTCAAAATTATGAGTTGAATCCAAGGTATCAGTTTTCGTTACGAGGCCCCTTACACCCTGTATGTGCTAACTTTAATACCATATGCCTAAGACGGTTACCTACGTATATTACTATAAACTCCTCTCAGGCTCAGGAATAAAGGTTTTGGTCAGGTTTAGGTCAACCACGACGGACAGGTAGCGGATGCAAGCAGGGTGTGGTTCCAAGTAAGTGCGGTTGATTGTTGTCTGAACGGTACGATTTATAATGTCCTGAATGCCTATCGAATTAGGAAAGCCGTGACCAGCAATCTATTTTTAATACAGTCCATTATCGGCAAAAAATATCTACGACGCGATCTTGCGCGAACAGAAGGTAATAAATAAATATACATTGCCAAACTTACATAGCAACTTCACGGCCCCACACTGAGCATAGTTTGTACAATGGGTACCGTACAATAGACTGAGCAATGTCTTTGGTATTGCAAGCACTTGTAGGCTACGGTAATCGCTTCATATCAGGCGAGTCGTACGCTCGTTTGCCGACTTTGTTATATCCATACTAATATTATAAATGCGAAAGTAACTCTGTCTGTCTGTCTGTCTGTCTGTCTGTCTGTCGCTCTTACCGATTTCAATGAAATTTTATACACAGATAGTCTAGAGCCTGAGAAAGGACATAGGCTACTTTTTAATGCGAAAAAAGAGTTTTAAGGGGTTGAAAGGGGGGATGAAAAGTTGTATGGAAGTATCTCATTTTAGAGCTAGAAGCTTGAAACTTATTTGTCAGGCTGTTGATGACTTATATATTAATAATTCCGTTCAGGGGTACGGTAGACTCGATTGAAACCTTACCAGAATAATAAAACATAAAAAAATAATGATTTCGAGTCGACAACATATATCGGCAAAATTCGGATTGTCGAGTATTTTGTTAAATTCTAACGGTGCAAAAGACAATATTTCGCCATATTGGCAGTTCCGTCAAGTTTGGCACAGTACCGCTATATTTTCTATGAACGAATCCCTGTCAGTTAGTGTCAGTGTTCTCAATGTGTAAATGAGTCTTTATTCGAAATATCTATTAAACTGGGTGGGCCATATTTTTATGAAAGAGGAAGAAGATTGAGCTTTCAGAACAAACAAATTCAGTCTTCATGTTTTTAGGGTTCCGTAGTCCCTACGAGGAACCCTTATAAGATCATCCAGTCCGTCCGTCCGTCCGTCTGTCTGTCCCGACCCGTCACAGGGTCATAACTTCTACAGTTTCTGACGGATGTTGATGTAATTTGGTACAAAAATACTTTAAGAGTAGATCTCACTTTCAAAAATATAAAATGTAGCAAAATTACTTTTTTTGAGGTACCTCCCCGAACATCGAAAAAGGGGCAATTTTTTTTTTAGTTACCCAATCATGTGGGGTGACGTTGAAAAGGTCTTTTCAAATAAAATTATGTTTTCATACAACATTTTATCATCAAAAATTCCGTTTGCGAGATTTTTAACTTTTAAAGATTAAATCAAAATTCCGTAATGAATTCCGACACTTCTTACATTTTTCTATTGCAAGAACATTAATAAGATTATGCAGTCGAAAATGGATACATTGTTCACCAATTTCAATGAAATAACAGCAATAAATTTATATTTTGTGTTAATACGTGTATTTCTGAAGTGTTCATGCACGTGGATAGATGTCGGTAGTAGTCTATAAACAACAGTGGGTAAGATTTTTTACGAAAAAAATATCGACACTTCTTACATTTTTATGTTGCAAAAATATGAATAAGATTATGCTGACGAAATTTGATAAATTGTTAATAAATTCCAATTAAATAACAGCAATAAATGTATGTTTTATGTTCATTAGTCTATTTCTTAGTATTTAATGGTGTCGATAGATGTCGGTAGCAGTATGTATACAACTTTAGTATCTATTTCAACCTGGGGTGAAATTTTAAACAGATTACCTTCAATGAATCGGAACCCTTCATTGTGCATAGCTCGACATGGCACTTGGCGACTTTTTTCGTATTAATTTCAATGGACAATGCTATACGAATCGATGCCTTCCCTAATATTCCTTGAAAACCGATAACTACAAAAATATCTACCTAAGTTTTGTAAAAGATTGTGTATTATGAGTCACATTTCACCCGAGCGAAGCCGGGTTTTCATCTATATATATAACTCAAAGGTGACTGACTGACTGACTGACTGACATAGTGATATATCAACGAACAGCCCAAAACCACTGGACGGATCGGGCTGAAATTTGGCATGCAGGTAGATGTTACGGCGTAGGCATCCTCTAAGAAATGATTTTGATTAATTCTACCCCCACGGCGATAAAATAGGGGATGAAAGTTTGTATGAAACTTTGACAATTAAATTCCACGCGGACGGAGTCGCGGGCACAGCTAGTTAAAAAATATAATAAAACGGCCGTTTGTTGCAATGGTTTAAGCGGATGCCGCTCGGCTCACTGCACCGGGTGGTTGCGGGCTCGATTTCCGCTGGGGCAAATTTCGGTAATGGCCTTTTCGTCGGTCTGAGTGTCACTGGGATCGCCCCCAGTCCATTGTACGATACCAATAGTACAAGCGTCGCTTAGTTTGGAACCATATAGATGGTATGTCCATCTGGCGATATTTATTTTATCTATATATTTATAATAAAAGAAGTACCTATTTTAAATTGCCTCATCGAACCCTAGCCAGATATATTGGCTATACTTTCTCCTCTCTCCATTCCGTGGTCGGCACCAATGCTTCACAACATCAATTTGTGTTGAATGTGACAGGAATGGTAGAGTAACAAGCTGGCGGCTTGCCAAAGGACACTGATGAGTCAGGCCGCCGGGGAGCCTGCCTGTTACGGACGCCTTTGATGTCACCGAGCTCGTATTTTAGTCTGTGTCCGAACCTGAAGCGTATGGGTCGCTAGACAAATGAAATTTGAGACGTGAAAAAAAAAGATAATCCGCCTAATATTCGGCAGTAGAGGTAACTCATATTTGGAAGATGTTAAAGTGGGCATACAAGTCTAAAATCCTCCGGGTGCTAAGCAGTTACCATAGCCTATAAGGGTTAAAACAGAAAGGGTATGCTTGCCGACTTTAAGGGGAATGGAGCAAGAGGGAGAAGAAGGGAGGGAGGTGGGGCTTCTGGCACTCTCACTCGTCGTTCGAAACGCTGATATAATCTTTACTTCGATCTACTGTGAGAGAGGAGTACGAGAGTCATAACACCTTTCCTTAAATACCAATCTTCTTCTTCTTCTCCTAGTGCCTCTCCAACTAGTGAAGGTTGGCTGTCAGCTCCTCATATATCTCTCGGTCTTTGGCGAGATTGAAAAACTCCGCTGCACTTGAGACTCCCGTCCATTCTCGGATATTTGAAAGAAAGAAAGAAATATATTTTTATTGGTACCATGGCAGAGCTATACAAAACTAACTAACTATACATACACACTATTTCGCGCCACGATTTCCTCCTGCGCCCAACAGCTCTTCTACCAGCCACTTTTCCCATCAAAATAACCTTTGAAAGTGCCTATCTTGGGTGCCTTATATACCAATTAAATACCAATACTTAAAGTATTTTAGAACTACTATAATAATATTGAAATAAACAAGGATACCATCGCGACATAAACTTTTCCGCTCTTAGTACCAAACTATCAACATTAATGCTTATAAAGAGGCCTTAACTCGGCCGGGTAATTTATCTAATGGGACACTGAGTGCCGCCGCACGAAACAGAAGTTTAATCACGCCATTACAGCAGTCAGACACAGACGGAAATTTAGTGAATTGAATTAGAAAAACAGTTAACAAGCCTAGCCCGGTCACCTGAGTGAAGACTGTCCGCTTCATTCACACTTAAGAGAAAACTTAATTATGAAAGGCAAAGCCCGTTAACTCTGACAAAATCTATGAGGCAATTCTTGCTGTACTAGGGCTACAAGTAACCTATACAAATAAATAAAATTGGAGTGTCTGTTTGTAATATCAAAATAACACCTTTTCACTAAATGCATATGAAAGTACATACGACACCTATAACAAAAACGCGATAAAAACATTTTTTGTCTGTCTGTCTGTCTGTGTGTTTGTTCCGGGTAATCTCCGAAACGGCTGGATCGATTTTGACGGGACTTTCACTGGTAGATAGCTGATGTTTTAAGGAGTAACTTAGGCTACTTTTATTTTAGAAAAACAAAATTAAAAAAAATGAATCCTCTCGCGCGGGCTCCGAACGCGGGAGCGGGCTTTTTTGTTAAGTTAAATTCCACGCGGACGAAGTCGCGGGCTCAGCTAGTCAAGGAATATATTTCGGTGTTGTTTTCTGAATATTATGATGATACTTCTCGCTGGTACAGCTAAGGTGAAGCCGATTGACTGATCCACTTTCTGACAGAATAAAGTAGTGTATGTAGCTATAATAGTTGAGTTTCGTACGACAAGTGGGAGAGTGCAAAAAAAAAAAAAAAAAGAGTCGGAAGCCCATCACCCCTTTCCCACCCTGTGTCCCGCTTAGCTTCATGTTGGCAACGGGCGAGCGACACCTCTTGCATTGCAAGCATACAAAGGCCACGGTAACCGCATTGCATCGGGCGGGTCAATACTCGGGTGCTAGGACTTTGTTGTAAAAAAACATTTTGATGAATACAACATAGATACGGAATGTCGATAGAATCGCAAATTCACTTGTCCTTTTATGTACTTACTAGCTGTGCCCACGGACTTCTTCCGCGTAGTATTTAACGTAACAACAATTTCGGGATTATCGGGATAAAAAGTATACTATATGTTAATCCCGGTTATAAACTATCTGTGTTCCAAATTTCATTCAAATCCGTTCAGTAGTTTTTGCGTGAAGGAGTAACAAACATACATCCACACTCACAATCTTTCACATTTATAATATTAGTAGGAATTAGTAGGATAGATTCGCGAAATCCTTGTCCTATTCATTTAAATGTCAGAAGTTACATCCGTTTGCAATCTGCATCTACGAACCTACATCAATATAGAACTTACTGTGTTGTCAGTTAACTAATGATTTTGTTATTGGAAGATTGCAAACGATTCCTTAACCCCCGTATTAATAGACGAGGTTTAGCGGTTGTATAGTTACACCATGCATTGTCTTCTTCTTTCGAATATAAAATTACTGATGATAAAAAGAGATAATTCGAAGTTTAACTGTTCGCCCGCTATACCACGTTCATTAATAAGTGGGTAAGTAAGTGTTTCCTCTTCTTTTTAAGGGTTCCGTGCCTAAAAAGCAAAAGTCGGACCCCTTATAAAACCACTTTGTTGTCCGTCTGTCTGTCTGTCTGTTTGTCTGTCAAGACCCTTTTTCTTTGAAACAGATAAAGTTATTTTCCATTAAAAATACGCTACTCTCGTTTCTCGACTGTGTTGGGTTACCCACCCAGTTATTGTGGAGATGTGACCTTATTGCTTAATGTACACGTGCCTTTATTGCACAGCACCTACGGACCGTGTGATACTAGCATCCTTCCGTTCGTATTAGGACAATAAACTTCCAAGCAATTGGTTCGATTTGCTGGAATGTGTTGGCAACACCAGTGCCCGTGAAATGTGTTCGCATTGCAAAAAGTCGGATATTTTTCTTCTTTTATTACGTGGTTATTCGTATAGAATTTTTTATAGTGTTCGTGGAACGAAACATTGTATTTTCTTTTGTTACGAAATTAATTAGTTATTTCTCAGTAAATAATTGACGATAATATACAGGCTGAAATAGAATTCACTGGGAAAACTTCAATGAGTGATCCTTCGTGTACGAACAACGAAGATTAAGAAATATAAATAAATCTCGAAATGTTATCAAAACAATCAAACAAAATAAATGGATCAAATTTATAATTTCATGTGTGTTATTATATTTACCGATTCAATATTATATGAATGATCAAGACAAGAGCATCATAAAAAAACTACTAACAGTGTGACGTAATTGTATTCAACAAAATTTTTGATCTGATATTTTATTAGTTACGACAATTCGGGTGTAAAATTGTAACAAAATAGATTTTTTTGATCGCTCTCCGCTAGAGGCGCTGTTCAATTTACCATATCAAATGACGAATACGCACATTGTAAAATATACTTACGTTCCGCTAACACTAGGGATGCATAGTTTCAATTTCCACGTTCATTATTGTGAAAGCAAGTGTATCTCACGCTGCCTCGGACAGCGGCGCGCGCGATCTAGTTACCTCTTATTTGTTTACTACCTCCGTTTGCTGTTTACTTTTCGTTCAATTGACACGCCATCGACCATCGATCGATAGTGCTCTATATAGAAACTGTCAATCGAGGTTGTCTCATTCTACCGATCAATCGGCAGTCAATCGATTATTGTTGTTACTTACTGACTAGTCCCCTTAAGTCTTGAGAGAGTTAATCAGTCTTTATTTAGGCTGATATTAATAAGTCGATTTTAACATTGAGCGTGAGCTTAAAGATGTAATTTCGTAATTCGACGATCGCTTGGCGCAGTGGTTTGATCGTAGGCCGCTCGGCTCACTGCACCGGGTGGTTGCGGTTTCGATTCCCGTCGGGGTAAATTTCGGAGATGGCCTTATCGTAATTTTCCCCGGTATGGGTGTAACTGGGATCGCCCCAGTCCATTGTACGGTACCCATAGTACAAGTACCCGTTGCTTAGTATGGGATCATACAGTTGGTGTGTCAGTCTGGCGATATTTATTATTATTATTATTAATTTTTCCCTTAATGCGTTGCGCTGTTCTGGGATCGCATTCTTTCTATTGTACGGTACCCATAGTACAAGCGTTGCTTGGTTTGAAACCATATAGTTGGCGTATTGTTTCAGCAATTCCATCAACAAGTCTTAAACAACTAAAACGTCCATGTCTATATTTGCTTTTTCCTTGCTTGTGGTTACCCTAGTCTCTCCGCCTGTATTTACACAGGCTGGTTTCGCAATCCCATCGCTTTTGTTGCAGCATCTTCGCTTCGCTAACGTTTTCGAGCTGTTTTCATAATATTTACCTCTTAGTGCTCATCGCAATAGTGGGTCAGCAGGTCGATCGGTTACACGATGGTAACTGCTTTTGTTATCTTTTTCTACTACTTTTGACGACCCCGCTTGGCGCAGTGGTACGAACGTAGGCCGCTCGGGACACTGCACATGGTGGTGGCAGCAAATTTCGGGAATGATCTTTTCGTAATTTACCCTGGTCTGGGATCGCCCGCAGTATATTGTACGGTACCCATAGTACAAGCGTTGCTTCGTTTGGGACCATACAGTTGGTGTGTCAGTCTGGCCATATCTTGTAGACAGATAGTCATAGGTTATCAAAAGTGATGAGGTCATTATTTCACATCAATCCAGGGTGAACTATGAAGGATTTCATTGGACTGTTGACGCGCCATACTTGGGGCTTAAATTTTTAAGACGCGTTTCAGTATTTGGATGGCCAAATTAATAATCGGAACTACAATATTGTACGTTATTATATGGGTTTAAAAAGTAGGTCCTAAGTGTGGAAGGAATCGCACATATTATATTATGATCTTAAGGACACCTCACTAAACTAGCTTCCTAATTTAAATACCTAAATCTGAGTGAGATTTGATTACTATTTACTTATTTAGTGACAAAGGCGTTGCCTGCTCATATTCTGTTACTGTTCCTGAGAATGTACATCATCTTTTATTAATTGAAAAGAGTAACCATGGCGTTTCTTGCCGGATCTTCTCAGTGGAAGCAGCATTCCGAACCGGTGGTAGATTCTGACTATTCAGAAATGCTTTGTTGGCTTACATCAATAAAAACAGTTTGAGTAAGTTGTCTATTAATTATAAACTTTTTAATCACCCCGTATTAGCAGCCTTTTAGACAGTAACCTATTTAGTTCCAACCGGTATTATTACCTCAAAGAAAATGTATCTCAACCATGTAAGTATATTTTAGATTATATTACCTTTGCCAACCATGCAATAAATCAAATACAAATTGTATAGAAATCTGGTTCCATCAGGAAGCGGACAGATAAATCTGCCCAGTCGTGATTGATGTCCACCGCCTGTCCGGCTTGGTACGTCGTGAAAGCTTTGTTGTGTGTGCCATATCTGGAGCCCTAATTCAAGCTAACATGCTACCATTGTATGGAGAGACTTTATAATTCCAATAACAAATATACTTTAATCAAGCACCAGTTTCTTTATGAAACATCTGCTTAAACATCTACCTAAAATGGTTTTATTTATCTATACTAATATTATAAAGAGGAAAGATTTGTTTGTTTGTTTGCATTGAATAGGCCCCATCTTAAACCGATTTGAAAAATTCATTCACTGTTGGGAAGCTACACTATCCCCTGGTGACATAGGCTATATTAAATTTTCCAAAAAAATTGGGATCCTTACTAACACTCCAATAATGTAACCGTAATGTACCCGTGCGAAGCCGGGGCGGGCCGCAGTATAGAACAAAGTCGGCGAACAAGCGTACGACTCACGTCACGTTAATTTAATTTAATTTATTTATTTATTTCAGATAACATAATCCGTTATTGTTGGGGCTTACAAACTATGTTAGTACTTAGGTCAAGAATTTACATAGTTCACACATTATTTTACCGTCCCAACGACGATGCTTACCCAGAGCGAGTGCATAGGACATTGGTATTTACCAGAGTCTATACCCAGAATGCTGTTGCTGCTGCAGTACTAGTTAAGCAGTTACTGTATCCATAGATGCTTGCAATACTAAACGAATTGATCGCACGTCGCCACCCTGAAGGCGGGTGGGACAGAGCCCCCTCTGAGTAGGTAAGGAGGGTTGTACATCTGGCTCTCTCACTCTTCGTATCCGTATTTTACGCCGATCTTTTGTAAGAGGTTTGTACTACCCCGTTCGAGCTAGCTGAGCTGTAGCCAAGTGGCTTCAGGTTGACTCTACCAGCACATCTCTATAACATTTATCATGTACGTACATCCTTGCTTACTCCTTCGCAGAATCCAGGCGTTGACAATTGGATATCGTTTTGCAGAACGCAATCAACCCACATGCACGGCTGTAGACCAAAACCAACCTTGTGTTAGTGGTTCTAGGTCGGTTTCAGTTTGCATACGTGTGTGTGGGTTGGTACCGTTTTGCAAAACTACATCCGTTTTTAGAATAGAATGAAGTAATCAATGTTTCTCCGAGCTCATTGTCTCCATGTAATTTCCAACTGTCCCGCCGGAATGCCATCCCGCATACGATATTAGGTGTTCCATTATAATATGGCATGTGTGTAGTACTGTGTACACGCACATAGCGAGCGGCTGTCATCCGGTGTTTGTTCGCAGCTTCTTAGTAACTGTGAATGAAAGCTGATTGGGAATTGCATGATGAAATTGAGGAATTTGCCGGGATTTTATCGTACTCTATATTCAGTCTTATACTCGGGGAATACGACATATTTATTCACTGTACCTATCAGTCAACTGCAGGACATTGTATATCTTATCTAAAAAGTTATGCTGCATGATAAAGTTAACAAAGCATTTTGATGGTAACTTTTTTTTTAGTGATACAATTTTATTGTGGGCGTTTTTTGAGAAATAATTATACAATAAGCTTGACAATTAGGTTTACTATAAGAAATATTTTAAATTACAATATCCAGATAAAGAATTTCGCCTCAAATTTATAGAAATTTGCATCCATTTACACAGGATTTTCACGTAATATTTTTTAAACAAAACTGATTTGTAATTTTGTTCTACTCATCGGTTTTAACTTTCTGTAGATTGATGGATTCAAATGGTGCTATTTAACACTACATTACACGGAATTAGTTTATTTTCAAAACAGTAACTAACTACTAATGTAAAGATTCAATTTCAAATGGTTGAAGATGTTCTTGCATCATCATTTTTGACACAATGATTCACCATATAACGGTTATTCATTTTTAACTGTCTATGCACGTGTTAAGTTGCATATCCTAGATTTTTATCATATGACATAATATGACAATATTTTGTTCGGATATATCAAATTCCGAGGCTGAGTCAGTCCAGTCATCGTTAAGAGTGTTGGCTGTTTCCTGTGATTCAGAGCTTCCTTCGTTTCCTGTCCACAGTTGGGTGTCCAGTTTTTGTTATAAGTCGTTTTATTGTTATGTAACTATCTCCGTTTCCTATCAATATGTTAGTTCTGCAATCAAATTAGCTTTCGTGTTATTATTATTATAATATAGGTAATGTTTTTGCCTTTTGATTCAGTAAGTATATTATTTCTATCAAAATGACAGACTTTTTTGTTTCCATTTTTCAATGCATTTGATTCTTTGTGGCGATGTGTTACTTGATCATAATCTTATTAATTAACTCTAGTGACATTAGTAGCTTCCTTAGTAAGGTATTTTTCTGATGTTCATGATTTCTAATTGAATAGACGTGCATAACTTTTACATTAACATCTAAATACCGGATAAATAACTTAATTAATTGAGTATTTATCACTATTAATAGGTGTCGCCCAAGGTATACCTACTGGGACCAAAATTGTCAACTTTCTAGATTTCTGCGTGCAATCATTGTCCATATCGCGCCCAGTTCTCTATAAACAGTAATCACATGAACAAATCTAATAAAATAACAGTCATTTCTTGCATTAACGAGGGTATCAATGTGCTACATCGACCGACAGGCTTACCTATATGTACATAGCGTCCTGTCGGGGAGGCACGGTGGCCATTTCCTGACGCTTAGTATGCAGTCGTATTCCGCTACATCCGATAAGCCGGGCTATAACGCCGGCCGGTTTATGGCTATCTTGGCGTCGGATTCCTCTCGACATGCATGCATATGTTGCAATGTTGGTACCACAGATATAGATTTACATAGATGCATGTACTTCGCGTGTACGAAACCCCGACCAAGCGTCAAGGTTGGTCCCCGCTAACTTACAGTCCGCGCGACTACAGATATAAAAAGTATGAGTATGAGCGAGATAATCACTCGAGATAATCGTAGCGGGCGGAGGGGCATCGGCGGCATCGGTGTCTTTGAATCGGTTTAGATTTCCCGTCAGTAATGATGTCACAGTTTTCGTGTCTCATTTTTTACATTCAAAAATGAGTTCGTTTAATAAAAAAATTGCTACATATTTCAACTCATAACTCTAACTCAAAATTGTTTTTATTCAAGTAAGCCAACAAAGCATTTATGAATTGTCAGAATCTACCACCTGTTCGGAATGCTGCTTCCACTGAGAAGATCCGGCAAGACAATCAATGGTTACTCTTTTCAATGAATAAAAGATGGTGTACATTCTCAGGAACAGCAACAGAATATGAGCAGGCAACACCATTGTCACTAAATAAGTAATAGTGAATAATAATCAAATCTCACTCAGATTAAGGTATTTAAATAAAATGAGAAAGCTAGTTTAGTGGTGTGTGTACCTATTCATACTTACATCAAATTAAACGTTATTTGTATTACTCACTGTACTAGTTCCCGGTCACCGCCCGCCATTTGGCTAATTGACCATAGAGATTGATAAAAATAGTGTCGTTTAAGGTCAAATTCGTTTAGGCACTTTATTATGTCCGTAAACTAACATCCGTCAGCATCCAAAAGAATTGAAGAGTCGTAAAGTATTGGAATGCCCCGAAATAATTTCATTCGATCGTAGGTATATGGGAAGCAATTTAAAATTGTATGAATTCAAAACAATGTAGTTGTCAACTTAGGCAATGTTTTTACAAATGGTAACTAAATAAGACTCGTATTAATAAACCGATCTCAAGTCTGAGAGTGATCTTGGAAATGTCATACCGGTACAAAATGACATGTCAAAAGCATACTCAAGACCACTCTCAGACTTGAGATTGAGTTATTAATCTGTACTTATTAATAATGAATTAACTTATATTCTTTATTATATTACCTAGATAACATTAAGAAGTCAGCCTGATAGTAATAATTAACGCAAAACTTATATATTATTATTTCTTACAATAATGTGTTGATAACTTGAAAAGTTACACCTTGGTTTTGATGCCTCAGTACCATTTTGCGTCTTACTAGTTCTGTAATTAAGCTTCTTTTTAGTTTTCAATGATTCGGCCCTTCCAATAGCAGTAAAGGGGGAAATCACTTTGGGAAATAATGTAACACGTCAATACTTACTGACACACGATTCACAGAAAAGAGGATTATTTTCCAAGAAACATGAGTTTTTCAATCATAAAGTTACATTACCTTAACGATTTAAGGAAAATCAACGAAAAACATCAGTTGTCTCTTTCTTCCTCGTTCTGTAAAAATATGGCCCAAATTTAATAGATACTAGCTGAGCCCGCGACTTCGTCCGCGTGGAATTTAACTTAACAAAAAAGCCCGCTCCCGCGTCCTGAGCCCGCACGACGGGACCCATTTAAAAAAAAATGTTTTTCTAAAATAAAAGTAGCCTAAGTTAGTGCTTATAACATCAGCTATCTACCAGTGAAAGTCCAGTCAAACTCGGTCCACCCGTTTCGGAGATACTCTTTGATCTCATGTGTTTTTATTTTTATACGCGGAACTCTAATTGTTTTTCTAAAATTAAAGTAGCCTAAGTTACTCCTTATAACATCAGCTATCTGCCAGTGAAAGTCCCGTCAAAATCGGTCTAGCCGTTTCGGAGATTACCCGGAACAAACACACAGACAGACAGACAGACAAAAAATTTTTAAATCGCGTTTTTCCTATAGGTGTCGTATGTACTTTGATATGCTCTTGGTGAAAAGGTGTTATTTTGATATTACAAACAGACACTCCAATTTTATTTATTTGTATAGAGTATAGATATAGATGTATAGATTTCGCCAGTGTTAGTAACGAATAATATTAACAAACACATTTAAATAAGGATACATAAGAAATACGTGACCAACCACTTCGGGAAATCAAAATGGAGGCCCTTCTCTCTTTTAAATGACGTAAACAACTACTGTGCGAGTCATAGACACGTCACTTCGTTATCTATGGATTCCCTGGAATGATTTATTGCGAATTCCGAAGAGGGGGGGGGGTCGGTTTATGCACCTCTCATTTCTCGATTGTTTAGTATGCGAATGTCTTTCGGATGTACCCGACGTGTTGATGTTTCAACGCGTTGAATTTTAATAACTTTGTCAATTGTTATTATTATTAACTTGGATATAAGTATAATCATGGTATTTGACTCTCTTATACATTAGTTTTTTTAAACCTTTAATGATTTTTTTTTATGCGTGCGTCTGCCCCAGTCTGAGAATTTTCAAATATATCTCTTATAACTTCTGATTGACTATAGCGTTGATAAAGTCGAGTGTTCAGTGAATGTGCAGTGAGAAAATCAACCGAAAATGGTTATGGAGCCGGGCCCCCAGAACGGGCGATTCTGGCCCCTATCGCCTCGACTCTGGCGCCGCAGCAACGAGTACTCCAAAGTAGTGTTCGAACCTAGAAGACCTCCTTTATCTCCTATTGAAATGAGAAGACATGATAGGCTGGACATGACTCCAGATTTGCTCCGGACGAGGAGTTATATTAAAGATAGGCTGGATCATTTGAATCTTGAAGAAAGTATCGAGGAGTATCGATGGAGCGTGGATTCTAAGAAGCCTCCGATTAAAGAAGTGAGGAAGAGTGAAGAAGTAGTGAAGTTGCGGGTGAAGAAGCAGAGACAGCCGCGTCCTAATAGCTTGCAGTTGCTGCTATGTCCGTCGAGCTCTGGACATTACAGCAGCAATACCTGGAGGTATACCAGGGTGCGGTCGAAAAGGTTTGTAGGAATTTAATAAACATCTATCTATTTCTATACATAAAAATGAATATCTATTTCCTTGGTCATCGCATCACGCGTGAACGGATGGAACGATTTCGCTAATTCTTTTTTTGTTTTGTTTATTATTGTCAAGATAAGGTTCTTATGGAAGAAAAATATAAGAGAGTTGAGCGGAACATTTCGAATTCAATATTCAAAGTTATGACAGGTCTGTCGGGTCAGCTAGTCTTTGATATCATTGTGTATATATTTTTTATTTTATTTTATTTTATTTATTATCAGATGCTTGTTGCGCTTACAGCTTAGCCAAGACGCACAACAAGCTAAATTAATGCTACTGATCGCTCAAGAAGCTTATACACTTTTTAATGAATACATGTAACTTAGTATTAAATATATCAAGGTCTGGTTGCTGAGCAATTACGGCGTTGATTAAATTGACGGCTTGGGCAGTTGGGGCAAATTGCGCGGTTCGTGTGCGCACCGGCGGCGCCGCCAGCAGCCGCCGCGCCTATCTTCGTCTATCTATAGATAGACTCCATAATCTTTAGCTGACAGCTTGGCGGTGGTGGTTCAAGCGTAGGCCGCTCGGCTCACTGCACTGGTAGCGGGTTGGATTCCAGCACGGGCGAATTTCTGAAATTGCCTGTTCATAATTTGCCCTAGTCTGGATGTCACTGGGATCGCCCCCAGTCCATTGTTTGGTACCCGTAGTTCAAGGGTTGTTTAGTTTCGGACCGCACAGTTGGTGTGGTAGTTGGACTATATCAAAAATCCTCAACAAAGCTGTATCATTTTGCATATAGATAGATATGCATAGATTTCATTCATAATAATATATTTTAGCGGTACATTGCATAGTCGAAGGGACGATGTTTTTCACGATAACTGGATAAATCTAGTATTATTTATCAATCTGCGGTTTTAATGATTCCAAAACCTTGAGTATTTCGAGTAGTGTACTGAATTGTACAAATTATGTAAAAACAAGTATTCCTACATCATTCAGTTTTGTAACTAAAGGTTTCACCCATATGTATGTGTGTGGGATGCAAGTGGGTGTGGGTGTAATGTTCTTGGGTATCTGGCAATCGGCCGGTTGATGTTATGAACATCGGCCCTTCGATTGGGCAATGCACCGCTTAAAAATAACATATGAATGAAATTTACGCATATCTTAAAAAGATATTTGAATAAAAAAAGAATTAACCGACTTAAAAAAATTACCTGGGTGCACCAAAAAGTTTGAAATAAACAGGGACCTTATAATTTCGTCATTTGGAATCGGTGCCTATTCAAGTAAGTAGTGGTAGATACCTAAGAAGTTTCCCTAACGTAGTGTAAACACATATAAAAATACACACACCTAGAAATGAAAAAAATGAAAAAATATAGTGGCACCGTTTTTAAAAGCGGTCCACAATTGATGGCGATATCAAATATACAGACGAAAATAGACACTTTTTTGGTAATCGGTTAAAAATATAAAATAATACGACTTTGTTGAAGAATTTTTGATGTGTAACATCTTTGAGGCGGAACTCTCTATCAAATAGTTGATAATTTCGTCATGTATATCAACGATTAAATAGCTCAGTTGTCAATAGAGTTGACTTTATAAACATCCAGCTGTGCGTGGGTTCCAAACTCAATGCACGCATTTTTGTATCGCCTTGCCGAAGGCATTTCTCGTACGTGACCGATCTAAACGCAGCTATAATAGCAACTTTTCGCCGATTTTTGTGAGAAGGTGGTGTTACCCCGGTTGAGGCAACCAGTATCTTAGTCAATTGACAATCGATAAAAAATCGTCAGATTACCTCACAGTTCATCAACGCAAACTAAAAAGTCGTAAATACGAATATGTTAATTTGAACTAATACTCGTTTAGCCCACAGCTGGGCAGTGGGCGTGGCGTCAATGAGAAAGTGTTATAGCGCGACAAATTTGAGAAGGTCGTGACTTTTGAGCGGTTTTCGGTAATGCGTCTACGCATTGTAATGTGGGATGCTTATTGTGTTTTGAAGATTGAGGCTGAGAAATGAGGTCAGTATTATATTCAGACCTACGCTTAAAATGTCCTGAGTACTGGGACCTTAAGACCCAAAATCTTTATAAGACTAGTTCCACCTTGAACATGGTTTTATGAAAAAATATTTTTGATTTTTTTATGGTGGGTTTAATACCTCTCGTGCATTGACCATGTCGGCATATCAATATGGCTACTCTGCGAATACTCACTACGGTATGACGCGTCGTATACAGGGTGTAAATGAAATTAAATGAATATACAAATCTATGTTAAGGCTAAAGCGCCCATCTAGCCCGCGAAGTCAAAATTTTTTAGGTTTTTTAGTTTTTTTTCAAAATCTGACAATAATAAAAGGCACATTTTGTAATTCGCGACAAAGACCGTGTGCAGTGCATTTATTGATATATCCAACTTACTCTAAAACATTTCAAGAACGACAGCTATCCAGATAATCTGGCAATTTTTGTATATTTAGTGATTAACTAGTATCATAATTCATATCCACCGTGATAATATTTAGAGTAAAATAAATGTATTAATAAACGCACTGCATACTGTGTTTGTCGCAAATCACAAAATGTTGACGGACTATCGTGATAGACCAATCAAAATGTCAGGTGCGGTCGTACGTATGCAGCGGCAATGCATATGATAGGCGAGCGGAGGTGCCTATGCAGCGTCTATGGGTTATTGGTCCTATCTAAATATCAGGTGCCATCAAACATATGCAGCGGCAATGCATATGATAGGCGAGCGGGGGTGCCGGGCTATGCGGTGTCTATGGCTTATTGGTCTGTGTGCGTAGCCATAACCAACTAATTATGCGGCGGACCCGTTGACGATGTGTCGTAATCATAAACAATGTTATTATCTCCGGCCTTATAGGTACCTATCTATGCTCTACGTACTCTACCTTAGTTTATTGTTTTGACTACCTTGTTCACTGTGTGGGTCGAAACTATGTTGTTTTTGTGTATCAAGCGACTTGGTGGATAGAGGAGCTAAGGGCGCATTCACACGGCAGTTTTTTTCGGCGCAAATGACGCGCTTTTACGCACTTTGAACGAGATGCAATCGTAGCCACAGAGCAGCTTTATGGGCATTTACGGCACCGCAAACGCGCGTTCATGAAACGCACGCATCCGCGACGAAATTGCATCAATTTGTTATACAAAATTCAGTTCTTTTTTCTGTAATTACGCAACGGATTTTTATGCGGATTTTACTCTCATTTAGATAATGTTTTTCGAAAGATTTATGCGTATACATTACATTCTAATATTTTATAAATCATCATTATAAATTTATAAGTAGTAGAGAAATGCCGTGCGAAGCGTGGGCGCGTCGCTAGTATGTATAAACGTAGAGTTAGTATTAACTGTGTAGATAAGTACCTAGCATAAATATTTTATATTACTAATCAGGAAATTGTCGTTGCAACGTTCGATAACTTATCTTAAAGTTATTAAGTCAAAGGTAAAGATGTCAGCTGCACATCTTAAATCGTAGACCGTCTTTAATTGTGTCTTGACATAGTTTGATATCAAATACCAACTGTCAGACTACAAAATAGTCCACCTGACATTAACATACACTTGCAGATGAAATGCAATAGGTCGAAATAAGACTCTCATTTATTTTAATGATGAGCATTTGATGACATTCGTCTAATATAAAATGAATGATTAACCAAATATATTCTCGACGATATGTTGGTTCCAAGAGATGATTATGTGTCCTGATGAATAGGAATGTTGATGCGTGAATCATCTTATGCAAATATAACGGCTGGCGCCAACGGACAAGTTCAGTGTATTTTAAAATGGAGACTTGATCCGGGAGCGTGTTTGGAAGACGCAGATACCTCGTAATGGTGATGTAACTGGCACTAAGTGGGTCTCAAAGGGCAGGCAGCAATTGCACCGACATTTTTTTTATAGAACAAAGTCGGCAAACAAGTGTACGACCTGCCTGGGCCCTTATTACGTTAGCTACTTAAATCGCAATAGAAAAGCAAACGCTTGTCAAACGCTCCGCTTTTGACGTTTTTCCGTAATCTACTAACCACCGGCTGACACGAGCTTCATGATTTCTACCACAGAGTATCTTGTATCACTCGCAAGTCAGCCGCCAGTGGAATACCAATTATTTGTCCAGCGTTTGAAAGGTAATTGATTGCTTTTTTATTGCGATTAAAGTAGCTAACGTAATAAGGCCCTGATGTTAAGCAGATAACGTCGCCTATGGAACAGAGGTTCGTGAAGTGGGGGAGGGGTTAGTCTTCCGGCTCTTAGCATGAAGACTTATATTGAATTATCTAGTGAAAACTACGTAAAGACAACTTTCAAGTTCATTGAACGGAATTGTTTGCGAAGCAGGCCGGGCCCGTCGCACCGGTGTTTTTATTCAAGAAAATGTAGTATTGTGTTAAAGATATAATAGTATAGATGATGTAGGGAGGTCAGTGAACTAGTTGTTTTCTCACAGCAAGTGATTGATTGCCTGTGATAAGTAGAATAGAAAAGAGCTCAAAATTAACATTTGCTATGAAGAATTGTTTTTGAAATAATCCTTATCTTATTTTACAATTAGTTTGAATAAAATTGCCAAAGAAGCGTTCGACCTTTTTTTTAATTATTATTACGAGTTAGGCAAGTATTTGACCACGATCTCACCTGTTGGTAAGTGACGACGTGGTCGGCGTTGGAGCACACTTAGCTAGAAAGTACATACCTGTTCACTCTCGACTTGAAAACATTCAGATTATAGTCAGCGGGAAACAAAGACGCTGGTAGGGCGTTCCATTCCTTGGCAAGGAAAACGCAAGCAAAACGCTTTGTATGAATAAAAATAGAATAAACCTAATAATAAGTAGTTACCGCTTACCGTCTGGGTCACTGGGATCGCCCCAGTCCATTGCACACGTTCGGTACTCATAGTACAAGCATTGCTTAGTTTGGAACCATACAGTTGGTGTGTCAGTCTGGCTTTTTTTTTTTATTAGGAGAGTGTATCAGTAGATCACAATATGAAAGATGACGTAAATGAGGATAAAGTAATAGTAATATTAGTAAGTTAGGCATACTGACAAGTAGGAACTTTTTGGAACACGTATGAATTAAGAATTATTCGTGTATCGTTTCTTAGAATTGCATTAGAATGAAATCCGGGAAACTAAACTAGTGATTCAATACTAAGATGTTATGATGTGACACAGCTATTATATATACTTATACCCCTTGTAATATTTATTACAATTTGTTTGACTAGATATTAAGTCTGAATGGAACCTTATCTCCGCTGAATATAACTTTAACAAGATGTGGGTTTGTTCCTTCTCTGAAATTGCCATCAGATGAGGCCTATGTCCAGCAGTGGACACAGGCTTCAGACTCGGTTTTCTAATTTAACCTACCAGCCTTCAGGATGCATCCTGAAGGCATCCTGAAGGCTGGATGCTTAAATTCGAAAACCGAAGATATCGATAGTATGGTAACGACATAAATATCGATAGTTTGAACGGACACGTGGCACGCCGCTCAGATCTATTTTAACCCATGATTTATGATCTATTGATACGTGAAAACTGTTTGAGAATAGTACCAGCAGGCCTTTGTCTAATTTGTTTGGAGAATGCAATGTTTGCGTAGAGTTCATTGACTTTGGAGTTTAATGACGTCCGTTAAATTTAACGCGATGCTACGAGATATTGTTGGTTTTATGGGGGATCGGGTAGTGATGTAACATGCTTTATAAAAGTTTATTTAAAAGGGACTAGTCCCGCCCCACACTAGCCTCTGTTACTCCTGTAAGCAATAGGATGTTCTCAGTACATACAATAGCTTTTCAAAAGTGGTTTTTAATTTCAACGTTAAGCGGTTGTCGTCAATGGCCTAGTGGTTAAAGGGGCCGCTCCCGTAAATGAGGAGTTCCGGGTTCGATCCCCTTCCTGGCCAGTCAACTATTAACGTGCCCACTCCTAACACAAGCATTAACTTAGCTGGAGTAATCTCAATAAAAATGTAACTTTCAATTTTGGGGGCCGTTGACAACCGTTTGGTCTTAGTAGCTAGTTTGAAATTAGGGCGCTCCGGATCACAGCATCGGGTGGTCGCGGGTTCGATTCTCGACGGTGCAAATTTCGAAAATAGCCTTTTAGTAAATTATCAATAACCCATGCGTCAAATGTTAAAGCAGGTAGTAGGTAAATAAATAGCCACGCTCATGACAAAATAAATCAACACAATATTGATTATTATCGACACAATCTAACTTATCCTCTATCACCTTCATTATAAAGTTCATTAACACATACCAGCAGCCTTTTGCAACTTATGAATCAGTTAGCGAAATGAACTCTATTACCTTGATAATAGAGTGCGTTAACACTCCAGGTGTGTGCAATTGGATGAATCACAGCCTAGCCTGTTCGGACATGTTCCATGGCCTAGTTTGTGACGCACCTGTTCACGCCTACGTGTGTAGTATTGATAATTAATTGTTTATTACAATAAAGATGATTTAATAAAGATAACCTGAAATACTACTTGGTGTTTCGAACTTTTGAAATGTTCAAAACAAACCTAACCTACATTCTAACTCTAACGGTTCACTTAGCACGCTCATAAATTGTTCAACAATTCTCGATAAACGCGCCAGCAAACATACCGACATGTTTCGTATTTGCAACCGGTACGATGCCAAAATTTTAGTATGCAGTGGCCATTTGCCAAACTGTTGTGACATCTTACACTGTTATTGAACTAGTTGTTTTAGATGTGGGATACAAAAATTAATGTATTTTTCTTCAAAAATAAAATAACAGTGCCGTCTAGGAACGCCCGAAAGAAGCGAAGCTTTATATTATAAAGCGTAGGACGCCGCGGCTGCCACTCTGTATACCTATGTATATCGTGTAACGCTACTGACGTCTGACGCTTAGCACGTATAGAGTAGAGAACAATGAGCTCCGTTCTCCGTTAGTGGTAATGATTTTTTCGTAGGAATAAAAGTTTTATTTTTAAATAACGCCTGAATGTGACAATAAGTATCAGTGATCTAACTGACAAACTAGATATTTTCTACAACCCAAGAGTTCTATTTTCAAATATTGTAATTACTTTTTGATTTCTTGTTGATGTAGGCGGCCAGTTACAAAAACCTTAAGGCGCCACAGGCTTAAGAAACAGGCATATGATAAAATCTTTTTCATTACTCATACTCTGAAAGTAGGTCTGAAGTTGCCTGAGAAGCGGGTTGAAAGTAATACTTTTCAGGCCCGGGAGTTTCGCTTTCAACTGACAGCTGTCAAATTATAAAAAAAAAACTAGTTCCATTTTCACATTTCTATGGAACCATGTTCAAACTTTTTCTACAGTCATTCAATTACAGCACGATGTAAAATTGAAATAACATAAAGTTAAGTATTAATTAACAAATTTTTTTTTTTAAATGACTTAATTATAATTTAGTTTCAACAATTTCTTTAAAATAACATAGATTTGGGCAAAATATTTAAAGAAGAAAATGAAAAATAATGGCTAAATGATGAAGTTGGCCGGCCAACGAAAAAAAAAAACAAAATAGGCGGCAATCCTTTTTTTTTTCGAGTTGTAGAGTATTGTTTATACTTCCTTGTATTATTTCTTTAGCCAATTCCTGTTTTTATTTTTATTTTCATTGTATTCGTAATGAAAAGCACAGTGTTTACCTCGGGTGAAAGACTTATTTTGTCCCGAGACGGGGTTTGGCGCCCGAGCTAATAGTTCGAGGTAACTTTCACCACTCATGTAACAATGTACAATTTTTAATGTGCAGTAAAAAAATATGCCTGTGTAAATAGATACTTATTTCTATAGCGATTTTAACACAACACAGGAAGAAGAAAATACGAAGTTTGAACGACAAGTTCCGAGGTCGAACAACTGTCAGACTAGTTTGTGAATAGCGGCGGAAACTTAAATAAGTGGGCGTTTGTATTCCATTTGTTTGTACCTACAAACAGAACGTGTTGATAATTATGTATTTCCTTATTCAAATACTCTTGAATATTTAGTAGTTAACAGTAAGATATTTGACATTGCATGTAGATTCTTAAAAAAAAAACATTTTCTATGAATGCATCTTGTACTTTTAATTGATTCTAATTTTGAACGCAGCGAGATGAGAGTGAGAGGGAACATGATTGAAACTTGTACGGAAGAAGGAAAGATAAGTTTTAAAAATTACCTCATAATAAATTTAAGAAGACACGATGGCTTTTTTACTTAAATATAACCCCTAATTTGTATGTGGTTTTGCGCAATGGAACCAGCAACCTACAACCATATGCCTTAAGGTTGGTTTTTGTCTGCAGAAGTACGTATAGGTTGATTCTAATCTGTAAAATGCATCCAATAGCTCAACATTTCTCGCCCTATTGTGTCACAACTTCAATATCGTATGACACGATTGGAATCGATTCCAAGTCAATCGGCAATCGAGCGATGATTCTACTCGATTAAACCCAATCACCCCGCCCGCCCAAGTACTAGCGCCCACTAATAAGACAAGCCACCGAGGTTAGTAATTCAGATGTGCCACAGATGCGAGCGATGCGATGGCGGTTACTTGAGTACATCTAACCTAACCTTATCGTTCAGTATTTTCATTTGGACAGATAAAGATTAGATTGCAATATACTTACTTACGGAGCAGTGATAGCCGATTGGTTAAGCACGCGTCCTGCAGGCAACAGGTCTTGGGTTCAAACCCCGGCTCGCACCTCTGGATTTTTTCGAAATCTATGTGTGAATCATGATTTCTATATGATTATTACTTGCTTACGGGTGAAGGAGAACATCGTGAGGAAACCTGCATGTCTTAGAAAATCGAACCAATTTTCGAAAGACATGTGAAATCTGCCAACCCGCACTGGGCCAGCGTGGTGGATTACGGCCTGAATGCCCCTCGTAAGGGAGGCCTGTGCCCAGGAGTGGGACGTCAAAACGGCTACATTATTTATACAAATAAATAAAATTGGAGTGTCTGTTTGTAATATCAAAATAACACCTTTTCACTAAATGCATATGAAAGTACACACATACACCACCTATAGCAAAAACGCGGTCTGTATGTTTGTTCCGGGTAATCTCCGAAACGGCTGGACCGATTTTGACGGGACTTTCACTGGCAGATATCTGATGTTATAAGGAGTAACTTAGGCTACTTTAATTTTAGAAAAACAAAAAAATGGGTCCTGTCGCGCGGGCTAATAACGCGGGAGCGGGCTTTTTTGTTAAGTTAAATTCCACGCGGACGAAGTCGCGGGCCCAGCTAGTTATCATTATACTTAGTATGATTATTTTTATAAAACAAAGTCGGCATACATGCGTATGACCAGTCTAATGTTAGGTAGTTACCTACTGTAGCTCATAGAAGGATGCTTGAAATACCAAAGGCATCGCTCGCACATCTTCAACCTGAGGCGAGGGGAAGGGGGGCGGAGTTAGGCTCTCTCCTTCGTACGAAACGCACCTTTAACTTCCCTTCGCTTTAACCCTCTGCTTTTCAAGTAAAAACGTCCGACAATGCCTTTGTTATTGCAAGTATAAAAGTAATATAATTACATTATTTGCTGAGTTTATTTTAATAATAATAATAAAAAAATTTGCCCTTTTTGACGTCCCACTCCTGGGCACGGGCCTCCCCTCAACACGAGGGGGATTCAGCCCATAATCCACCACGCTGGCCCAGTGCGGGTTGGCGGATTTCACATGTCATTCGAAAATTGGTTATATCTTCTAAGACATGCAGGTTTCCACACGATGTTTTCCTTCACCGTAAGCAAGTGATAATCATATAGCAATTATGATTCGCACATAGATTTCGAAAAATCCAGAGGTTCGAGCCGGGGTTTGAACCCGAGACCTGGTAGCCCGCAAGACGCGTGCTTAACCAATCGGCTATCACTGCTACTGTATTAGTTTATAAAATTTTGAAAAAATATTAATAAATATACAATATATCTAGGTATCTTCTACCCAGTGCCCACGCATCGGAAATTTTAATTATCCGTACACGAGTGGCCAGTCCGAGGGTTGACCGCGGGCTGGTGAAGGCGGCGGGGGGGTATGTTAGGGTGGCTCCCAGGAGTGGGAGACACCCTCGCACGCATCGATTGGGGCATTCGGCGCATGCAAATGCACTATGCATTCACACTACGCTTCTGTTTCAATACTTACCTATTTATACTGTGGCTGATAGGCGGGTGTCTCTGTACAAAATAACAGACCGCGGGAAGCGACGATTTGTGTTACTAAACCGACTGGCGGATAAAAAAAATATTTAAAAAAATGGACCAACTCAATCAAATTTTATACTTACCATTTAATTCTACACCCAATACTCATCCAAAGCCCATACAATAACTTATTTCGTACGTTTGATATACCCTGAATAGCCAATTATGGAAGGAAAAATACCGGCCATCAATGTTTCCTGACCCAAAAATACCTTTCGAGGTACCTATACAAAGATTTTCTCTGCCAATTGTCACGCCCTTGGCCGCCGACCGTGAAGGGCCATTATGTACGCGTCTCTAACAATGGGATCCGTACAGCCTGACCAATTTCAGTGTTACACGCTTTTTCAGGACATATTGTACACAAATGCTTGTCATAAATTGACCTGTTTTCTCATTGGTTAGCATTTATTGTGCCCACTGAAGGTTTTTAGGTTATGTTGTCTTAACAACAGCTTAGTAAGCATCGATTTAATATAAGGTCTAATTTTAATCATGTCGGATATTTTATATAGCGCCTTAGTAAATGCTAAGGGATGATAATACTTACCACAAAAATCTGAAAGGTTTATTTTCAAGAAGCTTATATATAAAATTCTTGCGCGCTACCAACCAACAGCTAGGAATTATACTTTAAGTATTTCATTTGTCGTAAGTACCTACATACAAGTGGAATTTCTTTCTTCCAACTCCTCCTATTATTTCTTTCGATTAAATTCGTGCACACATGACACGACACGATACAAGACAATTTAACTTTTCCCCGGGACTCGTCGAGGGTCAAACCTCGACGTCATTATTGGTCACCATTGTCGATCCTGGTTTACAGGAGTTACAGTGGTGGGAGTGTGACGCGGGACTATTCCCATTAATAAAAGTACTTACTGCATACAGACGTATTTCTCTGAAATTAACAAAGGCTAATTTACAAATAAAAAAATCGTACCTACATTGTTAAAATAAGGTCTTATAGTCTGTGTTATTATAGGGTGTGATGTAATGAATTAAAAGATAAATCAGTGTGTCTACCAGCTAGGACATTCCACGGGATTTTCCGGTTCCGGGAGAATCGGGAGAACCAGGGAAACTCAGTCCTAGCTGATATTTTTATTATGTCAAATTTAGTTAAGACGTGCAGACACTGCGCTGCCTTTTTCCTTGCGATAAAACCTTGAAACTTAATTAACTTTTACCTTATGTCATACTAGCGGCCCGCCCCGGCTTCGCACGGTTATTTTACTGTGTTTCCCTACTATATTATGCATGTATTATACATATAAACCTTCCTCTTCAAGCACTCTATCTATAAAAAACCGCATCAAAATCCGTTGCGTAGTTTTAAAGATCTAAGCATACAAGGGACAGCCGGACAGACAGACAGCGGGAAGCGACTTTGTTTTATACTATGTAGTGAAGATAGAGTTATGCATACCATTGTAACATTATCTCCTCGTTTGTTGCAGCCATGAGCCAGAGGGCGGCGGGCGGTGCGAGGGGCCGCTAGCGCGCGCCATGCAGCCCGCTCCGCCGGGCGGCTCGCCCAAACGGCACCAGACCTCTGCGCCCGCGCACGGTAAGCACCAATATCTTATCTATACAAATAAATAAAATTGGCGTGTCTGTTTGTAATATCAAAATAACACCTTTTCACTAAATGCATATGAAAGTACATACGACACCTATAACAAAAATGCAATTTAATTTATTTTGTCTGGCTGTCTGTCTGTCTGTGTGTTTGTTCCGGGTAATCTCCGAAACGGCTGGACCGATTTTGACGGGACTTTCACTGGCAGATAGATGATGTTTTAAGGAGTAACTTAGGCTACTTTAATTTTAGAAAAACAATTAGGGTTCCGCGTAAAAAAATAAAAACACATGACATCAAAGAGTATCTCCGAAATGGCTGGACCGATTTTGACGGGACTTTCACTGGTAGATAGCTGTTGTTATAAGCAGTAACTTAGGCTACTTTTATTTGAGAAAAAAAAAACAAAATTAAAAAATGGGTACTGTCGCGCGGGCTTAGAACGCGGGAGCGGGGTTTTTTGTTAAGTTAAATTCCACGCGGACGAAGTCGCGGGCTCAGCTAGTAATAATAATTTAGCCCCTTTGACGTCCTACTCCTGGGCACGGGCCTCCCCTCAACACAAGGGGGATTCAGGCCATAATCCACCACGCTGGCCTAGTGCGGGTTGGCAGATTTCACATGTCTTTCGAAAATTGGTTAGATCTTCTAAGACATGCAGGTTTCCTCACGATGTTTTCCTTCACCGTAAACAAGTGATAATCATATAGAAATTAAGATTCGCACATAGATTTCGAAAAATCTAGAGGTGCGAGCCGGGGTTTGAACCCAAGACCTGGTGCCCGCAACACGCGTGCTTTAACCAATCGGCTTTCACTGCTTTTCCAATATCCTACGAAATAAATTTGCCTGCCCCCAGATTCTTAGCTGTTTCAATTTTAGAATACCTAGGAAAGACCCTCGTTCCCCTACTGTTGTCCCCTACACCTACTGTTTCCCTTATTTCGAAGGACTGTGCTCGGCTCGAATTCTCCAGTAGCCAGAATAAATAAATAATATTAATATATATCGCCAGACGAACACACCAACTGTATGGTCCCAAACTAAGCAACGCTTGTACTATGGGTACCGCACAATGGACTGGGGGCGATCCCAGTGACACCCAGACCAGGGCAAATTACGAATGGGCCATTTCCGAAATGTACCCTGACGGTAATCGAACCCTCAACCACCACTTGGTGGTTGTGGGTTCGATTCCTGCCGGGGCAAATTTCGGAAAAGGCTTTTTCGTAATTTTCCCAGTATGCCCAATTTAATTAGAACGGCCAAGCGCCAATTACACTAATGAACTAAAAACTAAGCAACTATAACCGATAAATACATTATAATATTTTTTAAAAATAATAATTATTTCATTCATCGTTCTCACAAAACCCCAAACATACTAACAAAATCCTCGCCCATTCATCCGCAAATAAATATATAATTTCCGGCTTCATATTAGCTTCATATCAATTTGTAGAAAAAAGGTTTTTGCCTGAACACGTTGGTTACTCTTTATCCCTATAAAAGAGGTCGCGACTCTATTCAGTCCAGAAACACGCCCGTCAACAGCAGTTCTAATTTAACTGCCGTTACATTAACCCAGTTAAGTTAACGGACAGTCTATTAGCTTGTTAGCCCAGCTATAAAGATGGGTGCGGTTGACAAACACGCCGAATTACTTACATCACCGTATTTTACGGTGGTAGAGAATGTAACCAAGGGCCCCGGGGCGAAAATTAAATTGGGCCTCCAGGTCCGTACTTAAACTGAACTATTTCAAGGTGATCATTCGTTGAGGGGAACTTCCTACACAAGCAATTGAGTTTCTATGGCAAGCTTAAAGCCATGGTGCTAAGTATTATGATTCAGTTCTGGGCCTTGTCACTTGGACATGTCATTCTTATGTCATTCCAGTACAAAATGACACGTCAAATGTTTACTCAATACCACTCTCGGACTTGAGATTGATTTATTAATACGGGTCCTAGAGGTGGTATGACATTTTTGTGATTTCAGTTCGAGCCGTTCGAGCCAAAGTTAAACGACAATTTTTTTTTAACTAGTCAACTAGGAATTTGTATTGCTTTTTCGAACGTCGTTCATGGGGGCCGAGGGGCCCTTTGAGCTAGGGGGCCCCGGGGCACTGCGGTAGATACGCGACTGGCTAGTAGTACAGTAGTAGTATTTTATAAATAAGCTAAAGAGCTAAAGGGTAGGAAGTTGGTTTTTCAACTCTCTCACTCATGTAACGAAGACATAATAGCTACATTTCGCCTCCCTTCTGAAAGTAATACCTCAGCTACGCTAGCCCTTATACATATAGAAGGATGATGACGAACCCGTCTCGCGTTATTCCAAAACATACTTTAATCATACGTTTATTAAAGTCTATTTTCCCTTTCCTTGTTCCCAGGAGCAGCAGGCGACCAGTCCACGCTGAAAGTCCACCTGCCCAACGGTGGGTTCAACGTGGTGAAGGCGTCCGCGGACGAGGACGTGCGGTCGGTGCTGCGGCTGCTGGCGGCGCGGCTCGCGGCCGGCGACCGAGTCTACAGCTCCTGCTACGCGTTGAGAGCGAAGAGGCTTACCACAGGCAAAGTAAGGCAAACCAGAATCAACATCAACGACCAACCGCTAGGATAATTGCACCACTGGACGCGAGATGTACTCGATAAAGTGTGAAAACACGTTCAACTTTCGCCAGAGAAGGATTATTGTTATACTATTCTATTATGAAGCGTCCCACACGGGGCCCATCACACATTAAAATATAATAATTATTTATTTGATCATTATAAATGTCACGTTATATTTAATCCGCGCCTACCAGATCCAGTGTACTCTTCCCGTCAAGAGGTTGGGTCACAGGTTGGCCAATGATTACACAAAGGTTCAATCGTCCTCCTCCCTTACCACGTTAGCTACTTAAAACGCAATAGAAAATCTTTAGCAAACGTTCGCGTTAGAAAGCTAATTCGCGTTTGAACGCTCGCGTTTTAATGCAAATTAGCTTAAAAACGCTCGAATGCGAGCATTTGCTTTTCTATTGCGTTTTAAGTAGCTAACGTGGTAAGGGCTCTGGGCGTTAATTGAGTTGTAAATGTTGTCTTTGTCCCGCCAGATCCGATGGGTCCACCAGGACACGCCGGTGTCGGAGTTGCTGGCCAAGTGGCCGGCGAGCGAGTGGCGGCTGGAGCTGCGCGTGCGCTATCTGCCCGCCAACTTGCGCGACCTCTGCGACGCGGACCGGGTCACCTTCCACTATTACTACGACCAGGTACGTCATCATTTCAACTGAAATACGTCTACTGCCAGCAGACATAGGCCTTCCTCAATGTTTCCAGCTGCTCGCATATCCATTGGGCGGTGTAGGCCCAAGGGCCCCGCATCGGCTAGGGGTACACTTCTAGAGGTACGAGGGGTCATGACATAACCTTCGTGATGTCGGAAAAATACATTGTGAGGGTAAAGGGGTCCTGAGACCTGCATTGCCTAGGGGCCCCGCCATGGTTAATCCGGCCCTGGTTTCCTTGTTCAAGTTTAGTAATTTAATAACGCGTTAGAGAATTAAAATGTTAGATTGTTATAGAATTACATTAATTTTTTTGTCGAATCATTGTCGATGGTGTCATTTGCAGGTGCGACACGAATACCTCAATGCCAATCACCCAATGGTGGACCAGGACCTGGCGGTACAAATATGTTGTTTAGAAATTAAGTGAGTATTAATGTGGCATTATAATATTACTAGTTTCTGCCCGCGACTTCGTCCGCGTAGACTTAAGTAAAGTATTCTATGTGTTAATCCAGGTTATAAACTATCTGTTTTCCAAATTTCATCCAAATCCGTTCAGTATTTGTGGGTGAAAGAGTAACAAACATACATCCACGCTCACAAACTTTCGCATTTATAATATTAGTAGGAAGGATTGTATGTAGGTGCTTGTATTGCTATACAGTGGGCATTCTACTTAAAAGGGCTCTAGTCCAGTCAAAGTAGTATGTCTTTTTATATTTCCTCTTTATACAGGGTGAAATTCATGTACTTAAATATTAATGGAAAATTCCAACTCTGGGGGGTGAGTCTGGAATCATGAGTTGAATCCATGGGTTTTCGTTACTATTCCCCTTTATCCCTTAAATGCCGAAAGGATTGTGAAAATTGAGATTTTATCAAAGGCAGATGATCAACTCACGGAAGACGTTGAACAAAATAAAAACTTAGATTAGGCTTTTTCAATGCTTGCAGTTGTGTGTAGCCAGCTTCAATAACCCACTTCACTGCCGTTTCAGATACTTCTGTAAAGATATGCAAATATCTCTGGACAAGAAGTCCAACATTGAGTACCTGGAGAAAGAGTTTGGACTCCACAAGTTCCTGCCGAAGTCGGTGCTGGAGGCGATCAAACCGAAGACGCTCAAGAAGGCGATACAACAGCAGTTCAAAAAGGTACATTGTCGGAGACAGAACGGCTTCGGCTCTTCAAGTGTTTCAAAACTCTGAAATAATACGACGCTTGGATGACCGCTTCGCGCAGTTGCTCGAGCGTAGACCGCTCGGCTCCCTGCAAATGGTGGTTGAGGGTTCGATTCCCGCCGGGACACATTTCGGAAATTGCCTTTTCTTAATTTGCCCAGGTCTGCGTGTCACTGGGATCGCCCCCATTCCATTGTACGCTGCCCATAGTACAAGCGTTCCTTAGTTTGGGACCATATAGTTAGTGTGTTAGCCTGGCGATTTTTTAAATATAATTGGTGGTTAGAATATCGGGCATAAAACTAACGCTAATTAATAAACCTATCTCAAGTCTGACAGCGTTCTTGGAAATATAATTCTTATGAAAAATGATATGTCAAAAGCGTCAAGACGGCACTCAGATTTGAGATCGATTCATTAATATTGGCCTATCTGAGCTACTGTCTGAGATAGAACTGCATCAAATTAACAGGTGTTTCAAAAGTCCGAAGTTATATTTGAGGTTTTGGATGAGTATAAGACATAGAGTTCTAGCTGTAACATAGTTATGTTACGCTGGCTTTACCACGGTAACATTTGTCATTGCCACTGACTAAAGCCCGTATACATAAATGAAATGAAAATGAAATGAAAAATGAAATGAAAAATATTTAATCAGCACAAGGAACACATACGGAAATATCAGCACATAATTATAAAATAAGTGAAATATATACACCTAAGGTCAGTAAGCTGCATTTCCCACAGTGTGAGCTGTACCGACAGGCATTTGGCTCAGCATGTGCTGGAGGGGAACGAAATCTCCTCCAACGCTGATTTTCAGCCAAAGCCTCCTCATACCTTGTCTTGCATACCTACACCATTTGCTACCCAAACCACTAAGCTATTACAACAATATAAGTACTTATACGTAATAATAAGTATAATACATATTTAAATAAAATTAAAATGAAATTAAATTAAATCTATCTCTATCATTAAATCTATGAGCTATCTTAAGACGGTAATTCTAATGTTACTCCAGGGCCCTTATTACGTGAGCTACTCAAAACGCAATAGAAAAGCTTTCAAACGCTCGCATTTAAAAGCTAATTCGCGTTTGAACGCTCGCGGCTGAACGCTGGCGTTTGAAAGCAATTAGCTTACAAACGCGAGCGTTTGCTTTTATATTGCGTTTTAAGTAGCTAACGTAATTAGAGCCCAGTACGAAAAGACATGTCAAAAGCGTACTCAAGACCGCTGCCATAGCATTGGTTGCCGTCCTTATCTACAAGAGTAGTGTGATTGGTGCAGGTGGCGAGCCTGAGCGACACGGAGTGCATGCTGAAGTACCTGGAGACGATGCACACGCACTACGGGTACGACCGCGAGTCGTTCGAGGGCGCGCTCGGCTCCGGCTGGGCCATCCCCGTCGAGCTCGCCATCGGACCCGACATCGGTGGGTATATTAAAAAACACTAAGTTGAAAATTAAAAAAAAACTCGATGCGACTACCTTTCAAACGGCTGAACCGTTTCTCATGAAACATAGCTAAGAACAGTCTTGAGCAGAATACATATATAAAAAAAAAAAAAAACAAAATTAAAATCCTTTCATCCGCTTGGGCGCTTCGATGCCACATACATACACTCAGATACACGTCATGTTCCATACACACATCCAGAATCATGAGCAGAATCGATGGTATCGGTTTTCGATACGATGCCCTTTACACCCTGTATACGAGGTGATTTTTTAAAGTGGTCGTGGATGCCCAAACTTCATAGTTTAGCGACAAATACTCAGACGAGTCTCGTGCCCAATTTTGGTGTACACTAAGACTGTATAATAGAAATGTTGAAAAGTCAATATTGCTGATAGGAATCGAACCCCTTGGTTTTAGAAAAAAAAACACAATTATTACAACATTCGATAATATCCCTCAGGCCCTGTGTACACCATGTTTTTAAACGCGCCGTCGTCGCGCGTTTCTGGCGATACAAACGCGAGTCAGACGCAGCCTGTAGACCTTTGTAGGATCAAAGCGCGCGGTCGACCCACGTTTCTAAAACGCGCGTTGACGGCGCGTTTAAAAAACGTGATGTGCACAGGCCCCAAGAAGGATCAAATTATAGGTAAAAGTAATGACATATGGCAAACAAAAGTCAGGAGTTCCTAGCGGTAATTCACACATTGACCCGACACCAATAATGTTCAAACATTTTTCTGTTAACAGGTGTGAAATAAGGCTACTAATGCCCTTTAATATCATATTTCCTTTCATATTATAACCAGAGCTGTTATCATCTCTTTCAGACATATCGTACGTGTCTCACAAGGCGGGCGAGCCGCCCACCTACACGAAGATCGCGTCGTTCAGCGACATCGTGGCGGTGCAGACGCTCAAATCAAACTGCACGCAACAGTCGCAGACTCAGGTGCGTGGGCCCGCGCTCAGTACAGGCTAAGCGTATGCTGAAACACGGAGCACAGTATAGAATTAGTAGGAGAGCAGCATGAGCGTGGAATAGTTATGGCGTGAGAGTGGAATTAATATAGCGTGAGCGTGGAATTAATATGGCGTGAGCGTGGCATTATTATGGCGTGAGCGTGGAATTAGTATAGCGTGTGCGTGGAATTAATAAAGTGTGAGCGTGGAATTATTATGGCATGAGCGTGGAATAAATATGGCGTGAGTGAAGAATTAATATGGCGTGAGCGTTGCATTATTATGGCTTGAGCGTGGAATGAATATGGTGTGAGCGTGGAATTAATATAGCGTGAGTGTGGAATTATTATGGCTTGAGCGTGGAATGAATATGGTGTGAGCGTGGAATTAATATAGCGTGAGCATGGTATTATTATGGCGTGAGCGTGGAATTATTATGGCGTGAGCATGGAATTAATATAGCATGAGCGTGGAATTAATATAGCGTGAGCGTGGAATTGATATGGTGTGAGCGTAGCATGAACATAATGCAAACACAAAATAATAATATAAATGTATGGTTTAATTTATTTGCAGAGTGGTTCGTGTGGCAAGGCGGCGCTGCAGTTGCGGGTGAAGGGCACCGCGGAGACCCTCACCATCACATGCAGCAGCGTTGAGGTCAGTTAATACCACAGAGCCGGAAGCTCCTCGCATCCCTTCCGTTCCCTCTGTTCCACTCCACTTCAAGTCGGCAAACGTGCGAGAAATGCCTTTGGTATTGCAAGTATCTATAGGCTATGGTAACTGTTTAACATCAGGCGGGTCGTTCGCTTGTTTCTTAACTTTATTATACAGGGTGTAACAAAAACTATTTTTTTTGTATTTCATGAAAATATTGACGGAAAATTCCAACTCTGGGGGTTCAGAAGCATGAGTTGAATCCATGATATCAGTTTACGTTACGACGCCCCTTACACAATATATTTAAAAAAAAATGGTACCATACTATAAAGCCAATACTTATACAAATGTCTTCGGTCAACACTATCTTTCATCGGATCAAAAAGGTTCCGTGATGTAACTCTATTTTAAATCACAATAATACTTCCATTGCAGGCTGCAGAAAGTTTGGCAGATTTAGTTGATGGATACTGTAGATTAGTGACAGACTCTCAAACTTCGCTATGGAATAGAACAAGTGAGTATTTGACTTTCACCATTATTGTTACATTATTTAAAGTCTTCATTCATTCTTACACGACCGCTTGGCGCTGTGGTTCGAGCGTAGTCTGCTCGGCTAACTGCACCGGGTGGTTGCGGGCTCGATTCTGGTCAGGGCTAATTTCGAAAATGGTATTTTCGTAATTTGCCCAGGTCTAGGTGTCACTGAGATCGCCCCTAGTCCGTTGTACAGTACCCATAGTAGGTGTGTAAGTCTGTCGATATTTATTATCATTATTTATTAAGTCTTTTAACTGATAGTTCTTGATACTTATCTCTGATATTTTCTTCCAAGCTACTGTATGGAAACAGCTGAATTGTCAATGTAAAAGTAAGTCTATTTACAATAGCGTAATAATATAAATTAGTACTAAAACGCACCAATTTTATCGGAGACGACCGCCCTGCAGAAAGAGACAGACCTACCAAAAGTTGAGGGGTCTATTGTATCTCTTATACTTAGCGGTTTTGTGGCCATCAACGGTATTCCCTACATTCGCAGACCAATAACCACAGACGCTGCATAGCCAGCCTGGTCTGTAGCCTGCACTGATCAAATGTTACCAAGTGCATGTGTACTGAACAAGTATTGTTTCGCAGCGGAAATGAGCAGCAGTTCTTCAGAAGGCAAGACCAGTTCATGGGAGGCGAACACGGCGACGTTGCTTTCAGAAGACTATGCTGAGATAGTAGACGATGACGCTGACTACTCCACGCCGGCAGGTGAATATTCTGATTGGTCCACCGTCTCTCCATATCTCTCTAACTATTCTTAAGGTACTTCAAGAAGTTTGAGCAGGGGCCCAACTCTGTTACCGACTTTCACTTGACTTGTCTCGCAATACGTCTAAACTGACGTATAGAGGAACTGAAAACGTCACTTTCCTGTCAAAACTGACGTTTTCATTTCGACGTATTGCGAGCGAGTCGAGTCGAGCGGCAGTCGGTAACAGAGTAGGATCCCAGGACCTATGATTTAAAAAAATATAATATTTTTATTTTATCTGTTCCGGAAATCTCTCGGCCCTTTTAACCACAGACAGACTATAAGCGCTTAAACAATCTCTCAATCCTCTCAAAGTAATTATATTTTTACTCTGTCCAACGATTTAAACTACATTCGCGTGATACTCTGCAGCGGCGCCACCATGATAAAAAGTGACAAATCATAGTGGGAAAAAATGTACGATTAACGTATATAATGTACGTATATCGTATTTTAATGTACCTTTCCCAGGTACCGAGATAATTGACATTTTTAGTGGCGCCGCTGGGGAGTATGCTCTCCAGCGGCGCCACCTGGTTCTCATACTTATGAATGATATTGGCTGCTAAATTTTATTGGAAATAAATGTACCTATGCAGACTACTATGTACATGTCAAAAAACATCAATATTATACAGTAGTTTAATTTATTTTGATCATTTATATTACCCTAAAAACGCCCGAACAGCTTAGGTTCACATACCTAGCACCGACAAAGCTAATGGTATTAGCAACTATATTCTATTGGAAATAAATGTTTGGACGCTAAATAAGAAGTACATGATAAAAGATATAATTATTAGACGGTAGTTTATTTTTTTTCATTTATTTAAAGTTGTCCTAAAAATGGCCGTTTACAGTTGATATTCACATGCCTGGTACTTACAAAGTATTATGGTTTAGCAACTATATTATATTGAATATATATATACGAATCCTGTATATTATTTATAAGTTACAAATTATCATTATAAGACGAGTGTTTAATTTATTTCAATTAATTAATTTTACCTTAAAACTCCCGTATACGGGTGAGGTTCACATACCTAGCACCGACAAAGCTAATCGTATTAGTAACTATATTCTATTGGAAATCAATGTTTGAACGCTATATGAGAAGTACATGTTAAAATATATAATTATAAGACAGCAGTTTATTTTTTTTCATTAATTTAATGTTCCCCTAAAAATGGTCGTATACAGCTGAAGTTCACATGCCTGGTACGAACAAAGTATTATGGTTTAGCAACTATATTCTATTGAATATATATAAACGAATCCTGTATGTTATTTATAAGTTACAAATTATCATTATTCAATTCAAATCGTTTATTTTGTTTAGGCCTACGGGGGCACTTACAAATTGTCAATTTTACATTTTTTTTTCTTATATCTACTACCGGATCGGAACGCGACCTCGACTGAGAAGATCCGGCAAGAAACTCAGCGGGCTTGTCTTTTTACATGTCATATATTTTTTTTATCGCCAGTTGCTTATATTCAATAATTACAACGGGTAGTAGATATTAACATAAATATTATAATAGCTCCAGTGTGTTGCCTTTTGATGTTAACAAGAATTACACAAATAATTCGGACTAGTAGGGCAATACACGCTACGCTTTGACATTATTATTGACTGTCGAGATTTGAGCTGCTTACTCCCAAGCTGATTTATCATCCAAATAATCCGAGATTTTGTAATAACCCTTTGCACTGAGTTTAGTTTTACTAATTAAAACTTATTTTAAACTTATTGATAGGTAAATCTCGGATTTCATCGGGAAGCTTATTGTAAAAACGTATACATTGTCCCATAAAAGAATGACTTATTCTGTGGAGACGAGTTACATGTACGGATAGCTTGTGCTTATTCCTTGTATTAATAGAATGAGCGTCGCTCCTTTTCTCAAAATTATTTGCATTTTTTTTAACGTACATGAGATTTTCATAGATAAATTGTGACACAACAGTTAAAGTATTTATTTCTTTAAATTTTTCTCTGAGGGAGATTCTTGGAGCTAGATTGTAAATAGCTCGTATAGCTCTTTTCTGCAGAACAAAAATGGAGTTTAAGTCAGCAGAGCATCCCCAGAGCAGTATGCCATATGACATAACGCTATGGAAATAATTAAAATAAACAATTCTAGCTGTTTCAACGTCGGTTAAGTGCCTGATTTTTTTAACAGCATATTCCGCACTGCTGAGTTTACCCGACAATTTTTTGATATGAGAACCCCATTGCAATTTTGAATCTATAGAGATCCCTAGAAAGACAGTTTCCTCCACAAGGTCCAATTCTGCTCCATTTAGTCGTATATTGGTTCCTACTTGTCTCACATTTGGCGTTGAGAACTTTATACATTTCGTTTTATTCTCATTAAGTAGAAGATTATTTACATTGAACCAATCTACAACTTTAGCGAGTGCGTTGTTCACATCGTCATAATGTAAAAGCTGTCTTTTAATTTTAAATAATAAATTTCATAATATTTTTTTAAAATCTTCGCCAGAGTCACAGGACGAACGGCGGCGCGGCGCACATCAGCTATAAACGGGCGTTTTCAAAGTAGCTTTAAATTTAATAAAATAAAATAAACTGCTGGCTTATAATTATATGTTTTAACATGTACTTTTCATATAGCGTTCAATCATTGATTTCCAATAGAATATAGTTACTAATACGATTAGCTTTGTCGGTGCTAGGTATGTGAACCTCACCCGTATACGGGAGTTTTAAGGTAAAATTAATTAATTGAAATAAATTAAACAATCGTCTTATAATGATAATTTGTAACTTATAAATAATATACAGGATTCGTATATATATATTCAATATAATATAGTTACTAAACCATAATAATTTGTAAGTACCAGGCATGTGAATATCAACTGTAAACGGCCATTTTTAGGGTAACTTTAAATAAATGAAAAAAAATAAACTACCGTCTAATAATTATATCTTTTATCATGTACTTCTTATTTAGCGTCCAAACATTTATTTCCAATAGAATATAGTTGCTAATACCTTTAGCTTTGTCGGTGCTAGGTATGTGAACCTAAGCTGTTCGGGCGTTTTTAGGGTAATATAAATGATCAAAATAAATTAAACTACTGTATAATATTGATGTTTTTTGACATGTACATAGTAGTCTGCATAGGTACATTTATTTCCAATAAAATTTAGCAGCCAATATTATTCATAAGTATGAGAACCAGGTGGCGCCGCTGGAGAGCATACTCCCCAGCGGCGCCACTAAAAATGTCAATTATCTCGGTACCTGGGAAAGGTACATTAAAATACGATATACGTACATTATATACGTTAAACGTACATTTTTTCCCACTATGATTTGTCACTTTTTATCATGGTGGCGCCGCTGCAGAGTATCACGCCTACTTTTGACCTTACGTTAATAAACAACACCAAAAATTTCTTAATGTTGACATTTTTAACAGTAACTCTCTTCAATTTAAAAAGAATGTTAAAGAAATATTGGGAAACTCACTACTTTAACCTCATTTTTTGTTTTTTATTATTTTTCATGTGATTTTATTTCATAGTAAATTATAATGAAGCACGTCTCTGCTACAGTTACCACCTGTCTATAGCTTATCTTTCTAGTAACATGAGGATAACGTAGTGGGTTGCACTTTTACTCATATATTATAATTTCCTACTGATTGTTACAATGTACTGTGCAACTGTTTGTTATCCCTATATATAAATAAATAAATAAATAAATAAACACTAGGGCCTGTATTAAAAAACCTATCTCAAGTCTGAGATCGATCTTAAGTACGTTTTCGACAAGTCATTTTGTACTGATATACCATCCAAGAAGATTCCAAGATCGATCTCAGGCTTAACATTGATTTATTAATTAAAACGGGATTATGATATAATTTTTCTGTATTTTATTTCCAGTTCGCGACTACGAATTAGTTCGTAATCACATAGAACTGACCGGTATCATCGGTGAAGGACAATTTGGCGATGTACACAAAGGTATGCTAAATATTGGGGCCTAGGCAAAGTCAAAAGGGGGACTTTAACTGGACATAGGTTTGCAAAAGGGAATCAACCCACACTAACTCCTGCAGACTAAAATCAACCCTAGCTGAAGTGATTGTATGTTGGTTTCAGTTTGCAAAAGTATTGGTGGTTGGATCCATTCTGCATATCTATATCCAACTTTTCAATATCTGCCTTATCGAGGCACGTATTAATAAATCGATCTTAAATCTGAGAGCGATATTGGAAATGTCATTCTTACGTCATATCAGTACTAAATTACATGTCAAATGCGTACTCAAGATCGCTCTCAGACTTGAGATAGGACTTACAATTGAGTGATTAGGATAGGAGGGAGGGGAAGCACAAAGTGAAGCCAATACTTAGGAAAGTATAAATATATATGTATAGGGTGAATTTTTCAAGTCGGCGGGGATGGCTAAATCCTTAAAGTATGAGGAATAGCGACAAATACTCAAACGAGTCTCCGGCCCGGTTTTGATGCAAACTAAAACTGCAAAATTGGATTTTTGAAAAATCAGTATTCGAGGAATGAAACCCGTTGATTTTGGAAAAATAAAAACCGCGAAATAAAAGCAGTGGTTGGTTAAGCACGCATCTTGTGGGCACTAGGTGCTGGGTACAAAGCCCGGCTCGCACCTCTGGGCTTTTCGAAATCACACATCAAATGATTATCACTTGCTTACTGTGAAGGAAAACATCGTGAGGAAACCTGCATGTCTTAGATAATCTAACAAATTTTGGAAAGATATGGGAAATCCGCCTACCCGCACTGGGCCAGCATGATGGGTTATGGCTTGAATCCCCCTTGTATCATGGGGAGGCCCGTGCCCAGGAGTGGGACGTTAAACGGGCTAAATTATTTACCTATTTATTTAACAAAACCGCACACTGTACTACTAAACCAATCGATAGTGTCGCTAATAAGGATCAAATTCTAGCAAATAATTTGGACCTAGTTTTGTCAAATGGAACCAACCCACATGCACTACTGTAGACCAAAACCAAACTTGTGTTAGTGGATCTAGGTTGGATTCAGTTTGCAGAAGTGTGTATGGTTCCATTTTGCAAAAGTAGGTCCATTTAAGGAAAATGTTTGATGTCTCCGCAGGCACGTGCAGGGTGACGTCCTCGAACCACCCGTCGTTGCGGCGGCAGCTGGCGCTGCAGCAGCGGCAGCAGCAGCAGCAGCAGCAGCAGGGGGCGGGCAGGGGGGCGGGCGCGGGGGCGGAGTGCGCGCTGCCGGTGGCCGTGAAGACCTGCAAGCTGGACGCAGACCTCGACACCGCCGAGAAGTTCCTCGAGGAGGCCTGTCAGTTAATAAATATCGCCAGATGAACACACCAACTGCATTGTCCCAAACTAAGCAACGCTTGTACTATGCGCACCGTACAATGGACTGGGGGCGATCCCGGTGACACCCAGACCTGGGCAAATTACGAAAAGGCCTTTTCCGAAATTTACCCCGACGGGAATCGAACCTGCAGTGAGCCGAGCGGCATACGCTCGAGCCACTGCGCCAAGCGGTCGTCACGCGTTCGTATTTCGTTAAATACGAACATTTTTAACCAGACCGTGATTTTTAGGGTTCCGACCCTCAAAAGGGGAAAACGGAATCCCTTATAGGATCACTTTGTTATCCGTCTGTCTGTATGTCAAGACCCTTTTTTATGCTATTCTATTTCGGTAACAGAACACAATCCCATCAATTGGTCAGAACATCTTTTGGAATTTATTTTTTTCAATTGTATTGTAGTAAGGAATAAGCATAACATGAAATAGAGGGTCTAAGTGCAACTTTCATTTTACAATCACAACGTAAGCGAGTTCGTCGTAACTTCGCGAAATTAATTAATTGTATTAATTTAATTGTATCTCCAAGGGCCGTATTAATAAAGCAATCTCAAGTCTGAGAGGGATCTTAGATTTTCCAACGTCATACAAAATGACTTGTCAATAGCGCACTCACAATCGCTCTCAAAATCGAGATAGATAGATAAATACAGGGGTGCTACTCTTGAAAACGATAATCGATATATCGTGACATTTGTCGTGTCGAATCCTACTCTAAGTTCCATCGTTTTTAATGTCGTATCGATGACTGAACGAACGATTCATAATCCGATATATCGAGCTTAACCCTACTCTTAGGTTTAAATGTCAGACACGAATATTCGAATTTGACAACGACCAACACGTAATTTTTGCGATAATCTCAACGACACCTCTTAGTATGTCGTCGGCATTATCGTTTGGTTACTTTTATAGCAATTCGGTGTAAAATGTCATTTCAATTAGTGATAAATAAATAAAACAAATGCATGATGAGATGTTATATTGATGTTTTTATCAGTGTAGCCATGAGCTCCTCTGCTGACTTCTGTAAAAGTTTTTGATTACAATGTAATGATTCTTCCTGTCCTTGGAAGCCACAGGAAAGAAAATATTGCCCATAGAAGGAGGAGGCGGCAAATGCGGGAACATTTCAATAATATATAACCATTCCCGATGATGAATTTGTCAAGAAGCGATAAAATAAAAATAAAAGCGAGTTTTGTTTAGGATTTATGACCACAGATTAACTCAATACGCTTGTGACCGTACATAGAACAGTCTATAGATAAGACGATGGATAAAGTGAAACGGCGCTATACAAAAAACAGCGAGCGTGAAAGCGCTAGCGAGTCTTATGTATACATATTAGTTCCTTTATCTATTTTTGTGTCTCTGCCCCACAGATAAACCAAATGAGACCATAGAGAATATTCAGGTTTTCAACAAACTTTGCATTTATTATTCGTATCATTCACTCCGAACATAGTCTATGGATACGATACACGACGAGGAATTCGAACATTTGTTAGAGTAGGGTAAGGTCGATATATTCGAAGTAATGTCGTATCGTTTCGAATGTATCGTTGTCGATTTGCAGAGTAGCAGCCCTGGGGTGCTACTCTTGAAAACGATAATCGATATATCGTGACATTTGTCGTGTCGAATCCTACTCTAAGTTACATCGTTTTTAGTGTCGTGTCGATGTCGGAACGAACGATTCATAATCCGATATATCGAGCTTAACCCTACTCTTAGGTTTAAATGTCGGACACGAATATTCGAATTTGACAACGACCAACACGTAATTTTTGCGATAATCTCAACGACACCTCTTAGGACGTCGTCGGCATTATCGTTTGGTTAATTTTATAGCAATTCGGTGTAAAATGACATTTAAATTCGTGATAAATAAATAATAAACGAATAAAACAGTTGCATGATGAGATGTTTGAGATGTTATGTTGATGTTTTTATCAGTGTAGCCATGAGCTCCTCTGCTGACTTTGTAAAAGTTTTTGATTACAATGTCATGATTTTTCCCTTTGAAGCCATCAGGAAAGTAAATATTGCCCATAGAAGGAGGAGGCAGCAAATGCGGGAACTTTTCAATAATATATAAGCATTCCCGATGATTAATTTGTCAAGAAGCTATAAAATAAAAGTAAAAGCAAGTTTTGTTAAGGTTTATGACCACAGATTAACTCAATACGCTTGTGACCATACATAAAAAGTCTATAGATAATACAATGGATAAAGTGAAACAGCGCTATACAAAAACAGCGAGCGTGATAGAGCTAGCGAGTCTTATGTATAAATATTAATTTCTTTATCTATTTTTGTGTCTCTGCCCCACAGATAAAACAAATGAGGCCATAGAGAATATTCAGGTTTTCAACAAACTTTGCATTTATTATTCGTATCATTCACTCCGAACATAGTCTATGGATACGATACACGACAAGGAATTAGAACATTTGTTAGAGTAGGGTAAGGTCGATATATTCGAAGTAATGTCGTATCGTTTCGAATGTATCGTTGTCGATTTGCAGAGTAGCAGCCCAGGCTGAACTTACCTGTGGTTGTTCTCAGATATAATGCAACAGTTCTCCCACCCGCACATCATCGGGCTGGTGGGCGTGTGCAGCTCCCCGCCTATATGGATCGTCATGGAGCTCGCGACGCTCGGCGAAATGCGGGCGTACTTACAACAAAATTCACACAGGTAAGGGCCATCCATAAATTACGTCACACGAATTTCATGATTTTTTGACCCCCTCCCCCGTCCTTGTCACATCTGGTCACATTTGTGAGACCCCCCCCTCTACCTAGTGTTATGTCACATATTTTGCAATTTTACATTTAGAAATTAAAACAGCTGTTCCGAAATTATTTTTATTCCTATTTAAATAATGTTTCAATAAAACAAACTTCAAATCAACCATAGGCATGAAAATTAACTTGACATAAAAATATAAATTTATAGTCATGCAGACAGATGTCCAACTATTTTTATATAATTCTTTAGTAGGTATGTATTTTAAATTTAGTGTTGTAATACTTAGATATAACATATTATATTTTGAAAAAAATGTGGTGTCACAAAATTTGCGACCCCTCCCATCCCTTGACCCCTAACGTGACATCCGATAACTGGACATGGTTTTGCAAAAAGGAACCAACCCACACGTACTCCTGCAGACTAAAATCAACCCCAGGTGAAGGGGTTGTAGGTCGGTTTCAGTTTACACAAGTATGGGTGGTTGGATCCATTCGGCATATCTATATCCAACTGAAAACTAACATGCGTTTCAAATCACTACATAGTGTAAAACAAAGTCGCTTCCCGCTGTCTGTCCCTATGTATGCTTAGATCTTTAAAACTACGCAACGGATTTTGATGCGGTTTTTTATAAGATAGAGTGATTCAATAGGAAGGTTTATATAATACAGCATAATATAGTAGAGAAACACTGATAATTTTAGAGTCGTGCGAAGCCGTCGCTAGTAACAAATAAAGAAAGAAAGGAAATAAACTTGAAATCACACAGAACGTTCCAACAACGGTTTACAGTTTCCATGTGACGTCTCTGTGTGAATTGCGGCTTCTACTCAGCTTATTGCTGGTACGAAGTATACGCCGCAACCAGCGCTTATTTCAGTGTATTATAATAAGACAGGACTCTAAAGAAATAATGGAAATATATTTTGATTGACATTATAACGTTCCAACAATGGTTAATAGAAAATTAGTAAAATAAAAATATAATAAACCTCAATTTAATTAACGTCTCTGTGTGCATCCAGTGCTGGTATTTCAGTAAATAAGAATAAGACTGTACTTGTCACTAACTTCATACTGACAATCATATAAAAGTAGCGTTAGCACACAAACTAAATAATGTAATAGTTAAAAACAAGGAGAAAGATTTTCATTTAAAAATTTACCCAGATTTCTTATAAATTTCTCGTTAAATTTATTTTTTTATTTATTTAATTTATTTGGCTCTTCAACAATGACTACACTATAACGATTACAATAGATCACTCCAGACTTAAGTTTAAGTGCTCATTACTTAAAGAAGAGCACTACATGCACTAAATTTTACGCATAAACATCTATGGGACAAAGAGAGAAAAAAAAAAAAATTACGAAAAATTGCAATTTAGAATTATACACATTAAGTTAGATAGGATATACAGTGACAGTAACAGTTTAACGACAAATATTTTACGAAATGCACCTAAAGATTCTCTTCATGATAGGAACAGATGTAAGAAATAAATCAATATCTTCATGGTGTATTTTGTATACAGCATACATTCTGGAAAGTGAGCAATGCTGCCTTAAATTGGTATTGCTTTTTGGCATGCAAAATAGCCTCCTATTGTTACTTCTTGGTCGGTTTCGCGGCACATGGAAGGATACCTTACTAACTTATACTTATTATTAAAGTCTGGCTTTTCAAGTCTCAAGGGGATTGGGCATCTGACACCCCTACCCCCCTTTGTCATACCCATGTGTCTAAGGTCCGTATTAACAAATTGATCTCAAATCTGAGAACGGTCTTGGAAATGTCATACCAGTACAAAAATACTTGTCGAAAGCGTACTTAAAATCACTATCAGTCTTGACATAGATGTATTAATACGGACCTTAAAGTGAAGGCGCCTGTCGAGCCCGCGAAATTCAAAATTTTCGTTTATTTTTATAGTTTATACAAAATCTGAAAACATTTAAGACAACATTTTGTGATTTACGACAAACACAGTATGCAGTGCGTTTATTAATACATTTATTTTACTCTAAATATTATCACGGTGGATATGATACTAGTTAATCACTATATATACAAAAATTGCCAGATTATCTGGATAGCTGTCGTTCTTAAAATGTTTTAGAGTAAGTTGGATATATTAATAAATGCACTGCACACGGTCTTTGTCGCGAATTACTTTATTATTGTCAGATTTTGAAAAAATTCTAAAAAACCTCAAAAAAATTGAACTTCGCGGGCTAAATGGGCGCTTTAGCCTTAAAACAAGATGAGCATCGATATGTTTAATTGCAGATTAGAAACGTGCACACTAGTGCTGTACATCTACCAGTTGTCGACTGCGCTGAGCTATCTCGAGAGCAAGAAATTCGTGCATAGAGACATCGCCGCGAGAAACGTTCTCGTCTCCACGCCCACTTGTGTTAAGGTTAGTCTGTTTACACTACCAAAATTACTCTTGGTCACAGGGGCGGCGGGGTAGGCTTACGTTTTTGACACGTAGTCAATATCCTCTAGGGCTTTCTAGGGGTCGGCAACCTTTTGAGTCAGAAGATGCAAATATGATTATTTACAAAATTTCAAAGTTTTTAAGGAGCCACATTTTTTTCTTGCCAGCAATAAATAGTACTTACATAAATAAAGTTTTTTGATTAAAAAAACGAATCTATTCAAAACAAAAATATCTATGAAAAGCGAGTACAAGTGGCTGAGAGATAGAAATTGTGCCTAATCCTCGTTAATCGATTCAGAACGATTTTTATTGTTTTTTATTTATAAACTTTTTTTTTTCTTGAGAACTTTATGTTTATTTCTTACTATTTTACATACTATTTACAGTATTAAAACTACTTATCAACTAACTTACAGTAAATATATATAAAAACAAAAACAAAATAATAATTAAAATTATATATACAAAAGTGCCTCCACATCGTCGTCGATGCCAAAAGTGCCCAGCAGGCTGGCTGCATTTCCGCGCTGAATAGCGAGGCTTATTCTTTGCGCGAAAAAGAGACCAGCCCGCCGGTCACGTGATGCGGCGAACAGACGCGCCGCTATCTCCTTGTAGAGGAGACGCGCGTTAGGGCCCCATGAGCCTAATGTTTCGACCCCAAAAGGCTCAAACAAATAGCCTCCAGGAAGGCTACTATATTTGCGCCTCTTGAGGTTTTCAGCCTCTGCAGCAGCAGCGCCAGAACGCATAGACGTGCTTGGAAGATGTGACGGCGCCAGGGTATCAACACAAGTTGCATCCCATACCAGGGGCCGTCCCATCCTCCAAGGCACCAAGGACATACCATCGGGCCTCTTGCCAACTATAAACTAAATAATATTTGCGTATGGAATAGCAGTGATAGCCGATTGGTTAAGCACGCGTCTTGCAGGCTACCAGATCTCGGGTTCAAACCCCGGCTCCAACCTCTGGATTTTTCTAAATCTATGTGCGAATCATAATTTCTATATGATTATCACTTGCTTACGGTGAAGGAAAAACATCGTGATGAAACCTGCATGTCTTCAGTAGATTTAACCAATTTTCGAAAGACGTGAAATCCGCCAACGCAAATCTCGCGCTTCTTCGAGCTATATTCAAATATGGCGAGCAACGTTAGCAAAAAAATATTGAAAACCGCATATATGGATTACTACGTGAATATTAGATGGGAAGGCGGGGGTCTTGGCATATACTTTGCGTGGCTACCAAAGGGGAAAGGGGGGTAAAACATAAAAAATGGGTCATGTAGTATGGTACGTTCCCTTTGCCAAACTGCAATTTTGTAATCGCCTTGCAGCTTGTCTGAAAAGACTCTTAGTCTTCGTGATTTGCTGATTAATTAGTATCTTCGTAAACCAGCTAGCGGACTTCGGCCTGTCCAAGATGGTGGAGGACAAGTCTTACTACAAGGCGTCGCGCGGCAAGCTGCCCATTAAGTGGATGGCGCCTGAGTCCATCAACTTCAGACGGTTCACCTCTGCATCTGATGTGTGGATGTTTGGTAAGTCTGGTCTAGATTCACCTCTGCTTCTGATGTTAGGACTTATGGGAAGACTTGTCTGGATTCACCACCGTCTATCATGTGTAGATATTCCATAAGATTTGTTTAGACTCACCTCCATCTATGATGGGTAGATATACGATAAAATTTGTCTAGATTCACCTCCATCTATGATGCGTAGATATTCGATAAGACTTGTCTAGATTCACCTCCATCTATGATGCGTAGATATTCAATAAGACTTGTCTAGATTCACCTCCATCTATGATGCGTAGATATTCGATAAGATTTGTCTAGATTCACCTCCATCTATGATGCGTAGATATTCAATAAGACTTGTCTAGATTCACCTCCATCTATGATGCGTAGATATTCGATAATACTTGTCTAGATCAACCTCTGTCGATCATTCGTAGATATTCGATAAGATTTGTCTAGATTCTCCTCATACTCTGATTTTTGAAGGTTCAGCAAAACTAGTCTTAATTAAATTGCTGTTATCATACGAGCTGGCGCGACCGCGTTACTATGACAACCCTCTCACAGACGATCAGCGTAAAGTAGTATAGCTGTGTTTCGTATGACAGACAGAGAGCTGAAAGCGCGATAGTCCAACCAACGGTCCTCTCTCTTTCACTCTCCCCTTCAGGAGGAGTATTTACGATTAACAGAAAGTTTCCGATACAGAAGGTTTCCGAGCGTTAATTACAGTTTCCATCTTTCTTTTACTAATGAGTAAGATGAAGGATGAGCGCTATTGTTTCCGACTCGGAAACTTTCCGATGAGGAAATGATTGTGAATACTCCCCAGGTTGGCAACGTGCCAGTAATAATCCTTTGGTATTGCAAGGCCCTGCCTATAAGCTACGGTCACCTCCCAACATCAAGCGGCTCGTACGCTCGTTTGCCGACAAATATTATGTAATGATATTAATTGAAAATTTTGAAAAACCCCTATGTGACGACTTTTTAAACTACAAAAGAGATGATAATTTTTAAAATGCGGATCGGATTTTCATGCAACATACCTGAGAACACTTTCGATCAGAATACCTTTCTAACAAAAAAAAAACAACATTAAAATCGATTCATCCGCTTTGGCGCTACGATGCCACAGACAAATACACATTTACACATGTTAAACTTATAACACCCTCTTTTTTCGCGGCGGCTTAAAAATAATATAAGTAGATAACGACCGCTTGGCGCAGTAGTTCGGGCGTAGGCCGCTCGGCTGCAAGACTACAAGTGGCGGTTGCGGGTTCGATTCCCGCCGGAGCAAATTTCGGAAATTTCCACTGGTCTGGGTGTCACTGGGATCGGCCCCAATTCATTGTACGGTACCCATAGTGCATGCATTGCTTAGTTTGGGACCGTACGGCTGGTGTGTCAGTCTGGCGGTATTGATATTGATATTAAACGGTGGCCCAGGCGTGTGCATGTGGGAGATCCTGATGCTGGGCGTGAAGCCGTTCAGCGGCGTGAAGAACAACGACGTGATCGGCAAGCTGGAGAACGGCGAGCGGCTGGCGCTGCCGCCGCGCTGCCCGCCGCGCCTCTACCCCGTGCTGGCGCGCTGCTGGGCCTACGAGCCCTCGCAGCGCCCCGCCGCCGCGCTGCTCAAGGAGACGCTCTTGTACGTACGCACCGCTCACTGACACTCACGACACGCTGACGTCACACTTATTACTCGCTGCCGCCTTCACAAACGAAAATGTTTCCGTGTCGCGAACAAAAACTTCCATCCTTCTTCTAATTCATTTTTAAAAGAAGGATGGAAGATCTTTTCTTCGCTTATGGAAAACTCTAGAGAGTGGGATTTAGGCCGCAATCCGCCACGCTGGCCCAGTGCGGCTTGAAAACTTGCAGGTTTCTTCACGATGTTTTCCTTCACCGGAAGCGAGTGATACACATCATATTGTAATTACCGACAGCTACTCAATTATGAGAAGGTGACGGCGTGAGTTTATAAGTGATATGTGTGTTGTGCAGTGAGATCTTGCAAGAGGAGCGCAGCTCGGCGTGGGAGACGATGCGGCGCGAGAACCGGCGCGTGGCCGCCGCCTCCGCCGCCGACGAGCCGCCGCCCAAGCCGCAGCGCCCCGCCAACAACATCGCCGGTCAGTGACACGCCCCTCTCTGCCTACCCTCCCCCTCTTCCCCTTAAGCAGGCGCCGAGTCTGCTTAACTCCGCCTTGACATTCGAGCCATCGGTTGACAATCGTAAAATATAAATGTAAAAGGAAAAAATGGAACCCCTATAGGATCACTTTGTTGTCCGTCCGTCTATAAGTATTTGGGTCTAAACAAAATAAACGATTTGACTCTGACTTTGTATACCATGAATAAATAAAAATATATTGCCAACAGTCGCGGAGTCAACTACACCGCAGCCCACCGGCGCCGCGCAAACCTACATCGTCGCGCAGAACCCGCTCGTGCTGGCGCACCTGCTGCGGGAGAACCAGGCGCGCGCGCTCGACCCGCAGGCCTACACCACCCCCGCCTCGGTATTCAACACCGTCGCCGTCGACTTCGCCGACAATCTACCGGACAAGGACCCGGACATCGTCGAGAAGATCATCCACCCCAAGCCGGATGAGACCATAGACATCCCCCTCCAAACCGCCCCCATCCCCGCCGCCAGCCTGCAGAAACTCGACCCCATAGTACCGTCGGACTCGGACGAAACGTTGACAGTCGTCGTCGGCGCTCGCGAGAGCTGCGACAATCTCTGTCAGAATATGTCAGTGTCCCCCCGCGCTGACGGCCCCTCCCCCCCTGGAGAGGTCGCCTCCCCCCCCGAACAGTATGCGAACCGAGTTCGGTCGTTGGAGAGAAACACCAGGGGTACTTTTTCTAGCGCGGAACGAGCGCCCGTCAGAATGGGGTCGTTGGAGCGGAATGCCAGAGGTAGCTTGTCGCATAGAGGATCTCCCGTCCCTGTCGCACCTTTCACGAGGCAGCATTCCGTCCCCGCTTCTCCCCCTCCGCGAGGCCGCAGAGAACAAGACATAGGTCAATTCTCAGTCCAGGGCGCGTTGAACGCTCAACTGGCCGCCAGTGTTATGAACAAAATGAGGCAGCAGCCGGAACCTCCTCTTGTCGAAGAAATATACGATTTCGGTGGCGATAACGTTAAAAGTTGCGTCGCAATCGCGGCTCAAAGAGCGATGGTGAAACCCCAGTACCGGCCCACGGTCTCTGCCATGTCGGCGTCGCATCCGACCTCTTATGGGGTCCCAGTGGGGGTAGTACAAGGGATACCGTATTCCCCCACCCAAGTGAAGCCTCTATCCAAAGTCCCCCAAGGGTTTCTGAGGTCAGCTAGCCCACAACCTTACCCGGGACAGATAGGTCCCCACTTTACCCCTTCGCAGCCGATGGGCGTCGTTACCCCAATGTCGTATATACCCCAGCAGGGGTACGCTCATAACATAGTGCAGGGGGCTCAATCGATGTATAGGGCTCAAGTGTGCCAAACGGGGGGTTTCGCATCCAATGCTGGCTATCAAGGGCAGCCACGGCCGCAGTTCGTTTCGGCGTCGTCAGTGGACTCTCAAACGTTGTATGCGTCGAGGCAGGAATGTTCTGCAACGCCGGCCACGAGTAACTCGACGCAGCCGATACAGGTGACTTTGATTGCAGGCGTGAGGTTATAGAATAGGCATGTTGAGTTTTTGTTGAGCGTCTAGGCTGGCTATCTGGTCGTTGTCGACAGAGGGTCAACGGAGTTTATTGTTTTTAATATTCATTGGAAGCATGCTGTCTACACAGAAAAGAAATGTTGGAATATTGGTAGATATTCAATGAAAAATACTTACCTATTAGACTGTGATACGTATAGACATTTTTTATATTTAATTTTAGTCCTTAAATATACTGGCAGTACGTTTTTACTGGCAATGGTGTTGCCTGCTCATATTCTGTTGCTGTTCCTGGGAATGTACACCACCTTGTATTCATTGAAAAGAGTTACCATTGAGTTTCTTGCCGGATCTTCTCAGTAGAAGCAGCATTCCGAACCGGTGGTAGATTCTGACTATTCATATATGCTTCGATGGCTTACATGAATAAAAACAATTTTGAGTTGAGTTGAGTTGAGTATTCAATATAAAGTTTCTATTGCATCCAAGTTCTAAGCGTAGAGGAAAATAAAAGTACACCGAAACACCAATTAAAGTAAAGCTCAACATTTTGAATAAATTTACATGATAGAAATAAGAAATATCGATCGCTTACACACTTCATTCTGGCTATTCTGGTTAATCGACCACAACAAGTTTGCAACCCTATTCCAACATTTTTTTTCGACAACGACAAAATGGCGGTGTCTTATTTCGCGCGTTTTTATGAATGTGTGTAGATATGGAGTAAGCATGCTCGAGGTGTTTAGTAGGAATATCGTGTTATATATTATGTATATTTTTGTACTTATTTCATTTATTTTTTGGCAACATTATTGGACATTTTAAATATAGTCAAAATGAAAAAAATTACCTGTTTATGTATGTGTGTATATTATTTGTAAATAATCCTTGGTTTACATTTTTTTTCTTGTAAATTAGTATTTGGTGTTTCTTTTTTTACAGAGATTTTGTGTCCGTTGGGTTTCTCCGGTAGATTGTTGGTTTTTATTTTTTTTATAATTTTTCTTTTTTATCGAAATCATTTGTGAAAATTGTTTATGTATTTACATAAAGTTTTTTATTTTTTTCTTACTTTTATTTAATTAATATTTCACATTTGATTTCATTGATTACAAAAGAACTAACATTGGCGGTTATAAACAAATATTTAAAAAAAATACCTAAATTCCTGTCTGTTTCTGGTACTGTGCCTGTGGAATAACTTGTCCAAATCATTTACTAAAACATTTTAATAGTCTGTACAAAATACTGACAATGGCATAATAATACTAACAGCAATGTTAGTTCTTAAAATATAAATAAGTTATACTAAGATTTTTAACTAGCAACACTTTTTGTATAGTATACGAAGTGAGATTTTACTAAAAATATTTTTTCTCAAAAAAGTATTGCTCTCTTGAATAAATACATGCCTAATCGTGTTAATCTGGCTGAAATAGAATATTCAAAAATATATTAGAATTTGCTAAAGACCAAATCAATTAATGACCCTTGAAGAAAGCCGAGCAAATTCATGGACATGTGAACTGCAATATTAACCCTTATATCAAACGCAACAGAGTCCGGATTTCGACACGGAACAAGCGGTGGAAAGGCGGCTGCTAGCGGAGCTCGCGAGACAGCAACATCAGAGCGAAGAGGACAGGCGATGGTTACAAATGCAAGAAGAAAACTTGGTAAGCTACTTTATGCTGACCATAGACTTAAAAATACTACATAAAAGATCCTGGCCAAGAACTTTATACATTTTAATACAAGCTTCTTGATCCTGACTTACTTACGTATTATTTTTTTGCGTTTGGCATAGCTTTTTTGCATTTAGCCACTGTCAATAAATTCATTTTTTTAACGTTTTATTATGTGTCCAGCAAAGGTAGTCCCTCGGCTGAGCCTTTTGTAGCCTCCAAACCCTATGGCCAAAAAATTGGACACTACTGAAAAAATATATTTTACCACTTTTAGACTCGTATTAATAAATCGATCTCAAATCTGATAGAGATCTTGGAAATGCCATTCTTATGTCATTCCAGTGCAAAATTACACGTCATAAGCGTCCTCAAGACCGTTCTCAGACTTGATATTGATTTATTAAAACAAGCCTTAATCCCACTGCCCAGACTCTACACATATTGATGAACATAAAATATAATGGGTAGTTAATATTGCACCAACATTACAGATTATAATTATATTATAACTAGCTGTGCCCGCGACTTCGCCCGCGTGGAATTTAATTGACAAAGTTTCATACAAACTTTCATCCCTTATTTTATCCCCTTGGGGGTAGAATTAATCAAAATCCTTTCTTAGCGGATGCCTACGTCATAACATCTACCTGCATGCCAAATTTCAGCCCGATCCGTCCAGTGGTTTGGGCTGTGCGTTGATAGATCACTATGTCAGTCAGTCACCTTTGAGTTATATATATTTAGATTAAAATAAACACAAGTTTTGGCAATTAAAACAAAAATGGCCACATTACTTTCCAATTCCCGCCGAAAATTCAAATACAGATGACGACCGCATGGCGCAGTGGTTCGAGCGTAGGCCGCTCGGCTCACTGCACATGGTGGTTTCGGAAATGGCCTATTCATAATTTGGGGTGTCACTGAGATCGCCCCCAGTCCATTGTACGGTACCCATAGTACAAGCTTTGCTTAGTTTGGGACCATACAGTTGGTGTGTCAGTCTGGCGATATTATTATTACAGTTCTTATAAAAATAAATAGAAGACACGATAGAGTAGATATTGCGGTCTCTCTTATACATTAGGATAGTGAATAGAACAACAATATACTTAGTTTAATCATGTTTAGTGTTCCCTCCATCTTATGTGTTAAGTTTACTTTGTCCAGAAGAAGCGTCTGTCCAGCGTGCAGCTGTCGGCGGAGTCTGAGCCTGGCGCGGAGCCCCGGCCTCCCGACGCGACCCAGACGACGTCCATGCACGACACGAGGACATCTAGTCAGCCCCACTCAGGTTATTATACAAAATACATCGTTATTATTATTAACTAGGTGACCCGACAGACGTTGTCCTGTCTTAACTTTGATTATTGAATTCGAATTGTTCCGCTCAACTTTCTTAATTTTTTAATTCATAAGAAGAACCTTCTAACAATTATAAATACAACAAAGAATTAGCGAAATCGTTCCATCCGTAACGTACGCATACAATGCATCCATACACCGTGGACATTCCTTCAGTTCGTACCAAGCGTTTCGCTTCCACTTTTATTGTGCGTACTGCCAAGGAATGGAACACCTTGCCGGCGTCTTTGTTCCCGGTTGACTATAACCTGGATGTTTTCAAGTCGAGAGTGAACAGGTACCTTCTAGGCAAGTATGCACCACCGTAGACCACATCGTCACTCTCCATCAGGTGAGATTGTGGTGAAATAGTTGCATATATCGAAAAAAAAAAAAAAAAAAAAAACCGTTCACGCGTGATGCGATGACCAAGGAAATAGAGATTCATTGTTATATATGTCGCCGCCAAATAGCTTAATTCGCCGTTCAATTAACAGCCTAGGCATTTAACTAAACAGCGCCGTTCAACTAACGGCCTGAATGATATTCAGCCATTTGATCAAACAGCTAGGCAAATGACTTGGATCGATGACGTTTAACTACTTGCCTAGCCGTTTAATTACCTGCCTAGCCTGTTCATTTCAATTTAGTTCTACTTTCTGCCACCTAGCGCCGAAACTCACCAAACTGTCAATATCTCTATATTCCATATTCTCTTTGGTCAATATGGCGTCGGAAAAAAACAACTTTGATGGAATAATTTTATTAGGTACTTAGGTTTTTTACAATTTTTATAGATCCACCGAATTTATTCGCCGGGTGGGACTTCTGTGGGGTCATAAAAAAAATAACCCTAACCTAAACCCAGCCAGGTCGTTCTGCTTGGGTAGTATTTTGAAAAAGTTTTGTAGTACTTAAATGTCAACCAGTTGCCTAAGCATTAGCCAGCCAGTTTATTAAATGTTGTAATAGACGATACGGCTGAATATCATTCAGGCCGTTAGTTGAACGGCGCCGTTTAGTTAAGTGCCTAGGCTGTTAATTGAACGGCGAATTAAGCTATTTGGCGGTGACATATATATAGATTTATTTATGTTCAGTACAAATTGCAATCGGAATACAACAAAAAATATGATTACGAGTTGGATTGTAATCTAAATAGGTGTGTACACGGCTAAACAAAATACGTAGACAACTTGAAATAATAAATATATTTTTCTATTTAAGTAAGTATGATTTGTTACAGCGGCAAATTCATCGGAAACGAGTCCCGCGAACACAGTGAGACCACACGAGAGAACACCCAGTGAGGACAAGGTACTGATATGATTTAATTAACTTATTAATGTTTTTTGTTAATGTAAAATTTTACGTCAGATAATTCATGTGTTAAGGCCGCATTACACTCGCAGCAAGAATTCTCGGCAATATTTTTAGCAAGAATTTCGTGATCATTGTCTTGGTTTTGTCTGGTCGTAGGCGTCGCTGCTCGGGTGGCTTCACCGGATTTTCTGAAAATCGATATACGAGGGCGACACTGAAAGTTTTTAGAACTGGCTACTTGTAAACGATATAATTAAAAAATAAGTTCAAATTTTGAAAATGGAACTTGCCAATATTATTGTGTATGTATTTTATTCATGTGTCATTTGTTTACGATTTAGCGGCAAATTAAAAATTGTCTCTGTTACGTCAGCATGAATCTAAAGCTAGAAAATACCTCGCAGTAGGATCCTCCTTCACCACGGCAACGCTTCGTCACACACCGCCAAGCAAACAATCAACTACTTGGCGACATCAGACGTGGAATTACTGGGTCACCCGCCCTATAGTCACGACCTCGCACCTTGCAATTTTATTTATTTTCATAAATAAAAGAAAGACTTCGAGGAAAACGTTTTATGGACGCCGAGGAAGCAGTGGCTGCGATTCAAAATGTCCTCGAACCCCTAAGGATGAGTGGGCAAACTGCTTTTCTCAGTGGTTCCATCGGATGCAGCGATGTAGTAAATGGACACTATTTGAAAAGATATAATTAAACTAGTAACTCGCTAGTTTGTACAGTGTTTAATTTTCTAAAAATTTTCAGTGTCACCCTCGTATCCGATATTCCGAGAAGTGATATTTTTGTAATTTTGAAGACAGAATAATAGTTTTACAAAGAATTGCATTGCGTTCTAAATTGATTGTAACTGAGTAGTATGGGTGTTTGTGGTGGGGCAGGGTCGGTCAGCGGACGCGTCGGAGCCGGTGTACGCGGCGACGACGGCGGTCGTGCGCGGCGTGATGCGGCTCGCGGGCGCGGCGCAGCGCGGCGCGGCGCCGCCCGCCGTGCTCGCCGCCGTGCGCGCGGTGGGCGCCGACCTGCGCGCGCTCTGCGCCACCGTCGACCGCCTCGTCGTGCCCTTCCCGCACGCGGCGCAGAGGTAAGCCTCTCTCGCTCTGCGCAGCGCGGCGCGGCGCCGCCCGCCGTGCTCGCCGCCGTGCGCGCGGTGGGCGCCGACCTGCGCGCGCTCTGCGCCACCGTCGACCGCCTCGTCGTGCCCTTCCCGCACGCGGCGCAGAGGTAAGCCTCTCTCGCTCTGCGCAGCGCGGCGCGGCGCCGCCCGCCGTGCTCGCCGCCGTGCGCGCGGTGGGCGCCGACCTGCGCGCGCTCTGCGCCACCGTCGACCGCCTCGTCGTGCCCTTCCCGCACGCGGCGCAGAGGTAAGCCTCTCTCGCTCTGCGCAGCGCGGCGCGGGTTAAGGCTCCTGCACACTCTAACCCAAAATTCTCGGCAAGAATTCTTGACACCTCACTGCTCCTCTCTTGAAATTGTCGTTTAATTCCAGGGAGGTGGAGATGGCCCACCAGGTGCTCAGCAAGGATATGGCGGCGCTGGTGGAGGCGATGCGGCTCGCGATACAGTACGCCAATACCACGCTGCAGCATGAGTACACTAAGTGAGTAGCTTATAAAACCGTCACCACCAAATTACAAGAATCTCGGCCGGCAAGAATTCTTGCCAGTATCTTAACAAGAACTTTCAGACTAAGAGAATAATCATATAAAGTCGCAAGAATAATATAGGGTGTTCACTCTCGTTCTCGACATTTCTCGCCCTTTCTACCAAGGTGCAGTGCTGGTTTTACATAATATAAACGTCCCCCAGGCTTATCGAGATAACCGAGACAAGTTAATCTGTTATAGTAAAATATTACTAACACGTTCTTCAATAAAAATGTTGACTTCCATGAACAGGAACATGCTTGCGGCCGCCCACATCCTCGCAATGGACGCCAAAAACCTCCTAGACGTGGTCGACTGCATCCGCGAGCGGCACCCCTCCATCGACTGGCGCTCCGCCCTCGACCCGGACCCAACCCCCACGAGCCCCCCACCGCAAGTCATCAACCCGCAAAACCAAACGCTGACGTCACAAAACCAGGTATTCGCCGCACAAAACCAAATATTTATACCGCAAAACCCAATACTGAGCAATCAGTCTTCGACACAAGAAGACGACACGCCATCGCCTAAGCCCGACTTCAAAGTCAACCAGCCGGTCACGACTAGTTTCACGAGCGTAGACCAGCCACCGAAAGAGCATAGCAGCCTGCCTGTAACATCGAACCGGGTGTCGGCGCTCATACACAACTACAATCTGTACGGCAATGTCCGCGAGCCGCAACACATTTACGGCAACGCCGAGTCTAGTTCGTTCCAATTCCCGTCGGGTTCCGATGACGTCACAATTGACTCGGCGCCGATGGAGTCGGTCAAGAGTCGCGTGCAAGCGATCAGCGGGAAGCTCGACTCGGTCGGCAGAAAGACGGCCTCGCTCGAACAGAATGTTGGCCACACCGATCAAGGCTGAATGTGTGTGGCGTTCCTTACAGCTTGTAGTTGCGGTTTTGTTTGTGTGTGGTGTGTTGACGTGGGTGAGGTGGTTGGAGCTGCTAGACGGCATGTCAATTAAAATAGAGTTAATAGTAGGGCTAAATATCTAGATCACGGTAATATTTTATGAGGTCGTTCTTTGCTTTTGGTAATTGCGACTCTTACAATTTAAAATTAACATCGCTGTCGACTAATGTCTGCAATATCCGACTTTAATCATAATGCCTTAAATACTATTAACGCCCAGCCTCAGCCCATTGTCTTATAAACAACCCCAGCCCATTGCCTTAAATCCTATTAACGACCCCAGCCCATTGTCTTAAATTCTATGAACAACCCCAGCCCATTGTCTTTAATTATATTAACGACCCCAGCCCATTGTCTTATATTCTATGAACAACCCCAGCCCATTGTATTTAATTATATTAACGACCCCAGCCCATTGTCTTAAATTCAATTAACCACCCCAGACCATTATCTAGATGATTTCTATGTACTTGCTCCAAAGCACTTCATTCATACGTCAACGCATCAATTCGACAGCTTTATTACTAGGCTATGACTAAACGATGTTAGAACCATTAGTTGTATTCACCGGAATATGCTCATGGTGTTCAATCATTTGCCGCTTTCAATAGACGCTTCGACGATACAGGATGCTCAATATTATGTACCTACTGTAGATGTTATTTATTAACTGGTCCATATTAGGGCATAACGTGAATAATTAACTTTTATCTTGCATCTTGCTCAAACACAATTTGTGTGTGAATGTTGCATTCCGCTCAGACGCTTGGCTTTTACAGCTGGATGTGTTGGTGAGCTATTACAGGGCCCATTCAACACTGCGAAGACACAAGCAGCTGTTTGGCATCTAATTTTATGATATAACTCTATCTATCTTTTACTCACATTTCCTTGGTAATATGGGCCCTACTAAACAACTAATAGTCGCACCAATTCGGTTGGACCTGACCGTTTATCAGCTATCTTACTTTTTCTCATAAATCTGTCCCTCTCCGGAGAGCAGTGCATCTGTTAGTGGTAATACAAATATATGTGTGTTTAGGGACCTGACCAAACGGCCCTGCAGATCGGCAGCGAAATTGGGACGTGAATGGCTAGTAAATGTGCCCTGGTGTGGACTAGATGTAAGCGAGCCAAAATAAGTTATTGTCGTTCGATGTCCATCCATGTATAACTTCATATTAATATGTTTATCCATCGGATATTATTCATATAAATACATTAACCTTATTGTGATTGTGGATAGCGGATTTGTGGTACTATTGTCGTTGGCTATTGGCACACGATATGCGAATTGATATGTTAACTTCTCACTAACATTGTTCAAATAATAAGTTTTCGCTCAGGATAACTTGCTTTATATTTAAGGCGAAGGCGCCTGTCTAGACTGCGAAATTCAAAATTTTCGAGTATTTTTATAGTATATCCAAAATCTGAAAACATTTAAGACAACATTTTGTGATTTGCGACAAACACAGTATGCAGTGCGTTTATTAATACATTTATTTTACTCTAAATATTATCACGGTGGTTATGATACTAGTAAATCACTAAATATACAAAAATTGCCAGATTAATCTGGATAGCTGTCGTTCTTGAAATGTTTTAGAGTAAGTTGGATATATTAATAAATGCACTGCACATGGTCTTTGTCGCGAATTACAAAATGTGCCTTTTATTATTGTCAGATTTTGAAAAAATTATAAAAAATCTCAAAAAATTTGAACTTCGCGGGCGAGATGGGCGCTTTAGCCTTAAATCGTTACTCAGTACCACACTCTGAGCGTGGTACCAGTAGTTTATTTGCTTAATTAAATATCCTTCACATTTTGCTTATAAATTAAGATTTTGATATATTTTGGTAGAGGTTAATGTTTGGCGGAAAATATCTATCGTCTACCATAAATGACTTGAAAATTTTTCACCCAAAATTGACACCCAAATTTCTCGCTAATTTGAAACGTGCATCAATTAACAGACGCGTATGCCACAAAAACGCTATCTACAAATACATATTACATAATAAAATTTATAATATGTTCATTCATTTCATGAGCGTAGCGGGCGGTATCAATATTCGGATGTTAAAAATTTTTGAGCCCAAAAGACTCATTCCCAAAAAAACCTTGCTTTTTTATTCTTGCCGTGTGCATTAAGCCGTTCAACTAAATATTAGTAGCGTTTTACATACCCATAAAACGCTTGTTGTGTCCGGAGACTTATTCGGGGTCATTTAAACATATATTTGAGTTTAGTCCTTCCGTTTCGCACAGTTTCATCGCTATGTTCAGGTATGTATCCCTCCCATTTGAGGCTTGGTGACGTATTTCCGGTGGAACTTTTCCAGGCGACATCTTAGGATGTGTACTTCATTGCGGCCTCAAATAACTGAAAACTTTAAATTAAACAACAACCAGGCAGAATTAAAAAGTATGACCCCGAATAAGTCTCCGGACACAACAAGCGTTTTATGGGTATGTAAAACGCTACTATTGTGTCCTACGGCCTTATTCGGGGTCATTTAAACATATATTTGAGGCATTGTTTGTTATCGCCTGGTGACCCGGACGCCAATGTGTATGAACGCGTGTAATTAAGAACTAAAAGAAATATAATAACAATAAGAAGATAAAAGATACATACCCATTTATTTTTATTACTAGTACTTACTCTCTCTCAATTTACTTATCTTCTAATATTTCGTAATCAATAAGTATTCAATTTGAATATATGTATTTATTTAAAGCTATTTAATTTATTGCCTGAAAAAGATGGCTCAATGATCTATCATTTACAGTGGGCTGAATACTCCTTAGTTCCTTTCTATAAAACCTCTTGAAGGTATTTTCTGATCTCCAGTTTGCTCTTGACATGATTACTTCCAAGGATTCATTATCCAGCCAACTTCTTGAAGCCACTGCAGAACGAAAACTACCAGGGGTAGCGTTAATACCTGCTTCTTTCAAAATGGACTTAACCCAACCAGCTATAACAGTGCGCGAGGCAGCTTTAGCCTGTCCGTTAACAGTAACAAATAATCTGTCACTGGAACACGCCGTACGACGAGTGTTTCCAATAAGCATTAGCTGCTTAAGCCACCCAACTGGATCAAGATTCCGATTTTGTGAGTTACTTAAAAGCTTCCATCCTGATTGAACATAATTTTCTGAATCAGTTTTTGAACCAAAATGTGGCCAGAACAAAATACCGTCTTCATTAATAATACACCTCTCCTCTGAAACACTCAAAAGCGTAAGATCATGAACCCTTCGTCCCGAACACAATAGTAACAGAACTGCACAGATCCGTGAAACCTCGAACAAACTCTGGGTTGTAACCGTTCTTCCCTGCAACCAAAGAACTAAAGAATGAGTGTCCCAAATAGGGCCCGGACGTGCCTTAGGTGTATTTAAGGCTATAGATTTTAGGATTTGTTTCACTAAAATATTTGAACTTAACCGAATTTCATTCGTAGCATTGCAAAGAGTTGACACAACAGATTTGTGAAGTAAAATAGTACGATATGACAACTTTTCTTTTAAGTGTAGATCAGCTAGAAATTTTGCCAAGTCTGCTCCCGAAGGGTTCGAAAAATTTATTCCTGATGATTCGCACCATGTCAACCATCTGCGCCAGGCCGGTTTATAACTGTTAACGGTTGATGATCTCCAGCCATGCCGGAGTAAGACTTTTTGTTCCTCAGTCCAATCAACTATAGATTCTGTCCACCCCCACATCTCCAAATTTCGAGTATCAGTTCTTCGATCCGTGGTGGTGGTCGGCCCGTTGCTGTGTCCCTCAACACCTTGTCTAACCTGTGCAGTGTGAACGGTGGCGCCGTCGCACGAGCTTTCAAGTCCGCTCTCCAAAAAGCTCGAGACCACCTCGGTGCCACTACTAAAAATATCCCTGTTGCCTGATTCAATTGCATCAATACTCGTGGCATTAGGTTCGGAGGAGGAAAGACCCATGCTATTTCGAAATTCCATGGGATGGCAAAAGCGTTGTGCCTCCATGCATTCTGATCGCGCTGGTCTAGAGACCCATAACGGGGAACCACGTGAGCTGTGCTTGACGCAAATAGGTCCACGTCCGGGGTACCCCATTTTGCGAAGACTACCTCCGTTACCCTGGGTAACAGATGCCATTCCGGTAGTGTCGACTGGCGGGACAAACTGTCCGCAATGCTGTTGTACTTCCCTGGTATGTGGTGAGGGATTACGTGAATGCTGTACTTCTGTAAAACATGAAAAATTTGATAGGTTAAATTCATTAGTGTTCTCGACTTGTTTCCCCCCTCCTTTTTCAAATGAGCCACCACTGCTTTGTTGTCGCACTGCAACAGAAGGGATGTCTGGGAGAGAGCGGGAGCGTATTCTGACAGAACTTTCAAAATTGTTAACATTTCTTTGTGATTCGAATGTAGCCGATCTTCTTCTTCCGTCCATCCCCCGTTCAAATAAATGCCATTCAAATCTGCTCCCCAACCGGAATCTGCTGCGTCTGTGGTCAGAAAATTCTTTGCCGTTGGAGGGTGGAGACAGGACTTGTCGCGACAATGATTCATCCACCAACTTAGTTCCTCTATCACCTGAGGTGTCAGATAGAATGCTTGCGACGACTGGAGCTTCAATAGGAAATTGCAATGCGCTAACAGATGACGAAAGTTCAAGCGCCCCATCGGTACTGCCAACCGAGCAAAATTCATTTGACCTATTATACTTTGAATATCGTGCAGCGTTGCTTTCTTCCGTTGAAGAAGCTTCGATATGTCCTGTTTTAGATGTTGAATCTTCTTTTCGGGTAACGACACTAGATTCGACCAAGGATCCCATATCAGACCTAAATACTCTAACGCTTTTTGAGGAACTAGGATGGATTTGTCGTAGTTGACGTGCCACCCTAGTTGGCGAAGTGTTTGGAGAACAATGTTCCTGTGCCGTATTAACGCTTGTCTGTCTTGGGCTACCACTAGAAAATCGTCCAAAAACACTACCACCCGAATACCCCTCTCTCTGAAAATCTCGGCCGTCCAATTTGTAAGAGAGGCAAAGGCCTTCGGTGCAGAGGCTAGTCCGAACGGTAAACAGGTCATTTGGAATAGCTGGCCTCTGTATGACAAACGGAGAAAACAACGATGAGAGGACGCGATCCTCAAATGATAATAGGCCTGCGTCAGATCGATTTTCACTAACCAATCCTGTTTCTGCAAAAAATCTCGAACTCGATTTACGGATATCAGGCGAAATTTCTTTAGAGATAAAAATACATTCAGTCTTTTTAGGTTGAAGATAGGGCGTGTGTTCCCATCTCGCTTGGGGATTAAAAAGAGATTCGAAATAAAACTTGGTGTCTCGGGGGCATATTCCAGAATGTCCTGATCCAGAAGGGATTGAATAACTGCATCCATGTCTGGAGATGGTAGGGTTTGAAATTGGTCTTCCATCACCCCATATGGATGAAGAGGTGGCTTTGCTTTGAAGGGTATACGATAACCCTCTAAAATTTTCAGCAAGGGTGTTGGGGCACCCATCTTTTTCCATACCGACAGACATCTTTGCAAACAACCCCCCCCGAAACCCCCCGTGATCCGAGTCAATATTTTCTGCTTTGTTTACCAACCCCTTTTCCCTTAAAGGTGGAAGGTCGTGGCCCGGTTCTAAAATTCTGAGGCTGGAGGAAGCGAGGTCCTGCCAGCTGGTAATTGCCCGGGGCACGAAAAAATTTTCCCCCATTTAAATTCGACATTGTAGAATTATAAAATTGCCTTGGATACTGATAAGGCATATTAAAATTATTGGGCATAAATCTGTAGGCATTAGCCGACGGTGCAAGACAGCGACCGGTCGGTTGTTGTAAACCACTAGGTCCAGGGTACGCCGCCTGGGACCCGGGCATTCTCTTTTTATCATTATTCAAATTAATTTTATGTATACCAAATACTTTGTTAACACCACCATTACTTTTAACAAATTCGGAAAAAAGAGATTTCTCAAACAAAAATTCATTAGAAGGTGGTATTTTCTTCAAACCAGATCGAATTAGTCGGTCATTTACAAAATTATTTAAAAATAAATCACGTCTTTGTTGTATTATGTTGGCCCTACGTCCACATAGTAACTGCAGACAATCGTGGGAAATCTTTTGACAGTTCCCAGAAAAAAAAAACATTTATTTTATCATTGAGGGTATCTGGTTTTATAGAATCTGTTTCTTTTGCCCATTTCATCAAATTGCTGAAAGCCTGTTGTAAAGCTTCACTTTGCAAAATAAGCGCGTGCGTCACGGCAGCTACAAACTTCTCAGGATGAGCCAAGTTATTTTGTCGATCAAAGGGTTTAATTTCATCATTGACCTCGAGGTCGATATAACCCGGACGAGAATTATAAAGTTTTTCAACGTCAGAATAACGTACATTACCCCAGTTTTCTGTATTAAAATGTTGTAGTGATTGTAATATAGTTAAATGATCACTAGGAGTAGCAGGTACCGTTGGTTCTTTCAACTGGGTACATAAATCAAACTTAAACGGTTTGCAACTTGATTCCGGTAACGATTCCTCCTGCACATTTTCTTCTTGTGCACATTCACCGTCATTGTAAAACATAGCGGGGAAGTTATATAAAAATTGTTGCATTTCACTAACCTGCTCAGCAAGGTGCTTTATTACCTTGTCTTGGCCCCGATGCCGCTTACTCTTTGAAGATCTCTGCTTTCTCTTTCTTTTCCCATCACCTCTGCAGTCCTCTGAAGAGGTGCTAGATGATGAATCCGATGCGGATCCGCCCTGACTTTTTTCATCATCCGCCATCTTAAGCCACGTTTTTATTTAAATCAATATTAATCTAGATATATTTTTTACACTATTTTAATTAAATCTTAAATAACTATTTAAATTATATAACGAACGCTAACAGCGTTTTTAATAAAGCGATGCGTACTGCTAGAAATTTAGGACGCCAATGAAGTACACATCCTAAGATGTCGCCTGGAAAAGTTCCACCGGAAATACGTCACCAAGCCTCAAATGGGAGGGATACATACCTGAACATAGCGATGAAACTGTGCGAAACGGAAGGACTAAACTCAAATATATGTTTAAATGACCCCGAATAAGGCCGTAGGACACAATAAAATCTATTCACATTATGGCATATGGTTATGTTCGCGTGTCTGTCTGTACTTATTAGATAAAGATAGCTAGTTACGCTCATGAAAAATAATGGTGATAACTAATGACATATCATCAGCATTGTTGTGCTTCAAATGAATACGTCGTGTTGCCTATTTCATGAATTAATCTACATATCTATATGTATCTTTGTCCTCATCTGTTCTCACAAACGTTCTCATAATTTTCTCATTTAATCTCACACACTTCATATATTCACATTGATTTGCAATGAGGTGTTAACTAATGAAAAATATTCGTAATGAAATTGAGCTTTGTTTGTGCTTAGATAAAGTTGAATACAGTATTCGATTCGGTTAACACTTTATTGCAGTTTGTGTTCTAATCATGAAGACCCCACTACACTCATGCCAAGAACTCACCGCAAGAACTTCGAAGACTGTTTCAACTCTGAGTAAAAAAGTCGCAAGAACGTAATAGCACGTCCACACTCGTTGTTGGTCTTTCTCTGCGAGAGTGTAGCACGGGTATAACACAAAACCATTGATTGTGAAAATGATAATATTGATTTGTGATATTAATGCCAATAAAAATTTAATACTTTGTAATAATTAAGAACAACCGTAACGCATTACAAATGAGCACATTCCTTAAATTTGCACCTAACTAGTAAGTTTTGTAATTATTTTCATACAAATTTTATATTTTTGGTGTAACGGTGTTGCAGGTTTTGTACTGAGCCCGCGACCGGCGCGTAAAGTAAGTGTAACTGAATTAATTCTTCCATAAAAACAATAACTGTCTAATTAATATCGTTTAAAATTTATTATAAAGTATTATTTTGTAATGTAAAATGTATTATGCAAGTATAAATGTGTATATTTTTTTTTGTAAGGTAAGGGTGCGTTCCAGTCGTCGCAAGTAACATTATTTGCATTTAACTTGTTAACATTCTCTCTCACTCAGTATTCAACAGGATTTGAACTTTTCTTTGTAAAAATGTACAAAATATAAAATTGTCAATAATTATATTAATTTTTCTATCCAAAGTTTTTATTATAAGCTTAGATCTCAGATGGAATTTCTAGCGTTGTAGTACTTTGATTAGTTTTGTAATTATGATATCAGATTTATTTATTGACGGATCTTCGGTTTATTTGTAAAGTTGATTTTCCTAATGTGTTAGCGTTTAAGCAGGATGTCATTCCAAAGTATATTGTAATAGTAAGCAGTTACTGTAGTCCATGTAATGTAGTAGTGAGCTGGCTGAGATTATTTTCCAAATATCTGATATATTGAGGTGGACCGGTTTTTGTTTACGCATTAAACTGAATAAAGGACAAGTCAATCATTCATATTTGTTTTATTTACTTTACTTATATGTAGGTATTTGTTCGAGCTGTTTCACTACGTACAGTTTTGTGTACTTAACATTTCTTTATAATATTATTTTTTTATTATTTCCCTTGAAAGTTAGTTGATTGTGGTTTCATACTTTTTGAGTACATCTCTTGCCATTGGTTAAATCGTACTAGATCTACCCTCATTAATTTTCCTCTAAGCTAGTAAACATTTTTTTTGATAGTAATTATAAATTAAACACCCATTAGAATGTACCGTTTATTAACAAAATAAAAAGCAAAACATATCGATTTGGTTAATGAGTAATGACACTTGGACAAAATAAATAATGTTTTTTTTCTAGAATCACTAGAGGATTATACAAATGGTTATAGGTAGGAATTAGGAACAAAAAAAGGAAAAATATTAGTTAGGTACTTATAAAATTTTCTAAGTTCACCTATATTACAACAAAATTATACAAACAAATACTGCTTATTAGATCAATGCTATGCAGATGCTAATGTACTTATATATAACATTTGACAAACAGTTGAATTTGTTACATACCCTAAAACTGAACATCGGTATACATTACACAGTTAACTTTTATACAATTTTGGGTGTAAAAATTTACATTTAAAATAAGAAAATGAAATCTATATCATCAGACTCTTTGAAGATTGCTTTTAATCCAATGGATACCTTTTGACAATCCAGTGACTAAAGGTCCCTATCAATAAATCAATCTAAAGTTTGACAGTCATCTTGGAAATGTCATTCTTATGTCATACCAGCACAAAACGACACGTCAAAAGCGTGCTCAAAACCGCTCTCAGACTTGAGATCGATTTATTAATACGGTCCTAAATCGAGTCACAGATAAATTACGCCTTTGAATTCGTACACAAAGACTAGCGACAAAGTAGCGCTGACGAAATTATTTATGATAACAATTTCAGAAGCCGTCGTAAAAAAAAACCATGACATATTTTTACAATAAGAGGAAACATTATCACAGTGCGGATGTAAAGTTGGTATAATAGTCACTATACGAAGTACATCCTTTAGATATTGTTGTTAAATTAGTATGTGTCATAACATGTGAAGACTTTATGGGATTTGAAGAAATAATTTTCCAAACTAACGCAACCGAGCGAACGAGAATTCGCATGCGTGCGCGCGTAAAATTTAATCTAAGATGCTTGTAACACTTTTAAATAAATTTGTCATGACCGCTAATAATAGACTGCATTGCTATCCAAGAAAATTTATAAATTCAAGTTAATTATTAAAATCACACTAATTTGATTTTATACACGTGTGACCAATGACAATTTGATGACAATGGCGCTAGTGTGACCACGTGTTGTCGGTAGCCTTTCAATTCTTTAAGGCGCCACTACACTTTCACCAAGAATTCTTGTCGAGATTTTTGCATCAAGAAAGTTACGAGTGTCAAATCAGTGTTTAATCATTACCGGTACCATCAAATACATTACGATGCCTCTAAGATTATTTTCGCATGACAATAATTAGCTGGATAAGTACCACTCAAATGAAATATTTGTTATGTGGGCTTCCTATAGTGTGCCCAATAGTACCAACATAAAGAATCCACTTTCCTCAATTCACACTAGCGCCATCTAGCGAGTAGCACGCTCAACTTAGCAGTCGAGGAAGTTGGCGGCCATGAGTAATTCCAGGGCGATCTCTGGGGCGATCGGGAACTCTGGGATCTCGGTTGACGAGTTCGTGTAGCGCACCTTGTATGTGAAGTACATACAGACTTTTTGGAGAACATGGGACCTGTAACAATGTGATATGATTATCACTACATAGTATAAAACAAAGTCACTTTCCGCTGTATGTCCCTATGTATGCTTTAAAACTGCGCAACGGATTTTGATGCGGTTTTTTTCAATAGATAGAGTGATTCAAGAGGATGGTTTATTTGTATAATACATGCATAATATAGTAGAGAAACACTGATAATTTATTGCACCAGTGCGAAGCCGGGGCGGGTCGCTAGAAATTATAATATAATGTTTAGTAACCAAGAAACACAGACAGACAAGACTCTGATGCTGATGTCCACTATTGTATTAGAATGCAATCGTCAATCATTGGTCGTATCGGGTAGGACGGCGAATGTTGATTGGTTTGTTTAAGGTAGAGTAATGAATGGACTGGTCAAAAAGTCAGGTGCGGCAATTTATCTAATTATGTTAGGCAAGTGGGGTTACCCCACTATACAGCATCTATGGCTAGACCAGACTAAACCAACTGTATGGTCCCAAACTAAGCAAAGCTTGGTATTGATAGTACTATCAATGATACTATCTATAGTATTGTTGCGACCTTGAAACTGTGTCGTCTATTATCTCGAAGAATCCACATCCTACCAGCTTTAGACAAAAACGCATTGTTAGTCTAGATGTATGTATGACCAGCTCGCATCTTTATTCGATATACAAGGAGTCAACGACGGGCAGCGAGTTAGTTACTTCTTGGAAGCGACAGTGTACGGAACTCAAGTAAGCGAACGAAAAGAGTGATATACCAGTGACCTAGGCGAGTATATTGGAATACTGTGTGACTGCTAAGTGATTCGGAACAGTGTTTGTTGTGAGTAACTAGTTATAGTGAACTAGTGTAGTACTGTGTAATTGTCCAGTTTGTGGAGAGCGATAATAAACCCTTTATACACGTTTAACGGCATTAATTGTACCTACCCCTAGTACGTGTACGTAACAGTATCAATACTATTGATGATGTTTTCAATGTCAGTTAGGCATATCAATAGTACTCACGGTATCTCCCTAAAGTTGACTTCATTGGCCTCATTCTCGGCAAACTGTCCAGGCCCGCTCAGCATAGCTTTGATGGTGCCAGAGGTCAGAGCGTGCTCCCTCTTCACAATGAACTCGTGGCCATCAGAGGAGATCAGCTTCACGTACATAGCGTCGGGGCCCTCGCAGCCGCCGTACAACTTCTCCTCGGAGGCTATGGTACCAGCCGCACTGATGGCTGCAAGTAGAGTTTCTATAGAGGGTCAAATATTTGACGTGTGTGGGGACCCACAGATATAGATTTACATAGACAACGCAAGTATCACGATTTGTATTGAAACCAAGCGTGCCGAATTTTTAACACCTACTGTGACGTCACAGCCGAAATTTAGTCCAAACCGATTTAAAGACACCGATGCCGCCGATACCCCTCCGCCCGCTACGATTCTCTCCAGTGATTATCTCGCTCACACTCATATTTTTATATGAGCGGACTGTAAGTTAGCGGCGCCCAACCTTGACGATTGGTCGCAGTTTCGTACACGCGAAGTACATACATTTGCGTTATCTATGTAAATCTATATCTGTGGTGGGACCATTCGGTGAAGTCGAATCCTACACAACAGGTTCAGATGGCAATTTAATATTTATTGGCACAAAGTTCCTTAACATGCTTGCGTAAGGAGTTAACTGGCAGAAGTTGTCACGTAATGAAAAAGCGTTACGAACCCCTCCAGGCAACCGTGAGTAATTTTGTTAACTACTGTTTTTAATGACCACTGTGAAAAACATCTAACAAAAATCAACAAGATGACGTAAATGAGTTATTCAGGTGAATGGATAGTGCGACATCTATTGAACATTTTGTGAATAAACATATTATAAAAGTGTTGTTAAAGGTGCATTAGGATTTACAACCAACCAATACATACAGTTTTTCAGAATTATTATGATGCCAGTAATTTCAAGTGTGGAGACCAAAGGGTTGTCTCGTCAGTCTGTGCTACCCATATTTTCCCCAACTGAATTGCCCTCTTAACCTGTAGCTGCCTCTAGTTAATCAGGTCAGCCTGACGCAGTAGAGGTTAATCAAGTTACCAGAGCCAGCGGCAGTGCTGCCCGAGCGCTGTTCCTCAGCGACGCTGGTGGCGGACGTCCCCAGAGCGGCCGCGGAAGCCGCCAGCACGGCTGCCGACGCGGGAGCTCCAACCTGGGCTTCAGACATGGTTCCTGTGACAAATAAGCTATATATATAAATGAATTGCTGCTCGTTAGTCTCGCTAAAACTCGAGAACGGCTGGACCGATTTGGCTAATTTTGGTCTTGAATTATTTGTGGAAGTTCAAAGAAGGTTTATAATGTGAATAAATATGAAAATCCACGCGGATGAAGTCGCAGGCACAGCTAGTTACATATAAAAGTATCCACACAATAAATAAAACTATGTGACATATGAAAATCAACTTCAAAATAGGTAGTTAAATTATTAAAATAACTTCTAGATTGGCCATTGGGTACAAGTTTGATAACAAAGAGAGTCAATTCCTGAAATGATCTTTTTCACCCTATCTGCTTATTCTTCTTAGTTGAGGGTGCTTTAGCTATTTGCCACAGTTCTGCCGTGTCCATGAAGCTAGTATCTTAAACTTTGGTGCAGATGACATAGTATGTATGACCAATGATTAAGGATTCTTCAACCTAATTGATGAAGAACAATAATTTGCTCCTCAATAAGTGTGAGCAAAGTAGGTCTTTTCTTCACTGGACTTTCACAATGCAGTCATGAAATTTATGGGCAGTGTAGCGCGCGGCTCACGCGCCAGTAATATTGTTTAAATAAGTAACATTATCCCACAGATTAAAATATCAGATAATCTAAATAAAGCCTTTTGTTATCTTGTTACCATTCCAATATTTTTTTTTAAAAAGTAACCAACCCGCTCTGGGAAAACTCTCTGCTTAATAATCTATCCATGGCATGTATCAGGAATTTAGAATTTGCATTTGAGTGCTAAGATTTAGTTGGTGTTGATTTCATAGACTTTGTGAAATATATGATTTGAGTCAACATAATTTCCCGTCAAGAGTAGTAACAACAACATATAAGTAGGTTATTACGGCTAGTCATTCATGATACAACATAAAACATACATGAGTAAAACCATCAAAACAAAGGATCACTAATTTTCCAATGAATATGAAGTATTTTCTAGGACACAAATTTATGAGTCAGTATTCTTCTACAACTTATGTATTAACGTATTGCTTTATGTATATGTTTTTAACTTACCTATATAATTTTGCTGTGTAAAAAATAATTGGAATAACTACTAAAACAACTGTTTTATCCTATAATTTACAAAAATATTAAATTTTATCAGAAAGTGAGGTTAAAACAGAGGCATAGACAGATAGACTTTTTTTGAGGGAGATGTGCTTATTTTTTTTAGCAGCGCAGATCCTTGTGCATTTGTCCATTCTAAATATAATTTTTAGGTTTCTAAGCATGTGGGTACTCCGGGTATGTCTGCTGGGTAAGATTAGAGGCTCTACTTCTTAGATGAAATTCCCTTACAATACATTGGTATACTGACTGCATCCATCCTTCTTTTACAAATGAATTAGAAAAGGGATGAATGCTGTCGTTTCTGACACGGGTACTTTCCGACGACTGTCCGAGGAGATTTAATAAGGAGACGGTGGTAGGTAGATCCAAGAATTGTACCCTCCGACTTCTAAATATTAGAACTCTGTGCTTTTACCACACATGAATAGCGTAATGTAGGTAAAGTACGCATACCATACCAGCCGTTTACTGTTTGACCGTGGTTTTGCGATAATAGTAATGTATGTTCCAGATACCTTGCTATGCTATAACTTTAAGCATTCCATTAAATAAAATAAATGTATGTTGTAAATAGTCAGTGAGGTAATTAACATTATTACTGATAACGCTGATAACGCATTCTGCTACTTCCTGACAGAATTAGAAACGAATTCATTAGAAATCTATTAATTTTTAATATTGTAGTAATCAATAGAATTCAACAGAGGCGAAAAATGTTCAAAATAGTTCGATGGTTCTGAAGCGCCGATGTAGGTCAATGGACCACAGCTGACGATTCGGCGGACTTTTTTTGACAAGGCTTTTGGCTTCATTTCATTATTTTGACATTTCGTGAATTCGATGTCAAGCGCTACGTATTTCTTTGAAAAAAGTAATTTTCCCATCGTTTTTCATCGTGTATCAAGTTTTTTCCAATCGAACATAAGTTCCGCGACGCGAGTGTGAACCATCGCCGCTTGAATACCGACCGCGGAGACGAGAAATTCCGCGAGAACCATGTGACACGAATACGAAAAAGGGCTTCCAGACCGTCAATGTGACAGAAATGTTTTCTGCCATCACGACGAGCCAGCGCCGCCGAGGAACCCGCACGAGCACGGAGCGCGATCACCAGCGTGCGATATAGTGCAAGCGCGTTAAAAATGAGCGCGAGATGGCCAGCCCGCCACCGAACCCCAAGGAAGGCGAGGAGGGCGGCTCCGAGTTCACGGAGGAGGCGAGCGGGGAACGCGCGGCCGCCCCGCAGAAGACGTTCATAGCGCCGCCCGCGTCGCAGCTGCCCTCGAAGCTGCAGTACGTGACGCTGGGCGCGTCGGGCCCCAGCGGCATCAAACAGTTGTTCCGCACGGTGAAGGTGGCGCGCCGAGTGCCCACGCTGCCGCGGCGCCGCGACGAGCCCGCGCCGCCGCCGCCGCCGCGCCGCCGCGACCAGTTCAAGCGCCACGTCTGTGACACCTGCGACAAACGCTTCTCCAGCCCGGGCAAGCTCAGCCAGCACGTCCTCTCGCACACCGGCGAGCTGCCCTTCTGCTGCGACCTCTGCGACAAGCGTTTCAACTCCAAGTTCAAGCTGGTCCGCCACAACTTGATACACAGCGAAGCCCGGGCGTTCGCTTGTAACGTTTGCGGTAAAAGTTTCAATCGTAAGGATCACCTCACCAACCACGTAAGAGTGCACAACCCTGTCAAAAAGCTTTACACTTGCGAGCGGCCAGACTGCAGGAAGTCCTACACTTCCCTTCTGAGCTACCGCAAGCATGCCGCCTTGCACTCCGCGGAGGAGGGGAACCTGACTTGCAAAATTTGTGATAAGACTTTCACCAATCGGCAGGACATAGTATATCACCTCAAAGTCCACACGGGTAGTCGGACCGTCAAAAACGATTCCGATAAGAAGTTCACATGCACCTACTGTGATCGGAAGTTCTTCACGGCGAAGGACGTGCGGCGGCATCAAGTGGTACATACAGGGAGACGTGATTTTCTATGTCCCTACTGCCCGCAAAAGTTTGGACGCAAGGATCATTTGGTCAGGCATGTAAAAAATGCACATCCTGACGAATCATGGAAGTCTGCGGCAGTGGGGACCTCGAGTGAGCCCCCTCCAAGTGAGCCAACTCCAGAAGCATCTGCATTCGAGGAGACATACACCGAGTACCCTCTAGAGGGAACGGATTTCAATATTTGGAAACCTCCCTCACCAAAAGAGAGCACATCAGAGAGTGTTCCAACTAGAGTGCCTTCTGCAGATATTATAGTAGAGATACCAGACGACCTCTGTGTAAAGGATGAGCCCATAGATATATTGGATGATTCCCTAAATGTAAAGCTGGAAGAGCCGGCCTCACCTCTGATCCCCGTGGACTATCCCATGATCTATGTGGTAGCACCACCCTACTCGCAGACGTCGCCCGACTTGCCTTATATAACGACGCAAGAGCTCGAAGATCCGATGGAAACTCATCTCCTCCATACGGGGGATGTGGATTCCTTATTGATGGATCCCGGGGAGGGCCCGTCTGGTTTGTCGGGCCAAATGCTGAGGAGGTTGTTGGAGGAGAACGAGCCCAGTTACTCGGGCGAGGAGGGCCGCGTCCAGCAGAGGCTGCCGGCGTTCACGCAGGCCTTCCAGACAGCGCAGAGTTCGAAGCCACCCCCGCCGCCGCCGCCTCCACACTAAACCCACACACCCAGGTCTTGTAAACCACCTACAGTTTAACTAGCATTCATGTTTTAACTCTAGGTGGTGTTCGGCGCTAATGGGTGCGATTTCTGCATTTAGCTTATGTGAATACCGAACTACCTCACTAGGTAAGGTTGGCTAAGCTGTAAATAGTCTTGAGTGCAGTAGTAATTCAAATTTTAATTGTTGGACTTAATATTTTGACCTCGTAAGAAAGGCTAGGGGGCGCGCGCCCTCCGGTTTATATTGCCAAATTGTATATTTGTACGTTTCAGGTATACCAAAATTACTTCCGAATTCTACATGAATATGTGATCTAGTCGTGTATGTACTCTCGGAACTATATGTTGTTTATTTATAGCGTACTTGTATGACGTTTATGGAGTATAATTGGGACCAACTCTGTAAGCTGTTTAGATGGGATACAGTGCGAGCTACGCCGGCGCCGGCGTCGCGTATCGTGCAGAATTGAGTAGGATGGCTCTCGGAAGCGGCAGGCTATTATAATATGTTCTAGAGAGGCTTGCTGCTTTTTGACGCGAAATTGTAATACAACAGAGAGCATAATTCCTTTCGAAACAATAAAGTGAATGTTAAATTCTGCCGGAGTTAGATTAACATCAGATCTGTTTATAACTAGATTGAAATATCATCGTTAAGTGTAAGTGCTAAGTGTTCATAACAGAGTTATACAATTCAAGGCTTTATATTCTATAGATAGGGTTTAATTTCATTCGAGTGGAATGATATCGAAGTCCTTAAACTCGGCAGACTCGAGCTAGAAACACAATGCAATAAAAATAATCAATATACCTCAGAGGCACTCGTGCTTCCTTATAGAATAATAAATAAGACAATACTAATTGGGTCTGTCTGATGAGCAACTAGGCGAACTCGCGGTTGTAGCTATTTTACAACGTTATCATTTTCATTATAACAAAAATGTGCCAAAAGTGATAGGTTTGTGGATAGATGAGCGACGCCGAATATATCAAATCGTGTTTTCAAATCCGGATTTCGCTAACTTCCGACCGTTCAGATCTTCTACTTGATCCACCTGCCGCAAAGCGATCATACGAAACACTAAAATTGCGCTTTTAGACCGTATAAAAATGGTATGTTTACATAATCGGAACTTGTTACTTCGGAGGAGCAATTTTCTTGGCATACATTTTAGTATAATGAGCCAAAATTATGTAAGTGTTTTGGACTAAGTGTCAGATGGTCGATTAATAGTGAGAATTTAAACAACTTTGGACGGTACGAAATGGAAGGATATTAGAGCGGGTTTATTAGGTGCCTTGCATTTTAGAGCAATAGCGTATGCGATTCACGTGCATTTTGTATACAGCTCACGCACTATAGGACGACTCCATCAGTCTTTCTCCCGTCATCGTCTATCTTTACCTGCTCTGAATGTGTTGAGTTATATACCTGCTTTGAACCTAAATGTCGCTCTCTGGAGCGTGACTACTCTTGATTCAGTAAAGTTCGTTGTGGCATAGCTAACGATGGACGTGATCCTCATTGCGTTTGAAAACGTATTTTTAGTTACCTAAGTTCCGTAAACTTAATTTCAGGGCATCTTCCTAAGCTTGCTATCTTAGCTAATCTTTTTCGTCAGGTATTGCCTTATGGCGTGCTTTATTACTTGATACAGCCCACCCTTCTTAACTGAGCACATTGGTACATGATCCATAATCTTCTTTCATTAGGATTTGTCGTGAGCTGTAAACGAATGCAGTCAATCTGCCAGCTTCAGCGTGCTATCGTGGATGGTTCAAATGCCTTGTCCTCAAAGCAAACCTACTTTTTTTTAAGTAAGGAAGAGCGCTTTTAACGCACGCTAAATTTTATACCGTTCGTGTTTGTGGCTGAGTTTGAAACAGTTCATAAATTAAACATTGCCGACGATAAAAAGGCCGTAAATATTGTATTTTGTAAGACACTCGGGCCCTTTGGGGTCAAATATTCGTCCGCACAAGATATAAACAAAACGTAGACTCTCCGGTATATGATAACGGTAGCACGCTGAACTGAAGTCTCATTCCTGACACTTTAAAATGTTTAAATTAAATGTTAAGTATAAATTCGGTAATGTAAAGGTTTCTTTTATAAATAATGGTAATGTTTGGCGTCTAGTAAAGCAAAGAGCGCGAGGCGAGAGATCCAATGTTGTACACGCTTCGTACGTTAGAATATTACAAGAATAATTCTAATCTTTTTAGGTTAATAGGACTGTAAAAAATTTAATCTACCTCAAATGCAACTTAATCTTACTTCTAGAAATTTAATTGTACTATTTTAGGTTAGTGAGAGTTAGGATTTTTTTCTATTTGAGAACAACACGAGCAGAGGGGCTGGTCGATACCGTTAACATAAAAGTTGTCTTAATTTAAAATTAGTGTGTGCTGCATATCGAAATCTTTATTGATATAAAACTTAAATATGTATGATTATTTACCTATTAATTTGCTTTTATTTTGTCCCGCTCTGCAAGAGTGGCCTTTTGATTTCAAAATGTTGAATAGTTTTCGGATCATGTTAAATGGAGTTTACAATCGAGAGATCTGGAATTTTAAAGATAATACAATGAAAAAAATATTAAATAAAAAAAATATATAAAATAATTTTAGGACCTTTCTGTCGCACATTTCGCATAAGTAAAAATAAGAAAATGTTATATATTTTGATATGTCGATATGATTGATTATATACATATTTCCCTTTTGCAAAATATCAGAAAAGATTTCTGCGAAAATGTTTTTTTATAAATACGATTTATATGAAATTGTTAACGTTAAATGTTTTGGAATGTTGTATGTATTTATTGGAAATATTTTTGCTAAATCCTACCCGAGGTTGTAGACTGAGTGCGCTTGCTGGTACGCCATAGAATGGCTTATGATATAAATGCGATAAAAAGCCTTAGTACATACCGATAACGAATGATTTTCCTAAATACACGCGATCTGATCATTCTTTAAGCCATGGCTCTTTACTAACCATCCTCAATAATCAGTCTATGCCCTCATACCACTAGTCATATACAATAGCAGCACATTATATTCTCAAATAGGCAGTTATACTGAGTGATATTTACCAATCTGATGATTTACAATAGTTTTACAGTAATAGGTGCAAACCACGCAAGTACAAAAACAATACATAGCTGATAATAATATTTCCGGTTTCACAATATATTTTTTTAAATAACGCCACCTACTGGAAGGACTATTTTTGTAACTATGCCATCTATTGTTGAAAATTGGAATTAATATTTCGTTTGTTGTGAAGCCGGAATAACATTAAATTTCTTCTAGTATTGATACATAACATATACAACGACACAATGCAATATATTTTTTATAGTTTTTTTTAAGATATAAAATAATAATTATTAAATAGTTAACATATCAAAGACTACCATTGTACGGCCGTTTTTGTTACGTTATTGTCATGTAACTTGGATATTTAATATTAAAGTTCATTACCTGTATTTATTTATTTAACAATATTTTAACGGATGTCAAACGACGATAAAATCTGGGGTGAGTGAAATACGACCTTAAATAACTATTGTAGATTTCATTATACAATATTAAAAATATATAGCGTTATTTTAAAAATAAGTAGGTTAATTAGCTGGGGCATAAATCGAAAAAGTTGAAATCGTGGGACAAAAAAAACTTATTTTTAAAACAAACATTGTTGGTATAATGAAATCTATGATGCTATTTTTCCGGCCTTGTTCATTTATCTCACCCTGTATAATATGTTTTAGCAACACTATAAGTGTTCATTTTTAAAATGTCTATTGGGGATATGAACGCATAATTTGTTTGTTATTATTATGTATTTTTTACTTTAAAACCCCCAGTTTTGTATAGTTATATCATAAAATTGAATGAGTGTGACTCATTATCATTTTTATTTTTTATAAAATCGAAATTATGTTGTGTAATACCAAAAAAAAAACATAATACTACGTTATATTTTGTGCTTGCATCTTAAAAATTTCGAATATTTTTTTGTTCACTTTTTTGTCTTTGTAAGTTTGGTTACAGCATCGAAGAAGCTATGAGTGACTGGATATTATCATTTGAATGGCGTAATTTTGATTTAATTATATATAAAAAATGTGATACATCGAACTGAAGAGATGGATATAACATAAAAAATCATTAAGTCATGACCCTGGAATAAAAATACAAAAAAACAAAGTACTAGTAGGTAAACATTCTTTCACTCGTAGCGATAAAAATAAATATAAAAGGAGCAATAGGTATATATGATATACGTAATGTCGGTACATAAAATAGGGGCCTTTGTAACTATAAAAATAATATAGATGATTGTTTGAATTATAAAGAGAAAGAAGAAACCTACTATTTTTAGAAATTATGTATTTAATAGAAATAATCTATTTTTGTTACGCTTTTATGGAAATACAAACTGGATGGTAGAAAACTAAACGTAACAACGAGGTTCAACGTGTTGGATTGGAAATTGGGTTTTATGTTTAACTAAATAGGGCTCGATTAACTATATTCCATGTTTTTTAAATGAGCAATTAAATAGCACTCCCTGGCGAGTGTCGTTTAAACTTTTCATTTTGCTTTTAATTTGATTTACTTTAAAGTTTTTGTACCCAATCGTTTTCCCATAGTCAACTTACGTAAGAATAAATAAATATCTAATTGAGCCGTGTTAGAATCTGTATTTGAACTGTTTACCGACGCACGGACTCGCGCCGTTCGTGCCAGCTTGTAGATTTAGTACAAGTTTTTCCCGCAACGAAAACAATATTTTACATTATTTTTTTACGTACGATTTACCAGCGATCTGGGCCCTAACCACGCTAGCTACTCAAATCGTAATAGAAAAGCAAACGCACCATACCATATCAATGTCAGTAGAAATCGTGAAGCTCGTGTCAGCAAAACGTCAAAAGCGGAGCGTTTGAAACGTAATCGCGAGCGTTTGCTTTACTATTACGATTTGAGTAGCTAGCGTGTGGTTAGGGCCTTGGTTCAAGTTTTGATCATTTCTATTGCCAGTGAAACTGCACGTTTCCGCTAGAGGCACTGCTGTATATTTTAAATCATTAGAATCGATATCGGAAACTGATTCGGAGACTATTTCCGTGTTTTAGCCAAAAATATAGACGATCACAGATATCGACATTGATTCTTATTATTTAAAATATACAGCAGTGCCTCTAGCGGAAACTTGCAGCTTCGCTGGCAATGGAAATGATCAAAACTTGTACCAAATCACGATCACCGTTAAACTCGCACTGTGTTTAATACATAAAACATCCGAGTTCCAATCTGGCAATGCACAAGTAACGACAGAGTAGTGTGACATTAGAACTAACATACCGAATGTACCCTCGCAGGAACTAATGATAATAATAATTATAAACATTGTACCTGGTTTATAATAACATGATGTAATTAATGGTCTTCATTGTAATAAATATTTGGAACATCGATATTGTTTAATTCCATGTGTGACATATGTTGACTGTTTCACGACTATTAATATTATTTTATGATCAAAATAATAATAATAAAAAAAAACAATTTTGAAACCCGTAAGCAACAAAACAAATTCCAAAGATATATCTTTTTATTCATTTGTTTAAATATCAGCATTTCTATTATTTAAAATTACAGGTGAATTTTATATTTATTTTTTTAACAATCGATTTTTTGATTAATCAATTTAAAGTAATCAGTTTCGATGTCACCTGTATAAGTAGCCACCTTTGAAGTAAATAAAAAATGAGTTAGGATAATTCTTATTGCACTTTACTTTCTTATCTTGACAAAACGCATCTGACAATAAAACCAGATCATGCAGTCAATATAGATGAAATATATTTTATTGCTGATCAATTCTTTAACAAATAACACATAGACTTAGAACCAGTAATAACAAAATAAATACCTAATCCACGGTAAACAAGAGGAAATCAAGTCAGAAATGCAGTCAGACTGTCTAATTTAACTATACACAATACGGATGTCTAATGGTTAACTGTCAATAGATTTTTTACACAGATATACAGTCCGTTGTAAATAATATACAGCTGATTAGTCCGCGGCTAACGCTCCATTCAAGTATCCAAATTTTCACTAGACCCGAACTTTTTTTAACTAAATTAAAATTGTACTAAAATCCTAATCCCTCCCCGGTCGGGCGCGGAGGCCGCAGATTTCGAATACATTAGAAAAATATCGACATACACGACGATATATAAATGCACTATTTTACAAACAAACCACCAGTCACCGAAAACCTAAGGAATGTTCAAACGTAGTCCCTGTGTGTGGATGCGACCATTTGCCTCAGCCTATGCACGAACTGGAATGCGAGCAAGAATCATTTGGTTGTCCGTTTTTTCATTTTTCTCACTTTACCGGACTTGGGCGGTTTGTTTTTCAACGATATGCTGTCCAGATTGGGCAGTTCCGTGTCTGTGGTGCATTTCCTGTTGCATATGGGGTTGTCATTGGCATCGTGGTCCGAGCTGTCTATGCCGTTCTCCATGCGGGCGGTGTTCCCGTCCATATCATCGTCGGAATCCTGATAATTTCCATTGGGCTCGTGCCTTTTATACTGGAACTGTCTGTATGTAACATCCTCGTCGGAGTCGGCGGTCGTTTTGGATATTTTGTACCGTCGATTGATATTTTGAAGGGACTGGTTCTTCTGTAGCTCTGCTTGGACGGTGTCTCGGATGTTCATGTCGGAGGTTGACTTGGTGCAGTACTCTTCTCTGTCCGACTCTGAATATTTCCTGGACAGGCGGCGCTCGGCGGGCCTGGGGTCCTTGTCGGCGAGGGGGCCGGGGGCCGCGGGCAGGGGCGCGGGGGCCGCGGGCAGGTGCGCGGCGGGCGCCTTGAGCCTGACGTCGGGCCCGCCGCCGTAGATGCTGGTGAAGAATCTCCACAGCTCCTCGCTGAGCTGGGCGTGGTCTGACCCGGGTTTGAGGGTGTACGTTGTTTTGCCGTCGATCTCCTGGAATGGCATGGTCCCATGTGAATTCTTAAGCGACACAGATAGTGTACAATTTGTCGTGACGGGGTGAGGTCATGCCTAGTAGAAGCATTTAGCTTAAGCATTAAGTTGGAGAGAGCTGGCATTGACACTTGTCAGTTCCGAAAGTTTTTCTCTCGGACTTCGACTTTCATTCAAAATATGGCCCACCAAGTTCAATAGGTATTTCACCAGAGTCTTGCAACAAGTAGCAAAAAAAAACATATTTAATAACAAAAAAAAAAAAAACTACTTTGGACGGTTTAAAAAAAAATGGAATAGCGATAATTTGTATTTGCAGTGACACTGACACTGACAGTGACAGATAACGTCAGCCCAATCCAATTAAACGACATCCGGGAGCTGTCACGCCCCCTCTACGTCACCGTTCTCGACTCCCTTGTGAGTGCGCGCGCATCCTATACACTACACATGTTTCACATCTCCCGGGCGTCCCGTGACAGCAATTTTTTTTTAAGTTCCCTTAAGGCTCGTTCAAACCTGTTTGGACACGATGCCGGTGTTGTCGACGGGCGGCGGCGGCTGCTGCGTCTTGTTCCTGACGAACGCCTGCCACTGCCGGAACCAGTGCATGCTGATCGCGTATATCGCGCGCGGACGCTCTTGTTCCTATGAACATAGCTTTTAAAGCACAGATATAGATTTACATAGATAACGCAATTGCATGTACTTCGCGTGTACGACACCCCGACCAAGCGTCAAGGTTGGTCGCCGCTAACTTACAGTCCGCGCGGCTACACATATAAAAATATGAGTATGAGCGTGATAGTCACTCGAGAGAATCGTAGCGGGCGGAGGGGCATCGGCGGCATCGTGTCTTTGAATCGGTTTGGATTCCCGTCACTAATGACGTCACAGTAATTAGTGACGGGCAATATTCTGGGCCTATTACTTCTTTATTTGTGATGCCTTATGCGTTAACCTACATTGTCCTCACATCTCTAAATACCTACTGTAAATAAACAAACATAATTTAAAAAAAGAGAAAAGAAAAAATGTATCCATAGAGTTTCTTGCATGTTCTTCTCCATAGGATTTTGTTTTGGAACATGCACCTAGTTCTTGACTTTTTAAAAGTGCCAGTTAATCTGGCCTATTTGAAATAAAAATATTTGAATTTGAACAGTAGGTGTTAAAAATTCGGCACGCTTGGTTTCAGTACAAATCGTGAAACTTGCGTTATCTATGTAAATCTATATCTGTGGTTCAAAGTTCGCTGATATTCACTTAGATAAGTAAGAGTAAGATAAGTAACATTTTGATGGGAACTGCGAGATTACAATTTAAGTTGTTTGAATAAATCATAAATTTGCTTGTAGGGATACGTAAGAAGCTTCTGATAGATCGCTAAGAGCGTATTTAAATTTTATTTTGCCAATACAAAGTGTGATATGGTCCTTAATTAATATGGTATAGGTTAGTGCGCGCCCATATTCGGGCCACATGCTGCCAAGATATCGAGTGGCCCTAGTCAGTAAAAAAGCCTAATCAAGCCATAGGCATTTAATTTACTTTTCTTATTATTTAACTTACATTTAGACTCGATTAAGGTTCAATTCCCGTCAGGGCAAATTTCGGAAATGGCTTTTTCATAATTTTCCCAGGTCTTGGTGTCACTGGGATCGCCCCCAGTCCATTGTAAGATACACATAGTACAAGCGTTGCTTAGTTTGGGAGCATACAGTTGGTGTGATCGTCTAGCGACATTTATTTATCCACATGGCCCGAAAATAGAATGTGTAAAAGGCTGGCTTAGCGGCGAGTTGTTATTGCTATGAGTTGTTATTGGTTTTATAATGTTGTATGTGTGTGCGTGCGTACCTGGAAGTCAGCGTGCAGGTCGCAGAAGGCGGCGAGCTCGTGCGCGCGGCGCGTGCGCAGCCGCAGCGCCAGCCGCGCGCACGCGCCGCACTCGTGCACGTGCGACACCGCCGGCCCGCCGCCGAAACTGTACACGTCACACATATCACACACGTCTTCAAGCGAGCGCGTGCAGGTGGCAGAGAGAGAGAGGGTGGGTAGAGCGGGGGGTGGGAGCGGTAGAGCTGCTCACTGGTGGTGCAGGAAGTCCCACAGCGGCTGCGGCACGAGCGCGGCGAGCGCGTGCAGGTGGCAGAGAGAGAGTGGGTGGGTAGAGCGGGGGGTGGGAGCGGTAGAGCTGCTCACTGGTGGTGCAGGAAGTCCCACAGCGGCTGCGGCACGAGCGCGGCGAGCGCGTGCAGGTGGCAGAGAGAGAGAGGGTGGGTAGAGCGGGGGGTGGGAGCGGTAGAGCTGCTCACTGGTGGTGCAGGAAGTCCCACAGCGGCTGCGGCACGAGCGCGGCGAGCGCGTGCAGGTGGCAGAGAGAGAGAGGGTGGGTAGAGCGGGGGGTGGGAGCGGTAGAGCTGCTCACTGGTGGTGCAGGAAGTCCCACAGCGGCTGCGGCACGAGCGCGGCGAGCGCGTGCAGGTGGCAGAGAGAGAGAGGGTGGGTAGAGCGGGGGGTGGGAGCGGTAGAGCTGCTCACTGGTGGTGCAGGAAGTCCCACAGCGGCTGCGGCACGAGCGCGGCGAGCGCGTGCAGGTGGCAGAGAGAGAGAGGGTGGGTAGAGCGGGGGGTGGGAGCGGTAGAGCTGCTCACTGGTGGTGCAGGAAGTCCCACAGCGGCTGCGGCACGAGCGCGGCGAGCGCGTGCAGGTGGCAGAGAGAGAGAGGGTGGGTAGAGCGGGGGGTGGGAGCGGTAGAGCTGCTCACTGGTGGTGCAGGAAGTCCCACAGCGGCTGCGGCACGAGCGCGGCGAGCGCGTGCAGGTGGCAGAGAGAGAGAGGGTGGGTAGAGCGGGGGGTGGGAGCGGTAGAGCTGCTCACTGGTGGTGCAGGAAGTCCCACAGCGGCTGCGGCACGAGCGCGGCGAGCGCGTGCAGGTGGCAGAGAGAGAGAGGGTGGGTAGAGCGGGGGGTGGGAGCGGTAGAGCTGCTCACTGGTGGTGCAGGAAGTCCCACAGCGGCTGCGGCACGAGCGCGGCGAGCGCGTGCAGGTGGCAGAGAGAGAGAGGGTGGGTAGAGCGGGGGGTGGGAGCGGTAGAGCTGCTCACTGGTGGTGCAGGAAGTCCCACAGCGGCTGCGGCACGAGCGCGGCGAGCGCGTGCAGGTGGCAGAGAGAGAGAGGGTGGGTAGAGCGGGGGGTGGGAGCGGTAGAGCTGCTCACTGGTGGTGCAGGAAGTCCCACAGCGGCTGCGGCACGAGCGCGGCGAGCGCGTGCAGGTGGCAGAGAGAGAGAGGGTGGGTAGAGCGGGGGGTGGGAGCGGTAGAGCTGCTCACTGGTGGTGCAGGAAGTCCCACAGCGGCTGCGGCACGAGCGCGGCGAGCGCGTGCAGGTGGCAGAGAGAGAGAGGGTGGGAGCGGTAGAGCTGCTCACTGGTGGTGCAGGAAGTCCCACAGCGGCTGCGGCACGAGCGCGGCGAGCGCGTGCAGGTGGCAGAGAGAGAGAGGGTGGGTAGAGCGGGGGGTGGGAGCGGTAGAGCTGCTCACTGGTGGTGCAGGAAGTCCCACAGCGGCTGCGGCACGAGCGCGGCGAGCGCGTGCAGGTGGCAGAGAGAGAGAGGGTGGGTAGAGCGGGGGGTGGGAGCGGTAGAGCTGCTCACTGGTGGTGCAGGAAGTCCCACAGCGGCTGCGGCACGAGCGCGGCGAGCGCGTGCAGGTGGCAGAGAGAGAGAGGGTGGGTAGAGCGGGGGGTGGGAGCGGTAGAGCTGCTCACTGGTGGTGCAGGAAGTCCCACAGCGGCTGCGGCACGAGCGCGGCGAGCGCGTGCAGGTGGCAGAGAGAGAGAGGGTGGGTAGAGCGGGGGGTGGGAGCGGTAGAGCTGCTCACTGGTGGTGCAGGAAATCCCACAGCGGCTGCGGCACGAGCGCGGCGAGCGCGTGCAGGTGGCAGAGAGAGAGAGGGTGGGTAGAGCGGGGGGTGGGAGCGGTAGAGCTGCTCACTGGTGGTGCAGGAAGTCCCACAGCGGCTGCGGCACGAGCGCGGCGAGCGCGTGCAGGTGGCAGAGAGAGAGAGGGTGGGTAGAGCGGGGGGTGGGAGCGGTAGAGCTGCTCACTGGTGGTGCAGGAAATCCCACAGCGGCTGCGGCACGAGCGCGGCGAGCGCGTGCAGGTGGCAGAGAGAGAGAGGGTGGGTAGAGCGGGGGGTGGGAGCGGTAGAGCTGCTCACTGGTGGTGCAGGAAGTCCCACAGCGGCTGCGGCACGAGCGCGGCGAGCGCGTGCAGGTGGCAGAGAGAGAGAGGGTGGGTAGAGCGGGGGGTGGGAGCGGTAGAGCTGCTCACTGGTGGTGCAGGAAGTCCCACAGCGGCTGCGGCACGAGCGCGGCGAGCGCGTGCAGGTGGCAGAGAGAGAGAGGGTGGGTAGAGCGGGGGGTGGGAGCGGTAGAGCTGCTCACTGGTGGTGCAGGAAGTCCCACAGCGGCTGCGGCACGAGCGCGGCGAGCGCGTGCAGGTGGCAGAGAGAGAGAGGGTGGGTAGAGCGGGGGGTGGGAGCGGTAGAGCTGCTCACTGGTGGTGCAGGAAGTCCCACAGCGGCTGCGGCACGAGCGCGGCGAGCGCGTGCAGGTGGCAGAGAGAGAGAGGGTGGGTAGAGCGGGGGGTGGGAGCGGTAGAGCTGCTCACTGGTGGTGCAGGAAGTCCCACAGCGGCTGCGGCACGAGCGCGGCGAGCGCGTGCAGGTGGCAGAGAGAGAGAGGGTGGGTAGAGCGGGGGGTGGGAGCGGTAGAGCTGCTCACTGGTGGTGCAGGAAGTCCCACAGCGGCTGCGGCACGAGCGCGGCGAGCGCGTGCAGGTGGCAGAGAGAGAGAGGGTGGGTAGAGCGGGGGGTGGGAGCGGTAGAGCTGCTCACTGGTGGTGCAGGAAGTCCCACAGCGGCTGCGGCACGAGCGCGGCGAGCGCGTGCAGGTGGCAGAGAGAGAGAGGGTGGGTAGAGCGGGGGGTGGGAGCGGTAGAGCTGCTCACTGGTGGTGCAGGAAGTCCCACAGCGGCTGCGGCACGAGCGCGGCGAGCGCGTGCAGGTGGCAGAGAGAGAGTGGGTGGGTAGAGCGGGGGGTGGGAGCGGTAGAGCTGCTCACTGGTGGTGCAGGAAGTCCCACAGCGGCTGCGGCACGAGCGCGGCGAGCGCGTGCAGGTGGCAGAGAGAGAGAGGGTGGGTAGAGCGGGGGGTGGGAGCGGTAGAGCTGCTCACTGGTGGTGCAGGAAGTCCCACAGCGGCTGCGGCACGAGCGCGGCGAGCGCGTGCAGGTGGCAGAGAGAGAGAGGGTGGGTAGAGCGGGGGGTGGGAGCGGTAGAGCTGCTCACTGGTGGTGCAGGAAGTCCCACAGCGGCTGCGGCACGAGCGCGGCGAGCGCGTGCAGGTGGCAGAGAGAGAGAGGGTGGGTAGAGCGGGGGGTGGGAGCGGTAGAGCTGCTCACTGGTGGTGCAGGAAGTCCCACAGCGGCTGCGGCACGAGCGCGGCGAGCGCGTGCAGGTGGCAGAGAGAGAGAGGGTGGGTAGAGCGGGGGGTGGGAGCGGTAGAGCTGCTCACTGGTGGTGCAGGAAGTCCCACAGCGGCTGCGGCACGAGCGCGGCGAGCGCGTGCAGGTGGCAGAGAGAGAGAGGGTGGGTAGAGCGGGGGGTGGGAGCGGTAGAGCTGCTCACTGGTGGTGCAGGAAGTCCCACAGCGGCTGCGGCACGAGCGCGGCGAGCGCGTGCAGGTGGCAGAGAGAGAGAGGGTGGGTAGAGCGGGGGGTGGGAGCGGTAGAGCTGCTCACTGGTGGTGCAGGAAGTCCCACAGCGGCTGCGGCACGAGCGCGGCGAGCGCGTGCAGGTGGCAGAGAGAGAGAGGGTGGGTAGAGCGGGGGGTGGGAGCGGTAGAGCTGCTCACTGGTGGTGCAGGAAGTCCCACAGCGGCTGCGGCACGAGCGCGGCGAGCGCGTGCAGGTGGCAGAGAGAGAGAGGGTGGGTAGAGCGGGGGGTGGGAGCGGTAGAGCTGCTCACTGGTGGTGCAGGAAGTCCCACAGCGGCTGCGGCACGAGCGCGGCGAGCGCGTGCAGGTGGCAGAGAGAGAGAGGGTGGGTAGAGCGGGGGGGTGGGAGCGGTAGAGCTGCTCACTGGTGGTGCAGGAAGTCCCACAGCGGCTGCGGCACGAGCGCGGCGAGCGCGTGCAGGCTGCGCGCTCGCTCCGGCCGCACGCCGCCGTGCGCGCAGACGAAGTCGCTATTGTCGATGGGACCTGGCTCCGCCCACGAGTTGAACCTGCGCAAAAAAAACACATCTGTACTACACCTACCTACCCACTCACAGCCAATTCATATGCCGCAAAATTTCATATTACTGCAAAGGTTTTGGTGGCACCCCCAGACCAATCAGCCATACACGCCACCCCCTAGAGTGGGGTATTGTTGGAAAGATATTTTAAAATCATTTTGAGGTTTCTTTGACAGTTTTTGAAAAATAATTGCTGTTTATGAAATATTGTGCTTCAAAGTGGCCTTTTTTACGTGACTTGCACAATTCATCGACATATTGTTGAATCACATTATAAATAAATAACTGAAATTAGCCATAACTTTTATTATGAATGTATTGAATAGCGCCGGGATGTCTACGGAACCCTATAGATAGTATGCTAAACCAAAAAGAAACACACAAAAATTACAACTCAAAGTAAAATTTAATAAAAAATATGTTACTTGTTAATCCACTGCTTGGAGATGTAGAACTTGATGTCGTTGGGCTCGATGGAGGTGGACTCCAGGATCTCCGCCGCCTTCTGTCGCAACACCACCATTTGAGGATTTACTTTCCTGTCCAAAGACAATATTATTTTATACTAGGGACTCGCCCCGGCTTCACACATCTCTTCTCTACTATTAATACATTTAATGACAATAAATAAACAAACAAGTTAGTGTATATTATGCGCTCGCACACACAAGGGAGTCGAGAGCGGTGGCGTAGAGGGGGCGTGACGGCATAAGCGAGCGTCATGCCATTGGCGGTGACGGCAAAAGGGTCGATTTTAATGCCAAAGTGCGCCAATAGATGTTACACATCAAACGGTTTTTATTTTAATTTTCAAACTTATCCAATTATTACGTCACGTATACCAACATTGTATTTGTCACTTAATAAATGTAATGTACTATGAAAAGGCCATAAATAAATATCCTACCTAGGGAGGGGAGGTTTGAGGGATATTTCAAATCATTTAAATCGATATCGTGTAGTAGATATCGTAGTGACTGCAATGTCCTGTACAAAGGCCCCGGGAGGCCGCCCTACCTGTAGAACAGCACGTAGACCTCGCAGAGCGACAGCTGATGGACCAGTAGTGAGGCCACATAGATGTCATCCTATTAATAACCACCCAGGCACGTGTCGTGTAGTGTCCTGTCCAAAGGCCCCAGATGTCTGCCTACCTGTAGAACAGTACATAAGCCTCGCAGTGCGGCAGCTGGTGCGGCGGCAGCGGCGCCACGCAGTGGTCGTCGAAGCAGTACCAGCGGCGCGTGTTGCGCGCCACGCACGTGTAGTGTCCTGTACAAAGGCCCCAGATGTCTGCCTACCTGTAGAACAGTACATAAGCCTCGCAGTGCGGCAGCTGGTGCGGCGGCAGCGGCGCCACGCAGTGGTCGTCGAAGCAGTACCAGCGGCGCGTGTTGCGCGCCACGCACGTGTAGTGTCCTGTACAAAGGCCCCAGATGTCTGCCTACCTGTAGAACAGTACATAAGCCTCGCAGTGCGGCAGCTGGTGCGGCGGCAGCGGCGCCACGCAGTGGTCGTCGAAGCAGTACCAGCGGCGCGTGTTGCGCGCCACGCACGTGTAGTGTCCTGTACAAAGGCCCCAGATGTCTGCCTACCTGTAGAACAGTACATAAGCCTCGCAGTGCGGCAGCTGGTGCGGCGGCAGCGGCGCCACGCAGTGGTCGTCGAAGCAGTACCAGCGGCGCGTGTTGCGCGCCACGCACGTGTAGTGTCCTGTACAAAGGCCCCAGATGTCTGCCTACCTGTAGAACAGTACATAAGCCTCGCAGTGCGGCAGCTGGTGCGGCGGCAGCGGCGCCACGCAGTGGTCGTCGAAGCAGTACCAGCGGCGCGTGTTGCGCGCCACGCACGTGTAGTGTCCTGTACAAAGGCCCCAGATGTCTGCCTACCTGTAGAACAGTACATAAGCCTCGCAGTGCGGCAGCTGGTGCGGCGGCAGCGGCGCCACGCAGTGGTCGTCGAAGCAGTACCAGCGGCGCGTGTTGCGCGCCACGCACGTGTAGTGTCCTGTCCAAAGGCCCCAGATGTCTGCCTACCTGTAGAACAGTACATAAGCCTCGCAGTGCGGCAGCTGGTGCGGCGGCAGCGGCGCCACGCAGTGGTCGTCGAAGCAGTACCAGCGGCGCGTGTTGCGCGCCACGCACGTGTAGTGTCCTGTACAAAGGCCCCAGATGTCTGCCTACCTGTAGAACAGTACATAAGCCTCGCAGTGCGGCAGCTGGTGCGGCGGCAGCGGCGCCACGCAGTGGTCGTCGAAGCAGTACCAGCGGCGCGTGTTGCGCGCCACGCACGTGTAGTGTCCTGTACAAAGGCCCCAGATGTCTGCCTACCTGTAGAACAGTACATAAGCCTCGCAGTGCGGCAGCTGGTGCGGCGGCAGCGGCGCCACGCAGTGGTCGTCGAAGCAGTACCAGCGGCGCGTGTTGCGCGCCACGCACGTGTAGTGTCCTGTACAAAGGCCCCAGATGTCTGCCTACCTGTAGAACAGTACATAAGCCTCGCAGTGCGGCAGCTGGTGCGGCGGCAGCGGCGCCACGCAGTGGTCGTCGAAGCAGTACCAGCGGCGCGTGTTGCGCGCCACGCACGTGTAGTGTCCTGTACAAAGGCCCCAGATGTCTGCCTACCTGTAGAACAGTACATAAGCCTCGCAGTGCGGCAGCTGGTGCGGCGGCAGCGGCGCCACGCAGTGGTCGTCGAAGCAGTACCAGCGGCGCGTGTTGCGCGCCACGCACGTGTAGTGGCCGCCGCCCGCCGTGCCGGAGTGGCAGATCACGGCGCACAGCTCGTATTTGGTCACTTTTGATGTGCAATCTAGAAAATAATATGTGAATTGGAGAAACTATCCATATTGACGACATGGCTGGGATCCTGACCGCCAGAATCAATTCACAATTAGTACATACAGGGTGTAAGGGGCTTCGTAACGAAAACTGATACCATAGATTCAACTCATGATTCTGGGGTGCCAGAGTTGGAATTTCCGTCGAAGTTTTCATCAATTATGCAAATTTTAGCATGAAATGCGCGCTCGATTGTATTGAGTTTTAATTTACATGCAATGTATGTAATGTTTGTCTAAAGTAGTCATTATTAATTTAATTATGTAAAATCACGAGAGATACATTTGTATAATGGTATCATAGATAAGAAGACGATAGAGTTCAAATCTAATAAAAAAGATTTTTTTATAAAATCTGACTTCTTTTTACTGGATTCTATTCTGTTGTCAATTACGAACAAACTAATTTGATGTTTTGCACTATTTTCTTTACACGTTGTATAAGGAAGATAAGGTAATTTCGTTATACCTTTGTGCGTGTACGGCGCCATGTTGAGCTCGTTGACGGGGAAGGCGACCCGAGCCGCCAGCTTGGCGCTGAACATCAGCTCGTGCCGGAAGCGCTTCAGGTGCACGCACAGCACTTCCGGCAGCCGCACCACGCCCGACAGCTTCACGCCGTTGCGGAGCTTGTTGCAGCGGGAACAACTGCCGGACGGAATTGAACCTTATTCGTTATATATAAATATCGCCAGACGAACACACCAACTGTATGGTCCCAAACACAGATATAGATTTCCATAGATAACGCAAGTATCACGATTTGTATTGAAACCAAGCGTGCCCAATTTTTAACACCTACTGTGACGACATTAGTGACGCGTAATCCAAACCAATTCAAAGACACCGATGCCGCCACCCGCTACAATTCTTTGGAGCGATTATCTCGCTCATACTCATGTTTTTTATATCCGTGGTCGCGCGGACTGTAAGTTAGCGGCGACCAACCTTGACGCTTGGTCGGGGTTTCGTACACGCGAAGTACATGCATTTGCGTTATCTATGTAAATCTATATCTGTGGTCCCAAACTAAGCAACGCTTGTACTATGGATACCGTACAATGGACTGGGGGCGATCCCAGTGACATCCAGACATGGGCAAATTACGAAAAGGCCATTTCCGAAATCACTGACGGGAATCGCACCCGCAGCCGGAGTAGTGCGCCTAGATGTCTACGCTCGAACAACTGCGCCAAGCGACCGTCAGTGGCGATCGCTTGGCTTGATCGTCAAGGTAATGAGACGCGCGATAGGTTTCAAAATGGCATAGTGACATTGTGTAATATAATCTATATCTTAACTCCAAAAATACCTTAACTGATGAGATACGCTGATGAGGGCGCTGCTTGCGGGGATTGGGCCACTCACTTGCCTCTTAACAACATTGTCGTTAAATACTATTCATTTACTTAGCATGGAAGGCATCACACCAAAGCAATTATATTATTATGCACCTGTTTTATTAATTGTTATTTTGGTTCGTAAATATTTAATTTGATGTAAGTATGAGTAGGTATGACCACCACACTAAACTAGCTTTCTCATTTTATCTACATACCTAAATCTCAGGGAGATTTGATTATTATTTACTATTAGTTATTTAGTGATAATGGTGTTGCCTGCTCATATTATTATTTTATGCTGTTCCTGAGAATGTACACCATCTGTAATTCATTGAAAAGAGTAACCATTAAGTTTCTTGCCGGATCTTCTCAGTGGAAGCAGCATTCCGAACCGGTGGTAGATTCTGACTATTCATAAATGCTTTGTTGGCTTACATGAATAAAAACAATGTTGAGTTTTTGAGTTGAGATATAAGGTTGAAAATTACCTGTACATATTATCGCCCTTCAGTTCATCGGCGCTGAAGAAGGCGGCGAGGCAGTCTTGGAGCGACACCACAGGCCCGTAAAACCAGGACCTGAGCCAGCCGAGCAGCCACCACACCTGGAGACGAGTTTATTGTGTTAAATTTCTTCTATAAGATTAGTTTTTTTCAATGCTGTTTCAGGGGCGTCTAAAGTAGCCTCCAGATGGCGCAATATAAGCTCACGATTTGCCTTTATTTGTTCGCGAAATTGCAAAAAAAAAATACAATTATAGTAAGCGCCGGCCGAATTAGGTCTATATCGCCGAGTCGCATCGAACGTCACAACAACGCTCATATAAGTGAATTTAAAAAGCGGAGTATTTGAAAAAAATTACAATCTGAATCATATTTTTATGAATGGAATCGATTTTACTCTCGATTCCGAACAAACTAATTTCAGGTTTATACGCAATTTCATGAATAAGTTATATAGAGTGAAGATTTTTTTATTAAATCTGAACCATATTGTTGTTACTAGAATCGAATGTACTCTCGATTCTGAAGAAACAATAGTACATTGTTACACAAGGGGTGAATGTAACGTAAGTTCGAGGGACAAAATAAGTCTTTCACCCGAGGTAAACACTGTGCTTTTCATTACGAATACAAGAAAAGTAAAAATAAAAACAGGAATTGGCTAAAAAAAATAATACAAGTATGAACAATACTCTACAACTCGAAAAAACAAATAAAGATCGGATTGCCGCCTATTTTGTTCTTTTTTTCGTTGGCCGGCCAACTTCATTATTTAGCCTTTATTTTTCATTTTCATCTTTAAATATTTTTGCCCAAATCAAATTTTTTAAGAAATTGTTGAAACTAAATTATAATTAAGTCATTTAAAAATATATATTCTTTAATTAATACTTAACTTTATGTTATTTCAATTTTACATCCCGCTTTAATTGTGTGACTGTAGAAAAAGTTGGAACATGGTTCCATAGAAATGTGAAAAAGGAACTAGTTTTTTTTATAATCATTTGACAGCTGTCAGTTGAAAGCGATTCTCCCTAGGGCGGAAAAGTATTACTTTCAACCCGCTCCTTAGGCAACTTCAGACCTACTTTCCGAGTATGAGTAATGAAAAATTGTATAGGATCAGGTTTTGCGTAATTTCATGATCAAGAACATGATCATGTATAGAGTGAAGTACAAGCACTAGTGAGTAGTTACCCAGGAGTCGTGCGCGTGCGGCGCGTGCTGCGCGTGCTGCGCGGGCGGCTGCAGGCGCAGCACGGCCAGGTGCTCGCGCGACGGGATGGGCAGCGACAGGTCCTGGAACGTCTCCACGCGCGTCGACACCTGCACATAGCACTGCTGTCATGTCTAGAGGGCCTGTTACACACACCCGGCGACGACGCGACGCCCTCATAACGGCATCGCGACGCTTTTATAACGGCGTCGCGACACCCTCATAACGGCATCGCGACGCTCTTATAATGGGGTCGCGACGCCCTCATAACGGCGTCGCGACGCTGTTATAGTAGACTGCAGGACGGTACCGACCCTGTTGCAGATAAGGCACTGCACGGCGGAGAGCAGGCGGCCGTCGAACACGTCGGAGATGATGCTGCGGAAGCGCGCGCTGCCGCCGTCGCCGCCCCCGCCCGCCCTGCACGACATCAACACTTACATATTATTTTCATTACTCATACTCTGAAAGTAGGTCTGAAGTTGCCTGAGGAGCGGGTTGAAAGTAATACTTTTCCGGCCCGGGAGAATCGCTTTCAACTGACAGCAGTCAAATTATAAAAAAAAAAAACTAGTTCCATTTTCACATTTCTATGGAACCATGTTCAAACTTTTTCTACAGTCACTCAATTACAGCACGATGTAAAATTGAAATAACATAGAAGTTAAGTATTAATTAAATAATATATACTTTTAAATGACTTAATTATAATTTAGTTTCAACAATTTCTTTAAAATAACATAGATTTGCGCAAAATGTTTAAAGATGAAAATGAAAAATAATGGCTAAATAATGAAGTTGGCCGGCCAACGAAAAAAAAACAAAATAGGCGGCAATCCGATCTTTATTTTTTTTTTCTAGTTGTAGAGCATTGTTCATACTTTCTTGTATTATTTCTTTGGCCAATTCCTGTTTTTAATTTTATTTTCCTTGTATTCGTAATGAAAAGCACATTGTTTACCTCCTCGGGTGAAATACTTATTTTGTCCCTCGAACTATTAGCGCCCTCGCTACGCTCGGGCGCAAACCCCGTCTCGGGAAAAAATAAGTCACTTTCACCACTCGTGTAACAATGTACTATTAAGTGTTCATTCTAAATTAACATTTATATATATTGGATTTGCAGCAGTATGGGGAAGTACTTAACCATAGAAGAAGAAACCGAGAAACTTTCCTAGGAACCCATTAGAAATTTATTTGTGCAAACAATATTGACATACGTCATTTTTATGATCATATTTATTCATTGAGAAGAGTAATTGAGTGTATTGCCGGATCTGCTCAGTGGAAGTGGCATTCCGAACCGGTGGTAGATTCAGACTATTCATAAATACTGTGTTGGCTTTCATGAATAAATACAAATTTTGAGTTTGAGTTTGATCAAGCGTGAACTGTCCATAAAAATGAGTCATTTTGATAAACATATTCTTTAATGCGAATCTTCTTGGTTTCTTGGTGAGAATTATTTAATTTTATCGGAATAATAAAATCGGAGCGGCACATAATAGTCAAATTTTATAAAATGTGTGACGATAAATGTTTTACAGGTTGAAACAGAAAAGGCATACTTTTTTTTCAACACTTAAGTTTGTAATTTTAAAACTATCAGCTTTGGAGGAAACTTGAAAAACAAAAGGTGTTGTAGGACTACAGCTGTTGACAGATTTCACAAGTCTACAAAACCTTTAGTACTTCAACTGTCCCACAAAGCCGATAGTTTTAGATTTACAAAGTTAAGTTGCAAAACCTGTTTGTTTCACCTAGTATAAGGCTTGTCGTAGAGCCTATGGAGGCCCTAACAAAGTACTAGTGTTGTGTTGTGTGTAGTAAGGGTGACCTGGTGTCGGGCGCGGGGTCCGGCGCGTCGCTGGCGCCGCTGGAGCAGGTCTCGTAGCGCTCGTCCGCCTCGCTGGACCCCGACAGCTCCGACTCGGACCCCCCCGCCGCACCAGCCACCCCAGCCGTCGGACCTGCATACATTCTACATACTTCAACTACAAAACATTATTGTCTGACTACATCTAAACTACTTAAACTTGTGACTTTTTAGATGATAGAAAACGCGGAAGGTTAGAATGGATGTCATGTTAGTCGATTTAAATGTCACTCACCATTGATTTGTTGCGTGAACACGTTGTAAGAGAGGTGGTGGGTGCCCGCGAAGCTCGCCGACCGTCTGTGGCGCGTCGCTATAGGCTCTTGTGTCTGCACCCTGACATGGAAATAAAAATCTTTTGAAGTTACGGCACTGTAAAGGACTGAGACGGACGAACGGACAGACGGACAGACGGACGGACATACGGACGGACGGACGGACAGACAGACGGACGGAAACGACTGCTGCCATCCTTTATTTTACAAATGTATTAGAATAAGGATGAAAACTTGTTCTGACACGGAAACTTTCCGTCGATTGTAAATTACACTCCCGCCCCCCTGGTTAACAACGTGCAAGCAATGCCTATGGTATTGTAAGCATCTATAGGCCACGGTAACTGCTTAACATCAAGCGGGTCGTCAGCTAATTTGCAGACTTTGTAATATATAAAAAAGCAAAGACTGGCTCCGACATGGCTTAACGACTCTGATAGCTGGGCCAAACAACTCCATAAAAAGATTTACACGTTATCCTAATGCGTGTGTTCGCGCGCACTGTGCGTCCTCATAGTAATACGCGCTATATTCACCTGAGGTACCCGTCTGTTCTGGATTCACTGTACGAGGATTGCGCCGGCGACTTCCGCCTCATCCGCGCGAAGAATGGTGCGTCGCTTGCTGCAATAAAAAAAATGTATGTAATACTAGCTGTGCCCACGGACTTCGTCCGCGTAGTATTTAACATAACAAAAATTTCGGGATTATCGGAATAAAAAGTATCCTATAATGTTAATCCCGGTTATAAAATATCTGTGTTCCAAATTTCATCCAAATCCGTTCAGTAGTTTTTGCGTGAAGGAGTAACAAACATACATACATCCACACTCACAAACTTTCACATTTATAATATTAGTAGGAAGTAGGATTAATACATGAAGGAAAACTTTCAACAGCTTAATACGAAAATTGCGCAGATGTAGGAGTATGAAATTTGGCACACTTATAGTTTATATAGAGAAGGAGTGCAGAATGCTAATATTTTTATATTATAATACTTAGAAATATATTAAAACCAATAAATAAAACATTACACACACTACCATGAATTGACACACACACATTTGTAACCTCCACACCAACTGACTGTATCACTAACAAACGGTGACAGTTTTCGGAGGGCGAGACTTCCATAGTGCATTCTGCGTGCCAGTATCAAACAGTCTTTGACAATAAAACTTTAATGACGTTCAAAATAAAAAATATCTACCTATGGTCGAATTTCGACCATTACAACAGGAATACTAATTTTAATAATAATTGCAGTGATTAAGCACGCGTCTTGCGGACACAAGGTCCTAGGTTCAAATGCCATCTCGCACCTCTTGGTTTCTCAAAATATATGTACGAATTATAATTTCAATATAATTATAACTCGCTTACGGTGAAACAAAACGTCGTGAGGAAACCTGCTTGTCTTATAAAATACAATGAATTTTCGAGAGGCATATTCAATTCAAACTATCTACAACCGGATCGGAACGCGACCTCGACTGAGAAGATGCGACAAGATACTTTCTTATTTAGTTAGTAACTAGCTGAGCCCGCGACTTCGTCCGCGTGGAATTTAACTTAACAAAAAAGCCCGCTCCCGCGTTGTGATCCCGCGCGAGAGAACCCATTTGTTTAATTTTATTTTTCTAAAATAAAAGTAGCCTAAGATACTGCTTATAAGCTATCTACCAGTGAAAGTCCCGTCAAAATCGGTCCAGCCGTTTCAGAGATACTCTTTGATTTCATGTGATTTTATTTTTTTACGCGGAACCCTAATTGTTTTTCTAAAATTAAAGTAGCCTAAGTTACTCCCTAAAACATCAACTATCTGCCAGTGAAAGTCCCGTCAAAATCGGTCCAGCCGTTTCGGAGATTACCCGGAACAAACACACAGACAGACAGACAGACAGACAGACAAAAAAAAATTAAATCGCGTTTTTGTTATAGGTGTCGTTTGTCCTTTCATATGCATTTAGTGAAAAGGTATTATTTTGATATTACAAACAGACACTCTAATTTTATTTATTTGTATAGATTACATAAGGTAGTACATATAAATATAAATATATTAGCTTCAGTGTGTTGCCTTTCGAAATCTGACAACCCACACTGGGTCAGCATGGCGGATAATGGCTCGAATCCCTCTTGTATAGAGAGGAGGCCCGTGCTGAGGAGTAGGGCATAGTATAGCGTATAATTAGTTATTTATATGGTAATAATTTAATAGAGAGAGTTGTTTTACCGCCGGAGGAGGCGGCGCGGCGCCGCACGTTGCGGTGCTCGCGGTGGTCGCCATCCGCCGCCGAGCTCGCCGCGCTCCCCGCCGGGCTCTCCCACACCTGCGACCGCAAAATGAAACGAAACAATTACCGACCGAAACATTAAACCGAAAAGATTCCTTGCAATGAAAGTTTAATAACATTACTAAAGCAGGGTCGCTGAGCACGGGGAATTTCGTACAATGACCTGTTATTACCCTTCTCTGTCACTCCGGCGTAAATCTAATACGTCTCGCTCACACAGTTGCCGGTCACACGCAGTTCACGATAGCCCCTCCAGCTAAGCTAATGCTTGTGCTAGGAGTGGCCTCACGACAATAGTCTAACGCAGTGGCGTGCACTCCATAGAGGCATAAAGGCACTGCCTACCCTGAGATTTTATGACAAAATAATAATAAATAATAAAATCAAACAGAAAACAATACTCGAAAATAAATAATCATTTTGATTAAATATTTGAAAAAGCGCGCGCAGAATGGTGTCCTGTGGAGTCTAGTGCTCCCCCGCGGCCCCCGCTCCTTTCGCGCCGGCAGCGCCGCTGCTTTCGCGGTGGCAAAAGCATGCATTAAATATGCCTCGAAACTTGTACTAAAAACGCACACATACACACCACTTTAAAACATTTCTATGAATGAAAATGTTCGGGATTTAGGCTCTGCTTTTGGTAATCCGACCAAGTCTAGAAGTTTGAATCGCAATGTAATTTGTTGGCTTAAAGTTTACAATGCGTTTTTGTTACCTTATAGGTATTTAGTATTGAATTATTGTGGAGTTTTTTGGACGCCATTATTGCTAGTTGTTTTGTGTTTGTTTACATGAGTGCTAAATAATGTGAATAATTATAAAATCCTTGTTGTTATGGATAAATTATTTTTGACGTATGTGTTAATGAGATAGGTAACTATATAAATTAAAAGGTGTTTTCTCAATTGTCTTATGCTGCAGAAAAGTGAATACATATTATATTTTAAACGGTGGATGCGTAAAAACTTGGATTTGTCGCAGATGAAAGGTAATAAATATTACGAGACAATTATAATGCTAAATTTAACGACTCATTTTCTTGGTTGACGGGATGCCGAGATCTTTTTATGGCTAAATCATATAAGTAGGTAAGTACCTAAAAATTTTGATAGGTAATTACGAAATACGCAAGGACAACATCGCCATGCCGTGTTGTCTAAAATTTAGATTAGAAAATAACTATGTAGATTTAAGTAATTTATAAATAAATAAGTTTGAGTATTTTATTTAGGTTGGGTAGGTAACTAACAGTTTGACGGCTTTCGGTTACACTTGCGGTAAGTACCTACTTACTTAGGTAGGTTTAGTACTTTTATTAGTGTACCTAGGTACCACTACCACTACCATTAGGTATCTGTACTTGTGAGTATCTGCATGAATAGGTAAGTACCTACTTCAGCTAATAAAACGTATTTTTAAAGGCCTCTTCGGATAGGTAACTATATCAATATCTATGTAGGTACTTACTAATAACAAAATATGTCCCATTTCGTTCAATAGGTAAGATAGCGTAACACATTGATCCGGGACTAAGCTAGCAAGCAATAGTTCCAGGTACCTACACAGGTAGGTACCTATACCTAATTGAAATTATTTTTATCTACACTGCCTACCTTGTTTCAAAACCCTATGCACGCCACTGGTCTAACGGCCAGGTTGGGGATTGAACCCGAAATCTCTCAGGTACGAGAGCGGCCTCTCTAACCACTTGGCTACGGACGCTTGACACAATCCTAATGATTTTTTATCATCAGTTGGATCTGCCGCGGGGGAGCTAAGCCAGGCAATAAATTCAAAATTCAAGCTTTGTTTATATTCATGTAAGCCAACAAAGCACTTATGAATAGTCAGAATCTACCACCGGCTCGGAATGCCGCTTGGTTAAGCACGCGTCTTGCGGATACCAGGTCTTGGGTTCAAACCCAGGCTCGCACCTCTAGATTTTTCGAAATCTATATGCGAATCATAATTTCTATATGATTATCACATGATTTTAATTATATAACTTGATTTTCATATGATTATAACCTGTATGTCTTGGAAGATCTAATCAATTTTCGAAAGACATGGGAAATCTGCCAGCCCGCACTGGGCCAGCGTGGTGGATTATGGCCTGAATACCCCTCGTGAGGCTGGTGCCCAGGAGTGAGGCTTGAAAAGGGCGAAATGATTATTATTACTGATCCCAGGGTCAACGTACAGGCTCCTTGAGTTCCTCGTGCAGCTGGTCCATGAAGCAGCGCAGGAACTCCTGCGTGTCGTGCTGCTGGTACCCGCGGAACATCGGGTTCACCTGTGCAGGAACACACAACAACCTTATACATAACATACCATATACAGCAGCGGTGGTCTACTTAATTAGACCCAAGCTCTACTGTTTACTGACGAAACCCTGTGCTATCTACCAATTACATAAGAAAGGACAAATAACGTGACGGAACGGCCATTGAATAATGATACAAGATGATGCGCGCTGCAGTTGGTAATTACGTTACACCGTCTGTTCTACGGATTTATATTTTTAGCCTTGCCACGATCGACTGGACTATACAGAATTTTACAAAACTTCAAAACATAAGTCATATATATTAAAAGTAAAAGAAATATCACAAAATGTTAAAAGACAAGCCCGGTGAATTTCTTGCCTGATCTTCTCAGCCTTGGTCGCGTTCCGATCCGGTTGTAGATATAAGAAAAAATGTCAAATTGACAATTTGTAAGTGCCTAAACTAAATAAACACTTTGAATTTGAAATTCTGGTGTGTGTGCGTTCGTAATTCTCCTCCTAAACGGCTTGCCCGAAATGATGACTATTTTTAAAAGTCAAAGTTTTCATTTTGTTTAGACCTACTGCACTTACAAATGGTAATTTTTAAATATTTTTCTTATGTCTACAATCGGATCGGAACGCGACCTCGACTGAGAAGATACGGCAAGAAACTCATTGGGCGTGTCTTTTACATTTTTTAATACTATTGTTTTTTGGTATAGCCAGTTGCTTATAATATTTATTAATAATTAAAAAGAGTAGTAGAATTGAATACGTAATTTGTATTTATTGTGTCACCTGGATGATTCGACATTAAAGACATCAAGAATATAAAATTTACGCTTGCGAATTTGCGGACAAAAGCTAATAGTTTACATATAAAGAAAGATACCTCTTCCCTTACGCACGTATTAATAAATCAATCTCAAATCTGAGAGCGATCTTGTAAATGTCATTCTTATATGTATAGTATGAGTACAAAATTACATGTCAAAAGCGTACTCAAGAACGCTCTCAGAAGCGAGATCGATTTACTAATTATGTGCCTTAATGTCTGATATTAAACTTACATTTCGAATGCCGTACAAGATGCCGTTCGGTACAACGTAGCCTCTCGTCTTCCTACTCCACATCTCTTTAATTAATTTTTGGTATGCTCTGAAAACAATAAACACAATTGGGCATACGTTTTGGTAAATGGAATCAACCCACATATACTTTTGCAATGTGAAACCGACCTAGTTACATTGCACTGAGGTTGGTTTTGGTCTGCAGATAGATGTATGGGGTTGGTTCATTTTTGCAAAACTATGTCTAATTACAGTATTTTTAACCCCCGACGAAAAAAGAGGGGTGTTATAAGTTTAACATGTGTATCTGTGTGTCTGTCTGTGGCAAGGTAGCGCCCAAGCTGATGAACCGATTTCAATTGTTTCTTTTGTTAGATAGGTATTCTGATCGAGAGTGTTCTTAGCTATGTTTCATGATAATCGGTTCAGCCGTTTGAAGATCATCAGCTCTGTTGTAGGTTAAAAAGCCACATTCACGGCCAAAACCAACTTCCACGGCTCGAATCCAATCGAAATTTGAGATTATTGGATTTAGATTTATTATATTTTTAAATGATCGTAATAATCTGAACTGGCTTTTTACAATATTATAAATATGAAAAGTTTCCCTGATTCTGGAAAAAATTTATATTTTATCAATTTTTATATGAGATTTGTGTATGAACTAAAGACGTTCCATAAGTCACGTGTCAAATGATGGATACGCGCATGCGTTAAATTTTGTTTGTTTTGTTAATGGTCATGGAATATTACGTTATAATAATTCTAGAGGGCACTGCTTCACCATTGAGAAAAAATATAAAAAAACAAATCTAATTTAAAATAAATTTTGCATTATTGAAAATTCTTCCCCTGGGTTGCTCCCGTCCACCTCAACCAGAGTTATTACATGAAATTGAATCATAATTGATAATATTTTACTAGGAATTAAACCTCCGTGGCATCAATATTTAGATTCGTTGTCTATTCTAATGTCAATTATTATAATGTCATAACAAAATAATGTCTCATACTTTTACACAGATTTTCTGTCAATTATTGTATAAATTTGATGAAAAAGTCACCGCATAGAAGGTTTTTAAATTTTCAATTCAGAATTATATTTATTCATATAGGCAAGTTCCGTAGACCCGGCGGCGCTGTAATTTACATCCGTATTAATAGATCGACGTCAAGTCTGAGGGTGATCTTGGAAATGTCATTCTTATGTCATTCAAGTACAAAATTACACGTCAAAAGCGTACTCAAGACCGCTATCAGACTTGAGATCGATTTATTAATATGGGCCTTAGATCTGTATTTTTCTCTGGGACTTCCTGCCTGTGTGTAATAGACTGTTATAATTATAAATTGTTTGAGCTGTAGTCATTTGGCTGTAAAACCCTGGCTCTACCAGCGTTGAATTTAATGGTTATTATGATCAGCTCAGCAAATGAACGTATGTCAGTTATATATCCTATTTTGACGCTTGACGCTACAAGCAAGGAGCGTCACGATATCAACATTCCTCCGTACCTGCTTATGCCCTATAGTCCATTTAGACGCCACTCCGCACCTGCTTATCCCATATTGCATTTTGACGCTTGACGCTAGAAGCGTGGAGCGTCAAAGTATTTTTAACATTCTTCTGCACTTGCTTATCCCCATATTCCATCTTGACGCTACAAGCGTGGAGCGTCACGATATTTTTAACATTCCTCCACACCTTATCCCCATATTCCATTTTGACGCTATTTCGCACCTGCTTATCCCCATATTCCATCTTGACGCTACAAGCGTGGAGCGTCACGGATATTTTTTTTAGGAATTAAAAAACCTTACCTGCTTATTCCCGGCTTCTTATCGGCGGAGAGCACCGCGACCGCGGCCGCGCACTCCAGAAAGTATGACGTCAGCGGGCCGGTGTTGCTGAGCGCCTGCAGCGCCGCGTTCATGTAGCACGTGTTGCCGATGTTCTGCAGCCCGACCAGACCTGGCACCGGGGACTTTATTTGCATAGTGGTAAGGTTTATATTTGAATCAAACTGTTATAGACGAGAGGTGTAAGTGGACTTTATTTGTACGAGTGTAAGGCCCAATTTCAAATGATAAACGAATGCGCCAGTGAAACCTGTATTGCCGTATGTTCTCGTTTTTTGTTTCTAATTTTTCTAGCAGGGGCCATGCTAATCTTCTCTGTATCGTTCCAATCAAAATATATATAACTTAAAGATGAGTGACATAGTGATCTATCAACGCACAGCCCAAACCACTGGACGGATCGTGCTGAAATTTGGCATGCAGGTAGATGTTATGACGTAGGCATCCGCTAAGAAAGGATTTTGATTAATTCTACCGCTAAGGGGATAAAATAGGGGATGAAAGTTTGTATGAAACTTTGTCAATTAAATTCCACGCGGACGAAGTCGCGGGCACAGCTAGTTTTAGTATATGTACTGCCGAAGCAAGTTCGCAAGGCGGGACGATTTGGTCACCTTTGCGGGGGATACGTGGACCGAAACAGCACAAAACCGTATTTCGTGGAAAATTCTGGGAGATGCCTTTGCTCAGGAGTGGGACACACGAAAGGGCTATTAAAAAAATAATCTAGCAGTGTTAAATTGCGTGAAAATTATTTGTAGAATATGGCCAAATCTTTTGACGTTTGAGCTCCAAAAGATCAAAACCGTAATAAGTGCAATTTCGTGCGCTTCAGTATGGAATTAGCGGGAAGTTGCAAGGATGACCTTTGCCTAGACCTGACCACCGGGCCTGAACCCGCACCGTGTTATCAAAGCGTACAACCACATAGCCACCATCGCTTATTGTTTTCTTATATTTACGCGAACACTACACATTGAAATAAAACTATTTTTACGGATTATATCGCGTTTATTAACTTTTTTATGTTCCCGACGTTGGTAACGGGGGGACTGAGGTGTTAAAGGTCCTGATGTCATAGTTAAAAACTGGGTACCCTCAAATTTAGTTGTTGTTTGCGGTCCGATCCACGCAGAAAGTGCTCACTGTGTCTCGCGGTCTTGCAATGGTACGGTTGGTTTTGGATTTAATCCTACAAATATTATAAATGTGAAAGTTTGTGAGTGTGGATGTATGTATGTATGTTTGTTACTCCTTCACGCAAAAACTACTGAACGGATTTGGATGAAATTTGGAACACAGATAGTTTATAACCGGGATTAACATATAGGATACTTTTTATCCCGATAATCCCGAAATTTTTGTTACGTTAAATAAATACTACGCGGACGAAGTCCGTGGGCACAGCTAGTAATATAATATAACTAGCTGTGCCCGCGGACTTCGTCCGCGTAGTATTTATTTAACGTAACAAAAATTTCGGGATTATCGGGATAAAAAGTATCCTATATGTTAATCCCGGTTATAAACTATCTGTGTTCCAAATTTCATCCAAATCCGTTCAGTAGTTTTTGCGTGAAGGAGTAACAAACATACATACATCCACACTCACAAACTTTCACATTTATAATATTAGTAGGATATTCCATCACCATCACCATCGCTTGTTTTATTTATTTATCGCTCACCTGGGGGCCTGGCGTCGCCGTCGTCGTCCATCTCCTCGGAGTCCAGCTCGTCGTCGCCGCTGGCGCCGAGCCGGCTCGGGGTCTCTATACATGCCGTGTCCGGACTCGCCTGCTCATACACACAAACATATACATGGTGTAAGGGGCGTCGTAACGAAAACTGATACCATGGATTCAGATCATGATTTGGAATTTTCCGTCGATATTTTCATAAATTGTGGTAAATTTTTTCAGCATTTTTAAATTGATTTTAACATTAGATGCGCGCTCGAGAGTATTGATTTTAAATTTACATTGCAGTTTATGTTTGAATGTAAACTAACTTGAGTATTTAAATTATGATTTCATTCTAAAATCAATTTAGAAATGCTAAAAACTTCGATACTCAATGGTTATTTTATTTAATAGAATAAAATATGGTGTACATTCTCAGTAACAGCAACACAATGTGAGTAGGCACCATTACCACTAAAAAGTATTAGAAAGTGTTGCGGAGCGCCTGTATTATTTTGAAGGCAACGAATCACAGTCACCCGCATTCGTGTGCATTTTTTGTGACAGTTAAAAACTTAACTGCAAGTCACTTCGTGCTCGGTTATAATTCCGAATAGACGATTTTGAGCTAACACATTTTCTTTTATTTAAATACACCTTTGGGAGTCTTCTACATGGTCCTGCTCAACCGGATTCCTACTGGAAGTGGAAATACAAGCGCTTATCAAGAGAATTGGAATATTATTTATTTTTTCAACGGGTGAAACTAACGTCGTAAGAAGTTCAAGTGGTGTTTGAAGAAAGTGGCTTGGACATCAATTATTTTATATGATTTAACGTTGTAGAAATAATCCAACACTCTAAAGGTAGTATTTTGTGTATAAGCTCATATTAAAGGTTAGTAGTTGCACAAATTATCTAAATTTGGTCAAATTCTGCTTTGTCATTGAGCAAGTGACGGTTATTTTTCTTCAATTTGAACCTGTGTTAGAAATAACTATTAATTTTGTTCAATTGTTCCGTCCTAGCTCATTTTATATGTAGACAAGTAGGCTCAAATAGATAATTATTAGTAATTTAATACAATTTGTGTGTATAACTTATATTATAAACCTTCATTATTCACGAGTATTTTAATTATATTGGTTTGTTTAATTCGATAATTATCTCCATTAATAAACGTATATCCCTATTGTATATTTAACTTGGCAAATTGTAAAGGTAATTACAAAGGTAGTGACTAGCTGTATTGTCAATTCCAGGATTAACAACTGCCTCCGTGATGTCTACCAAAGGTGATAAACTTGATATGGAAGTAGCTAAGGAAGTAGCAGACCTAATTAAGAAACGCAGTAGTTACAAAGGGCGTGTTACAATATTTTCAGGATATCTGAAGGCACTAGATCTGGAATCTATATCATCCAAAGATGTTAGCGAAATAGAACTACGTGTAGGTAAGCTTGAATCATTGTATGCTCAGTATGACGAAGTACAAACGAAACTCGAATGTATCTCAGACAATTTTGATGCTCAGATATCGGATAGGGACGAATTTGAATCCAGATACTACAAGCTTATCTGTCAGGCGCAGGAAGTAGTGGTAACTCACAAAAAACCTTCACCGCCTAGTGAGTGTAGTTCTCGCAGTGGCAACAAGCCGATTAAATTGCCTACTATTCAGCTTCCCAAGTTTAGCGGGTCGTATGAAACCTGGCTCGAGTTTCGCGACACTTTTGATAGCTTAATACACTCTAACGACGATATAGATGTAATAAATAAGTATCATTACCTGAGAACGTCTTTGGAAGGTTCAGCTGCTGTGGTAATTCAGTCAATTCAGTGTAGTGCGTCCAACTATCAAATAGCGTGGGGACTGTTGTGTGACCGTTTCGATAATAAAAGATTATTAATACAAAATCATGTATCAGCGTTGTTTAACATAGAACCGGTCACCCGAGAGTCGTCAGCTATGTTGAAACGCATGATGGATCAGTTCAACAAGAATATCCGTGCATTGGAATCCTTAGGTGAACCCACTAAACACTGGGATACGCTCCTCATCCATATCATTACATTAAAACTAGATTCCAAAACGTTTCGTGAATGGGAGGAGCACAAGGGGCGTTTGGATAAGGAAAATCCAATAACACTACAACACTTCCTTGAATTCATGAAAATTCGTACGGATCTCGTTGAAACAATAGAATTATCACGTCACACACACACACAGCAAACTAGCACGAATAACAAACCAGCAAAACATAAGACTATGATTGCAACGGACAACAGTGTCACTAATAATTCACAAAACTCAACGCCGAGTTTATGTCCGAAATGCAGTGGCGATCACAAGTTAAATAATTGTTCACAATTTTTAGCTTTAAGTAACGAAGCACGACTTCAGTTATTGCCTAGTTTTAAGATTTGCTTTAATTGTTTTCGCAGTGGACACTACGCTAATCATTGCAAACGGCCTGGATGCAAGTTATGTAAACGGCGACACAATACGTTAATTCATGTGGCAGATTGCACTAAAGACAAACCGGTTTTGCATAGCGGACGAGCTGATAACAACGGTAGCAGCACGCCCCCCACCACCATCGATGCGAATCCCAACTTAACGCTGTCGGCGAGCGTCGCAGCCTCGAGTCCCCAAGGACACGGTCAACGCGGCGACGTTCTGTTATCGACTGCGCTAATTAAGTTGTATGATTCCAACAATCGCGAGCATATAGCACGCGCCATTCTCGATAGTGGAAGCACCTCCTGTCTTATGACGAATAAAATGTATCGTCAGTTAAATTTGCCCTATCGTCGCATAGATCAATCTATACTTGGCATAAATAATATTACTTCGCACATTAATAAAATGTGCTATGTGCCTATGAAGTCATTAGATGAACATTATGCGACTAATCTAAGATGTTTTGTTTTGCCGTCGATAACAGACAATGTGCCGCGTCGTCCGCTTGACTTGTCCAACCTTAACATACCTACCGATGTGTGTCTAGCTGATCCCAACTTCTATGAGCCCGCGTCCGTCGACTTAGTTATTGGCGCAGACATCTTTTGGGACATAGTAGGATCGCAAAGAATTGGTCTAGGCGTTGGCAAACCTATACTGTTTGAAACTAGGTTAGGATGGATAGTTTCGGGTCCAATTTGGGGACAAGTACCCATTTCGCATCCTATAAAGTGCAATTTTGTTCAAGTTGATCCGATCGCCATCGAAAGGTTTAATGAAGACATTCAAAATCAGCTCGCACGATTCTGGAGCGTAGAAGAGGTGAATGTCGCCACTGACTTCTCACCTGAACATAAACGGTGTGAGGAGCATTTTATTAAAAATACCACACGGTTAGGAGACGGACGCTTCTGTGTCAGAATCCCGTTGAAAGATAACCCGAACGTTCTAGGTAATTCTTTACATCGGGCCAAACAGTGTTTCTTTTCATTAGAGCGAAGATTAATAAATAATCCGAATCTCGGCAAAATGTACCGAGACTTCATGTCGCAATATCAGTCACTGGGACATATGACAGAATGTAAGTTTCGTTCTGAGAATAATGCTCACTTCATTCCCCACCACGGTGTTTTACGTGAGAGTAGCTCGACCACCAAATTGAGAGCAGTTTTTAATGCAAGCAGTCCAACTTCTACCGGCGTTACTTTAAATAGTATACAGATGGTAGGTCCTACGGTACAGGACGATCTGTTAGCCATTCTTCTGCGATTTCGACAACATAAATACATATTGATGGCTGATGTTGAGAAAATGTACAGGCAGATACTGGTTCATCCTGACGATAGATATTTACAGCAGGTTGTGTGGCGCGATAATCCAAACGGCTCACTGAAGGCTTTCCAGCTGAACACCGTGACGTACGGTACCGCAAGCGCCCCCTTTCTCGCGACCAGGTGCCTCAGACAAGTGGGTCTTGAGTGTGAGGATAAGAGGGTAGCCGAAATCATCACACGAGACTGTTACGTTGATGATATCTTAAGCGGTGGGGATGACCTTTGTGACCTTCAAAGTATACGTCTTAAATTGACCTCAGTTCTAGCTTCAGCTCGCTTTCCCCTAAGGAAATGGAAATCCAACGAGCCTCAGTTAGTCTCAGATTTCCCTCAGGCTCAGTTAGATTTAAATATTGGTGGTAATGAACCTAGCAAGACTTTAGGCCTAGGCTGGATAGCTGAGTCTGACGAGCTATGTTTTCCCATTGGCACATCGCTCTCCAACATCAACTCTAAGCGTTCTATGCTGTCTATAATTTCTCAGATCTTTGATCCGCTAGGCCTTGTTTCTCCTGTAGTTATAACCGCGAAAATACTCTTACAGAAATTATGGTTGCATAAATTGTCTTGGGATGAGCCGTTACCGTTAGAAGTAGAAGAAATTTGGACTGACATTGTTAAAAAATTACATTTATTAAACAATTTACGCGTCCCTCGCCGTGTGATTATAGATTTAAATGAACGATTAGAGCTTCATGTGTTCTCCGATGCGTCGGAAAAGGCATATGGCGCGTGTGTTTATGTTCGCAGCGTCAATGCAAATGATAAACCTCTAGTCAGGCTATTAATTGCCAAGAGTCGTGTTGCGCCCATTAAAGCTACGACCATTCCACGGCTCGAGCTCTGTGGTGCATTAGTGGGTGCTCGGCTTTATGAAAAAGTAAGGAACTCGCTACGAGCAGACATAGCGTGTGCGGTATTTTGGACTGACTCCACAATATTATTAGGATGGTTAAAGATGTTGCCATACAAATTAAATACCTTTGTTCGTAATCGCATAGGTGAAATTCTAGAAAAAACTGGAAATTGTGAATGGCGGCATGTTCCTACGAAAGAAAATCCAGCAGATCACATCTCGCGCGGTGTGAGTGTTGAGATCATTCAGTCTCTCGATATGTGGTGGTCAGGGCCTAGTTTTTTAAAGGAGTCTACTGGCAATTTGCCTACTAATTTAGTAATTCCTGAATTACTGCCAGATACGCGTACCGAGATATCATGTATTGCTAAAGTAGACGACTTTCCTAATGCAAATAAGTTAATTATCTTCAATAGATTTTCAAATTTTTATAGGCTTAAGCGTGCAGCAGCGTATATGCTGCGATTTATTAATGCATGTAGAGGACGACCGGCTCAAACCAGTTTTCTTTCTGAGACCGAGTTAAGTAATGCATTGACCGTCATTATTCGTGTATCTCAGATGGAATCATTTCCAGAATATGATTTGTTGGTAAAAGGTAAGGAATTGCCAAAAAAGAGCCCTTTAATGAAGTTCAATGTTTTCTTAGATAAGGACAATATTATGCGAGTCGGCGGTCGTCTTGAACATTCCTCATTTACATTCGATAAAAAACATCCAATTTTAATACAGTCCACTCATCGATTTACCAAGTTACTTTTTGAATGTGAACATGCAAAACTCATGCACGCCGGGCCGCAATTATTGTTGGCGTCAATAAGAGAGGCCTACTGGCCGATAGGTGGCCGTAATTTGGCGAAGGCTTGTTATCGCCACTGCATTAGGTGCTCACGAATGAAAGGAAGAGTTGTAGCTCCACTGATGGGTAATTTACCACAGCAGCGGATTTCACCTGGCGGCTTTCCTTTTGAAACCGTCGGGGTAGACTACGCAGGACCTATTTCTGCCGTTAGTCGTCAAGGTCGAGGTTGTCGCGTCGTTAAAGTGTACATAGCGTTATTTATATGCTTTACCACTAAGGCGATACATTTAGAGCTGGTAGGCGATATGACGAGTAGTAATTATTTATTAGCCTTGCGTAGGTTTGTATCTCGTCGGGGGAAACCTGCTAACATTTACTCCGATAATGGAACTACCTTTGTCGGAGCATACAATGATCTCGCTAAGTTTTTGAAGGACAATGCTAATTCTCTATCTAGTGACTTGGCAAACGAAGGAATAAACTTCCATTTCATTCCTGCATATTCACCTCACTTTGGTGGCATCTGGGAGGCGGGTGTTAAATCCACCAAATTTCATTTAGTTAGAGTGCTTGGAAATTGTCATTTAAGTTACGAGGAACTCAATTCAACCTTGATTCAGATCGAGGCAATCTTAAATTCACGGCCACTCACACCCTTGTCATCACACCCTGAAGACCTCACGCCGTTGACGCCTGGACATTTTTTAATCGGACGTCCCCTTACTGCATTACCAGCCAAGGACCTCCAGGATAATAATACTAGTCATCTTAGTAGATTCCAACGGATCGAGCAACTTCGACAGCATTTTTGGGCGAGGTGGAGCAAAGAGTATGTGTCAGAGCTTCAACAACGGACCAAATGGCAAACTTCAAATCATCCCTTGAAGGTTGACACACTAGTATTAGTGAAGGACGACTGCCTGCCACCTCTGAAATGGAGACTGGGTCGGATTGTGACTCTTCACCCTGGCACTGATCAAGTTGCCCGCGTGGCGGATATAAAGACTTCAACTGGAGTAATTCGACGGTCCTTCAGCAAAATTTGTCCACTTCCCATTAATGAAGACTGTTGAAATGCAAGCTTTCAACGCCTGGGGGCATGTTGCGGAGCGCCTGTATTATTTTGAAGGCAACGAATCACAGTCACCCGCATTCGTGTGCATTTTTTGTGACAGTTAAAAACTTAACTGCAAGTCACTTCGTGCTCGGTTATAATTCCGAATAGACGATTTTGAGCTAACACATTTTCTTTTATTTAAATACACCTTTGGGAGTCTTCTACAGAAAGGAATACCACGGAAACCCCTCCCACACCGCTCCACTACCCCGCAAACCCCTCCCGCACCGCTCCACTACCCCGCAAACCCCTCCCGCATCGCTCTACTACCCCGCAAACCCCTCCCGCATCACTCCACTACCCCGCAAACCCCTCCCGCATCGCTCCACTACCCCGCAAACCCCTCCCGCATCGCTCCACTACCCCGCAAACCCCTCCCGCATCGCTCCACTACCCCGCAAACCCCTCCCGCATCGCTCCACTACCCCGCAAACCCCTCCCGCATCGCTCTACTACCGCAGAAACTGACTCAGTTGAGCGCCTTTAATTTAATGAGGTGTTGAGTACTCACCGCGTAAGCCAGGGCCGCTCTGACGTGGACCTCTTTCTCGCACATATAACACCATATCCGCTCGGTGGACACGTTCATGTGCACGCAGTGAGACGGAAAATTCTGAAAAATTAAAAAAGTTTTTTATCTATACAAATAAATAAAATTGGAGTGTCTGTTTGTAATATCAAAATAACACCTTTTCACTCAATGCATATGATAGTACATACCACACCTATAGCAAAAACGCGATTTTTTTTATTTGTCGGTCTATCTGTCTGTCTGTGTGTTTGTTCCGGGTAATCTCCGAAACGGCTGGACCGATTTTGACAGGACTTTCACTCGCAGATAGCTGATGTTATAAGCAGTAACGTAGGCTACTTTTATTTAAGAAAAACTATGTTTTAAAAAATGGGTCCTGTCGCGCGGGCTCAGAACGCGGGAGTGGGCTTTTTTGTTAAGTTAAATTACACGCGGACGAAGTCGCGGGCTCAGCTAGTAATAAATAAATAATAATATATTAAAAAAATATATATTCTAAAATACCTATTCAACAAAATCCCACTTGTGGGTCGAGTAAGTTAACATTTTTACGGGAGTTACACTGAAATGTTTTTTTCTTGCTATATATAAATACTAGCTGTGCCCACGGACTTCGTCCGCGTAGTATTTAACGTAACAAAAATTTCGGGATTATCGGGATAAAAAGTACAACAAGTAAATGTTTTAGAGTAAGTTGGATACATTAATAAATGCACTGCACACGGTCTTTGTCGCGAATTACAAAATGTGCCATTTATTATCGTCACTTTTGAAAAATTTCTAAACAACCTCAAAAAATTAGAACTTCGCAGGCTAGATGGGCGCTTTAGCCTTAAAAAAACCTGGGTGCACTAAAAATCTAGAATTATCGAGGGACTTTATAATTGCTCTCATTTAGAGTCCCAACTTAAAATTGTCATAACATAATGTAAAGATATTGGCACCGACTCAGAAAAAAAAATCCAATTCGGTCCGAGAATTATGAGATGGCTGGAATGACCGGCTCACCACCCTCCTACACAAAACAGGTCAACAGACTTCGATTTGTGGGAACCGCCCGCAGAAGGAGAAGATCGGTCCGAGAAATCCGTAAACATTTATAAAAAAAACTTAATCCTAAAAGGTGCTGTTTGCTGTATTTTTTCATATTAATATACAGGTGGAACCCGAAATATCGTCCTGACAGACAAACAGACATACAAAGTTATCCCATAAGTTATTACATTAAATCATATTATGAATAAAAAAAAGAAAAATAATAATAAAAAGTATATATTTTTAGTCAATGAGGGCTACATACAATAATAATTACTTCATACCAACGTACAAAGCATTATGTAAACAAAGAAACACAATCTTTGTCCCTTATAATGAACTTTGTATTAAGAACTGCAAGTCATAATGACTGGTGACCAAATATAGACGCTGATTCATTAGTAGCTCTTTACATACTTTATAAGACATAGCGGCCCGCCCCGGCTTCGCACGGGTACATTGCGGTTCCTTCAGCTCGTTCCACTTTTATTGTGCGAACTGCCAAGGAATGGAACACCTTGCCGGCGTCTTTGTTCCCGGTTGACTATAACCTGGATGTTTTCAAGTCGAGAGTGAACAGGTACCTTCTAGGCAAGTATGCACCACCGTAGACCACATCGTCACTTACCATCAGGTGAGATTGTGGACAAATACTTGCCTATATCGCAATAAAAAAAAAAAAACATTATTCTAATTTTAGTAAGGATCCCTAATTTTTTTGAAAATATATTATAGCCTATGTCACCCGGGGATAGTGTAGCTTCCCAACAGTGAATGAACTTTTCAAATCGGTTCAGTAGTTTCGGAGCCTATTCATTACAATCAAACAAACAAAGTTTTCCTCTTTATAATATTAGTATGGTTATGAACATGTGTTTCATCTATACAAATAAATAAAATTGGAGTGTCTGTTTGTAATATCAAAATAACACAATTTCACTAAATGCATATGAAACTACATACGACACCTATAGCAAAAACGCTAATTAAAAAATTTTTGTCTGTCTGTCTGTCTGTCTGTCTGTCTGTCTGTCTGTCTGTGTGTTTGTTCCGGGTAATCTCCGAAACGGGTGGACCGATTTTGACGGGACTTTCACTGGTAGATAGCTGATGTTATAAGCAGTAACTTAGGCTTATGATATATTACAAAAACAAAATTAAAAAAATGGGTGCTGTCGCGCCGGGCATGAACGCGGGAGCGGGCTTTTTAGTTAAGTTAAATTATACGCGGACGAAGTCGCGGGCTCAGCTAGTTTAAACATAAATGTGAATCAAACAAAGGTTATTCTTATTGTTATGTTAATGAAAACTTTTAGTTATATCTTTTTTAGTGGTGCAAACTTGTTCCCTTGGTTTTTTAGGGTTCTGTAGTCAAATTAGGGGCTTTTATCGTTTCGCTATGACTGTCTGTCTGTCCGTCCGTCCAACGTCACAGTCATTTTATTCAGAGACTTTTAGGGCTAGAAGACTGCAAATGACACAAATATAGAGTTTCGGTACTGCTACAAAACTGCATATCCTACTAATATTATAAATGTGAAAGTTTGTGAGTGTGGATGTATGTATGTATGTATGTTTGTTACTCCTTCACGCAAAAACTACTGAACGGATTTGAATGAAATTTGGAACACAGATAGTTTATAACCGGGATTAACATATAGGGTACTTTTTATCCCGATAATCCCGAAATTTTTGTTACGTTAAATACTACGCGGACGAAGTCGCGGGCTCAGCTAGTAATAAATAAATAATAATATATTAAAAAAATATATATTCTAAAATACCTATTCAACAAAATCCCACTTGTGGGTCGAGTAAGTTAACATTTTTACGGGAGTTACACTGAAATGTTTTTTTCTTGCTATATATAAATACTAGCTGTGCCCACGGACTTCGTCCGCGTAGTATTTAACGTAACAAAAATTTCGGGATTATCGGGATAAAAAGTACCCTATATGTTAATCCCGGTTATAAACTATCTGTGTTCCAAATTTCATTCAAATCCGTTCAGTAGTTTTTGCGTGAAGGAGTAACAAACATACATACATACATACATCCACACTCACAAACTTTCACATTTATAATATTAGTAGGATATGCAGTTTTGTAGCAGTACCGAAACTCTATATTTGTGTCATTTGCAGTCTTCTAGCCCTAAAAGTCTCTGAATAAAATGACTGTGACGTTGGACGGACGGACAGACAGACAGTCATAGCGAAACGATAAAAGCCCCTAATTTGACTACAGAACCCTAAAAAACCAAGGGAACAAGTTTGCACCACTAAAAAAGATATAACTAAAAGTTTTCATTAACATAACAATAAGAATAACCTTTGTTTGATTCACATTTATGTTTAAACTAGCTGAGCCCGCGACTTCGTCCGCGTATAATTTAACTTAACTAAAAAGCCCGCTCCCGCGTTCATGCCCGGCGCGACAGCACCCATTTTTTTAATTTTGTTTTTGTAATATATCATAAGCCTAAGTTACTGCTTATAACATCAGCTATCTACCAGTGAAAGTCCCGTCAAAATCGGTCCACCCGTTTCGGAGATTACCCGGAACAAACACACAGACAGACAGACAGACAGACAGACAGACAGACAGACAGACAAAAATTTTTTAATTAGCGTTTTTGCTATAGGTGTCGTATGTAGTTTCATATGCATTTAGTGAAATTGTGTTATTTTGATATTACAAACAGACACTCCAATTTTATTTATTTGTATAGATGAAACACATGTTCATAACCATACTAATATTATAAAGAGGAAAACTTTGTTTGTTTGATTGTAATGAATAGGCTCCGAAACTACTGAACCGATTTGAAAAGTTCATTCACTGTTGGGAAGCTACACTATCCCCGGGTGACATAGGCTATAATATATTTTCAAAAAAATTAGGGATCCTTACTAAAATTAGAATAATGTTTTTTTTTTTTTATTGCGATATAGGCAAGTATTTGTCCACAATCTCACCTGATGGTAAGTGACGATGTGGTCTACGGTGGTGCATACTTGCCTAGAAGGTACCTGTTCACTCTCGACTTGAAAACATCCAGGTTATAGTCAACCGGGAACAAAGACGCCGGCAAGGTGTTCCATTCCTTGGCAGTTCGCACAATAAAAGTGGAACGAGCTGAAGGAACCGCAATGTACCCGTGCGAAGCCGGGGCGGGCCGCTATGTCTTATAAAGTATGTAAAGAGCTACTAATGAATCAGCGTCTATATTTGGTCACCAGTCATTATGACTTGCAGTTCTTAATACAAAGTTCATTATAAGGGACAAAGATTGTGTTTCTTTGTTTACATAATGCTTTGTACGTTGGTATGAAGTAATTATTATTGTATGTAGCCCTCATTGACTAAAAATATATACTTTTTATTATTATTTTTCTTTTTTTTATTCATAATATGATTTAATGTAATAACTTATGGGATAACTTTGTATGTCTGTTTGTCTGTCAGGACGATATTTCGGGTTCCACCTGTATATTAATATGAAAAAATACAGCAAACAGCACCTTTTAGGATTAAGTTTTTTTTATAAATGTTTACGGATTTCTCGGACCGATCTTCTCCTTCTGCGGGCGGTTCCCACAAATCGAAGTCTGTTGACCTGTTTTGTGTAGGAGGGTGGTGAGCCGGTCATTCCAGCCATCTCATAATTCTCGGACCGAATTGGATTTTTTTTTCTGAGTCGGTGCCAATATCTTTACATTATGTTATGACAATTTTAAGTTGGGACTCTAAATGAGAGCAATTATAAAGTCCCTCGATAATTCTAGATTTTTAGTGCACCCAGGTTTTTTTAAGGCTAAAGCGCCCATCTAGCCTGCGAAGTTCTAATTTTTTGAGGTTGTTTAGAAATTTTTCAAAAGTGACGATAATAAATGGCACATTTTGTAATTCGCGACAAAGACCGTGTGCAGTGCATTTATTAATGTATCCAACTTACTCTAAAACATTTCAAGAACGACAGCTATCCAGATAATATGGCAATTTTTGTATATTTAGTGATTAACTAGTATCATATCCACCGTGATAATATTTAGAGTAAAATAAATGTATTAATAAACGCACTGCATACTGTGTTTGCCGCAAATCCCAAAATGTTGTCTTAAATGTTTTCAGATTTTGGATAAACTATAAAAATACTCGAAAATTTGAATTTCGCGGGCTAGACAGGTGCTTTTGCCTTAAGTTTGTTTATTTTATTATATTTTAAATATTTTTATGTATGTATGTGTAAGACAATAGAATAGCAATTAAGTATTGGCTATCACTAGCCTATAAAATAGCATGAACAAAACAGCCAATACAGTGGTTACCAATATATCTGTAGATCACAAAAAAGCAAATGCATCATCTGACATCATTCATTAACACATTTAATTATCACATAAGCTTACTTTGTTGTTTTAACTGATAAACTGACGGAAACACTTTAAAACAGAGACCAACAAAATTGTACAGGTTTTTAGGGTTCCATAGTCAAACTAGAAACCCTTATAGTTTCATCATGTCCGTCTGTCCGTCCGTCCAATGTCACACTTATTCTATTCAGATATTATTAGGGCTATATTTAGATGATGATATACAGGTTGAAACAGAAAGGGTATACTTTTTTTAAAACTTAACTTTGTAATTATATAACTATCAGCTTTGGAGGAAACTTGAAAAACAAAAGGTGTTACAGGGATACAGCTTTTGACAGATTTCATAAGGCTACAAGACCTTCAGTACTTCAACTGCCCCACAAAGCCTAGATAGTGTTAGATTTACAAAGTTAAGGTTAAAAAAAAATTAGTATATACCTATACCCTTTCTGTTTCACCTAGTAGATATGGTATGCACATAGATCTCGTAACTCCCAGAGGTGCAAGCCGGAATTTGAAGCATTTAAAGTGAAGACAGTTTATTGGAGGAAAACATCAAGCTTACTTTTTGGTGTAATGTGCTGTGGTCATTTTTAACTTCGGAACAGCCAATGTGGTGGCACTCGGGCTGCAGGCAGATCCAGAGGTTGGGCCCAGGGCAACCGCAGTCGAAGCATGTTAGTGTCTGTTGAAATCACAAAACTTAACTAGAAATACAACTTAAAAAAATTCTCCCTTTAAAAGGAAAATTAGTACTGTTTTTGCAATCCGTCTCTATTAAAGGACATTTATAGCATATTTTTCCTTAACATTCAGCTTCGATAAACAATATAACATGTCTTTATTTAATGTAATTCTTCTTTCAAAATAAATAAAAGATGTTAATAATAATTTAACAAAAGTATTAACATTTTTCAACCTAATACCATTTGTGAAACTAGTAATTCTATATTATAAACAGATATTTAAAAATGAAACATTTAGGTACTAAATATGCATCCTAAGGAATTTGTACCATATTCAATCTTGGATACATGTCCTATCATACTCAGTCTATAAACAGAAAAACCAAAAAATGTAAATGAATAAACAGGCAGCTGATACCACATGTTTTATAGCATTGTCTCTCTCTAGGTCTGTGGCAGTTATTTGCCGACTTCATTGGTACAGCTTTTGGAAACTGATCAAGACCATAGTAAATATTTTTTTTCTTGATGGTGACACTAACAACTATTATTATTATGTTTGTACGAATCTACATTATTTTTCAATGAATAATAATGTTATTTTCCATCAGGCTAGAACAACTCAGGTTCATCTGGTATCCTTATAAAACTGGAGTAGTCATATAATCAGATACCTATGCAGGTGCTCGTACAATGTGCTAAGTACTTTGCGATTGGCTGAGCTGTAGACTAACTAGTTGTTTGTGTGCAAAAATTGAATGCATGTGTAAAATTTACCTTTTCAGACAATTATAATATTCATTACCACTTAAATACACTGTGATTTGACTAAGAGCGGATTCAAGTTTTGATAAACACGCAATATGTTTCTTGGAACATAAATATGTATTAAATATCAACAATTACTACATCTCAGCTGCATCTATAAAAATGTAATATCATTGACATACCATTTTATTGATAAATGTACTTCACACATATATATATATTATGTAGACAGAAGACTTTAGTTAATAAATTGAGCTTCAAATTGAATATATTTCCATCGGATTTTTCTTGTTATGCTACAAACATAGGTACCTACTTACTTAATGTAAAAATGTAAACAAAGTGTAGATTTTTTACGACCACTTTTAATAATATACAAGTAATAATTAATGGTTTACGCACTATTCGCATACAGCGTTACACAATTAGCTAGGCGAAATCCAGTATACTAATTAGCTATCAACTACAGTGACATATTTTGAGGTTATGTAGGTTTAAAGAAAATTAATAAGTTTACCTCTCTTGTTTGCCAGAGTTCCTTCCCAAGGAAGTCGGCAAGCTTGTTCAGGTGTTCACACGTCACTCCTTTATCCATTTCAAAGAATACACTAGTTTATACGCAATTATGAAGACAAGTTTACAGATTCACAACGGGTTTGTAAATAAAGGGCATATTCTATGCTACAGCGAAACGAAACAAGAAATTAGAAACAGCAGAAGGTACTACAAACAAATAGGTACGATTTGGAGAAACCATTTCGGAAAAAAGGCTAATAATTGAATTAGATTACAGAAATTTCCTACAACACAAAACCTTCCGTGACGAGCGAAAAGTCAGCTCCCCGCCGCCTCTTCTCCTTCCCTCTTGTAGAAGTTGTAGATAACGTAGAGTTCGACTTCGACTATGGTATTGTTTATTCTTTCACTCGTACGCTAACAGAGGGAAAGCAACAGTTTAGAAATATGGTTCTCTGTCTACGATAACAGATAAGTTCATAGACGATAGAAGGCATGATTCAATGTTTTTAGCTTATGGTTATGGAATTAGGTTTTATTCGAAAATATTATCTTACATCAGATTCTTGGTGGATATTAGGCATGGAAATGATTCCTACTTCAATAGTTACATTACGTGAAATTATATTTTTCTTTCACTGGTATTTCATCTGTGATTTTTCCTAGTCAATGATTGTATTCGAAGTGAATTTTCACCATAAGACGTAATCCTAAGAAGTCACTGGTCGATGATTTATCATAAAAACTGCGACAGTACCGAATTTCATTACAATGATTTTTAATATGCTAATACCTGTGAGGATGTTCTTCACTAGTGGATATGGTTTGCCAAGTAGAAAATGGTTGCACATTCATTGTTTGACGTCTGCGGTTTGAAGTAGTGTTGCCTAACTATCGATAGTAGAGCTCGAAAAATAGTCACAATATCGATAGCCCTATCGATACTATTGAAATTTTACAATACTATCGCTATTTTAATGTGTAGTGTTCGCGTAAATATAATAAAACAATAAGTATCGATACTATTGATAGTATTGTAAAATTTCAATGGTATCAATAGGGCTATCAATATTCTGACTATTTTTCGAGGTCATGATAGTATTGACAACCTGTCGATAGGCAATCGACGACACTAGTTTGAAGGAGACCACAGAGCTCTATTATATTCTCTTTGCCACAGAGTACCTTGTATATGGAGACCAATAATTTTGTCTCTGGTGACTGAATTGTAAATTTTATATTTATATTTTTATTCCATAGAACTTCGTCTGTCTGTCCTTGAGTTTTTATTTTGTTTTCGAAATAAAATCAGGTGTTATAATAATTGCTGCACTGAGCTTCAACGGTGCGTTATTACTACGCGATGACTTCTGCTTCTTCGAGTAGTGCGCGGTCCTTGTTTGCAGAGTCAAAACAGCGGTTGGCCGAGAGAGTGCAAGTGAATATGAACAATATTTCGTCTCTGGCGCGGCAAATACAGCGGGGATCCAAGTCTAACGAGGTAAGTACATAACATAAATACATAGTACGTACAACACCACGAGCAGGTCCATTGGGCTGGTTACATTACAGTAGAAGTCCATTAGTAGGATCCTGTTTTGTTCTGAATCCCACTCCAAAAGAGTCCCACCCGATCTAACCGTTTGATAGAGTGGTTCTCTATAGACTAATAAAAACTGCATAGCTGTTAAGCATGCATGCATACCCTCCCTAAAGTCATGAGTAAGGAAATGGAAAAAAGACAATTAATTTTATTTTTTTAACTACTCACTATATTGTGAGTTAAATTTTACAAGTTTGCAATTTAATTAACCACCCGTTACAATAAACATAACATAGGTATTTTTTGTGTTTGTGAAGCAGGAAGATGCAAGAGAAGTTTAATATTAAATAATTAAAATAATAAAAGATTGATGAATTATACATTTTGAGTTTGACAACAGGTAGACAGATAAATTTTCAATTATTAAACGCTTTTACATCTGTATTAAGTTGAATATCATATAAATTTGGCTTCTTAGTTAAATCTATTGTATTCCACCGGCATAAATTGATCAAGAAATAAATTCATTATTAGTGCTGATTCTGTCGCTACCCTTCCCACAGTTGTGATGTATGAATAATAAATAAATAATATTGCCAGACTGACACACCAACTGTATGGTCCCAAACTAAGCAATACTTGTACTATGGGTGCCGTATAATGGACTGGGGGTGATCCCAGTGGCCCCGAGACCAGGGCAAATTACGTAAAGGCCATTTTCCAAATTTACCCTAGTGAGAATCGAACCCGCAACCACCACATGCAGTGAGCCGAGCGCCCTATGCTCAAACCACTGCGCAAAGCAGTCGTCAGTATAAGACAGCAATATATTTAGTTGTTCATAATATTATAGTTTAGTTGGTATTTGCAATTTCCAAATTAATTTGAAAGCTGGCATCATTTGTGGGTACTTAGGCTTGTAGTAATAAATCAATCTCAAGTCTGAGATTGATCCTCAAAATGTAATTCATATTTCATGCCAGTACAAAAGGTTGTGTTATATGCCTAATCAAGATCTCTCTCAGTCTTGCAATTGATTTATTGACACAAGCCTTCATTTAGCAAAGTCATATCAGAAATATAGCAATTTGAATTTAAGAACAGTTTATTTGTTCCAGTTGCTAACGAAAGCGGCCAGAGACATGGCATCGACGGAGAACCAGACGGAGAGTAGTGAAGAGAATTTGAAGAAGATGCAGCTCATTGCGGTCCACATTGGATACCAGTTCGAGAACATCCACAAGTCTGCACAGATGTTGACTGAGATTAGTGAAAAGGTTGCCGCTATGCAGAGATGAAAAATGAATTGTTAAAAATTTGATTCAATATTTTTGAAAATTACAAGCTGAAATGCGCTTTATTGCGTTGTAGCAAGAGTCGCTATTTATTTAACTGTCTTTTAGGAGAGCGTCTTTTGTTGGTACTATTATTTCTACCTATGATAATAGTAATGATTAATTTCAATCTGTCTAGCTTAGAATTTAATTCCTATGTAAGTAAGGCTTATGGTAATGTTTTTGTAATGAATAAATATCACATCAATTTCCTGATTATTATGGCATATGTATTTTTTTTTCTGTATGTAAGTATATAGGTTCAAATTATAATAAATAATTAATTCTCGATGGTCGTGTAACTAATATATTCATTCATATCGACAGTTACCTATATTTTTCGTTTGACATTATGAAACCCCTTACAAAATTTGCAGAGTTTTTAATGGCAACACAGAACTGTGTTATTGCTATTATAGCATTGCAGGCGTCACGTGGCATTTATCAATAAATTATATAGCGGAGGATCTATAGATAGATCTATAGATCACGTAGACTATAGATCTACGCGATGAGTTTCTTGAGGGAAACAAGCATGGAAACACATTGATATTGTTCGCGGGTTGATTGCTTACATTGCAAAAAATAATACCTACCTATGTACCTACCGTTAATCATTGTCCGCCCTCGGACCAAGAGTAACGTAGACGGAGTACGTAAAAGTAGTGACTGAAGCCGCCAAAACTATAACCAAATCGCCTAAATCCAGATTATTTTTTCACATTGATCATCGCTGTTGGCGAACCGCGATCCGAAGCGTACTTACGTCTAATTACATAAAAAATAAATCATCGTAGAATAGAACAGATTAACTTTAATTGTAAATCAATATTACACATACCTACGTCATAACATGGACAAATATATGAACAAGCAGTAAAATATACCTACACTATTTGGTGGTTTTATCGCAGGCTGCGATCTCACCCAGACAATCATTGGATGGAGAGGATTTTGTCACATTAAACTCGGTGGCAGTGTAGGTACCTACATGTCGTAAATCTATATATATAAAACTCAAAGGTGACTGATATAGTGATCTATCAACGCACAGCCCAAACCACTGGACGGATCGGGCTGAAATTTGGCATGCAGGTAGATGTTATGACGTAGGCATCCGCTAAGAAAGGATTTTGATTAATTCTACCCCCAAGGGGATAAAGTAGGGGATGAAACTTTGTATGAAACTTTGTCAATTTTAAACCGAGCGGTCTGAGACTTTGCATGCATAAAGCTACTATGACGTAGACATCCCCTAAGAAAGGATCAAAATTCCACGCGGACGAATTCGCGGGCTCAGCTAGTAATATATAAAATCACATGAGCTAATTTAAAAAAGTATCTGGCTGATGCTGTTTGTTAGTAGTTTTGCTGGCTTCACTCATTAGTCCTACGCGCTTCTTCTTCTTCTTTCTTTAAAAATATGGCCCATCCAAGTTAATAGGTATTTCGCACGTGTCAAGTAACAAATAGCAATAATAAACAATTAATTAAAAATAGCAATAACAAACAATTAATAACAATACAATACAAAAATGTGACCGTCCACTTTGGAAAACCAAAATGGAGTTGCTACGCGCTTCGTCTATGTTATTATTTTCGTCTGAGTGCCCGCCATACAAACATCAGGTAGGTAAACAAATTAAATTCAGTTTTAGAGAAGCAAATTGTAATGTAATCTCAGTAGATCGTGATTGCTTGTACCTGGAGTCAGGAAATTATCGGACCGAGCTTTGGCTGAATGGGGGCAGTGAAAGTTTAGCCTAGGATAGCAACTGCGTATTGTTCCGGCAGCAGCCACGGCTGTGGGATTACAGTCCTTATTACATTCATGATAAACGTTAGAAAGGACACTTTGTGTCGTCGAACGTAACCCACATCTTTGTACTAACTAATATTGTAGGTACCAACCAACCAAGTCACCAGATTAAGAGGTAGGTAGGTATGCATGGGCTGGCTAGAACGTGTTTAGATCGATGAGTGAGAGAACCGCAAGCCCAATCCTATCTTCCTCTCCCTCTATCCCATTCCCCTTCAGTTTGGTGACGCGCGAGCAATGCCTTGAGTTTGCAAGCACCTTTAGACTACGGTAACTGCTTAACATCAGGCGAGTCGTACGCTTGTTTGACGAACATAATTATACCTACCTATCAAACCCTCCGTAAAACACATGGGCATAGCTTAACAAAGAAATAAGAAACTGTCAACTGTCTGTCTTTTTTTATAGTTAGTTTAACGGCCCTGGGTAAGCCCTTTTAAGCCTAAAACGATCTGTCTTTAGCATAGCTTGGCCTCATCGAATCATATGTATATTGTTTTCATACGGTGTTCTTGCTGAATTATCTCAAGCAGATTGCAGATATTATATCCAAAATTTTTGCCTTGCAGCTATCCGCTTAGGTTGCGGATAAGGTTACACATTACACGGCCTATTCACAACCTTTGTTAACTTTTTTATTATACAGAATCGTGTTAGCAATGCCATTGTATCCATTGGCCGCTCCAATTCCTTACACTTTCGTTTTATTTTTTACGCGACATTCGACATCTATTATTATTCTATTCGGATCGAGGTTACGCAACCGCCGCCTTCAGAGTTTTGATATAATTTTTACTGCTTTGTGTAATACAATTTTATTGTTTGCTTCTACAAAAATACTGTCATCACTCTTGTCGCGGTGTATTAAAGCGGCGGATGGCAAGGTCGTGTGCATTTTGCGACTGCAAATTTAAGTTGGCTGATACGTTTTGTTCGTGACTGCAGAAGCTACTGCGGGGTTATTATGCAAGATGTAATTGCTGGAGTCGAAAGTACAGAATTAGCGGGCCGGCTAATGTAACAGACGGGCCTGTTGTGATATTAAAAACTCGGGCAGATACCGCGGTTCTTTGGTATCGGTTTAATTAGAATTGCGAATAATATTGTAGCTAATTGTTTCAGAAATATCGCTTAGTGCGGGTCGCTGACAGATAAAATACGTGGTTACCTAATGAATATTGGTATTGGAACTGTATTACTTAAGTGTAACTAATATTATTTTTATTATGATGTTTCAGGATTACTAACAGGGAAAATAATTTAGGAAATAACTTCTAAATTGGCTAGTGCCTAACACTGTGTTTTTAGGTCTGCCGTCTGATGTCTTGCTTTCTCTGTTTCGATTAAATGCATAAATGTAACTTTTGTATATACTCTAGAGTGTCCATTAGTAAACTTTTATTAATTAAACACAAACTTCAGTCCTCTATTTAACCCTAAAGGGTTGAATTTTCAGATATCACTTTTTGTTAAGCAACTGACGATTAAAAAAAATACTATTACAAAATGTAAAAAGACAACCCCGCTGAGTTTCTTGCCGGATCTTCTCATTCGAGGTCGCGCTCCGATCCGGTTGTAGATATTAGAGAAATGATAATTTGTAAAAGCTCCCGTAGGACTAAACAAAATAAACGCTTTGACTTTGCCTGACTTGATATTGCTTGAAGCTTGTCCAGTTTGCCTACGTCACAAAAATATAGATATTTTAGTATTTACGAATCAAAAATTTGAAATAAATAAACGTCGTTTGTAACTATCGTCCTCAGGGTTAGGCCAAAAACAACACGGTACCTACCAGGTTAAGCCGTGATTTAACGACAACAGGATTTGGATCACTCGTAGTTAGGACCGACCATTCCCATTTAAACTGCCTAGGACAATTTATGAGTAATCACTCTTAAGCATTAAATATTTAATAGACCAGAAAGATTTATGTACCTTGTAGGTAGTTTACATTTACCAGATGCGTTAGTTACAATTCCATTCTCAGACCATCTCGTTATAATATTGCAACATCCGCAGTAGTCCCACTAGTTCATCTGTTCAGCTGAAGGCGGCGCTAGTATCAGCACAATTCTGTTAAAAACAACGATATTTACATAAAGACGAACTTAGTTCCAGTTTTGACCGCCTGAATGAATAAATTTGCGGTTCCAAATTTAATGGTTGATAAATTTTGTAAATTAATGAGCCATTAATGATACTGCAATCGGAGGATAAACAATCCTACCTACATTCTTTGCACCATGTATTTTTATATTATCTTCTTTAGGTATATAATTATCAAATTAGCTGAACCGACAAACGTCGTTCTGTCTTAATTTTGAATATTGAATTCGGATTGTTCCGCTCAACTTCCTTAATTTTCTCTATCATAAGAACCTTCTCCTGACAATAGTAAACACAACAAAAAAAGAATTTGCGAAATCGTTCCATCCGTTCACGCGTGATGCGATGACCAAGGAAATATGGATTCATTTTTATTCGGTGTGTTCGTAATACTTCTTCTAAACAGCTTGACCGATTTTGATGATTATTTTTGGAGTCACTTGGACGGTTCTCCGTTATAATCGGACCCAGTAGGTGGCAGTTTTTTTATGGGCCTAGTCCCGCCACATACTCCCACGACTGTTAACTCCTGCAAGCCAGGATCGAAAATGGTGACCAATAATGACGCCGATGTTTGACCCTTGCCGAGTCACGGGGAAAAGTTAAATTGCAGGAGGCTGTTGCCGACATTCATTAAATAAAAACGAATCCACGAGCGGAAGCCAGTTAGATTATAATGATTCAACTATTAATTTTCCATCGTGAAACGAGATCTTTATGGTCATGCTATAGGTGAGAGCGAGGTACCTAAGTAGGTACATATGTTTTGTAATATTTACACTTAGTGTCGGTGATAAAGTGATGGGCTAATTGGTCAAATTCGCCTTGAGAATATGAAAGTACCTATTTACATATTGGTACCTAATGTAACTCTCTGTATCAGGTACTTACTTTTATTACAATACAACCGCAGTATTCTTAAAGTGCATTATTTAACGGTGATCTATCTCACAATACACTAAATAGAGCCACTGAAAAATATGTCTTATTTACCTACTCTATAAGAGAGTCGAATGTGGATGGATACAGTGCGAGACGAAGGCACAAGAAAAGATGAATGGATTGTATTAAGAGTGATATGAACGAGGTTGGAGTGGATGTCAGTATGACAGGAAAGCGCGATGAATGGAAGGAAAAGACATACTGCGCCGACCCCAGATAATGGGAAATGGTAAGGCAGATGATGAAGAGAGTTGATGCACATGCAACGTGTTGCTCAGGTGCGGCTGCGTGTCTGGTGCTCCGGAAAACTGTTGCGTCCCTGTCGCATTTCGCGCCGATTGATAACTTATCTAGAAGCACTCAGCGTTCCAGAAAATAAAATAGTCTTTGTGTAGGTATAATATTTCAGGGGACTAACTCTGCTAACGACTGTCGCTCGATTCGACTCACATTCGACTCGCAAAACGTCAACATTGACGTATCGCGTATCTGAATACGTCACTTTTGACAGTTCTCCTATACCAAAACTGACAAAACTGACGCAGGTATTCATTTAAGCGATAATTCTGTTTTGACGTATTGCCAGTCGACTCTAGTGAAAGTCGTTAACAGAGTTGGGCCCGTGGTTCTCTAGTATTTTGAACTAACCAATTAACTATACTAACTAACTAACTAACTATGCTTAACAAATGCAAATGTTTAACCGACTCTACTAGCATTGCTGTTTTGCATACAGTGAGGTATCGGTGGTCAAGCCAGCTTGCGTACACACCAGACTAATAGAACGGAACGTTACTGTTGAGGAAACAGATGGGTTGGTAATTAGCGAGTTTTATGTCACTTGTGTAATGTAGCGTCATTAGTCGTACGCGTTTGCACCTCCAGGTTAGTTGTATTATTATTAGAGTTCGCCTATCGGAGGTAGAGACCTATAAGTTAGACACTAGATAAATAAAATATGTAGAGACACAAAATCCAAAGTTATTATGAACGATGTAGATACTTAAGTCTGCTCAACATTCAAAATTTATTTTTTGTCGGTTTCTTCGCGCAGTGGTTCAAGCGTAGGTCGCTCGCCTCACTGCATTGGCTTGCGGGTTCGATCCGCAACCTGGCCATTAAACTATTGATGTGATCCCACCCCTAACACAAGAATTAACCTTACATTACTAGTGATATTTATTTTAAATATTAAAAATGTATAACAATAGCAGATATATACCTAATTTCCTTATATCCCAGGAATCGAATAGGCTTGCCTGTCACTCATTAATAATGATAAAATAATAATTTAGCCCTTTTGACGTCCCACTCCCGGGCACGGACCTCCCCTCCACACGAGGGGGATTCAGGCCAAAATCCACCACGCTGGCCCAGTGCGGGTTGGCGGATTTCACATGTCTTTCGAAAATTGGTTAGATCTTCCTAAGACATGCAGGTTTCCTCACGATGTTTTCCTTCACCGTAAGCAAGTGATTATCATATAGAAATTATGATTCGCACATAGATTTTGAAATATCCAGAGGTGCGAGCCGGGGTTTGAACCCAAGACCTGGTGCCCGCAAGACGCGTGCTTTAACCAATCGGCTATCACAGCTCACTCATTAGGGCCAGTATAAATTAATCGATCTTAGAAATGTCTTTCTTATGTCATACTAGTACAAAAAAGACATGTCAAAAGCGCACTCAAGATCGCTCTCAGACTAGATTTTGATTTATTAATACGAGTCTAGGTGTCTTCGACATATGTGGAAGTGCGGGCAGGTGTAAAATATGCGTGGTTGCGCGTACGCCGGCAGTGCCCTTAACCTCAACGCGCGACACAGATAAGATCAAGGATAGCTGATATTGCGATATAATCGCGAGCTACTTAGTACCTACACGTGACATGTGACTCAGACCATGTCAGGGAAATCATTTTTTATTATTGCAAGCTAATAAATAATAAATATCGCCAGACTGACACACCAACTGTATGGTCCCTAACTAAGCAACGCTTGTACTATGGGTGCCATACAATGGACTGGGGGCGACCCCAGTGACATCCAGACCTGGGCAAATTACGAAAAGGCCGTTTCCGCAAATTTGCCGGCGGGAATCGAACCCGCAACCACCATGTGCAGTGAGCCGAGCGGCCTACGCTCGAACCACTGCGCCAAGCGGTCGTCAACAGGTGATATATACGTCTAGCTCATCTGGGGTAGTGCCTTCTCACAGGCAACCGATTTAAAGTAACTATTACCTATAGCTGCGTTTCGCGCGGTGAGTGAGAGGCCTAGGGCCCAACTGGTAAACTGAATACGTCAGTTTATCTATAGAAAATCTGTCAAATTGACGTATTCATGTACGCGATAGTTTTGACGTATTGCGAGTCGATCGAGACGCCAGCGGTTGACAGAGTTGGGCCTTGCAAGACCCTTTCCCTTCCCCTTCCGCTGTCCAAGCAATGTCTTTGGTATTGCAAGCATATATAGGCTGCGGGGACTGCTTAACATCAGGTGGGTTGTAAGCTTGATTGCCGACTATGTTTTAAAACAATCTGAATCATATCTAGAGTCATAGTTTAGTATAGTATTTATTTTGTCAGCGATTACGAAGTCGTCCTGTATAAGCGGCGAATTTTCACTCAATTTCCCATCGTTACCTGCAGGCATAGACCAATTAGCTATAGACACCACATAGCCGCGCACCCTGCTCGCCTTACATAATATGCATTGTCACTGCATATGTATAACCGCACCTGCCATTTGATTGGTCGATTCACGGTTCGATCTTGAATGGACCAATCGAAATTAGCTGACTTCCCCGATACCCCAATCGACGTTTGACGATTGCGTTCTCATACAGTAATGGAAGTAAGCGGTGTCTTATTAGTCTGTGCTTGAAGATGACGATAAAATTCACTTGACTGGTACCTACCTTCAGCATAATGAATTCAAGGACAGGAAATCACAAGTAGCAAGGAAATGAACATATTACTTCAAGGAATTCACGAAGCTGTTACTGAGTCACACGAGGAACCATCTTTGATTTATTGTTATATGTTTTATGAGACCTCTAATGATGTAGGTACCTACGTTAGTCAAACCCTACGTTATTCGCTATCTTTTTGATCACCAGTGACTTTACTTTTACACCGAACTTTGATGACAAATGAGAATTTCAAAAAAATGGTATTAGGTACGTATCACATTGAGTGGATATGAAGTTACGGTAACTAACGGGCGGAGAACGGTGCTCATCGATACAACACTCGACCCCTCTATTTTTCATCGACTATTATACTACTTAATTGAATAACGCCTTCTGAGCGTCACAATACCACATTTTTGATAACATTTCATCAGTTAAAAGTTATCAAAAATGTAGTATTGTGACGCTCAGATTCAAATGGAACTGGTAGAGTTCGCGGAGTCTCATCGCGATACATCATTCAGTCACTTTACGGGAAGTCCACAGGCTGTTAGTACGTAAGGTTACTAGTTAATAAATTAACTCAAGAAATGAAGCATCAACTCAAAATAGGTATTATATCTACAACCTAAAACATTTTCACTAAGTCACCATAAGTATACTCTAATAATATATAATCTTAGTTAAAAAAAAAATTCGCACATTAGGTAAATCTTAAAATTCCAGAGTGCTTGTTTTTTAAATAGACTAAAGTAGCAATTGGGCCCACGTCATTGAGATACTTACGGGACATGGTTTTTTCATGTGGTAACGTGGTTTGTGTTCTTATCTATGTAATAAATGTTAAAAAAATACCAAATATATCAGTATTAGGTACTTAGCCCAATGACTATGGAATGCATCTAAATATATATAACTCAAAGGTGACTGACTGACATAATGATCTATCAACGCACAGCCCAAACCACTGGACGGATCGGGCTGAAATTTGGCATGCAGGAAGATGTTATGACGGAGGCATCCGCTAAGAAAGGATTTTGATTAATTCTACTCCCAAGGGGATAAAATAGGGGATGAAAGTTTGTTAAGTTAAACTCCACGCGGACAAAGTTGCGGGCTCAGCTAGTTATATTATAATTATAAATTATTATCTCGAAGCGTTCCACAATTTTTGGACTATTATAGGTAGGTACTTGCGGGCTCAATTTCGGCCTGGATCGATTGAGGTAGTACCACCGTCTCACAGAAGATCGGTGAAGTAACTATTATGTATGTATAGCTGTGTTTCGTACGATGAGTGAGAAAGCTAAAAACCCAACCCACGATTCCCCTTCCTCTATTCCATTTCCCTGCGGCGGTAACGTGCGAGCAATGCCATATAGGGTACGGTAACTGCTTAACATTAAGCGGGCTGGTCTTACGCTTGATTAGCTGACTTTGTTTTTTTTTTTTTGAGGCCATTTGATCTTAGGCGAATGATAACTAATTTTGATTTTTAGTTACGGTTGTCATGTTTTCCGTCTCGATTATATAGTGGTTTTGGTTGCGATTGTTGGTTTCTCCTCTGCTAGTGGATACAGAGTGGCTGACTATGTTATATAACACATACCCCATTGGGATCAAAAATGAGTGTGAGTACATTGTTGTTCACCCCTGCTTATCCTTTGTGAATTCCAGGCTTGATAGTATAATTCGGGCTCACCTCTCGATTGTAAATTCACAACGTTAAGCCACGTAACGTAAAGCACCTATTGTCTCATGTTCTGACCTTAACCCGTGGTTAGTGACACACGTAACCACCAACTTTGCTGTTCAGGTGGCTAAAAGTGGAACTGACGTTGTTTGTATCGAAATGTCAAAGGTTTTGTCAGCTTCGCATAGACAGTGGCGACACCGTCAACTGAATATCTAAGTTGGCAGCACTGTAGTTTATTTCACATGAATTATTGATGACGGATCGGTGTTTAAGAACCCTAAAATGTGGTTAGGTACTGAATATTTGCTGATAAAAGGTCACACCAATGAAATGTCTTCATGAAAACTCAGAATATATTTATATTATTTTTGTTGGTGCAAAGTGGACGGTTGAAAAACTTAATCCTTCTTACTAATATTATAAATGCGAAAGTTTGTGTGAGTGTAGACGTATGTTTGTAACTCTTTCACGCAAAAACTACTGAACGGATTCGGATGAAATTTGGAGCACAGATAGTTTATAACCTGGATTAACACATAGAATACTTTATTTAAGTCTACGCGGACGAAGTCACGGGCAGAAACTAGTAGCATTTATTGCAAAGTTCGGACGTCTAGCAGAAACAGGATGAAGCGATAGAAAGAAAACCAGTGCCCTCTAGGGACGCCCGAAAGAAGCGAAGTGTTATAGCATAAAGCGTAGGGCGCCGCAGGTGCTGCTCTGTTTACCTATTTATATCGTGTAACGCTACTGAAACCATCGTGTAACGCCCCGAACGTCCGTATAGAAGCTTCGCTTCAATAACACGCAGAATCAACTATTTCGCTGTACAGCTTTGATACAACTCGTAACTCAGTTCTCTAGACAATCTGCATTTGAAAACCATTTCCTGTCCTCTCTGTGTAAACAGGCGTGATTGATTTCTTTAACTGGTATCTCACACTTCAAACACAGGAAGTAAGCACAGGAAGTAAGCACGTCATAAGTAGGATCAAGCTTACCAACTTGCCAAAATAATTGAAGTCTATGAGCATAATGCATTTAAGTCCATATTTGTAAAACGTTTATTTATTTAATGTATTCACAATGATGGAAGATCTGTCCATAGATAGTCAGATCATTGTGCACAAAAAATACGTGACTAATTAGTATGATGTCTCTACCTAATCATAGGCGATAACTTGACAGGATTAAATACTGAAGAAGATGACAGGTGTTTCGCATTAATAACAAAGTAGATAGTTCAATTCATGACTCAAACAGATATTTTTGTTTTATTCGTAAAGTATTGAAAAAAACGTAGGCCTATACAGATTGTCGACAAATTTGATGAACGAATCTGAACGTTTCTGCTGGTAGGTTTTAGAGTAGAATTAGCGTATATGATTGTATGGGTATATGATTAAATATATAAAGAAGTTATTAGGCACTAGAGATTATTTACGGACAGGTGATTTATATCTAAAAATAATTATTGCCGTTGTGCAAATTACCCAGGATGACGCAAACAAACAAACATACAACAAGTAGGTATTATTGCCGCGATGATGTCCACAGCCTCAGGCGACGGAAGGTGCTCACCGGAAATGAGAATGATGTCAGTGAATCGTTAGGTTATGTGTTAAAAAGTATTTAATCATTTATAACGTGGATACATATAATCTATAGTCCATATTTAAAAAACCCAATCTCGACAAAAGCAAAAGCCCAATTATAACAAACTCTCAAGTCTGAGAGTGATTTTGGAAATGACATTCTTATGTCAAGTACAAAGTGACATGTCAAAAGCGTTCTTAAGAACGCTCTCAAACTTGAGAATGGTTTATTAATACGGCCATTAATTGCACACCACTGTAGATCTTGGTTGACAAACACGGGTGGCATTATGCAATACAAGAGCCTACCTGAAAACCGTTCAATAAAGCACGGTTAACGTCGAAAATATTGAACTCTAGTCTGTACCATATTTGTTTCCCAAAATAATGTTAATTTGCAATGTCAATTTACCAAACTTTTAATAGTCTGTAACGATTATCATGCAGTAAGAAAGGACTGGCCAACTCTGGTGTCGAAGTTTCCAGGCCTCTTGATGACCTCCGACACGGCTTAGTGACTATGACAGCCGGGACCGACAGCTTAACGTGCCCTCCGAAGTATGAAAGGAACCGCTCAGTTGTCAATGCCACTAATGGTCACCCATCCAGGGGGCAAAGTCTGTTAATCGTTCCATTAAAGCTCAACTTGCACTCGAATCGTAATTTGACAGTTTTCCGTAGTCCACTAACTCGGTTCAACTCACTCGACTCGAGCAGTCGTAGCGGACTTTGACCTGCCCTACTAGTCCGAATTACTTATGTAATTCTTGGTTATCTAAAAAGGCAACACACTGGAGCTATTATATTTATATTAATACTAGCTGTGCCCGCGACTTCGTCCGCGTGTAATTTAACTTAACAAAATTTCGGGATTATTCATCCCCTATTTTATCCCCTTGGGGGTAGAATTAATCAAAATCCTTTCTTAGCGGATGCCTACGTCATAACATCTACCTGCATGCCAAATTTCAGCCGGATCCGTCCAGTGGTTTGGGCTGTGCGTTGATAGATCATTATGTAAGTCAGTCAGTCAGTCACCTTTGAGTTATTTATATTTAGATCTACTACCCTTTGTAATTATTAACAAAAAAAAGAAATATAACAAAATGTTAAAAGACAAGCCCGTTGAGTTTCTTGACGGATCTTCTCGGTCGAGGTCGCATTCCGATCCGGTTGTAGATATAAGAAAAAAATGTAAAATTGTCAATTTGTAAGTGCCCCCGTAATCCTAAACATAATACGGATGGAACGATTTCGCTAATTCATTTTTTGGTGTGTTTATTATTGTCAGGAGAAGGTTAGGAAGAAAGAAAAAAAAAAGATAGCGAAACAATTCGAATTGAATATTCAAAGTTAAGACAGGACAACGTCTGTCGGGTCAGCTAGTCTACAATATTTATGAAGCGCACAGAGCACTAACATAACGTTTAGGTAAATAAATATGCGCATCGCACGCGGAAAACGAGGAGACTCGTGGAAAACTGTCATTACAATAATAAAATAATTACCCACGCGGTCGTAGTGTGTTATTATCGCGGAATATTGAACCTAGCCTTGACTTGTGAATCTTCCGGTATTATGAGAAAATACAAGCTTTTTAGTACTGAGTATAGTATATTTATTAATTTAAATATATATAGCCAGGTTGTATGGTCCTAAGTTTGGGTGAACTTGGTGCGATTCTAGTATCATCTAGGCCCAATGACCCAACTCCGTTAACCACTGGCACTCAAGTCGAAACACGCTGAACTCGCAATACGTCAAAACTGACGTATCGCGTATCTGAATACGTCAGTTTTTACAGGATTGTTCTATAGCAAAACTGTCAAAACTGACGTATGAAGATAGTAGAGTTGAGTGAAAGCGGTTAACAGATAGAGGCCCCCGTGTAATTGATTGCCTCAGGCGTTACTTTGCGGAAATCCATTGTATAATTATTTGTGAGAAGGACCCACCATGCCCCCTCCCACGGAGGCTTGTCAACCTCCAGAATAATAAACCAAATAATTTTATCGAAAACACAACAGCGAACTCCGATGGTCAGAAATCTTTTTTTTTTCGAAAAAAAAAATTGCCAAAGTCCTAAATTAATGTAACTTCAAAACGAATGGATCAAATCGGGTGAAACAAAAACGCATGTCTTGTGTTTATAGTAATTCAAACCCATTTTGCTTTATTTCAAGCGATTTCACGACCTATCAATATTCCCCGTTGGAACTTTCTTCCCAATGTGACTGTTCAACCTTTTCCTTTATCAACGATTCAACTATTATTGCAATGTATACATACATTTGCTTGGATTAACGAATCATAAACAACCGCATCCAAGGTTTCAGTGAAATAAGGAAGTGTCAGCCGTTGAATTCGAAAATAGAGATATTATAGGAAAGGCTGATTGACCGACGCCAAATGAAGGTTTTGCGTAATCGAACACCGAACTCCAAGGCTCCGTCACAATAATGGGAAGGCGTTTGGACGGAAGCTGTGCGGACGCATCTTTCCGGGTAATGTTTTCTTTTTTAATATTTCGATAAAAGGATGTCGCATGATTGTGTTTTGTTTAATTTTAGGGTGTGGTGGTATCAGAGAAAAAGGTCTAAGGGTGGTATTAATAATATTTGTGAGCAACACGTTTTGCAAAAAGTTCTGAAAGGGATACTGAGAACTGCAAAAAAGGATTTGTTGTTTTTATACTTTACTAGTATTCCCGTTGTAATGGTCGAAATTGGACCATAATTCTTTTACATTTTAATGTTAAATGTTATTAAGGTTTTATTATCAAACTAGCTGTGCCCGCGACTTCGTCCGCGTGGACAAGTCGATTGACAAAGTTTCATACAAACTTTCATCCCCCATTTTATCCCCTTGGGGGTAGAATTAATCAAAATCCTTTCTTAGCGGATGCCTACGTCATAACATCTACCTGCATGCCAAATTTCAGCCCGATCCGTCCAGTGGTTTGGGCTGTGCGTTGATAGATCACTATGTCAGTCAGTCAGTCAGTCAGTCACCTTTGAGTTATATATATTAAGATACTATTTGATACTGGCACGCAGAATGCACTATGGAAGTCCCGCCCTCCAAAAACTGTCACCGTTTGTCAGTCAGACAGTCAGTGGAGTTTACAAATGTGTGTGTGTCAATTCATGGTAGTGTGTGTTATTGATTTTAATGTATTTCTAAGTATTATAATATAAAAAATTAGCATTCTGCACTCCTTCTACATATAAACTCCTCCGTCTAAAGTTTTGCTTCACCTATTAATATATAGATTCAGTAGACTGGTTGCTTATAATGTATCGCGTGTTATCAGGCACATATTGTATCGAATTATGTGAGTCGGCGGTTCGTGGCGACCTGAATTCCTCTACCCCTGACCGGTTAACGCACGCTATGCTCTTTTATCATCAGTAGGTGTGGTAGTTACATGATTATGTTCAAGTAGCCAAGCAATTGTTTAATGGCCGCATTAAAAAATGCTTTTATTTTTATCCGTTGTCCAAACCGATGTAATATAGATAATTTATATATTTTACTCGCTTTTTGAGACAGTATTGTAATTAAAACTGTGATACTTTTATTTGAATAAAAATTGTAACATGTACATTCATTTAATACTAGTCAATAAAGGTCTTTGTCCCCCATGTCAGAGGAGATCGCGGCCGGGACTTAAAGAGCCCGGGAAACAAAAGACAGACTACATCCATTTGATTTCAACTCATATGAGGGCCGTCTCGTACGCGCTTTAACCAACTGTGGAATAGTAGTATCTTCTCACAGAACATCGGCGTACAGTTTATAGCGATTGTAGTTGCGTTTTTTACGATGAGTGAGAGAGCAGGAAGCTCAATCTATCCCTTTCCTTTCTCTTACTCTCCTTCAGATCAGCCAGCAATGTCTTTGGTATTGCAAGCATGTATAGGTTACGGTAACTGCTTTATATCAGACTAGCTGTGCCCCCCGACTTCGTCCGCGTAGTATTTAACGTAACAAAAGTTTCGGGATTATCGGGATAAAAAGTATTCTATATGTTAATCCCGGTTATAAACTATCTGTGTTCCAAATTTCATCCAAATCCGTTCAGTAGTTTTTGCGTGAAGGAGTAACAAACATACATACATACATACATCCACACTCACAAACTTTCACATTTATAATATTAGTAGGATGGATAGTACGCCTGTTAGACGACTTTCTGCTATAAAAAAGAAAAAGGGAATGATCCCCTAAATGTTAGGGTAATTCAAGCCATATTACACCTAGTAGTAGCTTGTTTTTGATTTTCGGTTTGAGGACTTCTTGATCCCAGTTGGGATACATTTCGGAAATGAAGTTTTCCTAACTTTCCCTGATCTGGTTGTCGCTGGGATAACCTCCATCATATTTTAGGGTAGCCACGATACTAGCGATGCTTAATTTGGAACCGTAGACTTGGCGTGCTAAACTGGTGGTTTTTATTATACATACGATTTTCGGTTGCTCTAATCACTGATTTTAGAGCGAGGTAAGCATACAAAGTTACTCGGATGAGGCACCACACCCACGTACATAATGTACATATTAACTTGAGATCTTATTTCCGTTTCGTTTCGGGCGTTACATTTTGCACGAAACTCGGACAATAATTAACTGAATTTAATTGTTTAAATATTTTGTTATTAGTTAAGGCTGGTAGCGTTTAAGCTAGTTTATTGTATTATATAGTAATATTATGTCCTGACCGTGATTTATTGATGATTAATGATATATACACTGAATTATCATAATTAAATCACGCCATCTTAAAATCAAAAATAAATCACCACAGCCATCTCCCGTTGAAGTCTTTTATAAGGGATTTTTTCTATTAAAGTTGTCTTTCTTAGAACACAATTTAAATTATGATTCAGTTACCAATGATTAATTATTAGACGACTTGTTTAACATACACATTTTTATAACATGTATAAATAAAAATAATTAGAGATACAAAGATATGGTGTAATAAACTTACCTAATAATCTATTTCTTGAAATTGTTAAATAATTTATCTAAAGATGTTCTTTGGTAGGTTTGCTACCGGGGTTTCCCTCTATCACGAACTTAATAAAGGATTAATTAATAAAGTTACGCGTATTTAGTTCATTGGTGACGTGCGTTCTTAAAATAAAGTGAGTGCCTGCTGTATTATTTAAAAGACATAATATATTAATAGTATATTCATTATAATTTTAAATGTCAAAGTGAGTGACATTTTGTGTTGTAGTAGGCATTTATCTATCAATTAATTAGCTACTAAATAAATAAACTAAATACGATTTATAATTATGTCATTTTTATACAATTTCTCCACTACCTTTTTCACACCGTAAAATGTTCATTGAAGATATTTTAACATATTATATAAAACCCTTCCTGTAATAAATGAAAGATAAACAATAAAAAAGATAATCTTAGCACCGATTTAGGAAAGCAATAAAAAACATTCAACGCTCTACATTTCCACGCTTCCAAGAAAAACCACAAAACACAATCTAACGGTTCCCTTGACTCCCCGTTTCCGCAGAAACAGGTTGGATTTTCAAAAAGCATCCCATCGTCCGCCCCCACTCTTGAAAAGCGAAGGTTTTATTGCGTGGGGAGTCGCACGCGCTCGCCAGTCGCCCGCTCGCCGTCGCAAGCGTAGCACGCGTCGCGCGGCATCAGTTTTCCCCCACCCACGGAAAAATTGTGTCGCGAGTGCGCAAAGTAACCTTCCTTTAAACTGTCCCTGTGTTCCTTACGATATGGATTATGTGTATGGCTGAAAAGTGCTTGTCAAGTGATTTTCTGTACGCCAGTGCTCCCGGCCCACCCTTTGTGCTTTAGACCCCTGGATACGGTAAGTTACGCAATGTTGAAAGTTTTGAAAGGATTTTTTGCGAAATATCCGCGGTGCTAATGAGGTGTTGTGTTAGACGCGCGTAAAATGCAACGGCGACCGTCTGTGTCGATATCAATCAGGTTTTTTATTTATTTCAAACTTTATTTAATAGGTTTCCAAGTCTGATCAGGAAGGTCAAATGTGAGATATGTAACTATACCATTATATAATATCTGTTTTTATAAACATATTAAAGATAGATATAGATACACAATTTTAATAATTTAATTTTTAAAAATAATTTTGTATTTTTTTGTATTATATATTTTTAGCTTGATTCCATTTCGTGATTGCGTCAAAGGATGGAAAAACAAATGAATAAAGTTGGGCTGTGCAGTACATTACCATAAATTAATTTATATTTGAGTAAGGACAAGATTATTATGTGACACCCTTTAAGGGCAACCCTATTCAAAACTCGTTTTTAATTCACTCGAACGCGTAAACAGAAATGAGGAAATGTTACTTATTAAATTAATAATAATACAAGAAATCATAATGGTCGTATCTCCTCTTAAATATAATACGCTTATCGTACTACAAACAAACCAAACTAAGCAAAACTAGAAGTGCGCAAACTCAGAAAAAAATCCAAGACATTGTAGTTAATGAAAAAAATAAAAAATATTTCTTTTGAAGCCCCTTTGCGCGACTCATGAAAATTCTAAGCACAATCTTGCCGATACCAACTGTGAAACTGAAAAAAAAACTGATCGAAATAGTTTCACCTATTCCGAAGCAACGATGCAACAGATACTTAAAGGCGTAAAATTTACAACACCCTCTTTGCGTTATTTATCTCCATAAAAAGCAGCGGCTTGCTGAAATAAAATTTGCAACTTTTGAATCATTGTCTGACATTTAAAGTCAACTCAAAGTAATATTCGCTTCAGGGAAGATATTATTACTTTGAGTTTAGTTTTAAATACGAATTGTATTATCAAAGTTTATTATAATTCGGCTCGTAAATCTGTCAAATAGTAGATATCCACAGCAGTATATTAAAATTGGCGGCTGATGCTTGGCGCACGACGCTTCGGTGGAGCGTAAGCCGCTCGGCTCACCGCGCCGAGTGGCTACGGGTTCGATTCGTGTCGTGGCAAATTTCGGAAATAGCCTTTTCGTAATTTTCTCTAGGTGTCATTGGGCCCCAGCTGGCCCATTGTACGGTATGTATATTACAAGCGTTGCTTAGTTTGGGACCATACAGTTGATGTGTAGGTCTGGCGATATTTAAATAAAAAGAATATCCTTACAATGTTAAAGATATTAATAATAATGTAGATTTATGCTTCGTAATTCCGTATATTACAACCATAAATATAGTATTTAACCAACTTATGTAGTAAACTAAGTAAATACTTAGAATAGGTACGATGTTTGTAAGCAATAATAATTATCCATTATTGATTCCAGAGAGACAGCTATTCATAGCTAATTACAAGATGAGTATTAATATCGCCTACGTATTTAGTTTCTAAATGAAAACTAATGAATGGCAGGCATTTAGGAAAGGAAGTTTTAACTGAAATTTATACCAGATAAAACTAAGAACTAAAACGCATACTTATACATATCTGTGTAGTTATTAAACAGCTACATAGGCGAATCGAGTTTAACGCGGTACCGCGTATAAATAATACCGATTGCGAAATCGGCGCCAAATAAAAAAAACGCAAATTTAATCGAAAAAGAACGTCGTTCGTAATGTTATTTTAAATATTTTATCGATTCCATGATCCGGTCAGTTGTGGAACCTGTATGACAACCTTTGAACTGTAAAGGTACCTTCATAGTGTGACGGCGGCCATTTAACATTTATTTTCACAAAACGTTGAATGTTGGTTTCGTTGATATGTATTATTATTATTGTAACTGAGTCCACAGGTGAAAAATGATAATGCCATCACATAACATCCTACTAATATTATAAATGTGAAAGTTTGTGAGTGTGGATGTATGTATGTATGTATGTTTATTACTCCTTCACGCAAAAACTACTGAACGGATTTGAATGAAATTTGGAACACAGATAGTTTATATCCGGGATTAACATATATGATACTTTTTATCCCGATAATCCCGAAATTTTTGTTACGTTAAATACTACGCGGACGAAGTCCGTGGGCACAGCTAGTAGGTTTTTATTATATTCTTTTGATTTGTACTACTATAAAATAACCAGCACGACTAAAATGATTATGTTGTTTACTATGCGAATCAAAAATAACTTCAAATTAAATAAATTCATATTTATAATACATATTATATTGTTTATTTTTTCTTATTACCTTTAATTTTTTATTTACATACGAATGCATTCCATGGAACCGATTATTAATAAAACCTACTAAGTCTTTTAAATGTTTTATAGAATGAATAATAGCTTTCGGTTTCGTTTCGTTTTAATTAGTAATACGAATTTAATTATAACTTTGTTTTATAAATAAATATTTGTGTATAGTCACCGATGTTCTGACAAATTATTCATTTATCATCTGAGGTCAAAAACACAAATTATTGTTATCAAGCAAGACCTACATTGTTTTGGGAGCCAGTTACTGAATGATAGCGTTATTAGCGTATAAATATAGAGTCGATGGGTATTATTTTTGTACAAATTAGGAAATTGATGGTACATATGCCAAGTTTTGTTAAGCTTAAAAGGAGTGCTCCATATTTTTTTGCACCTAAATTTCATGGCAATAAAATACTTATTAAATACTTATACTTGGAATTTTCTTCCAATTTCTCCTATTTTTTTATTTCAATTGAATTTAGCTTTTCCCCGGGACTCGTCGAGGGTCGAACCTCGGCGTCATCATTGGACACCATCGTCGATCCTTGCTTACAGGAGTAACTATTGATGTGAACCCACTCCTAACACAAACATTAGCTTAGCTAGAGAGGCTAACGGGAACACAAAACTTGAGAAACTCACATTACTAGTAATATATTTAAAACATCCGAGGTTCAAAGTCATGAAGTGTCGTGTCGGTGATATTTGGCATTTATTTCTATGAATTTTAAGGACTGTAATCCCACGTGAACGTGTCCTAACCTGTGCACGTCGCACAACCAAGCGTTGAGTCCACATATCTGATTAAATATTGACCAGCGCGGTTGGTGTCATGCGGATTCAGCTCTGTTTGGCCACTTTCTGTTACGTCATACTTAATAGGGCATGAACAATTGAGTGATCACTGGTGTAATCTAGATAATGAGAGATGACTAAACTTTACCATCCATTGGTTTCGCCCCCTGCCATATTATTATACCATGGATACGTAATATCGTTACATTAATATAAATAAATGAATAAGTATCGCCAGACTGACATACCAACTTTATGGTCCCGAGCAACGCTTGCACTATGGGTATGGTATAATGGACTGGAGGCGATTGTAGCGACACCTAGATCTTGTCAAATTACAAAAAGGCCCGTTCCGAAATTTACCCCCATGGGAATCGAACTCACACCTTTACTTTACCTCCCCCCCGCCAAGAGCGGCGGAAAGATATGTAAGCGGATTGATTCCTAACTCTATTACTTTCTGATTCCTTCTGCAACACGTAGTTTATGTTATATTTTAAGGACGCTACACAGAGACATCCATTAATAATATTATATTCGTGTTAACCTTTCCAGTTGCATCAGTTTGTTGTTACAACCTATTAGTATGCATCGCTTAATGAGCTCGGTTAATGTACTGATGTTAAACTAAGACGTACGCTGACAAAGTGTAGAGACCTACCTATCTTTATATTGTACTAGCTGAGCCCGCGACTTCGTTCGCGTGTAATTTAACTGAACAAAAATGTCGGGATTATTAATCCCCTATTTTATCCCCTTGGGGGTAGAATTAATCAAAATCCTTTCTTAGCGGATGCCTACGTCATAACATCTACCTGCATGCCAAATTTCAGCCCGATCCGTCCAGTGGTTTGGGCTGTGCGTTGATAGATCAGTCAGCCAGTCACCTTTGAGTTATATATATTTAGATATAATATTCTCGTGTCACAGTGTTTGTAATCAAACTCCTCCGAAACGGCTCGACCGATTTTCATGAAATTTTGTGTGCATATCGGGTAGGTCTGAGAATCGGCTACTATCTATTTTTCATACCCCTAAATGTTAAGGGTGGTGCATTCCACGCGGATGGAGTCGTGGGGCACAACGAGTAATGTATAATATAAAATTCTCGTGTCACAGAGTTTGTAACCAAACTCCTCCGAAACGGCTCGACCGATGCTTATGAAATTTTTTGTGTAAATTCGTTAGATCTGAGAATAGGTTGTAAAGTATAATTCATACCTATAAATATGGCAGAACAACGGTTGCTGGGTTAGCTAGTCTATATATAAATATATATATTTATAATTCTCCTGTACGTGTGCTTGTCACTGAACTCCTCGTAAACGGCTGGATCGATTTAGATGAATTTTTGTGTATTTTAGAGATCGTTGATGGGCTAGATTCGCAATTTTCCCCTATGGGTGGCTTTTGCACTATGTATATATACTACATGTATGTGTGTATTTATGTGTATTATTATGACGTCAGGTCCCGCTGTTGTTTTTATAGCCTTAGTTAAAATACATTTGTCAAGCAATCGAACAGTGGAGTGTCAAAATATAATTAACATTCGGCATTATGAGATTTATGTGAGGTTTTTTTTTATTTATTTTTTAAAGTTGGTGGATCTCGTTTAATTAGTTTACTGTTAGAAATGTTTGTGTCAAACAAAAAGAGTATTAAAATTTAAAGTTTTTTAAACTACACTTTGGAAACTCAATTATTTATACAAAAACGCATCAATAATATTAATAAAATTCGGATTAAATATCAAATTTATAATAAAGATTTGTACGAAAAAGCTAAGAAAGTACTTTAGAATGTTATTACTCAAAGAGAAATATTAAATACAATATATCTCCTAGCACCGAGGTATATTACTATTACTTGTTAGGTATCCAATATAAATTTTAATAATCGTATTATTAAGCTATGAATATTTCATGTATGTTTGTTTGGAACAGGTTTTTTTCTTATTATTTCGTTTGGAAATGTTAATAGTGGGGTCGGAAGGTCAGACGGAGCGGCGATTGCCCATGTTACATTATTAAACATGCCGACTGCAATAATCGGGAAACGGGATATATATACAACTACCTGAGCCCGCGACTTTGTCCGCGTGGAGTTTAACTTAACAAACTTTCATCCCCTATTTTATCCCCTTGGGGGTAGAATTAATCAAAACCTTTTCTTAGCGGATGCATACGTCATGACATCTACCTGCATGCCAATTTCAGCCCGATCCGTCCAATGGTTTGGGCTGTGCGTTGATAGATCACTATGTCAGTCAGTCACCTTTAAGTTCTATATATTTAGATAATAATAATATCGCCTGACTGACACTCCAACTGTATGGTCCCAAACTAAGCAACGCTTGTACTATGGGTACCGTACAATGGACTGGCGGTGACCCCAGTGAAACACAGACCAGGGCCAATTACGAAAAGGTCATTTCCGAAATTTGCCGCGGTGGGAATCGAACCCGCGATCACCATGTGCAGTGAGACGTGCGGCCTACGCTCGAACCACTGCGCCAAGCAGTCGTCAAACGCTCCAAAAATAGAGATAATTATAAACAAAAGTTTCTGGTATTTATTATTCTTAAAAATATATGTTATACTCGTAACTGACGCTAAATATTAGATATTTACCAAAGAAGGTGCAATGCTCTATTTGACTTTTTTAAGAAAATAAAAAGATTAATATCAGTACAATAATATGTGTCAAATCAAGACCTCCTTTTAATAAGTCTGTTATGATGGGAATTTTAGTTTAAACAAAAAAAATTAAATCCTGAAATCGAGGCAACACCGGCATTGCATATGGTGCCACAGACTAAATATATTCAGACAGCAGTATACCCAATAATATATATTATATAAATGGAAAGGCAAGAGGTCATTACTCACATTTACCGAATAGGTTATAAAATCAAGGACATTTTTAGTCTCAGACACAGGTATATACCAGATAGATAGATAATAATTATTACTTTCTAAAAGTATTTATATGTAGACAGATTGTAAAGTTGATAAGCATTTAAATCAATATAGGATTATACTGAAATAGTGGTTCATGTTTCGAAACAAGATGTTGTAGGCTGTGGCTTTGAGACAAGACAGTGTTTTCTTGTTACTTTAAGTAAGTAGGTACTTTTAAAATTAAAGAGTCAATAGCCTAGTGGTTAGAGGGGTCGCCCTCGTAGCTGAGCGGTTCCGGGTTTGATCCCCATCCTGGCCATGAAACTATTAACGTAAGCTTACTCCCAAAATAAGCATTAGCTTAGCTGGAGGGGCTAACGAGAATACTAGATTGCTTGTATTAAAATAGGAAATAATAAAGAAAAAACAATGCTGTTTAGGGTCGCCGGAAAGAAGCAAAGCGTTATACTTACTACAAAGCGTAGGGCTCTGACGTCATCGTGTAACGCTACTGACGCTTAACACGGATAGAGTGGCCGCGCGGCGAGCGCTCCAAGCATATCTCCAAAAACTGTTATTTTCTCCAACGAGAATAATAATATTGACTAATTTATATATTTTTAAATTTACTGACTAGCTTTTGTACACAGCTTTACTGGCATAGATTTTATTTTTTGGATACCGACAACGTTACTTAACCGGTCTAGCTATAGCTAAGTATCATCCAAAAAACTTATAACTACAAACAAAAATTCATCAAGTTCCATCAAGCCGTTTAGGAAGAGAATAATTACGAACACAAATATAACAAATCATAATTTTATAATTAAAAATGTTTCTTTTTAGATAAGCATAAACGTTTGATTCAGAGATCGGAGGTTATCGAGATTGTGACACTACCGTCCACTGTCGGTTTATTATCGTAGCCTATATACGAAACTCAGATAAAGCACGTATGAAACTGAGCAATGACTTATCTTGATTCAAACATTGCTTACCTTTCATTCCTGTTAGGTCTCTATCTATCGAGCTCCAATCAGTTAAACAATCGTTTGTATTTGAAATCTGATAGGGGTTACGATATGCAACTATTTTTATTTGTTTAAAATATTAAAATTTAAGGTGAAGGCGCCTGTCTAGCCCGCGAAATTCAAAATTTTCGAGTATTTTTATAGTTTATCCAAAATCTGAAAACATTTAAGACAACATTTTGTGATTTGCGACAAACACAGTATGCAGTGCGTTTATTAATACATTTATTTTACTCTAAAACATTTCAAGAACGACAGATAACCAGAAAAACTGGCATTTTTTGTATATTTAGTGATTTACTAATATCATATCCACCGTGATAATATTTAGAGTAAAATAAATGTATTAATAAACGCACTGCATACTGTGTTTGTCGCAAATCACAAAATGTTGTCTTCAATGTTTTCAGCTTTTGGATAAACTATAAAACTACTCGAAAATTTTGAATTTCGCGGGCTAGATGGGCGCTTAAGCCTTAATGTAATTGATTTTGTTCGTATAAAATTTAGTCTAGGTATGCCACCCGGACTATATCAACGAATCGATTGACACCGCATTTATCATTATCGGATGGGAAGTTTAGGGGCTACGGTGGGACATTAAAATGCTAAATACATAAGCCTTCCTTTTGGCTTTGCCGGAGTCGGGTATAAATAGGGAAAAAAAATCACAAATCGGTGTGAATATTCTTGTTAGTGCAAAGGAGGGGTTACATGTGAGTAAATTTGACACCTTTTCATATTGATTACGTGTCCATCGCGTTTTAGAAATCCATGGTATACGCGGCTAAATATCAAGCTATAAATTTCCAGTATAAGCTGATCTCGCATTGTATAGGGTTTTAGTACAATGAGAGGTCAGCTTATACTGGAAAATTATAACTTGATATGCAGCCTCATGGCGAAAAATAACATATTATTATGAATACACATTTCTTGCAACTCTTATTTTGTTTTAAGGTATCGTATTTCAATACGTTTTTATTTTCTGCATGATAAATACTGTTTTTCTCGAATGAGTAGATAGGTATATTTGGCTGTATGCAGCCATTTTATAGATTTGATAACGGTAAAGTCATGTTGTAGCCATCTGACTTCAGCTCATATACGGAGTGGCTCCGGAAGACATACGTAAAGTAGATATAAATAATATTAAAATAATAAATATCGCAAGACGAACACACTAACTGCATGGTCCCGAACTAAGCAACGCTTGTACTATGGGTACCGTACAATGGACTGGGGGCGATCCCAGACACCCAGACAGACCAGGGTAAACTGCGGAAAGGCCATTTCCGAAATTTACCCCGACAGGAATCGAACGTACAACCACTCGAAGCACTGCGCCAAGCGGTCGTCAATAATATCATTGTTGTCGATAAATAGAAAAAAAAAAATATAAAAAAACCTAGCATAAATAATGCCCCCTAATTTTGATCAGGGTTGTCAGTTTCCCAAGCGTTAGCCGCGTTAGCCAACCAGCGGCTCCGGCGGTTGCGCCAGCTTGCCGCTCGGCTGCGCTAGCGCAGGCCTGCACTTTTTATGCAAGATTAGGGTTGACCTACATACTTCGGTTTTTTGTTGGCAATAAAAATATTAAATTTAATAATGCTTGCTTGTTTAATGTGACTCTCCCTGGCGCTTTTATAACTAAGACAAAAATCATCGAAAAGTATATCAAAGATAGAGTAATAAAATTTTGATCGTTACATCCTACTAATATTATAAATGCGAAAGTTTGTGAGTGTGGATGTATGTTTGTTACTCATTCACGCAAAAACTACTGAACGGATGTGGATGAAATTTGGAACACAGATAGTTTGAAACCTGGATTAACACATATAATACTTTACTTAAGTCTACGCGGACGAAGTCGCGGGCAGAAACTAGTGCCTTGTTAATAATTAAAATTACATAAAAATAACTTTATTGTAGATTAACTTTTCTCACAGAGTATAACATTGACTGTATGAGAAATGAATAATAATTAAATAATTACGGGCGACTAAGATAAATTACTGAATCTTCTTTAAGCATGTAGAAGATGCCTTTTGGTGATTTACTGAATGGTAATTTCCAAAACAATTATAAAGTTCACATGCAAATAGCCTCGCCTTCATCACGCGTTTTAGCCATTAGAGTAGACGAATGGATAACGGCTAAATATGTGACTGGAGAACATAAAGATTAAACCAAACTAGATTAATGAATGCGGACGAAGGAATGCAACAAAAAGAGGATGGCGGTCTAACTTTAACTTATGTTTCTTATGGTTGACAATGAAACGCACAAAAATAAAATATTACCCTTTCACATGCGGTCCTTACCCTCGTTTAGACTCTGTTAAGCAAAAGATGTAAAAAAAATGTAATTTTTAAATTAAAAAAAAATGTTGTATTCGTGTGCCAATCAAATCTGTACACAGATAATAACAACAAACCATAGATAGAGAATAAAAAGATGAGTAACTGACAGATATTAATTATGTCATAGACACACTCACAAAATACTTGTATATATTGCACGTATGTAGGTATGTAGGTTTAATTATTATTATTATTATTATATCTATATTTTGAATATATAACAAGTATGCAAACAAGTTTACTACCCACCTGATGTTAAGCAGTTACCGTAGCCTATAGATGCTTACTGAAGGGGAGTGGGACAGAGGGAGGGGAAGGAGAGGCTCTCTGTACCTTCGTACGAAACGCAGCTATAATACTACTTTACTGTGAGCGAGAGGTACTACCCCGGCGAGCCTAGCTCTCCATAATCCTACTAATATTATAAATGCGAAAGTTTGTGAGTGTGGATGTATGTTTGTTACTCCTTCACGCAAAAACAACTGAACGGATTTGGATGAAATTTGGAACACAGATAGTTTATAACCTGGATTAACACATATAATACTTTACTTAAGTCTAGGCGGACGAAGTCGCGGGCTAGAAACTAGTACAAAATACATTTGCTAAATCATTTTTCTTTGTTTCTGTCATATTAAGTTTACTCGCGATTTGATTAAAGCAGGTTTGGCATCAATATACAACAAGTGTACAGAGTGCACTATTACGCAATTGCCATAGATCTATGCACTTACAGGTTACATAACGCAAGCAACCTTTAAAGCACATATTTTGCAATAGACTGGCTTCTAAAAAGCAATAATCTGTGTTGCAATGCTTTCGCTCGACCTCATGACATGAAAGGCTTGACCCCTCTACAAGATTATTTGCTCTATGTACAATGATGTGTGGGAACATTTCAATGATTTTTTTTGTAACTTTTATGTAATATCAATTGTGTGAACTCGCGTTACAATCGTTATGTCTGGCAACGTTAACGTAACGTTGTATTTAGTGTTAAAGCACCTGAGAAAGGCTTACTAAGGCCAGCCCCTCTAGCCAAGTGTCTTCGTCTACATTCGTTTCTACCAATCGCTACGCTTCATGTATGGCAATGACATAAGTCACGTGATCTACTTATCGACTTGTAATGTCATTTCCATACATTGAAGCGTAGCGTTTTGTAGAAACGCTTGTAGACGAAGACACTTGGCTAGGGGGGCTGTATTAATAAATCGATCGTTAGAGGGGCCGTCCTCGTAGCTGAGAGGTTCTCGCATACGAGATAAATCTCGACCCATCGAGGGCGTGTTCGACACCAAAACATGTCGACCATCAATCTTTTTAATAATAAACACTATTAAAATTAGATCTACAACTATACGATACAAAATACCTACGAGAATTTAATAGAGTTACTAGCTGTGCCCCGCGACTCCGTTCACGTGGAATGTGGACAACCCTTATCAGTTAGGGGTATGAATAGCCGATTCTCAGACCTACCCGATATGCACACAAAATTTCATGAAAATCGGTCGAGCCGTTTCGGAGGAGTATGGTAACTAACATTGTGACACGATAATTTTATTTACTCGTACAAGAAGATTAGTAATATTTATGTAATAATGATTCGTCACGCTCCAGTCCAAAATTTTATTACGATATGTGAGTAATTTTGATTCATTTGGTCGTTACTCAACAGTGACAGGATTTGAGAGGTGTTGGTGATTGTTTTGCAACTCGGATGCTGTGGCATCATGAGGAAATGTGATGAGTGTGCAACGTTTGCAACCTACTTGTTCGAGCTCTGAGCTCTTTCATACGGTTTGTCTGTGCGGTCAATATGCCAGATGTTGATTGATATATCTGGTAGCAGTGACGCTTTGAAGTATGGTAATTATTAATGGAAAAACTGTTTGGTTAATTGTTAATCTTTAATTAAACGTTGTGGAGTGACATTCACTTTGGCATTGTGACAAGATGTGTTTATTTGGTAATCTCAAAAGGCAACACACTGGAGCTATTAAATTAATATCTAGTACCCTTTGTAATTATTAATTATAGAAGCAACAGGCGACAAAAAAGTGCCCCCGTAGGCCTAAACAAAATAAACTTTTTGACTTTGACTTATTGTTTATCGTATTTGGTGGTAATTGAGGCATTGACTTTCTAAAATGATTGTAACTATTTTTTTTTTGAAATATTGTACCTATGTCATCCAAGATAACTATTTTATAAATGCAAAATGTGTTCCTGCAAATTTCTAAGCATATATTTTATTGGCACCACTTACTTACCTTTCTCTACAACCCGTGCATCACCTCCAACTAAATTCTTCCTAGAACTATTTTCTTAACTCACATAAAACTATCAACCGCATATACACAACTCAATCAAATGACAACCTTATCAACCTATATTTAGCACACAAATTCCTTCATCACACCAGTTACGCTTAAAACTTTGTCAGCCCTCAATAAGCAATAGCGTATCAACCACACACAAACCACTCAAGCCAATTCCAACTTTAACACGTTCTAAGTAGAGTACAAATTGGCTTTATCATGCAATCTCCTTTTAAAACGAAGCCCAAAACAATAGTCTGGTTACAAAGTGAGATGTCGCCAGAATGTAAATGCAAGGTCCCGTAAGGACCAAAGAGTTTGCCACCTGACTGTCGGGGTGAGTGACCTCTGGGACGTGGATTCCGATTTTGAAATGAGATAAAGGGTACGGGGTTAGAATAGGAATCAAGCGGAGCGGTTTATAGTTTTTTTTCTTAGTTTCTGCTTAGCTTTTCGCATTCAGCCAGTGGCAAGTAAAATAATATTTTGAAGTTTTATTTAATTATAAGCTACGGCAACTGCTTAACCTCAGTTAAGTCGTACGGTACTTTTCCAACTTCGTTATATAAAACAAAGCATTTTAACCTGTCGTTGGCATTAAATATTGATGTAAGTACTTGTGACTATTGTGAGCGGTCAAAAAGTAGAGACAAAAAATGATGTAAACGTTTCGTCAGTACAAAACCACCGTGAAGCACCCGTTAAGTACACTTCCTACTAATATTATAAATGCGAAAGTTTGTGAGTATGGATGTATGTATGTATGTATGTATGTATGTTTGTTACTCCTTCACGCAAAAACTACTGAACGGATTTGGATGAAATTTGGAACCCAGATAGTTTATAACCGGGATTAACATATAGGATACTTTTTATCCCGATAATCCCGAAATTTTTGTTACGTTAAATACTACGCGGACGAAGTCCGTGGGCACAGCTAGTAACGAAATAAATCGATGTCGAGTGCATCACTAATAAGTTTAATGGCTTTCGTCACTTGGCACATGACTATCAAGTGTTGTTAACACTTTTTTTTTACTAAACAAAGTCTGCAAACAAGCGTGTGACCTGCCTAATGATAAGCAGTAACCGTAGTCTATAGATGCTTGTAGTACCAAAGGCATTGCACGCACGTTGGCCATCTGAAGGGGAGGAGCAGAGGGAGGGTAAGGGAGCGGGGGTTGTTCATCCGCTGACAGACATAATAGCATTAATAGCTATATAGCATAACTAGCTAGGACGACGTCTGTCGGATCAGCTAGTTATAATATAATTTACTGACACACATTTCTCTGAAAAATTGCAATACCTACGAAGCGTTTTCACCGTTATTTATCTAGGTGGTATTATCAATTTACATATATCAATATTTGGTATATTCGTCTCTTTGCCGTGTATCGCGTAACGGTAGGTAGCCACTTAAGGATAGCTTGTTTTTCACACTTCCACTTGTGCAGCCGGCTTATTGGATATTTTATACCTTATTGGGGTTCTGCAAGTAATAATATGTAGGAAACCTTTTTTATTTTATTTTTTACTAGCTGAGCCCGCGATTTTGTCCGCGTGGAATTTAACTTAACAAAAACGCCCGCTCCCGCGTTCAGAGCTCGCGCGGCAGGACCCATTTTTTAAATTTTGTTCTTCTAAAATAAAAGTAGTCTAAGTATAACGTAAGTATAACATCAGCTATCTATCAGTGAAAGTCCCGTTAAAATCGGTCCAGCCGTTTCGGAGATTACCCGGAACAAACACACAGACAGACAGACAGACAAAAATTGTTTAAATCGCGTTTTTGCTATAGGTGTCCTATGTACTTTCATATGCATCCTACTAATATTATAAATGTGAAAGTTTGTGAGTGTGGATGTATGTATGTATGTATGTATGTATGTTTGTTACTCCTTCACGCAAAAACTACTGAACGGATTTGAATGAAATTTGGAACACAGATAGTTTATAACCGGGATTAACATATAGGGTACTTTTTATCCCGATAATCCCGAAATTTTTGTTACATTAAATACTACGCGGACGAAGTCCGTGGGCACAGCTAGTATTTCATATTTAGTGAAAAGGTGTTATTTAGATATTACAAAAAGACACTCCAATTTTATTTATTTGTATAGATATTGCAAAGTCGCCAATCATACGCACGACTCGCGTGATGTTAAGCAGTTACCGTAGCCTATAAATGCTTGCAATACCAATGGCATTGCTCGCACTTTGCCGACCTGAAGGGGAGTGGAATAGAGGGAGGTGGGAGGAGGTTAGGGCTTGGGCTTCCGGCTGGCTCTCTCGCTCATACGAAACAAAGCTATTATCCTACTAATATTATAAATGTGAAAGTTTGTGAGTGTGGATGTATGTATGTATGTTTGTTACTCCTTCACGCAAAAACTACTGAACGGATTTGAATGAAATTTTGAACACAGATAGTTTATAACCGGGATTAAGATATAGGATACTTTTTATCCCGATAATCCCGAAATTTTTGTTACGTTAAATACTACGCGGACGAAGTCCGTGGGCACAGCTAGTATTGAAATAAAACTATTTTACGGATTCTATCGCGTTTATTCACTTTCTTAGGTTCCCGACGTTTCGGCTGCTTTATGGTCACGCTGCTGCATGGTCACGGGGGAACCATGGTTTGCTGTAAAGCAGCCGAATCGTCGGGAACATAAAAAAGTGAATAAACGCGATAGAATCCATAAAATAGTTTTATTTCAATGTGTAGTATTCGCGTAAATATAAGAAAGCTATTATAGTTAATTTATGCTGATCTTGTATGAAAGGGTGGTTCTAGCCCGATCGAGATAGCAAGAATTACATTTTCATTAGGTACTACATTTCTTTTATTAGTATCCAATACAGGTGCAATTATAGGCGGTTAGTAACATAAACCATTTTCCACAATATTGTTTAAAATAACCTCTGTTTGTATGAACTAAATTCGTCTATTGACATTTAATTTTTGACATAACTAATTATATCTCATTATTATTATTTTGCTGTGCCCGACAGGGTCCATATTGATCTTTCACCATGTTATACCATCTTTGTAATACATATGGAATGCAATAAAGTATTGACTATTGACTATTTTAGCACGGTTACTCGTATAATAATTACGGAAATATATTCTAACATACAGAACCATTCCCATTGCGTTATCGCTCACGCTTGCCCGATAAATTTAGTCAGGAACATTGTGCTATGGTAACCTTTGCAACGGGACTTGATGTATGGTGGGTACTTGATAAGCAAATATTATCTACGAAACGAGAATTAAATGCAAATAGACATTTTCGGCTCTTTCAACTCTACAATGTTGACTTATTAGTATTATAAACAACGGGAAATACATTTATCTTTCAACTGATATATAGCTGGGTAACGTGCTTTAGTAATTTCGACTCTAAAGTAACCTATGAATTCGGTCTAGATTCATATTAATTAACCTGAGTGTGTCACACCAATCGATCGAACGTTGCTCTATGTAGAGACTGTCGATTGGCATCGACACATCTCATCCTACCATCGAACGACAGTCTCAAACTCAAATTATTTTTATTCATGTAAGCCAACAAAGCATTTATGAATAGACGGAATCTACCACCGGCTCGGAATGCTGCTTCTACTGAGAAGATCCGGCAAGAAACTCAATGGTTAGTCTTTCACTGAATGTCACGCCTGTGACATATATGCTCTAATAAAACGTTATCAAGTGTGAGCGCCATCTTGGAAATGTCATTCCAGTACAGAATGACATGTCAAAAGCGTACTAAAGATCACTCTCAGACTTGAGATCGATTTATTAATACGAGCCATAAGTACCTGTGAATAGACTTCAATGTCAGAAGTAGGGTTTCAGTATAATATGTGTACTCTACTATCGCATTAGCTTTTTAATAAATCATCAAGCAAGATTCAAAGTATTAAGCACGATTCATATATATATTTTTTGTTTTTTTTTATTTGCAAAAAGAAACCACGTATCTAAATATATATAACTCAAAGGTGACTGACTGACTGACATAGTGATCTATCAACGCACAGCCCAAACCACTGGACGGATCGGGCTGAAATTTGGCATGCAGGTAGATGTTATGATGTAGGCATCCGCTAAGAAAGAATTTTGATTAATTCTACCCCCAAGGGGATAAAATAGGGGATGAAAGTTTGTATGAAACTTTGTCGATTAAATTCCACGCGGACGAAGTCGCGGGCACAGCTAGTTATTTAATAAATTGAGGACTAGGTTAGAGTTTCAGATATAAAATAGTTTTCAGTTCACAAATAAACATCACATAATCTGAGATAAACAACAATATTTTGATGTCCCAACGATCCAGACTGACGCAGTTGTCTAGTCAATTGCGTAAATATAAAACCTTTTTTTCTATAAAGCATTAGCATGCTAAATTGGTTGGTGTGGGTAAAAATATAGCAATTTCGGTAGGTACCTAATACATCTATGAATCACTCGGATACTTCCTTATATAGAGTCAGTTTATTAGCATGTTTGGTGTGCTTTTTAGTTATGACGTTGAATATGTATTTAAATTAAGTTGGAAACCGAAGTTATGTGTGGTAGAGGTCCGGTATTGTCCGGGTGGATGCGAAAATTATACGCAATATTATATTATACTAGCTGTGCCCGCGACTTCGTCCGCGTGGAATTTAATTGACAAAGTTTCATACAAACTTTCATCCCCTATTTTATCCCCTTGGGGGTAGAATTAATCAAAATCCTTTCTTAGCGGATGCCTACGTCATAACATCTACCTGCATGCCAAATTTCAGCCCGATCCGTCCAGTGGTTTGGGCTGTGCGTTGATAGATCACTATGTCAGTCACCTTTGAGTTATATATATGTAGATTTGACGACCGCTTGGCGCAGTGGTTCGAGCGTAGGCCGCTCGGGTCACTGCACCACCGGGTGGTTGCGGGTTCGATTCCCGTCAAGGTAAATTTCGGAAATGGCCTTTTCGTAATTCGCCCTGGTCTGAGTGTCATTGGGATCGCCCTCAGTCCATAGTACGGTGCCCATAGTACAAGCGTTGTTTAGTTTGGGACCATACAGTTGGTGTGTTCGTCTGGCGATATTTATTTATTTAATACTAGCTGTGCCCCCCCGACTTCGTCCGCGGAGTATTTAACGTAACAAAAATTTCGGGATTATCGGGATAAAAATTATCCTATATGTTAATCCCGGTTATAAACTATCTGCGTTCCAAATTTCATCCAAATACGTTCAGTAGTTTTTGCGAGAAAGAGTAACAAACAAACATCTACACTCACAAACTTTCGCATTTATAATATTAGTAGGATATTACGTAGTTGGATACGTGACAGGTGCTAGGATTAGGCTATTATTGAAGGCAAAAGGACTATAACAAATTATTTATGTAATACCTTGTATCCTTGTCAGACATCTTATTATACAAACCAGTGTATAATACAAAGAAATTGTAATTAACAACGTGTTTATAAATAAATAAAGGAGCGTTTGATTTGATAGAACCGGTTCTCGGTCGGGGTTTTCCCTGTTTGAAAACCTGCTAAGTAGTTTGCGGTTTTTAATTTTGGGCTAAAATCGTATTGTGTTATTGTATTAATGTAGATGAGCCTTGCCAGACAAAGCTTGACAAGATACTCTCACTTCTGACAGACCGATAAGAAATGAATCATTTAATATTACAAAACGTCTCTACATTTAATTAATTACCCTAATTATTTTTCATTAACTACTATTGTTGAAAGGTTTCACAAATCGATTATCATGATCAATTTATCGATCGTTTCAAAATCGTTGTTAACGATAACTGTTGTGAGAACATTTAGTTAATTAATCGTTTTAGTAGGGGGCGTTCTTGAACAGTGAACCAACCTTTTTTCTAAGTCACACCACTTGCTAGAAAATAAAGCTAAGAATTTCATTTTGGTGTCAACGTTTAGGTAATTTCATAAGGTTTCTTAGTTTCACGTTACAAAAAGCCAGAGAAACAAACTAAGACCACTAAGGAGGTTTTTTTTTTAAAAATTAAATTTGACTCACTGTGTACTATGGGTAGTTTACACTGAACCACCCGTATTTCAACAGTGAACCATCATTTCATTACCATTAAGAATGCTTATTTGTGAAAAGAAACAACGTTTTTTTTATAATAATCATCTTTAATTTTATACAAAAAATACAAATGGAAAAAATACTTCCTTATAAACATGTAATATTTTCTTGGTATAATAAACAGTCTTCATTAATTAAATTTTCTTGAGTGAACCTTATTAATATCATACCTAAGTAGAAGCGCAATGTGGAGTATGGAATTTTACAGGTATTTGCCGCCGTCCTAATGGAGTTACCATTATCTTCCATTCATACAGCGGACATCATGTCGTCTTGTGTGTGTTTACTTATTTTTTGTTCTTTAATTTATGGTATTGGCATCCTAAAGCAAAAAAAATATTATTGATTTTCAACATTACACTATCAAGGAACAGTGAACCAGGAACGTAAGGTACACAGTGAACCGGTTCACTGCGTACCTTACGTTCCTGGTTCACTGTTCAATACACACACTAATAACTTATAAAACTTAAAAAAAATAGGAAATACATTGAATTATCACAACGCAATATGCTCATAAAATTACTCTAACTACAGCAATTTAGACACCATAAAGCATTAGTTCTAATAAATAATAACAAAATATACAAAAATCGAGACACTTACGTGAGAGAACTATGATTTTTTGGCGTGAAACAAACAAGCCGCTGTCACACATCACGCTCAAACCACGGCTGCCGGCTCACTACAGGAGCGGGGAAGGGTGCCCACGAGGCAAGTATTAACATGATTGGTCCAATTGGCAAGGGCACAGTTTTGACAATATGGCGGTGGTTCAGTGTATCAGGTTGGTTCACTGTTCAACAACCGACCCTACACGTAATCGATTAATTAGGACTAGATATAATGTTGCGTCATTATCGTTAGTAGTTGTCGAAATGAAACTTATTTCGACCTAAATCTAGTCATACGGATATCTTTAGATTCAACCATGAACATGTAATATAATAAAAAGGAAAATAAATTTATTTGTAAATGTTATAGGTAAGTATGGGTTTGACAGCTGTCATTTTAGACATCGGTATATTGAACGGAATAACAGAATATAGTGTAGTGATGTTTATCGTAACATTAATAAATTAATCATTTATTAATATGGCATGTTTTATGTTTATATTTTGTATTATGTAGGTAGTATTCAACTACCAAAAACTAACATCTCAATTTGGCACCATTAAATGATTGCAAACCCAACTATCACAATAAAAGGTCACACCACAAATTTTATATCGTTTCACCAAAACGAGTATGTCTCTAAAATTATACCTTGCACACGATTCTCAAACGTAATAACCCAATTTCCGGTGCGACTAAAGTTCAGTTTTGTTTGCGTGTTTGCTCTCGTGACTGCAATGTGGGTCTCGGCACGAATGTTACACAATACGCTTTGGTCAGAGCATGAAATCTGTTATAACCTATCAAAATAATAATAAAAGTGTAACCGCTTTGCACGCACTCTGTGGTGTAAGCAGTAAAGAAATCGATGCTGAAATTATCTTACAAGCACTAAAAAGCCCACAAAATACCTGACTGAGGACACCTTTCATTCATAATAATGAATGTATGACTGTAGCGCCTTTTTATTACTAAAACTGTAAATGAATAAAGCCCGAAGTCTAATTTAAAACTAATTGAAAGCCATGAGTCACTAATAATAATCTTCATTAATTATTTATCGTAAATCGTCAATTCTTGGCGTTCAGCATATTGTGGGCGATATAACAGTCAAAAGACGGCTACGGGTCTCCGCTAACAACCCCACATATCTCAATATAGTCCACAATATTATAATTATAAAAATATTCTACGGTACGATATATCGTTGACAGTAATATTGTCAATGATAATACCGTGCAATGGTAAATTCTTAAAAGCCTCCCTAAGTCCCGTATTAAACTAAATAAATAAATAGATCTCAAGTTTGAGATCGAACTCGGATAAGTCATTCTTATGTCACACCAGTACAAAATGAATTGTCAAGAGTCTACTCAAGATCGCTCTCATACTTGAGATAGATTTATTGATACATGCCTAAGTGTAACGATCGGCCGGTCGCTGCGCCCGCGCACGCTTCTCCGCGCCGACGAAAGTTGGCCAACTTGTGACGTAACAGAAATGGCGGCTCCACTTCCGTTGTCATGTGACCTTTACATATTTTTTGTGGGTACCGAATGTTAATAAGCACCGATTGACAGATATAGATGTTATGATTTGTTATGAACAGGTTTTTTTATTGGGCGGATGACGTCATAATGACCACTGCAGGGTTACAAGTACTTTGGATACAACTTACAGGTTTTGTAAACAATGATCGAGACGTGACTTTTATCTTTTTAACCAAATAAGAAGGTAGTATGTGTGTGGTAGTAGAAGGTAGGATGGTTAACGCGCTTCAATTTGGTGAAATTAAATTCCAACCCACCATGTTTGTTAACAGACATTGTTATATTAAACATCAATGGCTTAGGTGATTTGAGCGATCGATTTGTCGCTCGGGCTGATAGGTGATTTTGAGCATCACCTTTTTCCACGCTCACTTTTATTTACTATTTGTCGGTATTCGACGGTCCTTTAATAAAATGTAGAATCTTAATTTAATTAATAATTACTTCCTACTCATGTCATTCTTACTTAATCTCATTCGTAAGCAACTATGAAATCATGATATTAATTATTCAATAGAATTATTCCCACAATAACAGGTGATATATAATACTTGTTACTTTTACGCTAGTAACAGGTATCATTAAGTGACGTTACAATTATATCACAGTTTTTATTGGGTCACTCAAATTGTAACTAGTATCTCAAGTGTGTTTGTTATACAATTATGAAGTTAGGCGTATGTTGGTTTATATGTGTTTATATGTTAGTCTCGTGAACAGTAACGGTTGTGCAATTGAGATGTTATCTTGTTGTGACCTGGACTATTAGCATACAATTTGTGCATAGCCTTTTAAGAAACGTTATATGAATAAAATATGGATTACAATATTAGGTATAGAATCTACGACAATATTACCCCTCTCTACATTTTCTGCTCTTCACTATTTATTATCAATTGAGTTAAATTCACACACAATATAATATTTTGAATGGCAAATGTTAATGTTCGGAGACATAAGGAGACGATGGTGGTCGATGGTAGAGCTAATAGTAGAGCTACTGGACGAACAAAACGTTACTCATTTATTTAATACATACATAATTCAGAAGCAGTGATAGCCGATTGGTTAAGCACGCGTCTTGCGGGCTACCAGGACTCGGGTTCAAACCCCGGTTCGAACCCCTGGATTTTTCTAAATCTATGTGCGAATCATAATTTCTATATGATTATCACTTGCTTACGGTGAAGGAAAACATCGTGTTGAAACCTGCATGTCTTAGAAGATTTAATCAATTTTCGAAAGACATGTGAAATCCGCCAACCCGCACTGGGCCAGCGTGGTGGATTATGGCCTGAATCCCCTCGTATTGAGGGGAGGCCCGTGCCCAGGAGTGGGACGTCAAAAAGGGCTAAAATTATTATTATTATTTAATTCAAAATCAATTACCAGCAAAAGTATTTGAATTAGAAAAACTTCAAAGTACGCTGTGGCACACTGCGCTTGCCAGTGAATGGAAACTTACGAAACATTGTCGAACAAAATCAAATAATATGTAGCGACATGAATTAATGTACATTTTTTAATGTAACTGTTACTCAATTGTCGCTCAACGTTCCGGTCGAGCGGTCACCGCGTGGATATCGTAGATGTACAGAACACTGTGTCGTAATACCAATGCAGGTTATAACAGTCTAGTACTAAACCACTATTATTACGTAACCGGCATTGTACTACGAATCGGATTCACCGACCGTACCTTGGTATTTGCGACTGCTTGGTATCGTTCCGTAAGCTTGGAGCTGTCACGTTTGAAATAGGAATACGTGTTCCTAATTTATTCCTAATAGTATAATTTCAAAAATTTGAATGCCCTTTGTGTTTTTTTTATTTGGTTTCTGTTCTGTTATATTTGGTTTTTGGTAATAAGATTAAAACATAGACGTCTGATACTGAGACATCTTATTTATTTTACAAATCCCTAAATTAATTTTTTCAAGGTACATCGCACTTGACCGTATTTTTTTAATATTTCAACGAGTCTGAACAAAAACTGGTAACACTGTTTTTATCACCAAAAACTAATTTAATGCCAAATCGGCGTATTATGATCATGAAAAGACATTGTGAGCGATCATTGTGCAACTAAAATCTTTGCGAATAACTTTTGTCACCTAAAGTGGAGGCCATTTGCAAATTTAAGATGCATTTAATTTGGCGTCGTCCTTTCTCTTTGAAGCCTAATGATTAATTAAAAAAAAACATATTTTTTTATTTATTATCTATGGTATAATGAATTCGCATCACATAATGCCTAAAATCGCCGTCGAACTAAGAGTCCGCGTTTTTTTTTGTTTTCGTGAAACTGTAACGGATTTACACGGTTTATTTTTGTGTGATGTTAATAAATAGTAGTAAGTATTTGTAGTAAATTTAATGAAATTGATATTGACTAAACCAAATTAATTTAAACTTAGCAAATATTTCTTATTTTATAAAAATCTAACAACTTGTATTAATAAATCAACATGCTTGATATTTTGTCCGAATAAAGTTTTCACCTCTTGCAACACTAATTAAATACAATCAAGGTTCATGGCCTTTCAACATATTTGGGAAACGTCATTTGCGAAATGTTTTCTCGTTTGGCGAATAGGATATTTCAATCAAATTTATTTTGCATATATGGACTAATAAAAATAAAAGCTTCTTTGAGTATTGACTAAAATAAGCAAATTAAATTAAACCAAGTGCCTATTTAGCTATGCTATACGCATCAAGGCATATCAATGTTATTTTAGTACCAGTTTTATAAAAAAAAAACTACTTTGACTAACTTGACAGGGGTACAAGTATTGAGTGAACACTATTTCTGACGTCACGAATAGCACCTTCACCGAACCTAGTAATTAGATTACACATGATGTAACACAAACGAACCGAGTCCATCGCACTTTCGTCCCCCGTAACCGTTACTCAATAACGCGTTACATTTCACCTGTTATTTTACTTGTTACGGCGGTAACTTTACCGGTTACACATCATTATCGAAATTCAGTAGATGCACATCACTGTTTAGATTACGTAATGATTTCGTAAGTAAACATTTGGTGTTTCAGGACAACTTGACGTAAGTGATTGGTAAGCAGGGTTCAGAATTCATATGTGTTAAGGTGTGTCTACTTAGATATACTACAATATATCTTGTAACAAACATAATTCCACTTCTAAAGTAGTTGTTCTTAAGTATACCAATCAAACAATATTTGAAAAAAAAAATCGTCTTGTACGAAATATGTTTCGGTGAATCCACGATTTCTTACATTTTGCACATAAGTAAATTCTACTTATAATAACAAACATTGTAGGAAATTAAAATTAATATACTGCTAAATTTCACCTACTAGCTGCTATAAATAAAGGTACCCAAAGAAGGCCAGTATTAACTTGTAATGAACTCCAAAGTGAGCAGACATTAAAATCTAAAACAAAGACATGTTTCATAATTACATTTTATAGTTATCTATCGCTAAAGCTTTGGTTATCTTACTCTGTACTCGCCATAATGCAAGTCAGCATCATGATAGCGCAGTTTAGTTTGAACAATCCTCTCTTCATTCTGACCTTTCACTCCTGCGTCATAGGTGACACTTAACTAGTGATGTACTTGTTTTACACACGTGTAACAGTTACTTTACAATTATACGGAACTATAAACATATCAGAATACTAGCTTAAATACATACATAAAAATCCATAATCCGATTAAGATGCATACAACATTTTCACTGCCGTATTTCTAAGTGTGTATTTTCTTTAACTGTCACTATAGTCCAAATTTAAAAAATTGAGCACGATAATACATATCGCTAATAATATGCATTGACGTAATTAAATAAATAAAACAATAAAACTTAAACCAAGTATACAGACGTCGTTAATACTTCTGCACACATACTTTACGTAACGGACCTGAGTGAACGGATATTATTTTGCAATGAGTTCCGACAATGAGTCTTATATCACCGTGTATATTATATTAAAATATTCTGAACGAAATTCTGTTTATATTTTCGTGGTAGTCACCGTTAATCCCAGAGCCATTTGCGAGGTCCTCAGTGCGATCTCCGGGCAAAAATTATGTTATTGTTTTTTTTTTTTTTTTCGTGTTTTTGAAAAGCTATTTATTATAAGTACAAGTACTTAGATGTAAAATAGATGTATAAATAAATGCACTGCATACTGTGTTTGTCGCAAATCACAAAATGTTGTCTTAAATGTTTTCAGATTTTGGATAAACTATAAAAATACTCGAAAATTTTGAATTTCGCGCGCTAGACAGGCGCCTTCACCTTAAGATTGCATGGTAATTTTTCCCTTTTTGTCATCACAATCTCTCAAATTCCAGCCTTGTTAATTCGACTTTTTCGCAGATTTCACGCGCGACAAACTACGTTTCTTCTTTATACAATTTACAACTTCAAGGTAACATTGTTTGTTGAAGAAACCTCTTGATTGCCCATCGCACCAAATTTAGAATAAAATGTCAGAGGAATTAATCTGTCAGCAGCAATTTCGTTGAAATTTATTGGCTTTTTTCTGCTGTCCGAAATTGATTTTGATTTATTGAGCTTGTAACATTTTGTTTTATTTGTAAATAGTCGATTAGGGGGTAATCTCGTGAGTTGGGTATTTCATTTCAAAGGCGAATCAGATTCGGTGTTTTTTTATACAATCATGAGTTTCTATAATCTGTGCTATATAATATATTTTTTAAAAAATTAACGTATTAGAAATATTGATGTAATGGTTCCATGGTGATTCTTTGATTTCAACATAAGTTTAACTTTCTATTCCCACGCATGTTTTACAGAAATCCTAATAAAGAGTAACAATGCTTCGGTATTATGCAAAAACGTATAGAAGACATACGCCGCGCGCGACACTCCAGGAAATAACCTCGACACGCGAACTGGAGCCTAAGTCTGTTAACCGCTGGCATCTCGATCGACTCGCAATACGTCAAAATTGACGTATCGCGTATCTGAATACGTCAGTTTTGTAAAATTTCCTATAGAAAAATTGTCAAAACCAACGTATTCATAAACGCAACACGTCAGTTTTCGTATAGACAATCTGTCAAAACTGACGTATTCACATGCGCGATACGTCAGTTTTGACGTATTGCGAGTCAATCGAGATGCGATCGGTTAACAGAGCTGGGCCCCTGTATATGTGGGAACTAAGTTTCAACTTATTTGTGTTCGTCATATTAAACAATAATATGACATTGTTACATTAGTGGTGTAAAAATTAACTTCTGTGAACAATTACTGTTTTACTTAACATTTTATTAGCTTAATCGTTTTCCAAACAAATTAGAAGGTGTGAGGGAACATGTTTGAATAAATGTTAAGTATATTGCAGTTTGGCAACTTGCCTGTGACCGCCGGTTCAAGAGGTTATCCAGTAGTTAATGAGCCAACTGCATTGCCTTAAGTGATATTGCACACTGCACTGGAATTATTTTTAATATTTGCGGTCTGTTCATGTTAATAGGAACTAAATTCCCACGGGAACGTTGCCTCAGAAAAATATCCAGCAATCGGTTTTCTTACTCAGTTACATTCCCGAATTATTATATTAGTGCCGTTTAAATATTAGCAGATGAACCGCAACAAGTCAAACTGTTATTTGTAGAGAAATGAGGTGAATAAAATCCACAAATCACGATTAATTTATTATGGAAAGGTCCCCTTTTACGATATATCTCAAAAGGCATTTTTACAATAGTTAGTAGGTAATTCTTGTTTTAATTTTTGACTCATCAACATATTATAACTGCAACTATCTCTAACATGATTTTATATAACTCTATAAAACACAATTGTTACTATTTAAAACTAAGGCTATATTACAACTAAAAACAATAGAAATTTAGGCAGATTTCCAGTAAAATTTCTCCGCAAACCCCACACCAATATCATCACTAACGTCAACCCAATAAGGCTGAATATCTCCTGCACAATTTTAATGTGTTTTTAAGCCATTTCCCAGTGCAAAGATGAAAATTGTAATGAAATGCGGTTTCGTTATCGGAAATCGATTCGGTATCGATATAATCGGTAATGAATCGGTAATTCGACTGGCACCGGGCATTTTCACCGGCAACCGTTGTACCGGCTGTGATCTATCTGCTACACTGTTATTTACTTAGATCAAGCTTCACTAGATGTGGCCATATGGAAATTTCACTTTCTTTTGGATTCTAATAACTGATTAATAATATCGCCAGACTGACACACCAACTGTACGGTCCCAAACTAAGCAACGCTTGTACTATGGGTACCATACATTTGATAGGGGGCGATCCCAGTGACACCCAGACCTGGGTAAAGTACGAAGTGCCCATTCCCGAAATTTATCCCGACGGGAATCATAAACGCAGCCAAGCGGCCGTCAAATCTATAGAATTAATTATGATAAATTAAGTAATAAATAAAGTCACTTCCAGTACACAGTATCCGCGGCTCTCGTTACTTCCTTGCTGCGCGAACGCAGCACGCACACATAAAGGCACGTGCGAAACCGCATGTGTGCGCGTGCGACGTTCACTTTCGATCATTCGCCGAGCTAATCACATACACAATAATAATGATATTTTATTATAAACATTAAAAATAGTTTACTTTCTTTCCGTTATTTTAATTAACGATGTTGTAACGATCTTATCGTTATTATTCGTTGTTGAATTGTTTACTGGTATTTTGCACCGAGTACAAATCAAGTCTATGCACTTTTTCCACTATAAACGTGATTCCTGTAAGCAAGGTAGATACACAAGTACTTTCGGCTCTCTCATTCATCGTATGAAATATAAGATTTATAGTAATTTTGCTATAACTGGGCTCTACCACCGTAATTTTATTAATTAATAATTGTAATGCATTATTTATTTATCAAAATACTAATTTCTTCTTCTCTTTTGTTACAGGTATGTGCCGCTAACATCTACAATATGTGTGCACTCTATGCCACGTTTATTCGTGCCTGTCTCTAGATGTCACAATTTTATGGAGTATTTATTGGTAATCTCTAGTTACAAGTGATGGAACATTTCACAGGTATCATGTGAAAAATCATATTATACAGGTTTTCATATGTAGCACCTGCTACCGACATAGTCAGAAACTGTTAAAAATCATTGCAATTAAATTGCAAAGCGTTCGGTACCGTTCCGGCTTTCCTGATAAATCATCGACCAGAGACCTCATAGGATAAAGTGTCTAAAATAAAATTCACTACGAATAAAATCATTGACTGTGAAAGATCACAGGTGAAATAACAGTGAAAGAAAAATATAATTTCACGTAATGAAAATTAATTTAAAGTAGCAATCTTTGCCGTGCCTACTAGTTACCCACACACAACGATAGATAATCGAACGTTGCAATTATCTAGGAACTGTCGAACTCATTTCATCCTACCATCGATCGACACTCGATCGTTTAACAGCAGACATGGCTGTGAATAAATCAACATTTGTATCTAAAACTTTTACTAATTACTTAATATTATATTTCGAAGTAGTCTCTATTTTTTGACGGCGACCATAAAGAGAGCGAAATACATTGGTCTAAATAGCGAGGAGTTTTATCACTTATGTCATATTTATTGTATAATATGACAGATTCAGAGAGGTGTTATAAATAAATGGTCTAAGGACAGATTGTACCTATACTTTCATATTTTTAAACAACTTCACAAGAACACGTAAAATTTGACATAACTGGTGTTTAATACGTGCTTGGTTTCTAGTAATAACACGGTTTAAGACTTGTTTCTGGTTAGAATAGTTTTACTTAACCTTCAATATTAATAACACAACTTAATTGTTCTCAACAATGTAGGAAATGCATGGAAAAAATATAGCAATTAATATTAAATGAATTGCATTGCGAATTGTTACAATTGTTACATGTGTACACACATCATAAATAGTTTGATATAGTTTTATTTATGTCAATTCCGATTTATCTAAGACTTATAAAGTCTTATTATATTAATTGTGGCATGAATATGCACTTAATTTAGAACGAAGTATTAAATAGTCTTAAGCGAATTCATGAAAACGTATTTTTTAAATTTATTTCATCATCTTTATCTATATGTATAAAAAAGAATGTTTGTCTGTATGTCCTTTATTTATACAATCGTAAACTATACATTTGATCATGTCACGGTCTTCAGCAAATTGTTGTGCATGAGCCCACAATGGTTTCTCAGCGTAGCAACGCGCGCAGGGTACAGCTAGTAATATATAAAATGTGTGCATTTCCTCCTAAACGTCTTGGCTGATTTTGATGTTATTTTGAAGCGAAGCTTCTTTACGGACGTTCGGGGCGCTCGCTACCCGGGGACTAAAACGGTGAAAAGCGTAACGCGTAACGCGTTACGCGTTAATATAATATATCTAATATCTACTGCAAAGCTTCGCTTCTTTCGGGCGTCCCTAGACGGCACTGATTTTTTTTTACTTATAGGGCAAAGGTAGCGCTGTTCGCGACATTCAGAAAATAAAATCTACGTACGATGATGCGGAGATGATAATATTTATCAAATGATAAATATATTAAAGCTGGACATGGTTTTACAAAAAGGAACCAACCCACACTTACTCTTCCAAACTAAAATAAACCCCAGTTGAAGGGATTGTAGGTTGGTTTCAGTTGGCAGAAGTATTGGTGGTTGGATCCTTTCTGCATATCTATATCCAGTTAGGGTCGGTAGCATCAATGTTGAATATAGCTTAAAACAATACGTCTTGAGCATAATAGGCGGCTAAATAGGTCTATATTAGTAAATAGAGCTGATCACAATGACCGCCAAAATGGCGCATACAATGTTACTAAATGCACAAAACAATAGACAACACCTCACATTATTTAGTCATTAAGGCTAAAGCGCCCATCGAGCCCCCGAAGTTCAATTTTTTTGAGATTTTTTAGAAATTTTTCAAAATCTGACAATAATAAAAGGCACATTTTGTAATTCGCGACAAATACCGTGTGCAATGCATTTATTAATATATCCAACTTACTCTAAAACATTTCAAGAACGACAGCTATCCAGATAATCTAGCAATTTTTGTATATTTAGTGATTTACTAGTATCATATCCACCGTGATAATATTTAGAGTAAAATAAATGTATTAATAAACGCACTGCATACTGTCGCAAATCACAAAATGTTGTCTTAAATGTTTTCAGATTTTGGATAAACTATAAAAATACTCGAAAATTTTGAATTTCGTGGGCTAGACAGGTGTCTTCACCTTAACCATCTATTAAGTAAGTTGTAGACCCCTTACCTCAATACGGTAGCGCCCTTTCTTTTCCTAGGTAGAGTTTAGCGAGCTCTATCTGGTAGAGCCCGAAGATTAAACATAGAGAAGATCTAAATAACAACATAGTACAAGCATAACCTAAGGATGCATTGGATAGCGACAGGTTACGATCTCTACTATACATAATTTATATTTGGTATTTTGACTGTGACTCTACCGCACTCGAGAACTCTAACATTGAGATATTAGTGTTTCCTAGTAGTAACGACTCGACGTTGATCGCTTACGTTACGCTACAATAGATATTTTGTGCTCAGGACAATTGAGCTCTAGGTAGAGACCTAGAGCTCAATTGTCTACCGTAAATGTAATGTCATTAATACAGCATGCTCTACCTGTCACTGTGATGACAGTGGGACGACACAGCTTAATGGTAGTGACAGAATATTCAAGCATCTTCCTTGATTCCCAGATGTTTATCAGTGAATATTCGTTGTTTTGCAAAACAAATAACAGGAATAATAAATTTAATGTCGTGTCTGTCGTCATCATTATGTCAAGGCAAGGCTACATAATAATTAATATTTTTCTTGAGGCAGTTTTTGTCATCTCCTTTAATAGTAATTTCGACATGAAACACAGACTCTACCATCTACAACTAATGAGTAAATAAACAAAACACAATCGTATCCAAGTGTAATCAAAGTTGCGGCACGGCGGCGGACTGCTTCCTGTCCCCTCGTGACTTCCTAATGTCACAATAGCATGTGCACAAGTGGGTTACGGACACGTGCTCAGTGGGCGTAGAGTCTTGTCGACATGTGGTGTAATTTTAAGTACTGGTTGCCTGTGATCGAAATTCGACTAAATTTCACTTAAATTTTAATTTTTCACGTCATTAAGGTTCCATTTTCAAAGACTATTTGATACTGGCACGCAGAATGCACTATGGAAGTCCCGCCCTCCGAAATAAAGAAAACAAAACTGTCACCGGTTGTCAGTCAGACAGTCAGTCAGTTACCGAGTGGAGGTTACAAATGTGCGTGTGTCAAACGCATAATGTGTAACGTTTTATTTAGTGATTAACCCAATTTGTAGTGCAAAGGAAATACTTCAGGTGGGATTCAGAATACCACAACTTACACGTGGGTGGACGAAAAGCTCATGCACAATGCATGTCTTTATAACTGGCGATCAGAGCAACTCAAAACAAAATCCTACTAATATTTTAAATGCGAAAGTTTGTGAGTGTAGATGTATGTTTGTTACTCTTTCACGCAAAAACTACTGAACGGATTTGGATACAATTTGGAACACAGATAGTTTATAACCTGGATTAACATATATAATATTTTACTTAAGTCTACGCGGACGAAGTCGCGGGCAGACACTAGTGACTCCATAATTTTCTGACTATAACCACTTATTAATGCCTCTAAGTCGTACAAAAGTGTTATAGAGTTACGCGGTGCGCCCGCGCATTACGTCGCCCTCACAAAACCAGTTACCGCGGGCATAAGCGCTGTGGTCCACTGAGACTATGCGGGTTCCAGAATAAAATACATTACGAATGCTCTATCTTCATCAAATCTAAATATATAACTCAAAGGTGACTGACATAGTGATCTATCAACGCACAGCCCAAACCACTGGACGGATCGGGCTGAAATTTGGCATGCAGGTAGATGTTATGACGTAGGCATCCGCTAAGAAAGGATTTTGATTTATTCTATCCCCAAGGGGATAAAATAGGGGATGAATAATCCCGAAATTTTTGTTAAGTTAAATTACACGCGGGCGAAGTCGCGGGCACAGCTAGTGTTACATAAGATTCCTAGGGGAATAGAATCATAAGCCTAACAAAAAAAAATGTATGTAGCAAAGTTCGCAAACAAGCGCACGGCCTGCCTCATGTTAAGCAGTTACCGTAGCATATAGATGCTCGCAATACCTATGGTATTGCTCGTCCGTTAGCGACATAACGGGGAGTGGTATATTTGGAGGGGAAGGAAGGCAGGGGACTTGGGCTTTCGGCTTTCAAATTCAAATATTTTTATTTCGAATAGGCCAGATTAACTGGCACTTTTAAAAAGTCAAGAACTAGGTGCATGTTCCAAAACAAAATCCTATGGAGAAGAACATGCAAGAAACTCCAAGGATACATTTTGTCTTTTCTCTTTTTTTAAATTATGTTTGTTTGTTTACAGTAGGTATTTAGAGATGTGAGGACAATGTAGGTTAACGCATAAGGCATCACAAATCTCATCAACAATCTCGCTCATCGTAGGAATCGCAGATTTAATAGTAACTTGACGCCGATCTTCTGTGAGAAGGTGGTACTGCCCTAGTCGAGCGACTTGAAGATCTGGTGAAAGAAGCGTTGGGAACAAACTTTGTATTCACCTATATTCTTAACTGACTGATAGACGCACAGCCTAAACTTGTGGCAGATAGTTAGAAGCATGATATTTTTGACAGTAATTCATTAATTAACTAAAATGATTTTGTTTTAAATTCACCCCCATAGGGGATTGAAGTTTGTATGGAAAAGCCACCGGGCACACGGCTAGTGCACGAAAAAAAATATACAAATACCTACCAATGAGTCTTGCAAGTATTAATCAATTGCAAGGCATACATTTTAACAAGACATCGAAGCGTCATCATTGAAGCGTCAATAGCCTAGTGGTTAGAGGGGCCGTCCTCGTAGCTGAGAGGTTCCGGGTTCAATCCCCATCCTGGCTATTAAACTATTGGCGTGAGCCCACTCCTAGCACAAGCATTAGCTTAGTTGGAGGGGCTAAAGGGAATACTAGTAATGTGATAAACACACATTGCTAGTAAAATCTTAAAAAAAAAAACGAAATGCGCCCAAGTTGCGCTCCAATGGCCGCTGGTCCTATTACGGGCGCAATCCGGAGCGGAACCTGCGCGCGCGCCGCGTGGTGGCTTTAACTTTACTAAATTATACACAATGCCACTGAACGGTGTTCAAGCGTACAATGTTGACGTCACAGAATAATTTGATATATGTAGATATTTAGAATGAATCCAACAACCATCCTACTAATATTATAAAGGTGAAAGTTTGTGAGTGTGGATGTATGTATGTATGTATGTATGTATATATGTATGTTTGTTACTCCTTCACACAAAAACTACTGAACGGATTTGGATGAAATTTGGAACACAGATAGTTTATAACCGGGATTAACATATAGGATACTTTTTATCCCGATAATCCCGAAATTTTTGTTACGTTAAATACTACGCGGACGAAGTCCATGGGCACAGCTAGTATACCATATTTCTGCAAACTGAAACCAACCTACAACCGCTTGAACTGGGGTTGATTTTAGTCTGCAGGAGTAAGTGTGGGTTGGTTCCTTTTTGCAAAACTGTGTCCAATTCTGTACTCTGTGGTTGATTTAATAATGTGTACCTACCATAGATATAGAAGAATATTCATCTATGCTCAAAGTATCTATAGTTCTTCTGTATCAAGGAAAGTGTTTTACGGTAGAGTGGTAATAAAATTGAAGTGGCTTGTTTAAGACCTTTTGATTTTGACAGTTTTTTTTACAAAATCATTTATGGAAAATAAATATAATTAAATAATGAATGGACAAAATGTATGGCAAAATCGTTGTCGCTAACACGTGATTATAGCTGTAGATATTATTACATCATAACTTATATATTTTTGTCGAATCCTACGACTGTCAGTCTTCAAAAGCTTCTACAAAAAACCTTAAACAAAGCTTTAACAATTCACTGCCTACCATTTATACACTATTTCATTCTTCTGTATAGTGGAAACATAAAATTAAACCCGTACAATTAAGCCGTATTCAGTTATTTCCTACCTCAATTGCCCTGTTTGAGTCTAACAATGATAGTTAAATGGAAATTGACCGCGCGCATTTTGGATTACCCAACGTTAACTATTAAGTAAACTGTCAAAACTTCTCACGCCATTAAGTGCTTTGGAGATCCGCAAAATGCGTGTAGACGCAAAATACGTCTACACTTTTTTAAACAAGTTAGTTGTGAATTAAATTTCTGTACCATAGACAATTTACTATAGTCAGTATTGCCATTCAGAAATTCTGCTGTCACTGTCATTCTTGTTTATGGAGTCTGTGATGTGGAAAGCAAGGACCATGTTTACGTTAATGTTACGACCGACTGCGAAACACATACGCTAAATAAGGTGTATTAGATCGATTACGATCGACCAATCACAGTCCATAATTATTGTCGATAGACCCACCATAATGATCTGCCTCCTCTGTAACAGCTTACCGATTATATTTAAAAAAAAAAGTTAAATCACCTGTCCCGACCGTGTATGTGGATAGGGATAAGACCACTTCTCAGGGTACAGAAAAGAGACATATTGCAAAGAACCTATCTTTCCATTTCTTCTCTCGTTTTCGTGTACGGAACCTTGGCCCCACAAATGAAGTAGATAATTGTTCCGCCCGTTATGTACCTATTAGAAGTGCCATTGTGCGGTGCGTAGAAAGTGGCTGACGTCTGAACGCCATTGTACTCTTACGGTAAGGTCTGTCGCTACAGATCTGGTATATTCCACTTTTAACCCTTTTAAATCAATCCCTCAAATAGCCTAGCTGTGACCCGTGGCTCCGCCCGCATGGTACTGCAACAACAAATAAAAGTAGCCTAAGTTACTCCTTATAACATCAGCTATCTGCCAGTGAGAGTCGCGTCAAAATTGCTCGCTCCGTTTCGGAGATTAGCCTGTCACTATGGGTGACCCCAGTTACACCCAGATTAAGTTTGATTACAAAAATACAATGCCAAAATATTTCCTTTTCAAATTAATTCGTCATGGTCGACTCGGGGTGTAATAAATAAATAATAATAAATATCGCCAGACTGACACACAAACTGTATGGTCCTAAATTATGCAATGTTTGTACTATGGGTACCGTACAATGGACTGGAGAGGATCCCAGTGACACCCAGATTAGGGCAAATTACCAAAAGGCCATTTCCGAAATTTGCTTCGGCGGGTATCGAACCCGCAACCACCCGGTGCAGTGAGCCCAGAGGCCTACGTTCGAACCACTGCGCCAAGCGGTCGTAATAGAGGTTCAAAACAGCACAAACTCATTCTCAAGGCATATCAGTCAAACCGAGAGTGCTGCGCGTGGGCCGGTCGCCATTGTACGTCCCTGCTATGTGCATACAATTGAACGTACTTTTTCAAAATGCAACCAACCCAAACATACTTCTGCAAACTAAAACCAACCTAGAACCACTAACACAAGGTTGGTTTTGGTCTACAGCAGTGCATGTGGGTTGATTTAGTTTTGCAAAACGTTATCCAATTGATATGCTGATTGTACTGAACTGACGACTGTCCATACTGGTACTTATAATTTTAAACAATTTTTTTTTCAGTCTATGTCTTAAACAAAGAAATAAACTAAACATGTTTATTTTGTTCCCCTATAACCCCCCCTTGCACTGATCGAGACATTTTTACCCACTGAAACATGTTGTATCTATTTTATGACAGCTAAAATGGAGACAACAACAGTTTTATCGATATTAGGCATGGAAATGATCGCTACTTTCAATTCATTTTCATTACGTTAAATTATATGTCATTATTATTTTACCTGTGATTTTACACAGGCAATGATTTTATTCAGAGTGAATTTTACTAAGAGAAACCTATGAAGTCACTGCTCGATGATTTATCATAAAAACCGTGACAGTACCGAACGCTTTGCGATTTCATTGCAATGATTTCAATGATTTTAACAGTTTCTACCCTTGTCAGTAACAGGTGCTACTTATGAAAACCTATATTATATGATTTTTCACATGCCACCTGTGAAATGTATACTATAATTATATTTTTTTGCCCAAATATGAATGAGTTCGAGATCGTATATCGGACCGTAATATAATCGGTTTAGAGTTTAATTTAACACTTTCTGTGTATAACAGTTGTGTTGGAAGTTGCAATAATATTGGGCGTATAATGAACTTGGGGCCAGAAGTTTCAAGTAGCCCATAAAGTATATTGTAGCCATTAAATATTCACTAAATATGTATCATTTGCGCCTGAAGATTGCAACAGAGTCGATACAAATACAACTTTCAAGGCTTGCAAACAATAGCGCCGAGACACCTCTTTTCAGCCAATGGGAAAGTCAGATAGATTTTTTGGCTGAAATATAACAGATGGTAACGGCGGTGTGCGCCGGGGATATTAGTATGGAATTATAAACTCTATTTTTATATGAATAAAGTCCCAAATTCACAGTGTTGTAAGCGAAACCATTGCCTGCAGGTAATTAGCTCTTTTCGGAACTGAATACGGAACTGTTAATTATGCGTCTTTCTCTCTTTTTCTTGTATTAAAATATTATATTTTTATGTGCTGAGTGCCCATTTGGAGTTTGTAAAGGTTATGTAATATTGTATGAGTACGGTTATCGCGACCTACATTCAAAATACGGTACTTGTTCGGGACCTAAACTGGGGTCATGTCGGTGTCATCATACTAATATTATAAAGAGGAAAACTTTGTTTGTTTGATTGTAATGAATAGGCTCCGAAACTACTGAACCGATTTGAAAAATTCTTCCACTGTTGGGACGCTACACTATCCCCGGGTGACATAGGCTATAATATATTTTAAAAAAAAATTGGGATTCTTACTAAAACTCGAATAATGTAACCGCAATGTAGCCGTGCGAAGCCGGGGCGGGCCGCTAGTCAGTAATAAATGATGGGTGACCCGAGCGGTAACCAATTCACTGCGGCTCATATACGGAATACCCTGAACAGGGCAGTACCTTTTTTTTTTTTTTTTTTTTTCGTGGGAAAACCCTTTATGGGTCCCCTTCCGCCTCGGGGGAGGCGGGAGGGGTTTGTGGGAGTCCGGCAGCCGGCCGTATACCCACTAAAAACCCACGGTGTACCACCCTCCGCCATGCAGAGGGGCGCCCCGGGACCATGGGAAATGCTCCGAGACGCCCCGGCGGACGGCCCGGCAATGACTTTGCCGGGCCACAGGCGCTAAAAGGGGGACGACCTGGTACCACCCCGGTCATCGGCCGAAATCGTGCAATAGGTAGTGGGTCCCCCGACCCACCACCTGATTTCGGCTAGTGGGGAGGAAGAAGGCGATCGTAGCGCCTCCTTCTCCTCCCCACACGTCTGCGCCGGAGCGGATCTGCCAGGGGGTCTTCCTCCCTGGCCCGCTCCGCGGCCTCCTTCCGCGACATCACTACAGGGCATTACCTACCTCTCACAAATGATCGACGTGAAGCAGGTATTATAGCTGTGTTTCGTACGGTGAGTGAAACAACCGGAAGCCCAACCCCCTAGCTTCCTCTCCCTCTGTCCCAATCCCCTTCATGTCGTAACGTGCCATTCGTAACGTTCGAGCAATGACTATGGTATTGCGAGCATCTATAGGCTACGGTAACTGCTTAACATGTGGCGGATCGAACGCTATTAGCCGACTTTGTTACATATAACGTCCGATACGGCCATCAATACATAGTATAAAACAAAGTCGCTTCTCGCTGTCTGTATGTCCTTATGTATGCTTAGATCTTTAAAACTACGCAACGGATTTTGATGCCAATTTTTTTTGTAGATAGAGTGATTCAAGAGGATGGTTTCTATGTATAATACTTGCATAATATAATAGAGAAACACTCATAAAAATACCCGTGCGAAGCCGGGGCGGGTCGCTAGCTGACTATAAAAGATTATTGGGTAAGGTACCTACCGAATTGTAAAAGATTAATGTTTCACGGTTTGCTGTGTACCGAAACCTTTACCTCGATGTTTGATTACTTTCGGACGATTAAAATGACGCTTTTCTAAAAATGACCTATACATTTTTTTTTCTAAATAAGGTGAAAACAAAAATATATTTGCGTTTATTTTTTAATGTGAAGACTAGTATGGAATCCCTTTTTTTAAGTTTCTAACAAATATGCTCATACAAAGTAACTACCTGTCAATTCTGGGAACGGTATTGAGTACGCTTTTGATGTGTAATTTTTTACTGGTAGGTATGACATAAGAATGACATTTCCAAGTTCGCTCTCAGACTTGAGATCGGTTTATTAATACGAGCCTACATCTACTAAATTTGTGTAACGCCTTCCAACGAGAGCCATTTCAATAATAATAGAACTAAATTCACCATAGCAATGTATGTCCGTGCACTTTGAGTAACCTTGATTTTTGCATGATCATATCTTGCTAATACTATTAACTCTTTGTCAAATAGCAAGGTAATTACTTTGAGAATACGCATTCAATTCCGATTTCCGGCTTATTATAACATTATTATACTATAATAAGTCTATTGATGTATAATGAGCTTCTAAATCGATTCAACATTCATTCGTTCGGACGTTTTTATCAAATTGTAATACCCATTTCGTTAATATTATTGGTTTTATATTGGCCTACTTGTTATTATTATGAAATGAATTAAGGTATGGGCTGTAAGAGACATAATTAAAATTATAAAACTACAGTTGGTAAATTTCCTCTTTTTATAAGATGTGGTGTAATTCACAGCGTAATTAGGTAATCCATAACTGCAATAATGCATTTCGTATTTTATTGGTTATTACAACTAAATTAAAGTGATTTCAATGATACGGGTCATTATGTACTTATTATATTTACAAATTATTATTTAATTAATTGTCTTATTTCAAGCTTAATTTAAAATAATTACGAACATGTAATAATACAATTTTTTTGAAAAAGTGTATATCAAAAAAAAAATAATGAAGCCGCTAAAATGACAGCGGCTCGCAATTACAAAAATGTAATAATAATATTTTATTCAACAAATGTTTGTCAAAAATATGAAATAAAGCGTCATTTTAGCTCGCCTCGTGGTCCCAAGATCGTGCGACCGCTGGCGCGGTTACAAAACTCATTGTTTGTCCTGTAATTACCCGCTGTTGGGTAACTTTACACGACACACTGTTCGCCTACCGACCGCCATCTACTACGAGTACTATCTATATGGTTACAGAGGTTACGCAATTTATAAAAAAAAAAAAAAAAAATTAGGTAGGTACCTAGTTAATTATTTGACGACCGCTTGGCGCAGCGGTTCGAGCGTAGGCCGTTCGGCTCACTGCACATGGTGGTTGCGGGTTCGATTCCCGCCGGGGCAAATTTCGGAAATGGCCTTTTCATAATTTGCCCTGGTCTGGTATCACTGGGATCGCCGCCAGTCCATTGTACGGTGCCCATAGTACAAGCGTTGCTTGGTTTGAGACCATACAGTTGGTGTGGCAGTCTGGCGATACTTTGCTTTAGTTTTTTCTTTGTAGATCCACCGCTATTAGAACATAATATTTGATCTGGTCTCAATATGCTCAAACTACAACCAATTGCAAGAATATTGTGCATCGTATACTCAAATCACTCAAACGGTCATAGCCAGCCAGCTCGATCGGAGTAGTACTACACTCTCACAGATGAACGTCGTAAAGTTGCCATTATAGTAGAGTTTCGTGAGTTGAGTGAGACAGACAGAATCCCAACTCCATTACCTGCTCTCTTTCTCACTCTACTTCAGGTCAGCAACGTGCAAGTAATGCCTTTGGTATCGCAAGAATTTATAGACTACGGTAACTGCTTAACATTAGGTTGCACCCTTACCAGCTTCCTATCCCGCTCTCCTTCAAGTCGGCAACGTGTGAGAAATGCTTTTAGTATGGCTAATATTTATAAGCTACGGTAACTATTGAAATAAAACAATTTTTCGGATTTTGTCGCGTTTATTTAATTTATGTGCCCGACGTTTCGGCTGCTTTACAGCAGCCATGGTCACGGGGGGACTGAGGTGTTAGACGTCCTGATGTCATAGTTAGTAACTGGGTACCCTCATATTAAGTTGTTGTTTGCGGTCCGATCCACGCAGAAAGTGCTCACAGTGTCTCGAATAGTTTTATAAAATAGTTTTATTTCAATGTGTAGTATTCGCGAAAATATAAGAAAACACTACGGTAACTACTTAACAGCAGGTCGTGCGATTGAGTGCCAACTTCGTTATATAAAAAGAAGTCGTCCTAATTTCCCTAATTCACACAATTCCGTCCGTCCATCAGCCAACAAACAAATTTACCTATTAGGGTTACAAAAACATTTAGAAAGCGTACATAAACTAATTACAATGCAATTTCGGTCGACTCTGTGACTTGGGCAAGAGCGGCCATTTTTAAAAAGATTTCGATTATTACCACCGGCCCGGTAACTGGGTTAATTGTTGAGCTGATTGATTATTTGTTGGATAAATACATAAGCACAGCAGCGCTACCAAATTACCAAATTAGTGTCTCTACTTTGCATTTAAACGTTCGAGTAGAGTCGCTTGGTAGTTCGCGTAAATGTTGGCAGTATTGTTTTATGTATTCCCACGGGAATATTTGAGATCATTATTTTACAACACTCGGTAAGATTGTGAGCAAAACATACTTTCAGCTAGCAGGTATCCGAATTTACCATGGGAATAAAAAAAATATTGTTGCTAAGTCAGTAATCCGCTATTTGGTTAAACAAGAAATTCATAAATAATATTTTTTACAATACATACCATTCATTCATATTATGAAGAACATACCTAACTATAATTTACATCTATACATCTATACAAATAAATAAAATTGGAGTGTCTGTTTGTAATATCAAAACAACACATTTTCACTAAATGCATATGAAAGTACATACGACTCCAAAAAAAAAACGTGATTTAAATTTTTTTGTCTGTCTGTCTGTCTGTGTGTTTGTTCCGGGTAATCTCCGAAACGGCTTGACCGATTTTGACGGGACTTTCACTGGCAGATAGCTGATGTTTTAAGGAGTAACTTAGGCTACTTTTATTTTAGAAAAACCAAATTTTAAAAAATGGGTCCTATTGCGCGGGCTCCGAACGCGGGGACGGGGTTTTTTGTTAAGTTAAATTCCACGCGGACGAAGTCGCGGGCTCAGCTAGTAATTAATATAAGCAAGTATCCTCGTTTCATATCTATATAAATATGTATAATACAATCGTAAGAACAATACTGTACTTAATCGCAACACCACACGAAATTACCATAAATAAGTTATAGTGTGTTTTGCATGGGAACGTACGTACGATAAATTGCGCGTGCGCAGACCTCGGCGGCGGCGTCACGGTGGCCGATCACAATGACTTGACAGCGGGTAAAAACTGTCAATCTGATGGGAGACGTGTAGTAAATTAAACAAGACGATAGTTCTTAGAAACTTGTGTAGGTACATGACCCTTTGAAGGTCAGATCAAAAGGTATTTCAGCAGGTCCCAAAATAATCATTCTCGAATATTTATTTTTGATAAACAAAATAGGTTTTGAAATAAAAAATAAGCCAATAAAGCTCTTATGAATAGTCAGAATCTACTACCGATTCGAAATGCTGCTTCCACTGAGAAGATACGCAAGGAACTCGATAGAAAAAAGTTAGGTGTTTGTTCTCAGAAACACCAACGTAAAACGAGCAAGTTGTGTGAAATAAATAGGGAAGAAACTTGACTAAATCTCAATTACGGCAAATCTACAATTCACACAAAGACCACAAAATACATCAGAACCCACGAAATTATCAATCAATATCCACACTTCCATGTCGATACTAGAAACAGTGACACACTACAAATTCTGTGGATGACGTTATGTTGTAAAAGGTCATTATAAATAACCTTTAAAATATTTCAAAATAACAGTGTTTCGATATCTTTTAAAGTTTACAACTATCCATTAGAGACCGGGACCTATCTGGACAAATATCCATACTGTTATTAAAATTTTATTTATAAATGTAATAATTATTGAATAATTCAAGATTTACATCCTCGTTGCGCGACTATAAATTATTAATTTCGATATAGAAGGCATCAGCATTTTTTATACATAAATAAATATTCCCGTGGGAAACATCGTGGAACATTTACATCAAATGAATCGCGTCAAATCGGCGGCAGTGTATACTTTGTAAAAGCATAGGCAGTCTGATTGTCTATCTAACAATAGATCGATACATCTTTCGTCACTTCGCTTGCTTCGTCATTTAAATATACTTTCCCAGTAGAAGCATACGCGAAGAATAATAACGAACAAGGAAAATCTTGCAGTAACAATATTGTCCTTTAAAAAGTAATAATACTTGTTTCCTCGTCTTTGATTCGGTTGACATGTAGCTAAATATTTAGCTACGGTGGTTTTGAACAATTAAATTTTCTCAGAATGTTCATAACATGGGAGGTTGTGGTTTTGTATGCGTAAGACAAAATATTAGGATAAGACAGTCCGACGCCTACCACCTACGTCATCATTGCGTCATATCTTTTTAGAAGTGAACAAATATGAGGATACAAACTTTTTATCTAAATTTAAAATCAATAAATTAACAAAAATATGGGTTACATGTTTACAAAGGTATGTAACCAAGTATTCAAACATATGTCCCCATTTCTTAGTCTCACTGAGAAAATTATACCGACCAAAAATGATTTATATATATCCTAAACGAGGGATCGTTTAGTGTTGTTTACTAAAGGTTTTGTAATTAAAGAAAATAATTTATGAATGCGGAGCATTTTTTTGTTATAATTACAAAACTAAGAAAACATTAAAAGGTATACTAGAAACATAAATATATCATTAGTTATCATTATTTTCGTTCTCAGTGTAGAGTTAATGTTTAGTACAAGTGATCTCTATTGTGTTAGTTCATTTTACTCAATCACCAGCTTAAAGAAGTAAGGTCAAACACGTAGGTACGTAAAAAAAATCCGCTATTATACTTATGGTCGTATTATATAAATAGGTACGTGTACGTGTGCCAATGGGGTATTTGATAAAATAATTAGTGACATTCGGCATATGATACCGCTTCAGCATTTCACAATTGCTTATATAACGCCTGCTTGTTGGCGCCAACAATATGATTTTGGGTGGGGGCGTTGACACCGATAGGATTGGTTAGGGATCACCTGAATGGAATGTTTTGATTGTAAGCCAATGCTGGACATTATCACTGGATTGACAATGAATATATTTTATTTTTTTCTTGTTAGGTAATTTAATTGTATGCACACCTAGCAAATTCATTGAATATACAAATTAATTGATTCGTGTTTTTCTTTACAGGTAAGAGCCAAACCGTGAATTTGAAGGCAGACATCGTAAGCCACGTGTAATATTTAAAAGAATAAAAGTTAAAAATTTCATGGACTGAGTAAAATTATTACCATATCGGTGAGTTTGTTACATTTAAATGTTACAAAATATTATGGAAAAATTTTGCATTTTAAACTGATCAGCTCATCTAAGGGCCATCGCAACGGGGCTCAAACAGCATGAGTTACAAGTTTATTAGACCCAAGGGTACGTTATCACACGATATATGCAAATGTCGCTTTCTTAATTACGTTAAAATATTCAATGGTTGCTAATTCTAAGAATTAGCAAGCTGAAGTGGCAGTGGGCTGGCCATATCTCACGAAGAACCGACAACCGCTGGGGTAAACGTGTTCTTGAGTGGAGACCTCGACTCGGCAAGCGTAGTGTAGGACGCCCTCCGACCAGGTGGGATGACGATCTGCGAAAGACTGCAGGCAGATGCTGGATGCGGCAAGCTGAAGACAGGGCGCTATGGCGCTCATTAGAGGAGGCCTATGTCCAGCAGTGGACAAGCATAGGCTGATGATGATGATGATGATGATGATTCAATGGTTCGCGTCTTATCGCTGTACACGACTTAATGGCTGAATAACTTGATTTTTTCCCGGTTACTGGGTGGGTTTCTTAGTATTTGAACAAAACTCGATTCGCTCGAAAGATTTAAATTAATTTACAATACTTGTAATTTTGTTGCCGGTACAAAATAACTGTCACTCCTCCCAACACTAGCCAAGTTGTAGGCAAACGTTAAACGAGAAAAAAGTCTAAACCGTAAGAAATTATATGTATTAATATATAAAAATGCATCTCTATTTCTTTGGTCATCGCACCATGCGTGAACGGATGGAACGATTTCGCTAATTCTTTTTTTGTTGTGTTTATTATTGTCATTGGAAGGTTCTTATGAAAGAAAAAAATAAGAAAGTTGAGCGGAACAATTCGAATTCAATATTCAAAGTTAAGACAGTACAAGTTTGTCGGGTTAGCAAGTTAAAAATAAATGTATTTGTCACAACAGGAAATAAAATTTCCATGAACACTTTGTGACATTCGTCATAATTATTATGATAAATGTTAAGATAACAATATAATGTGATTTGGCGTTGGGTAACTTCTCACGTTCTGTCACGTCAAGCCTCGGAGTTTACAAATTATCAGCCATTAATATAAGAGATAAGCTGTCAATGATAAGATGTCTCTTCATTCACATTATGCTGAATCGTTTCCGATAATAATGTCGCAAAAAAGCACGTGCTATATGAAAAATTGTACGACACCTATCCAAGCGAGTCTCGCGACTTAATATTCGCTTAAAATTTATTATTTGCCAAGTTTTTTTTATAAAAACTTTAAATTTACTTCCTTTATAATTACCAAGGGTTTTTTGTTCCTGTAGGAATTTTAAAATCCCACGGTAATATTTGACACTTAATTGCTTCCTTGGGGAATTTTTTTACATTTGCTTTATATGAGTGGTTGTCAACCGTTATCGTGCGGTTTCAAGTATGTTTATGAACAATGTCCATAAAGTATTATTACATAGTATAAAGACGAAAATCATTTTATATTAATGATATTAAAAAAGGTACATCTTTAAACTGAATATTTGACTAATTGACTGGTTTAACTTTTTTATGCAAAGACAGTTCGGGTGGCCAGTTTACTGATGGCATCATTCTGTGCTCACATGACTATTATTACACCCATAATAACGAAGACATAAAAAATATCGAAATGCGCGTTTTCGAAAAACTTGCGATGTTTGGCAAGTGTGTTAGAAACTGTAGAGGCTTGATTGCGCGATAGTTTATACGCTAGAGAGAACCATATACAGACTTCCGAACCATTGTCACTGCTCATGGTTGCGAGTTCGATTCCCGCCGGGGAAAATTTCCGAAATGACTTTTTCGTAATTTGCCCAGGTCTGGGTGTCACTGTGATCGCCCCCAGTCCATTGTACGGCACCCATAGTACAAGCGTTACTTAGCTTAGGACCGTAGGTACAGGTGGTATTTCAGTCTGGCGATATTTTTTTTTCAATATTTGAAATCGATAGCAGGTAACATAATTTAGATTGTTTGAGAATCTGAAAAAAAGAAAAAGCATCTTTTAGATTTTTAAAAGAAATATTTAATATTCCTCTTACTTTGTATGTAGACTGAGAAAAAAATACAATAACAAATGATATTTGTAGTTCTTAGTTTTAAGTTTAGTATCTTTAAATTACAATTTTGTAATTACAGCAAATAATTTATAAATAGCATTAATTACATACATCTTTCTTGTAATTACAAAACATTTAGTAAACAATAATTCTTAGGAACTACAAAAAATATTAGTCGTAATTTTCTTTTCACTGTAATAAAAATAATAATTCTCGGATTTAAATTACACGGCCTATATAAGCTTAGTTTATTTATGGGTATATGTATTTTGATTAATTTAATTATTTGACATGCCAATTACGTCATCTAAGTGTGTGCGGTGGCTAATAGGGGGTTTAGATTAAACATACACTTAAACACCCGTTATAGAACTCTATTTATGTAATGTTCATTGAATCAATTCAATTTCCGCAATTCCAATAATGTATTATCATAGATAAAACACGTAATTATAATGTTGTTAAAACCTATTGACAGATTCAACGGTTGATGGAGCCGAGTTGTCAACTCAAGGCCAATTTATAATCACCGACCGAATACAAAATTAATCTGAACGTTATTTTTAATGAAATTTTCTTGTAAACCATCTTGTGACGAATTATAGGGAATAAAATATTTTTTTTAATATTAATGTCCAATAATGTGTCAAATGCGCAGACGTATTTTATCTGAATGTCAACTTTGCTTACCCCTCGATAAAGTTCAAAATTAAAGTGTTATACCATAATGGTTGGTAGATTTTCGAGTAGCTATAATAATTTAACGGAAATTATACTGTTGAAAAGCATTATAAATATCTGACAATGGTTTGCTTATCGTGTGTGTGTTGCTTCCTGTAAAATTATGTCATGTTTGACAGGCACATGTTATTGCTGGCTTGGAAAATGTCAAATACCTATCTTAAAACAACAATCTAAAAATACTATGTTTTTTTATATTTCAAAGTCGTTAGACACTCGTGTTAAATTAATACAACACTATTGACAGATTTCCTATGGAATACCAGGCATGCCTTTTAAGTTCTGTCGTTTCCATATTTCCCGGCAATTTTGAATTTGGAACTGTTCTATATTCGAATGTGTTTAAATTTCGAATCTCAAAACAATTGAAAGTTTTGGGATTGATGCTATTGTTTAGTCACAGTGTCGATTAGAATCTGTCAGGTTACGTACGAAAATGAATCTTTCTAAGGAAAATGTTCGTGCAATAATTTTCTACAACTTTAGAAGAGGCCTGACACGGCTTCAGTGTTTTGAAGAGCTAACATCTGTGTTCAGTGATGAAGCCCCATGTCTGCGGACTGTCGAACGCTAGTATTTATAATTCCAGCGTAGACATACTAGTCTTAGTGACAAATCTCGCGAAGGACGGCCAAAATCCGCCTTCACTGAAGATAACATAATTACTGTGAGACAACAAATTCTCTAAGATCGTCATGTGATGTATCGAGAGATAGAGGCTCTATTAGGCATCTCAGGGACAACCATTCAGAAAATCTTGCATGAAGCGCTTGGTGTAAGAAAGCTAGATTGCCGTTGGATACCGCATCTGCTTTCCGACGATCACAAGGCGGCCCGCGTCAGATGGCGTAAGAAAACTCTGCAAAGGTTCAACCAAGGAGAGTCAAATCACGTCTACGACATCATCAGTGGTGCCAAATCTTGGATCTATGCCTACGATCCTGATTCCAAACAACAATCTACAATCTGGGTCTTTCAAGACAAGCCAAAACCGACTAAAGTTGTTCGTTCTCGAAGCACTTCAAAGAAGGTGGTGGCCACGTTCATTGGAAAAACCGGCCATATTGCGACTATTGCACTTGAAGATCGTAGAACGGTTAATGGAGAGTGGTATACCACAGTTTGTTTACCACAAGTCATCGCCAACTTCGAAAATCTAACTCAAAGCGACGCATCATCCTGCACCACGACAACGCAATCTCACACAGCGCTCGTCAAACGATTGAGTATTTGAAGCAGGAAAAAGTAGAAATTCTTGATCATCCTCCATACAGTCCTGACCTAAGCCCTAACGATTTATTTACATTTCCTAAAATTAAGAAAAGTCTTCGTGGTCAAAGGTTCCAGTCCGGTGAAAAAGCAGTCGACGCTTTCAAGTCAGCCATTTTGAACACCCCCACTTTAGAGTGGTATAAATGTTATAATAACTGGTTTGAGCGAATGGAAAAGTGTATTCAGCTACGTGGTGAATACTTTGAAAAACAATAAAAAGTACTATAAGGTTCTAGTTGTGTTTTTTTCTTCAAACGACAAAACTTAAAAGGCATCCCTCGTAACTGTCAAAACTGACGTTTTAATTTACGCGATACGTCTGTTTTGACGTAACGCGAGTCGAGCGACAGTGACCAACAGAATTGGGCCCCTGATCTCTGTTTCATCAGCAATTCTACCATCAATTTTAAGTTCACTGATTATTTTTTATTTTCTTTCACATACCTATCATCCTGTTTCGTTTGAATGTTCGACTCGTCTTCAATGCTCGCTTACGACTCCCTTTCATCTCTATACCTACATATATCAAAAATAAGTTTCCTCGTTGGCCATGAAATTAATTGACTGAAACTACTCAGCTTTTAAATTTCATACATAATACGGCCGCAGAATACTGTCCGTACCGTTATGCTGTAATGGCGAGGTGACGCGAAATTCATTAATGAATCCGCAATATTTACTTTACGTACCGCCATTTTGGATTTGACTTTTTTTTTGGCGGCGTGCGCGCAAAGACCTCGTACAGCTCAATTTAAATTTGATACTTTATAGCGATGTGATGGTGGAAATTTATGATTCGTTCACAAAATTCCGCGGTTTCTGAATGTGTTCCAGCGTTTAGTTGAATGGCGCGAATTTTGGCGGTATTCAGAATTACATTTCTTGTGTTTTTTTTTATTAAATAATACTCTACCTACTGTCTTTCGTTGCGAACGCTTTGTCGGCGTTTTATGATTGCATCCCATACTTCCAGAGTTTTACGAGTATATTGTTAAATATGCGTCTTATGTAACATAAAGATTTTGTTTCATGTGTTTTTATTTTTAAAGGTGTTTCTTTAAATTATCATATTAGTCTTATATCAATGGGTTGGTGCTTCAGTTAAGGCTGCTACCGCCCTAGACAGCCTGAGCACTAGAGCAGGCAATCAGCTCATACGAACGAAGGAGACGGTCGATTGTGTTCATTCCTTTAGTATCCTTTTACACCTTGGAAAAAATTTAAACTGTTAGTATTTCGGAGTCACAGGTAAACTTTACGAAATAGTTAATCCACTTTCATATAATCAAAGAAAGTGCCTTCGGATTCAGAACACACAGTATGTAAGGCAACAGAATTCATAATAATTTGCTCTGGACATGTGAAAACACCGCGCGTGCTACGAATCCTTAATAGTACATTTGGACGCTCACTTTCAACTGCCAAACTTAACAATAACCTTTCAAACTGTACGGCAACTTTTTTAGATTTTAAACTCAATCCTCTGTTTGATAGAGTTCAAATTGAGCGAGTGGGGTTAGCACATTTTTGTGTAAAACTCGATCAGTTGTGGTCTATTTACTGCGATGCAAATCTGTATCGTGAAAGTGTTTTTTAACAAATCTTTTATTGAGCTTTCTTTTGTGTATAAGATTAGGTCATAATGTTTGATAATTTCCGCCATAACTATATTTCTATTTAATAATTGTGTTTAACATCATTCAACTTATCTTTCATAGCTTTCAACTCCGAATGTAAACAAACTAAAAGAAGGTTAGCTAATTAAACATGTGTTATAGCGTAACCTGCGTGCAAGTGACCTATAAGCGATTGATCAACAGGTCACAGGTCACGCCTTCTCACATTACAGGTCAAACTTGCTATAGGTATGGTACAAGTGACACCGAAAGAGATGGCAGCGCACTTTGCCCTCTCTCGGTGAAGCTTTAAGGGCCAATTATGGCCAGCAACGTATAGACAATAATAAAAAGAGAGAAGACAGTCTTGGGGCTAGGGACAGAGTTCAGTAAAAAAATCGGCAAGCTTGCTCAGAAGCACTTTGTTATACCTTACACTTATTCCTAAAATGAATATACAGATTAAACATTTGATTCCACACTTGCGGTTGTTATCTCAAACGAGTACTCGTCAGTTAAGGAGAGTGTTTTAAAAAATAAAAATAAAAGTAGGTACTGCCTTTGACGTTAAGCCGAACACCGGCTAGCTTATCTCGCGCGCCCAATTAGCTGAAACGCCGAACGATCGGCGCTGGAACAAACGATGGTACAAGGGTGTCACTTTGTCACGGATGCTGTGGCCGCGTCACAAGGCAGGAAGGTCCACTGTAGGGTTTTAGCAGCTAAGACTCCGTTAACACTCTTTGATCTTTGCGGGTATCGATATGGTTTTCCCCACTTAAGAAAAATGGTATTGCTTCGAGCGTAGACCGCTCTGCTAACTCTACCGAGTGGGTGTGGATTCGATTCCCGTCGGATACACTCCGGAAATGGTCATGTAATTTGCCCTGATCTGGGTGTCGCTGGGATTTCCCTCAGTCATAGACCGTACGAGTGTTGCTAAGTTTAGGACTTGGCTTTTGGGAGGTTCACTTCAGACTTGAGATCGATTTGTTGACACCAGAGTTAGGCCTGTATTAATAAATAGATTCGAACTCTGAGAGCCGTATACCAGTTCCAAATGGCATGTCAAAAGCGCACCCAAGACCGCTCTCATCCTTGAGTTAGATTTATTAAAACCGACCTTAGTAAGCTAAGAACCGAGTACAGCTTATTCTTTATGCTATACTAGCTGAGCCCGCGACTTCGTCCGCGTGGAATTTAACTTAACCGCTCCCGCTCCCGCGTTCTGAGCCCGCGCGACAGGACCCATTTGTTTATTGATTTTTTTCTAAAATAAGGTAGCCTAAGTTACTGCTTATAACATCAGCTATCTGCCAGTGAAAGTTCCGTCAAAATCGGTCCAGCCGTTTCGGAGGTTACCCGGAACAAACATACAGACAGACAGACAAAAATGTTTTAAATCGCGTTTTTGCTATAGGTGTCGTATGTACTTTCATATGCATTTAGTGAAAAGGTGTTATTTTGATATTACAAACAGACACTCCAATTTTATTTATTTGTATAGATTATATTGTATATTTTTCGTAAAAAAAATTGTGTCAACCCTAACGAAATCATCGGATACGGTAACCGTTGCGTTGCCGTGAATGTTTTCGCGATTAAATTAAAGGATTTCAAATGTTACTTCATTATTTTATGCAGCGCCTGTTATGTTGGTATCGTCAGGTCACGCGGTGTCGTTTGAACTTTTGTGCTTTGTACGTGAAAAAATAAAGGGTAATATCTTACAAAGGCTATTGCAGTGGTTAAACTAAATATAAAGTAGCCTACAGACGGCACAATTTGGCTCACAATCGGAGCCAATCGCGAGGGTCCGTACCGTTCGGCATGTAAATAGGCAAGTTGGTTCCTCCGACTCACCCATCAATGCCCGTATTAATAAATCGATCTCAAATCTGAGAGCGATCTTGGAAATGTCATCCTAACGTCATCCCAGTACAAAATGACATCTCAAAAGCGTACTCAAGATTGCTCTCAGAATTGAGATACATTTATTAATATCGGCCTAATCGACCTATATGAGTGAGCTATTATGTGCGGTCTGTAGGCTACTTTAGTTGACAATAGGGTTAGAGTAATACCATTCCTAATCATTCTTAGTTATATGGATAATTCAGATTCAGAGTTGCTCAATGCAATCAATCTTAACGCCGCCATTAGTACTTCGCCCAACAAATCGCTCAACTTTTTGGGTTGTAGCACCACAGAACGGATCCAATTGCGAATCTGAACCATCAAGATAACCATTCAAAGACACACATTAAATTTGACCAAAATCGGTCGAGCCATTTTCGAGCTTCTGCGACACTAACGCACGGCATTTGATTTTATATTAATACAGTAAGTACTTGTTAAGCTGTAGCTTTCGTTCGTACACTCTCAGTTTGTTTAATAATCAGTTACTTAACAGTTAAATGCCCTCTTCTGAGTGAATGTTACAAAATTGTAGAGGTCCATAACTTGTGGGACACAGGGGCCATTAGTTAGTATTATGTCCTAACATGATGAACGCACTGAGAGATTTAACGAGCGAAGTTGCCTTTCAAATAAATTTATCGGTATTTAAACACTGTACGTACTAAACGACATAATACTTTAAAATGCCCTAAGTGCCTATTACAGATAAATTGTTATTTCATGATTTTTTTCTTTATCTGTTTTTAAATAAAAACCTAGTCAAGTGCTCGTCTTGCCACGGACAATGTAGGGTTCCGTAGCCATTTCAATATCACACGAAACAACACGAAATAACAAACGATCTTCTGTGTGAGGAATAAAGTGACCGGTTATTTTATTGTTTACGATAAATCTCAGTAAATGTCTTATACAAATAAGTGGTACGTACTAATGTTCTAAGGTCTCACAATTTGGCATTAATAAAGTAAAATTATGGCATTACTAGCTGTGCCCACGGACTTCGTCCGCGTAGTATTTAACGTAACAAAAATTTCGGGATTATCGGGATAAAAAGTATCCTATATGTTAATCCCGGTTATAAACTATCTGTGTTCCAAATTTCATTCAAATCCGTTCAGTAGTTTTTGCGTGAAGGAGTAACAAACATACATACATACATACATCCACACTCACAAACTTTCACATTTATAATATTAGTAGGAATTAGATTGGAAACTATAAATAACTAATGTTTACAAAAAATACAGAAGTATACATAAAAATGAAAAATTTTCATGAATTATTGTAAAGGTATTCTCTAATTAGGCAATAAAAATATTAACCGGCATGTTTAAAATATTTTCCCATGACATTACAATAACAATTAATCCAACAGAATTAGGAACAGAGTTTGCAAATTATTTATGTAATGACAACACCCAAAAAATATAATTAAACAAAAATTGTAGGGTTAGAGACCCAATTGCGGGTACTTCATTAATAAATTGATCTCAAGACTGAGAGCGATCTTGGAAATGTCATTCTTACTTACAAATTAAGTTGCCAGTACAAAAAAAAAATTTGTCAAAAGGTGTAAAGTTCTATATTGATTAAAATCTCCATATACCATAATTATACTGGTATGTTTTTCAAAACAATCATTTTTAATTCAAATATTGTACAAGAGCATTGACATCAAGTGCGTAGATGGCAACACATTCGCTTGTATCCGATAAAACGGTGAGTTTCGCAAAATCGGACATTTTATTATTTACTTTCGCAACTTCGCCGGCTGTCTGTTCACACGGCGATGCAATGATATTTTGTAATAAGCGCCGTTTTCTTATAGTGGCTCTCCAATTTAGTTAAGATTGTTTTTAGAAATTCAGAATGATGTTACCTTAATAAGTTATTGTTTAAAAGTTTTTATATTTCATATTTATAGAGTTCTGATGGACTCGCGAGCCGACTGAATTTAACAGCGTTACATAGTTAGTTCATAGCCGGTATAATTAGATAATATTTTGGGAAAAAGTCCAACTTATACAACACTAGCAACCCACCCCGGCTTCTCATGGGTTTTTATCAGTGTTCCTCTACTATATTATGAATGTATTATACATATAAACCTTCCTCTTGAATCACTCTATCGATGAAAAAAACCGCATCAAAATCCGTTGCGTAGTTTTAAAGATCTAAGCATACATAGGGACGGACAGACAGCGGGAAGCGACTTTGTTTTATACTATGTAGTGATGAGACCGCGCAGATAATGTACATATCTCTCGTCGTGTCTTTCCTTTCACAAACGAATCGTACGGCATGTGACCAGTCATAAATAATAGAATTTCGATGCTAGTCCAAAATTTCAAGGCGGTTCAGTTCATTAATTAAAACAAAACAAAACAAACCTAAAAATCATTATGTAATTATTATTATACGATTTCCTCAATTCGCCGTGTCATTTGCTGCTGCGTTAGTATAAAACACACAACAGGTTATTTTTAGAATTGAATTTATTCAAGAAAATACAATTTTTTTATACTATTTTATGGGCGTCCTAATTTTGATTTACATAAAACTGCTCAGACTTACTCAGATGCATAATGAATATGACATTTATATGAATATGTACGAGACATAATTAATTTGTTTCGTAATTTATATAATATTGGAGCCTTTGTAATTACGTTATAAGGTATCTAAATATATATAACTCAAAGGTGACTGACTGACATAGTGATCTATCAACGCACAGCCCAAACCACTGGACGGATCGGGCTGAAATTTGGCATGCAGGTAGATGGTATGACGATCTCCCCCATTGTATGGTACCAGTACAAGCGTTGCTTAGTTTGGGTCCATACAGTTGGTGTGTTCGTCTGGCGATATTTACAAAATATATATTACTGAGTTGTTATCTATAAGTTAATGCATTAACTTCGTGGAGCACTGAATAGCCTGCACGCGTGTGTCGCAACATGGCTAGAACAATGCGCCATAGCAATAAACACTCATGGCCTGGCAGACTAACTGACACACATAAAAGTTTTACTTCCAAACACCTATTGTTGTGTGACAAAATGGCACTGTATTTTACGCTTAAATTTTTAAATTGTTTTCGAGTGATAATTTCTAAAATAGAATTTTTATAAATAATTTTGACCTCCGAAAATAATATTTTCTATTATTAAATTATTTTGTCTTTATTAATCATAAACAAAAAAACAGACTTTTTTGTTAGAAAATATCGTGAATATCGTGAAAATATAAAAAGAAAATAACGGAAAGTATTGTTGAGTCATGTAAAGTTGACCGTTCCACAATATCCTAACTTGAATCCTTTCATCTTGTCTTATTATATATCCAAAACGCAAACAATTTAAATATATTAAATTAAAATAACCACACAATATTTTCCCGCGCCAAGAAGTATTACGAACGTTTAATATTTATATACGTATTGCAGCAGTCCAATATTTTTTGGCCCTTAACGAAATTAATTGGGAGTACCGTCAGCAATGGAAGCCAATGGATAAATGGCTATTGTTCTTCATCTCAGCTGTCAATGTAGAAATATTTTGACAGATGTGATTATTATTTGATGATATGACAGCGTCACCATTGCATATCAATTTCGATCCTGTCTTACTTCAGTCACAGTGGTGAGAGTGTGCGGTGGGCCTATTCCCATTATATATATACCTACATAGTCCTTAGTTACCTTGTTATACCATACACAAAATTTTAACATTACGAAATTTTTGATAGAATAATTGTAAATTACCCGTTCGTATAAAGTCGGTAACTACGTGTTTTTTGTGGGTTTTTTTTACTATATTTTTCGATTCAATGCATGATAAGTGTTGATTTGAAAGTCTTTCTTTGCTAACTGTACGATCTTCGTCTGATTTATAATCTTACGGAATACATTACTGCCTTAGTTCCGATTATATTTTGTCGCTTACAGTAGTCCTTTTTGGATGTATATTATTTAAAATGATTTTATTTTGAGATAAAGAATGATCACGTATTCTTTAAACATATATATTTTTTTAACATTACTAACAATGTGAGTCTATCACATTGCTAGTATTCCCGTTAGCCGCTCCAGCTAAGCTAAAGTTTGTGTTAGGTGGGGGCTCACGTCAATAATTAAATGGCCGGGATGGGGAACAAACCAGGAACCTCTCAGCTACGATGGCGGCCCTTCTAACCACTAGTCGTCAAAAGCCTAGGCTATTAACACCTATATTGTTACACATAATTTATATTTTGGTGTTACGTCATTTTTGTATACATACAAAATACATTAATAATTGTCTATGGTGTAGAAAAAAACATTTTTATAACATTTAATACCTATTTACAAATTATTTATTTTAAATTTGTAAATGGAACTTCTCAGAAAACAGCCATATCATTTTATCACACATATTTTTACAGTTTCCACGAAAGAATAGACTAATAAAACGCCAAAAAGATTACTTCCACCTGTCCGCTCACCCTTATAACCGGTCAGTCTTAACCAATGCGGAAACGTGTCCAGGACCGCGCAAGGCCCGAGCTTTAGATTTCGTGCCGACCGATTCTGAGAAAAGACATTGTCCTTCTCGAGCTCGTGCGTCGACCTCGCAAGGAACCTTTTTCGTTTGTTTATGGTCAACCGCTGGGAACATAAAGGAAAATTTTTAATCTATGCTTTTTGTTTATGTATTTTTAGGGTAAGGGTCTAATTCGCGCAATGATAAATGGAATATATACATGTTAAATAAGTAATTAAATTACAATATCTAAGATTAATTCGGCTAAAAAGCAATGATAGATAGAACATATACATGCCAAATAAATAATTAAATTGACATTATATAAGATTATTTCGGCTACAAAAGTTAAATGTCGACCATTTATTTGTCTTTTTACACATCAGAGGTTTAAACACCATCACATTTTGACAACAAAGAATAGGAAACTTGACCTTTCACCCTATTTTAAAATGATTGTTTACATTCTGCGTTTACTGTCCTGCAAAATAAGTGTTATAAAGTTACTAGATGGAGTCAATAATTGGAGGTTTCACCCTACACTGTTATCAATTTTTTTATTTTTATTAAATGCATGACCATCGGTAACTGAATCTAAAGATTATGCCATAAATAATGTCACAATTGGTAAATTAAAAACAATAAACAACAGCATATTTATTATGCAGAGTTTTTTGCGACAAATAAATTATGTCGCTTGCCATTTAAAAACCTATAATTATGATAATCTTATAGGGGGCGTGATTTTAATAATACTACTTAATTATTTATATTGTATGGAAACATGTTTTGATAATATTGTGTCACCCATCGTTTACGTTTTAGCAAATGTGACGTAATTGTTGTCCTTGTTTGTGGTCTAACTACACTATTGGCTGGAAACACGTAGAACAGTTTCATGCAGGGCTTATAATTATTCAAATAAAGTACTTTTTACTGCAAGGAGTAAACAGTTAAGCGACACACAGCTATTTATGCAAGCGCACTCGTGCAAATCGTATGTTTCAATACACGCTTAAACCTGGTTGGAATTGACGCAACACTTTACACTAATGTGTGATGTTGTATCTTGATCTGTCAAAAAATAGTGACAGAAACATAGTGTAAATCTTGTATCCGTTGAAACTAAGGGCTGGTCAATAAATAATCATCAGAGTTATGACTTATGCCGAAACAGCTTTTGCAAAGGGTTGCGCTTTTGGAAGCCAAATACACACACAAATATCATTTACCAAAAACAAACGATTCCAAAAACGTATAACTAGACAAGCAAATAATATTTGCCTCTTTGCTCCGCGTACAAATTACGGTAAGAAAAGTATTTTTCATTACTCATACTCTGAAAGTAGGTCTGAAGTTGCCTGAGAAGCGGGTTGAAAGTAATACTTTTCAGGCCCGGGAGTTTCGCTTTCAACTGACAGCTGTCAAATTATAAAAATAAAAACTAGTTCCATTTTCACATTTCTATAGAACCATGTTCAAACTTTTTCTACAGTCACTAAATTACAGCGCGATGTAAAATTGAAATAACATAAAGTTAAGTATTAAATCAAGAATTTTTTTTTTAAATGACTTGATTATAATTTAGTTTCAACAATTTCTTTAAAATAACATAGATTTGGGCAAAATATTTAAAGATGAAAATGAAAAATAATGGCTAAATAAAGAAGTTGGCCGGCCAACGAAAAAAAAAAACAAAATAGGCGGTAATCCGATTTTTTTTTTTCGAGTTGTAGAGTATTGTTTATACTTCCTTGTATTATTTCTTTAGCCAATTCCTGTTTTTATTTTTATTTTCCTTGTATTCGTAATGAAAAGCACAGTGTTTACCTCGGGTGAAAGACTTATTTTGTCCCTCGAATTATTAGCGCCCTCGCTACGCTCGGGCGCCAAACCCCGTCTCGGGACAAAATAAGTAACTTTCACCACTCATGTAACAATGTACTATTATATGGAGGAGCTCGCCTGTATAATGAACTACCTCATGATATAAAGAACGCACAATCGTTTGGGCTCTTTAGGAAATTACTAAAAAGCCACATCCTCAAGGACTTCTCAAATATCTAAGCCAAATAAAATAGAAATATTATCATATTAAACTGACCAAAATTTACTTCTGATGATTCCTAATCCAAACAAAACCAACCAGATACGTAATACGCCCCCGCTTGCATTCCTTCCATCGCGTCCACCTTATGTTTATTACTATACTACCCCCATAATCTGAATTGTAAAATAAGTTTGTGATAATGTTCGTACGTAGTTCCACTAGCAATTAATTAGTATTAAGTCTTTCTATGTTTCTCATTTTAAGTGAGTTGTACTCTTATGAGAAATAAATGTCTTAAACCAGAAATACCTACGGGGTTTTATGATGTTCCAAAGAATCTAAGCGCCTGTTTTTTTTTATTTTTAATACCTAGTTATTAAGCAATAGATTATACCCCGAGGTGGCAGGCAGGAGCCCAATTGACTTTTGTTCTAATACGAACTTAAATATCTCGCGAATTGAATTCAAATTGACTTCAGTTTTCCTCATTCGATTCCGGCATTTCACACGTGTTTGAATTCAATCACAACAACATTGTTTTTAAATACATATATCAAAACAAAACCGAGGATAATTGGATCGTTATCAGATGGTATAAAGGCCGCGGACTGTGTCGGTTCGATTCCCGTCCCGCAATACTTATCACAGTACTTTTCCTTAAATCTTACGAGGAAGGTTATAAAACATCCTGTTGCAATTTTCCACAAAGGTGTCGTTCCTTGAATCTAATAAAAATAAAAAAGTCGTAAGCAAGTTATATACAACATTTTTTAACAAATTACTAAGCGTGATGCCTCTTTAACATCGTGATAAGCGGCCGTGTGTTGAGATGAGATCTTATTTGATGATTAGCGTGTTGCACTCACCGATGACATAAAGTACTATCTTGTTCATCTAATGACAGTGAGAGCCACGAGCCGGACCAAAAAAGATATAAAAAAACAGTGCCATCTAGGGCCGTCCGAAAGAAACAAGGGTTGATAGTATAAAGCGTAGGGCCCGCAGCTGCCACTCTGTATACCTATATATATCGTGTAACGCTCCTGACGTCACCGTGTAACGCTATTGACGTTATTGTGTAACGCTGCTGACGCTTAGCACGGACAGAGTGACCGCGCGGCGAGCGCCCCGAACGTCCCTATCGAAGCTTCGCTTCAAAATCCCTGATTTTTAATGATATAGCTAAGCGTATGCTGAGCTGCAAGCGACGCATTGACACGGTAGCCATGTTGACGCAGACACAACGTTACAATATCTGCTCTGCCCTGCGCTACGTGACTGCGTCGCCGGCGTCTCAGCATACGCTCACAATAATCCCTTACTTTGCTTATGGTTCAGCTCATATCCATCAAACCTTTATACTAGTTTAAATACGGCGTATACTTATTATTTCAACGAACTCAACAAGATTCGCTTGGTATTTCTTTAATATGGTATTTATTATACAAACCTTATAGTAGAAATTCTCTAAATGATAGTGAAAACTATATCAAAATCCGTTGTGTAGTTTAAAATAACTAAGCGGAGAAACAGACAGACGCGGGTAGCGAATGTTTTAATACTATTTAGAGATTTGTACAGAATCGAACGTGTAGAAAGGTCCGTTGATAAATCGGAAATGTGAAAAATGTGATGTTAATCTTATGTTTTGTCTTGTTCCAGCTCTACTATGGAGTCGGCGCCGTACGTGTCGGCCCACTGGCTGTCCGCTTTCGTACTAATATGCTCCTTCTTCTCAACCCACACACTCAACACTAAGGTAAGATACAACTGTACATTTATGTTCAAGTATAGCCAGACAGTGGATGGAAAAACATGTAATATGATAATAGGACCTAAAATTGTTCTCTGCAGCATTGCTTAGTCACGGTAGCAATGTCTGGAACTCGTATAACGACAAATGAACCTATATCCGTCTGTAGGCATTAAATTCAGACACAATTACGTAAGTCTTAAATAAATAAGCGACAAAAAAATTAAACCCTGAAAATAAATGTCAAAATACACATGGTTTCAAGGAGTCATAGTACCCGAGTAGGAGTCACATAATGTACCAATTGGATATAGATTATACAGAATGGATCAAACTACCAATACTTCTGCAAACTGAAACCAACCTACAATCACTTCAACTGGGGTTGATTTTAGTCTGTAAGAGTAAGTGTGGGTTGGTTCTTTTTGCAAAACTATGACGAATCCATAGTCGGTGAATTACACGACGACGCGTGATTATTGCAAATTGGCCCATATCACAGTGTCATAGGAGTCACGGACTCTATGAATTGAAAGCAATACAATGTTTCTGTCTCTTCAAAAATCTTTAATGGACTTGGAGTGGGTACTTTAACGAAACTGGCCAAAGATTAGACCCTATAGCATCAATGTCCGAGTCTTAGTCCGGAATATTCATTTGTTTCACTAATGCGTGCATCGTAACACTGCAGTACTTGACTTGCTTATATGATTTTCAACTGCGTAACATTCGTACTAAGTACTTCAACTGATTGAATAAGCTTGAATAGCCTCTACGTTGAAATTAACTACCATAATCTTCGTTTAATAAATAGTACGTATTACATTTTAAAAGTATTATGAAAAGTTAATATTTACAAAATTATTTGGCATTTTCTAGACCTGTGCTTGCGGTTCATTACCACAATTTTATCTGTGCTGGTGGCCAAAACTGGAACTAGCGTTTTCTATACTAAAACGTCATTATTTATGACAGTTATATAAAGACAGTAGCGCCACTGTAATGTGAACAGATACGTTTGTGGCGCTGTATTAACGTTTTTATTATACCGGATTTCTTTCACTGTTTAACTCATTACTTATTCAAACTTAATGGAAAATTATTAGTTGTTTGATGAGTTTGAAACGTGTATTCGCATCATATTCTTGTTCAAGTTTTTATAATAATTGGCGTCCCTAAAACATTTTACCCAATTAAAAGCGAGATTTCATTTGATTCCACATAGTAAGCAAAGTGCTTTTTAAACATATAACTTTAGATTATATCTGTAAATAGTTTTTTTTTGTCGAACACCTGTGGTCCTTTTAATTTTTGTGTCATAAAAATACTGATTGGCCGCCCAGTGATGTTGCCGCCACCACGTGATGTGTGAAACGTGACATTGCTATTTTTTTCTTATTAAAAATAATATTCAAAACTTGATTCTGACACTAAAATGTTTTTAATGACAATGTAACAGAATTTGCAATTGAATCGAACGCGCCCCTGTCGCAGCGCGCGGGAGCTTTTGACAGCTGTCATATGACGGCGGCCATTTTTGAATATTGCCCTCCTCAAACACCCTGTTTTATCGATTGCCGTATCGTTGTTCGCGTAATACAGATTTTTTTTCGGAAGTTACACAGCATTCCGGTGGCTCGCACGTACATAAATAATTCATGCTGTTACCGCATTTACTTTCACTCGATCTGCGGTATTTAAACGTTAGTTTGCGAGATGTTTTGCAAAACACGGCTTAACTTTATTGATTTACGACGCAATTATGTAGTGTTAAAATTTAAATTCTTAATCTGTAATGTATTTTTAAACTTTGGTTCCAACCCGTAGTTTTATAGACAAAGTTTCTTCGATAGCAACACTTTCTGTTGTCTTTTGAAGTTGTTTCTGACATGTCATTATAGAGAAAAAAAACTATAGAAATCGGATTCCCAACGCCCATTTGATTATTTTGACACGTTTAGACATGAGCGATCGTGCACCTCGTTAGTAATGATTGATCCGATGTTTATGCGATATTATAATATTGATTGACAAGACAAAAATACTGTGTAGGATTCCGTTAAACGTGTTCCTTTATTACGTTATAGCAACTTATAAATACAATTATTGATTTAAAAAATAGTTATTACTATTCAGGGGTTTATTTTGCGTGATTGCTTAGTGGTCACTGACATCAAAATATTTAGGTATTTACTTACCTACATTTTCGGCTTTTACTACCCTAAACGACAAATAATAATAGTCCCGCAATCTTATTTGGGATGCTACCTTATGCACTGAGCCAAGTGACACCTACCCCAATAGTCAAATGTTTTAATTACATCGAAAACATTAGATCATTGAAACAAAGTTACTAACAAACATTGCAACACCCTCTCAAATCAAAGCAACAAAACATAAATGACTAGTTTTGATGACAACACAATAATGAAAAAATATTAGTCCGATTTACGACATCATTAAATCCGTTGTAATTTAGATAATTGTATATTTTAAACCCAATAACACTCCAAAAAGGGTTCCAATATTGTATAATATTTCAGTTATCGTGTTATAAATCACTTACCTATGGCATTAAAATATTTATACAAGGTGCTTTAAAAGTCAACAGTAATAAGTAATTAAGTTAATATTATACGGTAGGTATAAGTTAATATTATACGTAATGTCATCCTAACGTCATCCCAATACCAAAATGACATGTCAAACGCGTACCCAAGATCACCCTCAGACTTGAGATAGATTTATTAAAGCGGACCAAACCTACATAAGTTATTTTTTTAAAATTTTTATCAACGAATTTGGCAAATACGCCTCTAAGCACATGCAACGACCAAGAAAAGTATTGTAAATTGCATTTACTTGCAGGAGCCGCCAATATTTAAGAAGACAAATTGTACACCTTTTCCATAGGTAGCGCTTGATTAAGACATTCATTCTTTTTTAATTGGCGGGTAAAATATATTTTAAAAAATTCGAATTTGATCTCATTTTTATACTTATATGCTCGATACTCATACTAACCCCAAGAATTAATACAGATTTTTGAAACACGCTGTATATTTACACCCTGTATAATTTGATCACAAGAGCATGACACAGAGTAGATGCACACCAGTGTACTTACCAAGTTCACAGATCATTCGCATCGATCATCTTACAACATTCGAGCACCTGTGGACGGACACACCTATCTGACCTCTCATTGTATCGATTCTTTCGAAACGTCGATACTTAACAGTAGAAAGATGTCAAAATTAAATGTCAGATTATGACACTGACAATAAATAACGCATAATTTTAAAAACCTGTTTGTATATTATTATTAAGTACTAGCTGTGCCCGCGACTTCGTCCGCGTAGACTTTCATATTTATTCACCTTTTAAACCTCTGGAATTCCACAAATAATTCAAGACCAAAATTAGCCAAATCGGTCCAGCCGTCGTTTTAGCGAGACTTAACGAACAGCAAATCATTTTTATATATATAGATGGTAATACATGTACACACTATGCAAACTAACGGTGTCGAGCAAAGCGCTCAAGGATAAAATTACAGTAATTGTTGGGTAACTCACGGGAAAACAACGTAATCTCTCAACCGGACACCATTGCCGCCCGCCCATGAACCTATACAATCTATGCCCACCCGCCCGCCATAGACAAACTTATTCCGTCAAGGTCAATAGAGATGGGACGCCGTGGGATATCAAAATCAGAACTTATGAACATTGGTTGGTTATACTGAGACATAATTTATATAATTATACAATAAAAATAATAGTCAAATACTGTAGTTCAATCATATACGCATTTATAGGTACTTAATGTTTGAGATATAGGCATTAGAATAAAACAATATAAACTACAAACAAGATGCTTTTTTTGGCCGAGGTATAATGGCAATGGCGACATAAACGATTTCATTTATTTTCTGTCTCGTTTTTCGATGTTTGCGCGGCATTATCAGTGGCATTGAGCTTAAAAAAAAGAAAAAAACCTTTTTTTATGTTTGAACTAAAATAATATGTTGCGTTTAGATTGTTAAGTTGTCGGCCATTATTTTAACACTAACTAAGGTCGGGATTTATGTTACCCACCAAACTTTATTTATGTGTTCCTATTTTATAACTGTTCCATTCATTGATCAGTGTTCATATATAAAAAAATCTATATTAGCTTACAGCTTGGAAAAAATACACAATTTTTTATCGTATCCCAATTCTGTAGTAGTCAAACCACGACCCGTCCACATTGAGGTATGTCTTACTCGTATGTTATAACCATGATAAATATGGCGGTAAAGGTAGTGGAATCAATTTCAGTTGTTTCAGTTGTTGTTGTTGCAATTTAACCTGCACAGTTTTCAATGAATGAGGAATAAAAACCGCGGAACTATACTGTCCATAAACACAAAAGCACATTAAAATTAGGCAAATGCAAATTGTCTAAAGCGTGTAGTTAAAAAATTAAGACGTAACGAATACGATTGGAATATTAATAGGGATCGATTTGTTTAGGTGACATTAGCTCAGATTGATCGATACAAAACCCGACGTGAGAGGCGTTTGAATCGAATTCCGCGTTTTGTTGTCCTAAGGTCACATCACTGGCTAAGATTGTTGGAATGTGTGGAATACAGGAAAACACTTGAACGACGAAAGAATATCAATGTTTATAGTGTAGCAGTGATAGTGGGTGAATGCATTCTTTGGATACACGGGAGCACAGGTTCAACCCCGGTTCGATCCTCTTGGACTATTTTCGAAACAAGATTACTGCATATATGTATGGCACGGTCGCTGATCACGAAGAAATTCGTACAGTGACCTTACCTGACCTGACTTAGGGCCTGCTCAGTTAGTCAGGCCCTAAGTCTCGCTCACACAGTTGCCGTGAACTGCGTGTGACCGGCAACTGTGTGAGCGAGACGTATTAGATTTACGCGGGAGTGACAAAGACAGGTAATACAAGGTCATTGTACGAATTTCTTCGTGATCAGCGACCGTGCCATAATAGCTATAATAGCTTCTTTACACTCTTCTGTGAGAAGGTGGTACTACCCTAGTCGACCTAGCCTGTATATCAGCTGTAGTGAACTGGCTAAAGCGTGGCTCTCCTACCGTAAAACCATAACCGCAGTCAAAACCATTGGCCTTTACTTTATTAATGTTCATGGCAAATATAGGATAGTTTGTTAAATCATTAGCAGTCGATATTTGGTCGATAAGTGGACTACTATCAAATTGGTAGTGCTTTTTTAATTAGTTCGGTGGTCAAATCAATGGCTTTTATTTTCTTTTTTATTTTATTCAAATAACTATAGTTTGCCCGCAGTCACTTCGCAGGTACTCCCACAAATACAATTAGCCTAAGTAAATCCTTATAATTTCAGCTACCAGGCAGTGTAAGTCCCGTCGAAATTGGTCCACCCGTTTCGGAGATTAGCCGGAACAAACGGACAGACAGACACAAATTTTAAATGTGGATTTTTCCTTTATTCTAAGTAGTTACCGTATATGCATTTACTTAGTAAAAGCTGTTTGTTTGACATTTAAAATGGACACTTAAATTTAATTTATTTTTTTATAGATTGCAGAGTGTAGAAATCGATTATAGTCTTGCGTCGATTAATGATTCGAATCGATTCCAGTCATTAGCGTTGGGTGATTAGTGAGGGCGGTGCTCTTGATCGGGAGTTATTGATAACCACTTGTTGCTAATTTAGTAGAAATTTATGCGATAGTAGATCAATATAGCTCTACAAGCTCTACAAGCTTGCTTGAGGAGTAATGACCTCAGTTCTGTCAGACATATAATATTGACGACTGCTTGGCGCAGTGGTTCGAGCGTAGGCCGCTCGGGTCACTGCGGTTACGGGTGCGATTCCCGCGGGGGCAATTTCGGAAATGGCCTTTTCGTAATTTGTCCTGGTCTGGGTGGCACTGGGATCGCCCCCAGTCCATTGTACGGTGCCCATAGTACAAGCCTTGCTTAGTTTGTGACCATACAGTTCCAGTGTCAGTCTGCGTTAAAAAACCTACCTATTTAAACTATAGGTTCTAATATATTTTATCACCCACTCGCCCACTTTTATGACAAGTATCCAAGCTAATATTATACATGCGAAAGTAACTCTGATTGCTACGTTTTCACGCCTAAACCGCTGAATCTGATTCGAGGAATTTTGGTATAGAGATAGATTGGACCTTGGAGAAGTCCAATGAAGTCAAGATATTTTTGACGCGAGACTAAAATTTGGAGAGGTTTAAAAGTTTGTAACTCAGAACAGAGTTTACACTCCGTTCTGAGATACACGTGCACCAAGTCTCAGGCAAAAAATAAAATAAAAGGGAGTTTTTTTTGTAGTTATTAAAGTTATCAGTGCCCAAGCCGCCGTGGTGTGCCATCTTTGTTGGCCACCAAGGTGTTCTGGTTTTTGGACCGGCACCCGGCCGTCTTGACATTTTCCCAATATAATTTACAAGTGATTTCAATTAATTTGCAAAAAGGGCACACATTTTGGCGTGTGTTGTAAAGGCGTGGTTTCATCCGCCGAGAATTAACATTTCAACTGTTATAAATCTATATCGTGTCAGCCATATTCACAAATAATAACTGCGTATCTCTAGAAAAAGTCTGACATTACTCAATGGACTGTACTTTCGCGCGCACTGTGAGACCTCATAGTAATATTTGTGAATAAAGGTGTTCGTTTTATACATGATTTTAATATGCATGCATCTTCATTATCTATATATATATCCTTGGTCATCGCATCACGCGTGAACGGATGGAACGATTTCGCTAATTCTTTTTTTTGTTGTGTTTATTATTGCCCAGAGAAGGTTCTTATGATGGAAAAAACAATTCAATATTCAAGGTTAAGACAGGACAACGTCTGTCGCTGTGGCTAGTTTATTAATAAAAATAACCTTACTATCTTTAGATTTATACGATTGTAGCGAGCGAATTTAGTTATTTTTTATGCATTAGTCTTCGCTTTTTCATTTATACCCTAGACGCAATCCTATAATAAGCAGTTTCACAAAAAATTGCCGCGAGTATGTGTAACAGACACGTCGAGTGTGTCGCCGCCCTAAATCAATCGTTCATTGCGACCCAGTTGTGTACCAGTTTTTATGATGTGCAGTTTACGTAACGAAGAGCATCGCGCGGCCTCGGCGCTACATAAACGTCACCACAGATGAACGGAGTGTCGGCGAAACGACCAAATAAATAAATAAATATCGCCAGACTGACACACCAACTAAGCAACGCTTGTACTATGGGTACCGCACAATGGACTGGGGGCGATCCCAGTGACACCCAGATCAGGGCAAATTACGAAAACGCCTTTTCCAAAATTTACCCCAGCGGGAATCGAACCCGAACCATTGCGTTAAGCGGTCGTCGAAATATATTAACAATCTAAATTCAACTGACTGTAACTTGTACAGCGACCGCGCTCGTGTCGACCGCTCTTCGCAGTGCTTTGAGCCTCCCTAGCAATACTAATTACAGTCCTATGCAAAAGGTAATTAAGTATAATTTAAACTGTTACTAAATGTAGTCACATTTCCGCCGCTCCGTCTGTCTGCGCTGACCATAAGGCAAAAGAAATAGTACCAATAAGTAGAGTGGTAGAGTCAAACTGTAGCCAATTGATCATATACGAACTTTATCGGGGTAACACCACCATCTCACAAAACGCGTAAAGAAGCTATGTTTCTAATTCAAAATTCAAATCGTTTATTTTGTTAAGGCCTACGGGCGCACTTAAAAATTGTCAATTTTATTTTTTTCTTATATCTACAACCGGATCCGGCAAGAAGCTCAGCGGGCTTGTCATTTTACATTTTGTTTTATTTCTTTTTTTTTATAGCCGGTTGCTTATATCCTACTAATATTATAAATGTGAAAGTTTGTGAGTGTGGATGTATGTATGTTTGTTACTCCTTCACGCAAAAACTACTGAACGGATTTGGATGAAATTTGGAACACAGATAGTTTATAACCGGCATTAACATATAGGATACTTTTTATCCCGATAATCCCGAACTTTTGTTACGTTAAATACTACGCGGACGAAGTCGGGGGGCACAGCTAGTAGTTAATAATTACAAAGGGTATTAAAAAAAAACTCCAGTCAGTTGTTAATAGCTACGTTTTGTACGATGAGTGAGAGAGCCAGAAGACCCCCCTCACTTTCCCTCCCTTTATCCCATTTCTCACTCTCAACTACAACACAAAATTTCGGCAACTTCAAAACTACTTGATCTAATTGGATGAAACAAAAACGCTCTCCAGTCAATAAAACCTCATTGTGGCCAAATATCAAGCGACTTTGAAACCTATATATATTCTTCATTGAGACTCTTTTGGACTTTAGAAAGTGCAGTGGCATCAGCGTCAATAATCCGTGAAGGATTCGTCAGTTATTAACAGAATTATCCAAATTTCAATACAATTTTAGACCTTAAGAGAATTTAGTTCTTTCACACGTCGTAATCTATCTTGATCTGTATGGATAATCATCTAGGCTTAACCATTTCTTTGTCTGAATATAATTTAGAATATTATCCTACTAATATTAATTCTTAAAAAAAAGCACGCGCGTCATCGTAAACCTTTAGATCTCGTTTGACTTGAAGTCCTGTACAATAATTCATTTCAATATTGACATGTCGAGCTCCCCCGCAGAAAAGGGCCAGTGAATCAATAAAGCCTATACTCAGTCAAAATGTTACCTTATTCAGTGAGTAATAAATGTGTTGTAAATGGGATAAAGGTCGTAAAGGTTGCCAATCGTCGGGTCGTAAAGTTGAAGGGCGAAACTTTCGTTTCGACTTTTGTAAGCGAAGGTGCGTTATAATGTAAGTTTATGGAAGTTCAATATAAACGATCGCTTGTTGAGTGAACTTTGTAAACGTACGGTTGCTGAATGGATTCCGTTATCAAATAAAGCAACGGGAGATTGTGTAGTTATGTTTTGATGTTTTATGTGAAATGATGTAAAATTGTGATTTCAAAATTCATTAAATTTTCTTTGTACGATGACATACACCATGATGATTGAGGATTGACGATATATTACAAAATTTGACGACCGCTTGGTGTAATGGCTCGCTCGGCTCACTGCACCTATTGGTTGCGGGTTCGATTTCCGCCGTAGGCGTATTTCCGGAATGGCCCTGAATTTACTCTGGTCTGGGTGTTACTGGAACCGCCCCCAGTCCATTACACGGTACCCATAATAAAAGCTTCTGGCGCTCCCGCTCATCGCACGCTTTACGATCTTCCGTGAGAGGGTGGTGCTTCCCCGGTGGAACATCCGTAGTCAATAGTTTACAGCTTGGCTCTCAACAATAAATCTAAATCTAAATATATATAACTCAAAGGTGACTGACTGACTGACTGACTGATTGACATAGTGATCTATCAACGCACAGCCCAAACCACTGGACGGATCGGGCTGAAATTTGGCATGCAGGTAGATGTTATGACGTAGGCATCCGCTAAGAAAGGATTTTGATTAATTCTACCCCCAAGGGGATAAAATAGGGGATGAAAGTTTGTATGAAACTTTGTCAATTTTAAACCGATCGGGCTGAGACTTTGCTTGCATAAAGCTACTATGACGTAGACATCCCCTAAGAAAGGATCAAAATTCCACGCGGATGAGGTCGCGGGCTCAGCTAGTAACCACATAAAACGTTACGCCAATAACTCTTCATTGAATTAATATTCAATTGGAAAGAGTAAAGGCACCGCGCTCGATGTCATTTGAATAAAGTATCAACTGACCGGAGTTGGTTCAGTGACTTTAGAGAGAGTACATATTATTATAGTTTTAATTCTGTAACGTGGCTTGCGTCTTAAAAAATATACAGGGTGTTTCGTAAATCGGTCATAATAATTAGGGTCCATAAATGGTAGCTCCCATGTCTAGTGAAGACAGAGTAAAAATGCGTAACTATCATATATGTATTTTCTGAATTATGGGTCTTTGGATATTTGTTTCAGCTTTTGTGTTGCAGCCTTAAACCACATCGAATTGCTTAGACAAGACCAGTGAACTGTATTTATAAGGAGCAGCTAATTAAATTCAAGAAAGAGATTCTCTTCTCGAGTTTTCTCTTGCGATATTACAATATATTATTTTAAATTGTCAGGAAAAAAGATTGTTAAAATATCGATTCAAAAATTATACCATTTAATTTCAAGCCCGAAAATCATCCAAAACTTCCAAGCATTACTTCAGTCTTTTGAAACCCCCCTGTATTCATGAAATTGTGGTAAGCGACATACTTCTGAAAAACTCACGGCGCATAGGTAATGTCACGTTCGCATTTTTCCCTTCTCTATAGATCTACAAATAGTTACTAGAACTTTTATATTTAACCGGTACAATCGCCCGTTTTGAGAACAAACAATATGAGTCACATTGTATTCTTATTCCGTGAATAAAACAACGCAATAAAATATTCATAATAATGTCGGTATATTTTGCAGTCCAAATCAATATTAAGTTCATGTTTAATACAAGCTGTTTATCCTTAGCGTTAAAAAACAAATTACACCTCGCAGTTTTCATTCATAACATTAATTAACAGGCGGCGGTATTATAAATTACATAAAGTTAAGGAACTTCCACACTACAGCGATCGAGCTGCGTATTTGTTCCCCAAACCAAAGGTGCTACTTTTAGCAACTATAGTCGATATATCGTGACTTTTGTAACGTCGAATCCTACTCTAAATTCCATTTTTTTTAGCCGTCGTATCGATTACTGAACGAACAATACAAAATTATCGTTCGTTCAGACGATACACGACGGCAAAAAATATGGAATTTAGAGAAGAGATGGATTCGACAGTACAAATGTCACGATATATCGATTATCGTTGCTAAAATTAACATCCCTGATGCCTAAATTCTGCCTGACACCAAAATAACCGACTCCGTAATTATTCGCATGTTTGCTACGCAGGCCCAAAGTTCATCCTATTTAGCTCCATAGTACATGCCATTGTCGAGTGGTGGCTTGGGTAACTGATATCTTTTTTTATGGTACTCCAACAATGACATTAAGAGATATCTACCATTTTTTGTAGTATCCACGACTTATGATCTTGTTGTAGAAATTTTGGTCAGGGTTTTCCTTGAGTAAGGCTAAGCGTATGCTGACAGGTAGGCGACACAGCACAGCATAGTCAAGAAATGACAAGGCCGCCATCTTGAATTAGACAAATGTCAATGTCACTCTTTATTTGACATCTCTCCATATGCATGTATCGTGCAGATACTCTTCTTCTTTCTTTAAAAATAATGCCCACCCAGTGTAAGAGCGTTTTCACATTATCCGATCCGATATCGGTGTCGGACGACGATAGCCGACACCGTGTGCTATTTTCACATTTTTCCGACAAAATCGTTCCGATACGGCCATTTGCTCGAAAGCTTAGTGCGGGCAGGTCATCATGGCAGACTATAATAGAAAACTTTATTTGCTGTATCTATTATTTTTGAGACGCAAAAAAAGATCTGCCAGCATATCGGTGTCGGCTCCGATATCCGATATCGGGCCGGACAATATGAAAGACAGGTACATATTTCATACATTTTACTTACCCCGATATCGGATCGGCGTCCGACACCGGATCGGATAATGTGAAAACCCTCTAACAGGTAATTCACCAGTGTCAAGTAACAAATAGCAATACAAACACATTTAATAGCAATACAATACAAAAATGTGACCATCCACTTTGGAAAACCAAAATGGAGGCCAGATAATCTGTTGTTACTGAAATTAATCGCAGTTCAGGACATACATGTCTGCGTGACACGTGTCTGCGTCATTGCGTACGCATCTCTGTGATTGTTCATACAAAATCAGCTCTGCTCTGCGCTGCGTGAACTGACTCGCCCGCGTTTCAGCATACGCTTAAAATAAGAGCGCGACTACCGTCCCACACAGCGTGCGTGTTATGCGATCAATATCGAATTCGCCGTAATACGCCCAGGGCTTAAGTTCAAACGCGTTTGCGAACATAAGTGCTCGAGATTAATCTCGATCGCAGTACCTCGGGGTAATTTGCATTTCGTTATAAATTTCTTTTTCGGCGAGAGTTCGCCGGTGGTGAATATAATTAAAGTGATAAATGGCACAGGCAGATTAATTAACGATTGCGGTTTTGTATTTGAATACTGAGTGTTATTTGTGAGATAGTTTTGTGACTTAGCTTGTGGCCATTTAGATATGAATAGGCGTAACGACAAATTTATTTTATTTATATTGAAATTCTAATGGCGATATATTATGAGCGCGAACGGAACATCAAATTTTCACTCTATGTTCGTTTTTTTTTGTGAATATTCGCTGTTTAACTCAGGTTTTAACACCTACAGCTGAAGTTCAAAAAAATAAAATACTGGCATTTAAATCCACTTGTGACTTTATGTGACATATGTTATTTGTGAAACTACTGTCGTTTATAGATTTACCGGATGTGATATCGCTAATGGCTAAAACTCAAACGGCTGACAAATATTTAAGTCAATACCAGTCCTTTTTTATGGTTTATCTGTTTGAAATGTCCCTATCTTAATGTTATTGTGTAACGCGATAATACTAACCAGTATTCAAATTTAAGGTGCATTTGAGTACCTTAACTACTCAGCGGTTAGTGCGCTTCAGTCTGTGTCTTAGTGTTTATGAGAAATCTGAAGCATAAAGTCTCTATACATAAAGCTCATATTGTAAGGAAAAAAAATTAAATCATAAGAATAATTAGATTCATCAAATGTTTCATGTAAAACATTTTTAAGTAGACACCTAACCTAATAATCTTCTTATCATCTCTACCGGAACTGAATAAGTGAAAATGTTTCTTATACAGGTTGAAACAGAAAGGGTATACTTTTTTCAAAACTTAACTTTGTAATTCTAAAACTATCAGCTTTAGAGGAAACTTGAAAAACAAAAGGTGTTATAGGAATACAGCTGTTGACAGATTTCACAAGTCTACAAAACCTTTAGTACTTCAACTATCCAACAAAGCCGATAGTTTTAGATTTACAAAGTTAAGTTTTGAAAAAGTAAAGTCGCAAAAAAATAGTATACCCCTTTTGTCACCTAGTATGAATCATAGTGTCAGTAAATTATTTTTTAATATTTGTTGCTATAGTACGGATGGTGTCATTTCTGGAAATATTGCCAAGTTTATGATATGCATATATTATAAGAGCTCGTATACTAGCTGTGCCCCCGACTTCGTCCGCGTAGTATTTAACTTAACAAACATTTCGGGATTATCGGGATAAAAAGTATCCTATGTGTTAATCCCAGTTATAAACTATCTGTGTTCCAAATTTCATCCAAATCCGTTCAGTAGTTTTTTGCGTGAAAGAGTAACAAACATACATCCACAATCACAAACTTTCACATTTATAATATTAGTAGGATTTATTTTTTGTATAGGTACAATTCAAGTTTTAGTTGTGGATGATTTCGTACCTACTCTGTGGTTGCGTGACGTAAAGTGTCGGTTGTGTTTTTTTTTCGTTTGGTTTTAGGTTTTAAATACAACGGTCACTAAACTATTATGGTTTTCAGGCGTGAGCAGTACTTTCGATAAGGCATAGAATACAACCATTAATTATGTGACCGGCGTAAATAACTTTTGACATTTTACATTTTTTATGACAATTACTCTGATCACCCTTGTTTCCACGTGTTACCTGCGTATATTCCTCGAAATGAACCTATCTACATACAACAAAGAATTCAAAGTTCAACAGCCCGCTACAATGGTGTCGCAACATCGAACCTTGCGCTCTACCGAAACATTTTGATTAATCATTTCTCAAAACCGCACCAACGGTTTATGTTCTAAGGTCAATACACTTATGACGTAATAGGATAGTTTAATAGATAAAACCTTAGAACATATCAATATGGATATACCCTATGTTTGTGGTCAGTTATGAAATGTCAAGATTAATAACTGCCTTATAAATATGGATATACCCACCCTATGTTTGTGGTCAGTTTTAAAATGTAAAGATTAATAACTGCCTTACGGCCTCGCCCACATCGAGTTTAAGCATAAGGAGAGGTTATTAAGTTCTTCCAGAGCATATCCAAGATAGTAACCGACATAGCGTAACCGCCAACGCAATTCAAATTTGAGGCTTTCTCAATTACGGATAGCGACGACTCAAACCCGCTAAGTCTTTATAAATCCGTGGTACTATATTGTACTAGGTACATGAATTATTCTTATTCCAAAATGGCCCAAGACGACGTCACGAGCTCTCATTAGTGATATTCTATATTAAAGATGGCGATACTTGTCTTTATAATATGTAATTATTCCTAAACGGCAGGACCATTTTGTGTGTTTAGGTGGGTCCCCTGATGGTTTTGATACACAATTAGATCCGGTAGATGGCGCTGCAATCGGGTTCTAGATATACCAAGACAACGTCTGCCGGGCCTGCTAGTTATTTTATATTTGTTTTGTATATAACCTAGGTAATACCTCTTTGACTTAAGTATTAATATTATTTCCATGCTACAAAATACAACACAATATATTAATTTGTCCGGAACAGTGTCCTTTTTATTAGCAGCACATCGTAAATCCGGGTAAAGAATAACACGCGGGTCGTAAAACGCCGAATCGATCAACTCAGGCGCATCGTAAAACTGATTGAATGTTTTAAGTAGCCTATAGTGTTAGGTTTATGTTTTACATATTTAGTGGCTTGGCCTACGTAATAACTGAATTATATTGGGTGCGTGTCATCTACATATCATCATCATCTGCCTTACCACTATCCCATTATCTGGGGTCGGCGTAGTATCTATGTCTTTTCCTTCCATTCATCGCGCTTTCCTGTAATACTCACATCCACTCCAACCTCGTTCATATCACTCTTGATAAAATCCATCCATCTTTTTTTTATCTTTTCTTGGGCCTTCCTCTCGCACTGTATCCATCCACATATGTCATCTACATATGTACCTACCTATGTCTAGTTTGATCGCTGCAGCGCCCGCGCAGCCTTTGATTTTGTTCTACAGCTCGACCTGGGGCCCAATTCTGTAAACCGTTCGCATCTCGATCGACTCGAAATACGTCAAAACTGACGTACCTATCGCGGATCTGAATACGTCAGCTTTGACAGATTTTCTATAGAAAAAATCGAGGCTTATTTATTTATTTAAAGTTAAATAGAACGGCCCAACGCCAATCACACTAATTAACAAAATATTTAGTAACTATAACTAAATATTATACATTATACGTTATGAAACACGACTTAAATAATAATCATTTCATTTCGTAAAGATGCAAGCGGTTAATAGAGTTGGGCCCCTGGTTACTAGCTTGATATTTAATTTTCCTAGAATTCGAACAATCTGTTTACGACATTCGTTCGCCAATAAGTTTTGATATGCAAATATTTATTACCTATAATGACAAAGGATCAACCGCAAAATAGCCTTCACTAAGGCCCGTACTAATAAATCGATCTCAAGCCTAAGAGCGCTCTTGAGTACGCTTTTGACATGTCATTTTGTCTCGATATTTTTTTTTGGGACTAGTCCGGCACACACTCCCACCACTGTAGCTCCTGTAAGCCAGGATCGACAATGGTGACATGAAGAATAATGACGTCGAGGTTTGACCCTCGACGAGTCCCGGGGAAAAGTTAAATTGTCTTGGAACCCGCACGAATTTAATCGAAAGAAATAATAGGAGTTGGAAGAAAAAATCTCCACTTCCCTCCGGTGCAAAGCGGGAGACAAAAACAGCTGGTATGGGCTGGTTTGTACCGATATGACATAAGAATGACATTTCGTGTCAGTCATTCTTGGCGGGCCACTGGCGGTAGGAAACATGTTCTTTGACTAGACACTAAAGAATATTCTTTTGGATACTCGTGCTAATAACATGAGGTGATAGGTACTGAAATACAACGAACATACACTAATAAATACATGCATAAATTTGCTTAAATATGGGTACCATGTTTGTGAGCAGCTTAATTTTGATATGCTGTATAAAAAAATACAGATAAATACGACTCAAAGTATGGAGTAGCGATTGTGCGGCCGCTTTTCTTACAAAAGCTTTTACAATACAACGACATATGAATCATCGTTGAAATGCTCTTAATGTGATGAATATTCATGGGTTGCACAAGCGCATCGCGGGTCACGGGTGGGCTCGGCTGTTATTGCTCCGGCGGCGCGAGCGCAGACCTCTCTAATTTGATCGCTCCACATTTTACTGTATACGATTAGGTTTATGTCGTAAAATACGGTAACAACACGATTGGTTTACAACATGCTCGTTTGGCGATTGTGATGTACGCCCACGCAAGTTTTATTAACGGCCGACTTGAGTGCTTAATCCGTAGATATCTTTACATATGTCATGACCTACTTGTCCTACTAATATTATAAATGCGAATGTTTGTGAGTGTGGATGTTTGTTACTCTGTCACGCAAAAACTACTGAACGGATTTGGATGAAATTTGGAACACAGATAGTTTATAACCTGGATTAACACATAGGGTATTTACTTAAGTCTTCGCGGACGAAGTTGCGGGCAGAAACTAGTGTTTAATAAACTTATAACTTCTTATGTAATAAATACATCATACTAATATTATAATGACGAAAACTTTGTTTGTTTGATTTAGGCTCCGAAACTACTGAACCGATTTGAAAAATTCTTTCACTGTTGGGAAGCTACACTATCCCCGGGTGACATAGGCTATAATATATTTTCAAAAAAATTAGGGATCCTTACTAAAACTCGAATAATGTAACCGCAATGTACCCGTGCGAAGCCGGGGCGGGCCGCTAGTTCTATATATAACGAATTAATTCTTAACTAGAGAGCTTCTTTCTCTGTTCCAAGCCCCTTTAAATCGGCAACGTGGGAGCAATTCCTTTGGTAACGCTAGCATCTATAGACTGCGATATCCACTTACCATCAGATAGGTCGTAAGCCGTTCGCCGACAGTGTTAGATATACCAATAAAATAGTCATAATGACCGTTTAGAATTTTTAATAAATAAATCGACTCCCGTACCTTTTTATCGTTCGAAACGCAGCTGTAATAGCTACTTAAGGCCGATCTTCTGTGACAGAGTGGTACTACACCGTTTGAGTCAGCCCGTAGGTGTATGAGCTTCAAATTGGCCTCAGCCTGTCTCTACCACCGAGCTCTATCCCTGAGATGCAAGCAGTGATTTTAATTTTACCTCCCCTTTCGAAATAAATACACTAATCCTACTAATATTATAAATCCTACTAATATTATAAATGTGAAAGTTTGTAAGTGTGGATGTATGTATGTATGTATGTTTGTATGTTTGTTACTCCTTCACGCAAAAACTACTGAACGGATTTGAATGAAATTTGGAACACAGATAGTTTATAACCGGGATTAACATATAGGATACTTTTTATCCCGATAATCCCGAAATTTTTGTTACGTTAAATACTACGCGGACGAAGTCCGTGGGCACAGCTAGTATGTACATAACTTAAGATGTGTTTAAAGCTAAAAGTGCTATTTATTACGCCTGTAGTTTTACAGGTATTTTTGAGTGACCTACAAGTTCTCGAGAATGTTGCGATCCATTTGATACGGACCATTACCATTGACGGCCGCTTGGCGCAGTGGTCCGAGCGGAAGCCGCTTGGCTCATGGCACATGGTGGTTGCGGGTTCGATTCCTGCTAGGGCAAATTTCGGAAATGGCATTTTCGTAATTTGTCCCGTTCTGGGTGTCACTGGGATCGCCCCCATGCTTAGATCTTTTAAATTACGCAACGCATTTAGATGCGGTTTATTCTAATAGATAGAGTGTTTCAAAAGGAAGGTTTATATGTATAATATAGTAGAGAAACACTGTAGTATCAGCATTGCACCCGTGCGAAGCCGGGGCGACTCGCTAGTTTATTTATAAGTCCAGATTCGCAATCAAGGTCTCATGTTTACGATTTGAATGGTGGAATTCCTAACATTGAACAACCTCTGCGGGTAAGGTTTAAATTGAAGCGTGCCGGTTTTTTCACTACGTTTTCCTTGACCGTAGAGCGAGTGAGAATTTTTTGTTGATAATGAGATTCAGGCAAGGAATCTGAACATCCCAGAGGTGCGTGGTTTCGAACTGCAAGCACACCTTGTGTTCCAAACATTCGTTTGACCTACCTAGGTTATCACTGCTGTTAAGAATAATACAGGATGTTTTCAAAATTCCGAAATTATTCTCGGTTTAGATGAGTATAAATTATTAGGCATCAAAATTAATGGCAGTTATCATTTTTTTTATCGAAATTCGAACACATTTAAAACCAAAAACAGCTAATTTAAAATTTTTCGTATCTCAAGTAGTCATCATCTGCCTTACCTTTTCCCATTATCTGGGTAGGTATCGTATCGCGTATCTCAAGTAGTATGCAAACTTATTACCAACTTGTTTTTATAATATTAGTGGCTTCATCTTGTAAATGCAGTATACTGCTAGATGTGTTCTGAGGCAGTAACACTGAGTTGAAACAAATATTCAAAGGCCAGTAGCTCAGAAAATAATGATAGTTACGTACCTATAGTGTCTTCACTAGGCCGTGTTAGCTATTTTATGTGCACCTGAAATATTCTTTCGGACTTCTGAAACAGCCCGTATTCTTAGTTGCATACAACCATTATATAAGGGCCTGTGCACACCACGTTTAAATAACGTGGTGTTTTAAATGTTTCTAAAACGCGCGTCTTCGTCGGCGTGCATCCTACAAAAGTCTACAGTCTAAAGTCATCAGGCTGCGTCTGGCTCGCGTGCGTATCGCGTCTGTATCGCTACAAACGCGCGTTGACGGCGCGTTTAAAAACCGCGGTGTGCAGTGCACTTAGTCGATGCAATAGTTGCATTTTCCCAACACACGCAGTGCGCCTTATCCAAACGCGCAATTATTGACAGCTGCCATGTTCTGGCGAAAAATTGTTTGTTGCGCGTTGCCAAACAGCGGCTTCTCAATGTGCAAACGCAGGAAGCGGTGAATTATGTTTTAGGTCAATGGTTGCTACATTTTCGTGTATTGTTTGATGCTGTATACAATTATTATACCTAATGTTATTGAAGATCCTATTTTAATAATTGGTGGTACAGTTTTGTTTGATGCTGTATATTATTACCTAATGTTATTGAAGGTCCTATTTTAATAATTAATTAATTGGTGGTTGAAACGAATTGACTCCACATACGGGCTGGCTCTACGGAGGTAGTGCTACCCTGTCACAGAAGATCGACCTAAAGTAGCTATTATAGCTGCGTACCGTACTATGTACGACCGCTTGGCGCAGTGGTTCGAACGTCGGCCACTTGGCTCACTGCACCGAAGTGGTTGCGGGTTCCATTCCCGTCACCCATTCACGGTACCCATAGTACAAGTGTTACTTAGTTTGGGACCATACAGTTGGTGTGTTCGTCTGGCGATATTTATTTATAGCTAGCTGACCTAAGGATAGGATATTCTATATAGTTCGCTTAGGCTGTTTCTGAGTCTAACAATGTGGAGTTTTCCTCAAACGCTAATCAATTAAGTATCACACAAATAAACCCACCGCATACGGTCGGTAATCGCAATGTAGGTATAAGGCGTTATTTTTGATACATGATTAATATCTTCATATATTCAGTTATTAATGGGGGTAAACTGGTTGCGGACGGAAAGGTTTTTGCAGGTAAAAAAACACTTCTCACGAGGTCTGTGTCAATATGTCGGGGGGCGGTCAACGGCATGTTAGTCACCGATTGGGCGACTCGGCGTCAAAACCATCATAGAACCATAATTCGTTGGTGGAAAGGAAAAACAAATGAAACGCCAATTTGGTCCAAAATGAGTTGTATATGCAGTTCGATAGGGTTGGATTCTCTATCGATGTGACTATACAACAAACTAGCGGCCTAGCGGTTTTACGCCCCGGCTTCGCACGGGTACATTGCGGTTACATTATTCGAGTTTTAGTAAGGATTCCGAATTTTTTTGAAAATATATTATAGCCTATGTCATCTGGGGATAGTGTAGCTTCCCAACAGAGAAACAATTTTTCAAATCGGTTCAGTAGTTTCGGAGCCTATTCATTACAATCAAACAAACAAAGTTTTCCTCTTTATAATATTAGTATGATATTCGACCAAAGTGGCGTTCCATTTGTTTTTCCTATCCACCGTCGAATTTTTAATCTTAAAAAATATACCCAGTTTAATAGATATTTCAAGCAGTTAGTTTAGTGTCAAGTAACGAATAGCAATAACAAACACATTTAATAACAATACAATACAAAAATATTACCGTCCACTTTGGAAAACCAAAATCAACCATAATAATAAATCGATCTAAGTCTTAGAGCGATCTTGGAAATGTCATTCTTATGTCATTCCAGTACAATATGACATGTCAAAAGCGTACTCAAGTGCGCTCTCAGACTTGAGATCCGTTTAATGATACGGGCCCATAGACCTCAGTGCTTTGATGTATTGAGCAGCTGTTTTATTTTTAACTGGCTGCTGCCCGCGACTTTGTTGAGTAGTATTTAACTTAATAAAAATTTCGGGATTATCTGGATTGGATAAAAAGTATCCTATGTGTTAATCCCGGTTATAAACTATCTGTGTTCCAAATTTCATCCAAATCCGTTCGGTAGTTTTTGCCTGAAAGAGTAACAAACATCCACACTCACAAACATTCGCATTTATAATATTAATAAGTATATAAGTAACGAAGTCGGCAAACAAGAGTACGACCCGCCTGATGTTAAGCTGTTACCGTAGCCTATAGATACCGGCAATACCAAAGGCATTGCTTGTACGTTGCGACCTAATGGGGAGGGAAAGAAGGGGCGAATTGGGCTTCCGGCTCTATGACGAATCGAACGAAACGCAACTATAAAGGTTTTGAAAACTGCATCCAATTACAGGTTGAAGTGTATACTTTTGGTGGCTATGGCGATGGAACTATCCTACTAATATTATAATGCTACTAATATTATAAATGTGAAAGTTGGTGAGTGTGGATGTATGTTTGTTATTCCTTCACGCAAAAACGACTGAACGGATTTGGATGACATTTGGAACACAGATAGTGTATAACCGGGATTAACATATAGGATACTTTTTATGCCGATAACCCCGAAATGTTTGTTACGTTAAATACTACGCGGACGAAGTCGGTGGGCACAGCTAGTAACAAATAAAAGTTTTATTATCAGTTTTAATTGGACTTTTTTTGTATTGAACTATCAATAATTTTCCCAAATCTATAAACGTCTTTAAAATGACCCTTATTGCAAAAACAAGATGTCCCTCTTTGTTAATAACACGCCCTATTTGTTTAACCTACCCACTGGCATAATCAATGAGGCGTTAGGTGCCTGATCGATTTGAAAAATGCATTAACCTAATGAGGTGCGAACCTAAAATAACAAACCATTTTTTGTTACAGGTACGTAATTTGATACGAGATGCATCACGTTATATTTCAAGCCGGGTAAGGAAAAATAATATTTCAATCAACAGGTAATTACAAAAATAATTTATACATACATATTATATTTATACATATATGTTTGTAATATCAACTAACACCATGAATATGAAAGTACAAGCGGTATTTATAACAAAACTCGTTTAAAAAAAATCTGTCTATCTATCTGTCTGTCTGTATGTTTTTTGTTCCGGTTAATCTCCGAAATGACCGGGCTGATTTTGACCGGACTTTCACTGGCAGATAGCTATTGTTATGAGGAGTAATTGGGGTGTAAAACAATTAGGGTTCCGCGTAAAAATAAAAACACATGAAATCCAAGAGTATCTCCGAAAATAGCTGGAAGCCCAATTTACCACTTCCTTTGTATTGTCTGTAGGTCTTAAATATGTACTTTTACGCACTAAAACTTAGACCGTAGACTTCATTCTTATTTCCCAATGTACTTGAACGAAACCGGAAACGTTTTAATTTTATATGAAAACAAAACCTTTTCGCCATATTAACATCAGATAAATTAAAAGTACAACTAAAAAACGTGCGCCAAATAATAGTGCAACGTTACATAACGCAATAAGAATAAAACCGCACGCGCTAACAATTAACATCTACCATGATACTCCCAAATCGGCATCCAATTAACACTCTTATTGCCGTACAAATAAGATTCAACGGTACACCATAAATGAATAATGCATAACAGGGCGAAATTACAAAACCGCCACGTGACCACCAACGGTGGAATTTCTAATCCAGTCCAAGATCAAACTTGAAGGTTTTCTAGGTTAATAAAATGGTTTTCGTAACCACCCGTAACCGGTATTGGCAATTCTGTATTACGTGAATTGGTATCTATTAAAATCGAATGTGACTGGGAGGGTTTCCGGTTTATTTTTTTTTTAATTGTGTAATTATATTTTGTAGTAAAAACTTTTATGGATACTTATACAAATTGTTTTGTGGTTTTCAATGTCATTTGCGTAGGTGAAGGAGAATGTTGTGAATTCAAAATTCATTGTCGACATTACTATATTAAGTATATTAGTTCAATTTAGTCCTTAACTCGATAGTTGAGGATTAAATTGAACTAGTCTGGGGATGGGAGGATATGGGAGGATGACCTAAAAATGACCTTAGGACCACTTTGGATGAGAATAGCGGCAGACAGAAAACAATGGAAAGAGTTGGAGGAGGCCTTTGCCGTAAGGCAAACCGAATTAAGAGATATTTTATAATATAAGTGCAGTTTTAGTATTTAAAATGTTTACATTTTCTATTTTAAATTACTTTTATACGTTTTATCAAAAATTATATTTAAGACACAAAATGTAAAAGTGCAAAGATTTCGGAAAAAAAGGCTTTATTATTATAAATTGAACTAGTCTATCTATATATATATAAATGAATCCCTATTTCCTTGATCATCGCATCACGCGTGAACGGATGGAACGATTTCGCTAATCCTTTTTTGTTGTGTTTATAATTATTAGGAGAAGGTTCTTATGAAAAAAAACAAATTAGATAGTTGAGCGGAACAATTCGAATTTCATGTTCAAAGTTAAGACAGGACAACGTCTGGCGGGGCAGCTAGTAACTAATAAATAGGTGCCACGTTGCTGGATTTCAATTCAATTGGCCTTTAAAAAACTTACATGATAAGAAATAGGAAATGTTAGTTGAAAGGTAGTATAAAAATAACGTCTTATATTTTCAAACATCAGATTAATACTTCACTGTTATTTAGTAATGACTGACACAGCCTGTGTATAGATTTTTATCGCAATCAATAGTATTACTATTTGTCTAAACTTCCTGAAGAAATCAATTTATTCTATCGCTTCTGGTTTCATTACGCTTAAATTCAAATTAAGAATAAAATTAGGCTTATATAACCTCAACTTAAGTAATCACTTTGAAATTGTCATTTTAAAAAATATTTCACAATATTATTGTTGAAAATCTTTCCTCCATATTTTATTTTAAAACGATTCTTTTTAATTCGTCGAATCTGTATTATTGTAAACTAAATAAATAATTCTCACTTTGCAAAGTTTTGTCACCGTGCAAATTATTACAATCACATTGAAATTTATATTTTGTTTTCTGAACAATAAGTCACATTGTGCAATGAAATATTGGGGGTATAGATGTTTCAATAATTTCTGCACGGTTGGTTATTAACCCCCGACGAAAAACGAGGGGTGTTATAAGTTTAACATGTGTATCTGTGTATCTGTGTATCTGTGTATCTGTGTATCTGTGTATCTGTGTATCTGTGTATCTGTGTATCTGTGTGTCTGTCTGTGGCAACGTAGCGCCCAAGCCGATGAACCGATTTCAATTGTGTTTCTTTTGTTAGATAGGTATTCTGATCGAGAGTGTTCTTAGCTATGTTTCATGAAAATCGGTTCAGCCGTTTGAAGATCATCAGCTATTTTGTAGGTTAAAAAGCCACATTCACGGCCAAAACCAACTTCCACGGCTCGAATCCGATCGAAATTTGAGATTATTGGATTTAGATTTATTATATTTTTAAATGATCGTAATAGTCTGAACTGGCTTTTTACAATATTATAAATATGAAAAGTTTCCCTGATTCTGGAAAAAATGTATATTTTATCAATTTTTATAAGAGATTTGTGTATGAACTAAAGACGTTCCATCAGTCACGTGTCAAATGATGGATACGCGCATGCGTAAATTTTGTTTGTTTTGTTAATGGTCATGGAATATTACGTTATAATAATTATAGAGGGCGCTGCTCCGCCATTGAGAAAAAATATAAAAAACAAATCAAATTTAAAATAATTTTAGCGTTATTGAAAATTCTTTCCCTGGGCTGCTCCCGTCCACCTCAACCAGAGTTATTACATGAAATTGAATCATAATTGATAATATTTTACTACGAATTAAACCTCCGTGGCATCAATATTTAGATTCGTTGTCTATTCTAATGTCAATTATTATACTGTCATAACAAAATAATGTCTCATACTTTTACACAGATTTTCTGTTGATTATTGTACATCTTAGAATATAAATGAGGAAGCCAAAACAAATGATTTAATGGCGCTTTCTTAATCTGGCATCGAAACTAGTTGTACCAGATGAATTTGCGAGATGAGCTATGGATACTGAGCTACGGGAGCTACGCAAATCGCGCTAACATCATTATTTGGAAGAGCTAGGTAAATTATACATTTGAACAGGTCATCGCATCGGGGGTTTTTAAATTTTCAATTTAGAGTTATTTTATCTCAATTCTAAATTACTTTACAGTTTGGGTATCTAACTGCGTCACGGATAAATAAGTATACCTACTGATTTTAGCTTCGCAATTTTAATTAATATCTTCAATTCAATTCAATTCAAATCGTTTATTTTGTTTAGGCCTACGGGGGCACTTAAAAATTGTCAATTTTACATTTTTTTTTCTTATATCTACGACCGGATCGGAACGCGACCTCGACTGAGAAGATCCGGCAAGAAACTCAGCGGGCTTGTCTTTTTCCATGTCATATTTTTTTTTTTTATCGCCAGTTGCTTATATTCAATAATTACAAAGGGTAGTAGATATTAACATAAATATTATAATAGCTCCTAATCTATAATTTTTACTATAAATAGAGATAAGAGTTATAATTATTTGCACATAATTCATATTATTATGATCGATTTTAGGTATTATTTATTAAAAATGGTGCTACCACATTGATGTTACATTGTTAGACAAAACTAAATAATAATCGCCAGACTGGCACACCAACTGTATGGTCCCAAACTAAGCAACGCTTGTACTATGAGTACCGTACAATGGACTAGGGGCAATCCCAGTGACACGCCTGTGACATCCCTGGAAAATTACGAAAAGGCCATTTCCGAAATTTATCCCAGCGAGAATCGAACCCTCAACCACCATGTGCAGTGAGCCGAGCGGCCTACGCTAGAACCACTGCGCCAAGCGGCCGTGAAGTAGTGTACAATATTTAAATACGTCAATCCGTGCCGATTGATCGGTACCTATAGGTCATTAAGATCACATATCGGGTCTGTGTCCGTTATCGGGCAACGTGAAAACTCCTAATATCAAGAAAGAACAAAGAAAAGAAAAATCATTTATTCAGGATTCAAAAAACATATAACAACAATTCAATACTTCTGCCAAACTGCATATCAGTTTGTTGGCAGGTGTAGCTCCCATTCTATAAGATTGTTTATGTTCTTAAAAAGAATGATGAGGTATTCCCCCTCATGAAAAGTCGATAAAATACTGAAAATAACAGTTCCAGTGGTTAGAGATGGCAGCAAACATAATCCTACTAATATTATAAATGTGAAAGTTTGTGAGTGTGGATGTATGTATGTATGTATGTTTGTTACTCCTTCACGCAAAAACTACTGAACGGATTTGAATGAAATTTGGAACACATATAGTTTATAACTAGGATTAACATATAGGATACTTTTTATCCCGATAATCCCGAAATGTTTGTTACGTTAAATACTACGCGGACGAAGTCCGTGGGCACAGCTAGTAAATAAATAAACAGGAAAACGATCAAGTACATAATACTGATGATGCAAATTGATAAGCAAAAATAAGCCATCAATATATCACTTAATCACCCCCCTACGTCCCGCTAACATCGATTGTATCGGTAATCGGAAATCGCTCGTATCGAGTCGTGAATCGATTCGCATGACGATGGCCAACCGGTCGATCGGTGTACTTCCGAATGCTTGAAGTACAATCTATTAATATCCGTTCGTGTATGAATGTAATATCGATTTAATGATGGATTATAATAGGCCCGCTCGCGTGCGCAGTCAATGACAGTTCAGTGGTAGATAACAACACTAACTCCTTATAAATAGACTAGCTGTGCCCGCGACTTCGTCCGCGTGTAATTTAACTTAACAAAAATTTCGGGATTATTCATCCCCTATTTTATCCCCTTGGGGGTAGAATTAATCAAAATCCGTTCTTAACGGATGCCTACGTCATAACATCTACCTGCACGCCAAATTTCAGCCCGATCCGTCCAGTGGTTTGGGCTGTGCGTTGATAGATCACTATGTCAGTCAGTCACCTTTGAGTTATATATATTTAGACGTAGGTTGTGTAGTTACTCCGTACTTTGTCTTCTTCTTTCAAATATCAAATTATTGATGTCAGAAAGAGATAGTTTGGTGTGTAACTATGCGCCCACTAATCCACGTGTATTAATAAGGGGGTAATAGTTTATGTTATAATGTTTGAGTTCAAGTCGGTAACGGCCGGGCTCGCCAACATTAGGGCGGGAATTTTATAAAATCGTTGTTCATTCTGGTGTCAGAAACTGTAATGTTAATTCAAATTTAATGAAGGCAAAGTTGAAAATACATTATTTGATAAAATTAAGTATTACTTTCGTATCGTTTCTCTTTGGCCATGGTAAAGCAATCCTCAAAATTATCTGATGCAGCTATATTTCAACTTGAAATGGTATCCTTTTAAGTTTAAAAGTCATCTAATGGTAATTACTAATTATTATTATTAATGCTCTCGGCCCAGATCAAACATACTTTGCTCATAAAAAAATCTTAAAGTTGAATGAACTTGTTGTTAACTTGTTATATTAACATAAATTATCGATGGCTAATCATTGCATTAAAAATACATTTATCATGTACACATCATTACCGAAATGATTTGGCGTATTTTTAAGAAATATAAAAATAATTATAAAAAATATGTAACACAAAATGAAGACTCATGCCCTTATACCTGCTTATGTTGAGTGAATTACGCCTCTATTAGAATAAGTGCCAAATTTCTTTTCTTAATTTACCCCGGTCTGGGTGTCACTGGGATCACCCCCGGTCTATTGTACGGTACCCATAGTACAAGCGTTGCCCACGCCCGAATTAATAAATCTATATCAAGTCTAAAAGCGAACTTAAGTACGCTTTTGACAAGTCATTTTGTACTGGTATGAGATAAGCGGTGAAAAGCACGTGTTTTGCGGGCACAAGATCCCTGGTTCAAACCCCGGCTCGCACCTCTGGATTTTTTGAAATTAATGTGCATATCATAATTTCTATAAGATTATCACTTGCTTACGGTGAAGGAAAACATCGTGAGGAAACCTGCATGTCCTAGAAAATCTAACCAGTTTTCGAAAGACATGTGCAATTCGCCAACCCGAACTGGCCGTATTGAAGCGAGGCCCGTTAAAAGGGCAAAATTATATATTTTTATTGATTACATAGAAATGACATATCCAAGGTCGGTCTCAGACTTGAGATCGATTTATTAATACGAGACTTAGTTTAGAACCATACAGCTAGTGCGTCAGTCTGGCAATGTTTACGTAAATAATGACGTTATAGTACGAAATAATATCTGTCCAGCGGCCACCCAAGTCATGTTTGATTCATTAAGATGCCGTCACGCGTTCATTTTCTCCGGACACCTTGGCTTGGCAAACATCCTGCGGAACCTCACAGACGGCTTTCCACTGCGTTTAACTCGGGACGCGTATAATCGAGTGATCTGAATACGTCAGTTTTAACAGATGTTCTATAGAAAATCTGACAAAACTAATGTATTCAGATACGCGCAGGGCCTAGTGGTTTTAAAATGTCTATTATACCCACAGATATAGATTTTCATAGATAACGCAAGTATCACCATTTGTATTGAAACGAAGCGTGCCAAATTTTTTACACCTACTGTGACGTCACAGATGGCGGGAAATCCAACCCGATTCAAAGACACCGATGCCGCCGATGCACCTCCGCCCGCTACGATTCTCTCAAGTGATTATCTCGCTCATACTCATATTTTTATATCTGTAGTCGCGAGGACTGTAAGTTATCGGCGACCAACCTTGACGCTTGGTCGGGGTTTACACGCTAAGTACATACATTTGCGTTATCTTTGTAAATCTATATCTGTGATGATACCCTTTAATAGTACCTACAGCACACATATACTCGTAAAACCAAAGAGATCACAATATCACAATAAATGATCAATATGAAACCAGCTTCACCTTTCCAATATTTGTGGAATACATTGACCAGTTAGGCCAAAGACCTTAAGGTTATTATTTGTCCTCATCCTCACTTCTCTACGCCTTATTGGTAGTATTAATATAAGTGTGAAATCGTGACATGATTTGTTGAAAAAAGTGTTCAAAAATAATATCGATTGCAGGCTGAGTATCAAATGTATTTGCTTGTGTGTAAATGTTTAAAAATGTTAAAGAAATAGGCCCTTTGTTGAATGAACTTTGCCCATATATTTTTTTTTGCATTACAGAATAAATAAGACCGGTTGGCGCAGTGGTTTGAGCGTAGGCCGCTCGGTTCACTGCACCTGATGGTTGCGGGTTCAATTCCCGCCGGGGCAAATTTCGGAAATGGCCTTTTTGTAATTTACCCCGGTCTCGGTGTCACTGGGATCGCCCCTAGTCCATTGTACAGTACCCATAGTACAAGCGTTGGTTAGTTTGGGACCATACAGTTGGTGTTGGGACCACACAATTTATTTATATCAAATTATTTATAATAGGTTAATACAACTAATGTTAAAATTCCACAGATAATTTGCGGAAATATAGGCATTGCGATTTTTTATTCTGTCAATGACAACAAAATTGTAAAACATTTTATTTAATGCATTACCATAAAAGTTTATATAAGGTTATATCTATACCATTTACGTTTATATTTTTAAGGAGTGCTTTTAAATAATTAAATTGATGTGATAATTGCTCACTATTAGGTATGTACCTCATGTAAATAATTCTACAACGGAGATACATAAACATTATCTCAGGTCATATTTACACATCTATTTACATCTAAAACTGCATTTTGTAAAGATGCTGTTTAAGACCTATTCAAATATAGGCGTTATTCGCTACCACCCACGTCAAGTAGCCAGCTCTACATCTACAACGCAATGTTTCGCGCACATACTATTTGCTCTACCATCATTATTACACTTGTAAATCATAAAATAATTGTTGACAAAATTATACAGCTCTTGGTCACTTGAGGAGCCAACAATTTGCCACGCACATGAGTGCGTCTATGAAGACGCTACAATCTATAAACGACCGTGGACTTATTAACTCAAGGTAGAGTTTTATGGAGTAGGTTAATTACAGCTCGAATTCGCATATTTGTAATCTTAATTAGAGACCCTTTTAAATTAAGTGAAAAAACAGGGATGTATGCCGCGTGCCGCCGATGAGAGAATACTATTGATATCTGAACACGTCTTAAGGCTCTGCCAAGGTCTATTCAGACGCCGACATGGTCTGTTTATCAAACAATTATTATATGTTAGAATGCACACCAAAATATTATACAGCTGGTTTACAGTTAGAATTAACGCTTGCACCGCTGAGAGGTCGGCAGACCACTGGTTGTAAGGCTAAGCGTTTATCAAGAAGTTTAATTTCGTTCATTTCGTTGGTCAACATCATATTGACCTCGATTGAAAAAAAAGGATATAATGTTACTTTTTTTTAAATCCTCTTTTTATTCGTTTTCATTTTATTTATAACATCGCCACGTCTAACGAGACCCTTTGATCGGGTGATGTGGAAAGATTATCGATACCCCGATAACTATATTATTCCTTTGCCATTTATTACAAAAATAAAAGATTATTTTCATACATCGCAACAATAAAGTTCCAAATATAAAATACCATGCGAACAAAAAAACTTCGCAATTCGAATTAAGAAGGCACATTCCGTATTGTCTATTATTTTGACATTTCAATTGAGTTCTTAGTCAAAATCGGTTATGAAAACTGGCCGTCTCTGCATGTGGGTCGCGGATTCGATTTCTAACATTGAAGGAAGTAATTGCACACTGGAGTTATGAAATGTATTGCTTATCCCTCACAAGTTCTCATTTCATTCGGATTGAGTGTTGTTTGTTTAAGACGTGACCACAAACAATAGTACCTACAAGTAATAATATATCGGTTTTCGTAATATTGCGTGGCATAGACTTGGAAAGATATCGCTGGGAAAACGATCTAATGATATGGCCTAAAATAAATTAAACTATTGTATTATGTTATGGCCATTTTAGGAAGGCGCGTGCTGTGGTTTTTATGACACTAGCATATGGTTCAATTCGCAATAATTCATGCGTTTTCCTGAAATAAACGGACTATACCACAGTCAACAAGAAGCGATACCATACTGAATTGGTTATTTTATTACGTTAATTGGATTCAACGTTTCGCTATAATTTAAACCACAAATTTATCTAATGCTGGTCGAATCTTAGCGAGCCCGGCTGTGACCGACTTGATCTCAAAAACTATTACCATTTCGTATCGTTTCTCGTTGGTATTATAAATTTATCTCGTGATACAATATTGAAAATCTTTATTTGTTGCATGACTAGATCGATTGAGCTGAGTGGTCTACGCTTAGACCAGACCTCAAGACCACGTGCATTATATCGTAGCCTATTCTCTATTTTACAGTGCATATTTTAATCACCAATGCGTAAACTTTTATACATAACAATTGTGTCAATGTCAACAGCGCCTCGCTCCAAGATTTTTACACTACGTTTAACATGACGATCTTGCACTTTTTGCACTTCTTAATTTTGACATTGACACAGGCAGGTCAATCATTATTATGCGAGCAGACAGAGATGGCAAATCTTTTAATATGTGCGTGTTATATTTATTGTTCTTTGCATAGATAGGTAACATATGATTTTGGCATTGAAACACCTTGTTGACCTAGGCCAGGGGTGACAAACCTTTTGATATTTTGGTATCAATATTTTTATGTGATTTTTACCATACATCTTTGCATACAAAGATATATTGTAAAAATCACATAAAAAAAAAGAATATTTTATACATATAAAATTCTTTGTATATTAAATTTGTTCTTATTATTCTTAGATTTAGTGAGATAGATGGCGCTGTTGTCGATATCCAGAAAATAAAGTCTACGCTAGCGAAATGCGAGCAAAAACTATAAAAATAGTTTAACTATTCAAACTAGTCTCAAAGCAAGCCGCACCTCGAAACAACGATTAATCTTAACTGTGGCATTTCTACAATACTTATCTTAAAGTTAAAACATGTACCGGTTCCATAAACTTGACCTCACGCCACCGGAAGTTAGATAACACACAATAAAGCTTCCTATTTCCGTTTTCGATGGACTGTCAGTGACTTTCTTCAGTACAATATTGTTTTTACGAGGCGGATTTTTATCTGTGACCTTATCGAATTGCTAAATCTATCCCGGATATAATTAGGAGGGAATTTCAAACGGTTTATACCGTGCGGTGGGTAGCTTGAAGCTGTGGATGATGATGAAAGGTAGTTTGATCGAGCCGAAACGAGCGACAGTTGAGACATTGGCACTGGCCTTTGTTCGATCAGGGTGGCCAACATAAGGGCACTATCAGCGTAGCCTTGTCAACAAATTCAATTAACAGAGACAGAACACGTAATATCCTGATAGATTATGACCGGATCGAGCATCCATATATACTTTTGTACTCAAGTGTTAATTGGAATTCGACACACGCATTGTCTGCGTTCGCCACCAATGTCACGTTTCTAAGCGGAATTTGACATAACCGCCATATTTGTACGTTTGAATTTGGAATTTAAACGCACCAATGAAATGGCGTGTATCGTTTGGCGGGTAACCGTGGGGATTATGAAAGGTTTTTGCGCGTGCGCCGCTATCTGTGTTACTGGGTAAAGGGCAGACGTGCCGCTCTATTATGGTACCGCGAAAAAACCGCTCCGGCGGCTGTGGTGACAATATATTATTATCACGATAATAACGTAAACAGGTGACCAGATTTCAAGGACATTGCAGTCCGCCGACCAATTATTCCGTTCAGGATTATTCAATAAATAATTTGTCAAGTAAATATCAGTCAAAAGGTCAGAAGAGGAGCCCAAAAACAACGTGCTGTGAATACATAAATTGTGTTTTCTTACCGTCGCCCTGTGGCCTAAAACCACCAATAAATGAATGAATATATTATTTTTCCTACGAAGACTTTCCTGCAATCATAGAGTAGGTACCAAAAATAAAAAGGATTTCCTTCAACCTGGTCACCCTTACTTAAATAAATTGTCGGCACCGCAGCCGTCAAAAATTACATTTTAATTTCGGAGCGTTATGTGGCGTAACTTGAATTCATCATGCCGCTTACCACTTTATTACTTAAATTCTACTTAGTTATATTTACAGAATGATTCGACACTGCTTAGTGGGTAATCGATTCGATGCGACTCGATTTTCCATGTCGAAACTCGTCGACATAGAAATTTTGTTAGCGCGAAATATCGAGTGTCTCTTGTTTTCTCGTAAACACATCGAGACCTTTAGATATGTTCCTTTGTTATAAGCTCCTTATATAGTTGCGTTTTGAACGATGAGTGAGAGCCAACCCCTTCTCCATTCCCTTCCCTCTATCCCACTCCCCTTAAGGTCGTATAGTGCGAGCAATGCCTTTGGTATTGCAAGCATATATAGGCTACGGTAACTGCTTAATACCACACGGGCCGCAAGCTTGTTCGCCAACTTTGCTGTACAAAAAATTGTTATCTTAAAACCCAAATCGTACTTAGGGTATTCCCAAGTCTAGCATCCTACAAATCAACACAATGTTAGATTGCAATCGTCGAAATATAACACGGATGTAATTAATGGATCCGGCTTTTTTATACCTGTAGCAACATTTTTGTCGCCAAGACAGGTGTCAGTGAAAAAAGTTACCGGACTCCGGAACTTATTACTGGTATACATAGTGTACCTAATCGATTGCACTTATATGTTACTAGCTGACCAGACAGACGTTGTCCTGTCTTTTAGTGGTATCAAAAATAGATGTTGACCGATTCTCAGACCTACCCGATATGCACACAAATTTGCATGAAAACCGTCGAGCCATTTCGGAGGAGTTCGGCAACAAGCACCGCGACACGAGAATTTTATATATTCGATTTTGATCCCTATGTGAGGGTGTTGTAAGGTATAAGATACATTCCAATGAAGCCTCCCACGGCGATCGACTTAACGTAGCTACTATAGCTGCGTATTGTTTTCTTATATTTACGCGAATACTGCACATTGAAATAAAACTATTTTTACGGATTACATCGCGTTTATTTACTTTTTTATGTTCCCGACGTTTCGGTTGCTTTACAGCAACCGTGGTCACGGGGGAACTGAGGTGTTAGACGTCCCGATCAGTTTTTAACTATGACATAGGGTTTTATTTCAATACTATAGTTGTGTTTCGTACGATGAGCGAGAGAGACGGAAACCCAACCCCCCTCCCCCGTCCCGCCTGCCTCTTTCTCACCCCCCTTCAACTGGGCAACGTGAGAGCAATGACAGGCAGGTCGTACGCTTGCTTACGACTTTGTTCATCAATAGAAACCGTTCACCCCGTACCCACCTGTTACCAGGCATGCCTTTTAAGTTCTGTCGTTTCCATATTTCCCGGCAATTTTGAATTTGGAACTGTTCTATATTCGAATGTGTTTAAATTTCGAATCTCAAAACAATTGAAAGTTTTGGGATTAATGCTATTGTTTAGTCACAGCGTCGATTAGAATCTGTCAGGTTACGTACGAAAATGAATCCTTCTAAGGAAAATGTTCGTGCAATAATTTTCTACAACTTTAGAAGAGGCCTGACACGGCTTCAGTGTTTTGAAGAGCTAACATCTGTGTTCAGTGATGAAGCCCCATGTCTGCGGACTGTCGAACGCTGGTATTTATAATTCCAGCGTAGACATACTAGTCTTAGTGACAAATCTCGCGAAGGACGGCCAAAATCCGCCTTCACTGAAGATAACATCATTGCTGTGAGACAACAAATTCTCTAAGATCGTCATGTGACGTATCGAGAGATAGAGGCTCTATTAGGCATCTCAGGGACAACCATTCAGAAAATCTTGCATGAAGCGCTTGGTGTAAGAAAGCTAGTTTGCCGTTGGATACCGCATCTGCTTTCCGACGATCACAAGGCGGCCCGCGTCAGATGGTGTAAGAAAACTCTACAAAGGTTCAACCAAGGAGAGTCAAATCACGTCTACGACATCATCAGTGGTGACGAATCTTGGATCTATGCCTACGATCCTGATTCCAAACAACAATCTACAATCTGGGTCTTTCAAGACAAGCCAAAACCGACTAAAGTTGTTCGTTCTCGAAGCACTTCAAAGAAGGTGGTGGCCACGTTCATTGGAAAAACCAGCCATATTGCGACTATTGCACTTGAAGATCGTAGAACGGTTAATGGAGAGTGGTATACCACAGTTTGTTTACCACAAGTCATCGCCAACTTCGAAAATCTAACTCAAAGCGACGCATCATCCTGCACCACGACAACGCAATCTCACACAGCGCTCGTCAAACGATTGAGTATTTGAAGCAGGAAAAAGTAGAAATTCTTGATCATCCTCCATACAGTCCTGACCTAAGCCCTAACGATTTATTTACATTTCCTAAAATTAAGAAAAGTCTTCGTGGGCAAAGGTTCCAGTCCGGTGAAAAAGCAGTCGACGCTTTCAAGTCAGCCATTTTGAACACCCCCACTTTAGAGTGGTATAAATGTTATAATAACTGGTTTGAGCGAATGGAAAAGTGTATTAAGCTACGTGGTGAATACTTTGAAAAACAATAAAAAGTACTATAAGGTTCTAGTTGTGTTTTTTTCTTCAAACGACAAAACTTAAAAGGCATCCCTCGTACTGAAAGTTTTATATAATTACATAGTATAAAACAAAGACGCTTCCCGCTGTCTGTATGTCCCTATACTCCCTATGTATGCTTAGATCTTTAAAAGTACGCATCGGATTTTGATGCGGTTTCTTTTAATAGATAAAGTGATTCAAGAGGAAGGTTTATATGTATAATAAGTCCATAATATAGTGAAACACTGATAAATAATACCCGTGCGAAGCCAGGGCTGGTCGCTAGTTGAATATAATCCTCAATCAATAACTTAGGGAAAAGACGTGATCATCTTCAATCACGAGAATTTAAAGATTTTCATAATAAATTGACACTCGCATGGCTTTATACGTTTAATATATTGTACTCGAGCGGCTTAAGTAATGTATCAAGGAAGATTTACCACCATTGTTGTTTGATTATTAAACACTATAGTCTCCTTTTGTTTGGCCTGTTTAAAAAAACTCAGACTTTTTAAATAAAATACCAGTTTTTCGTCACAAAGAAAGGGTCCGTGAATACAAAGTGCGTATTTGTTTAACATATCCGATGCGTTGACGAAAACATTACCGTCCAGTGTCAAGCAAAGATGAAGACCGTAGTTACCCGACCGAAATAAAGAAAAAAAGTGAAACTGTTTATGATCCGTTCAGATGTAAGCTGAAAGGTGACACACAATAAAATACTAAGGCGCCTATTAATAAATCGATCTCAACTCTAGAGCGCTGTTGAGTACGCTTTCGACCTGTCATTTTGTACTGATATGACATAAGAATGACATATCTAAGACCGTTCGCAGACTTGAGAATTATTTAATATCTAGCGACCCGCCCCGGCTTCGCACGGGTATTTTTATCAGTGTTTCTCTACTATATTATGCATGTATTATACATATTCCACCTTCCTCTTGAATCACTCTATCTATTAAAAAAACCGCATCAAAATCTGTTGCGTTGTTTAAAAGATCTAAGCATACATAGGGACAGAGAGACAGCGGGAAGCGACTTTGTTTTATACTATGTAGTGGTACGGGCCTACGTCTGTTAACCGTTCCAATAACGATCGACTTGCACACGACTTGTAATACTACGATTTTGACATTTACAGTCGAGCCAAAATATTCGAAGTCCGCTAACGACTGCTTTCTCGAGTCGAGTTAAGAATCTGTCGGTACGAGTGGGCAAGGCGAGTTGAGTCCAACTATGGCTAAGAACCATCCAGATGATCCCATAAGTACAAAAAATACCTCAAAATCGGTCAAGCTGTTTAGGAGCAGGAGAATCACAAACACACCCACACTAGAATTGTATATATAAAAAAGATATCAATGACGGCGTAGAAGCATACGACTCGCATTATGTAAAGCAGTCACCATTAGGCCGGGTGTTTTGGAAATAAAGACAGCACGTTCTGAAACCCATGATGCTCAGTCTGAACGAGTCTCAAAACGAAAATGAGCGTGATATGTAGGTACACTTGAACGTATTTTATGGAAGGGACGCATCTGTTTTGTTATTTGTGTTCATTTAAGGGTTTTTGTCCCCAAAAGGTGGGAAATCGAAGCGATGACCATTTATAGGTCGTGACTCAAGCCATGTTCACTGTCTCTTTTCATAATACCTACTTCTGACGTGAATTCGATCGAACGTCTTACGTTTGGTTCGGCGGTCATTACAGAAAAATTGCGACACCAAAAACGCGTATTTCCGGCTTACACCGTCTCTCTCACTCATCATATGTAACACAGCTATGATAGTTAGTTTTACGCCGAACTTCCGTGAGGGGCTGGTACTACCCCCGTCTAGCAACAAATTTCTACCCATCTCGATATTTTTGAGTGAGTGAGCGAGTCAATCGAGATGCCATTCGTTGGACGACCGCTTGGCGCAGTGGTTCGAGCGTAGGCCGCTCGGCTCACTACACCGAGTGGTTGCGGGTTCGATTCCCGTCAGGGTAAATTTTGGAAATGGCGTTTCCGTAATTTGCCCGGGTCTGGGTGTCACTGGGATCGCCGGCCAACGGTGTATCCTCTCGGTCGCGTGTGTCGGGGACCCGGTTACGCAATGAGCTTCCGCATCCCCGACGCGACTTGGCCTGGTAAGGCCCCCTCACTGGGGGCGCGTCCAAAGGACGCGCCACTCCGACCTCAGGCGCTGTGGTGACACACGTAACACAGTCTATTGTACGGTATTCATAGAACAAGCGTTGCTTAGTTTGGCACCATACAGTTGGTGTGTTTGTCCGGCGATATTTATTTTATTGATTTATTAACAGAGTTAGGTCCCAGGCATCAAGACTCTACTACAACCGAGAGCTATTTGTGTTATCTCTATCATTGTAAAAGTAAACAACGGACAGCTTTCCGTTGCCCAACCCCGCTACAATTAAAGATTCGATTCAGCTGACATTTGTTCCAGCAGCCACTTTATACAGGATGTGACTTAGAAACTTTATACATAACACGTTTATATATATTTATAGCTGTGCCCGCGACTTCGTCCGCGTGTAATTTAACTTAACAAACATTTTCGGGATTATTCATCCCCTATTTTATCCCCTTGGGGGTAGAATTAATCAAAATCCTTTCTTAGCGGATGCCTACGTCATAACATCTACCTGCATGCCAAATTTCAGCCCGATCCGTCCAGTGGTTTGGGCTGTGCGTTGATAGATCACTATATCAGTCACCTTTGAGTTTTATAGATATACAGTGTGTAAGGCATCGTAACGAAAACTGATACCATGGATCCATATCCAGATTCATCTGAATCTGGATATGGATCCATGGTATCAGTTTCTTCAGTTCTAGATAAATATGATATGGATCTGAATATCTATTCGGATCCATATCATATTTATCTAGAATCATACTCATGATTCCGGACACCAGACTTGGAATTTAAAATTTATTTTATCATAAAATCATTATACAATTATATCAAGTGATTTAAAAAAAAATTAAGACATAAACTGCAATGTAAATTAAGAATCAATTCGCTCGAGCGCGTATTTCATGCCAAAATCAATTTAAAAATGCTGAAAAATTTCAGCATAAATTCATTAAAATATCGACGGTAAATTCCAACTCTGGGCATCCAGAATAATGAGTTGAATCTATGGTATCAGTTTTCATAACAATGCCCCTAACACCTTGTATAGAAGTTCACACCGAGTGAAGACTATAATTTATAATTACATTTGAATAGTTCTTGACGTCGCCGGTAACTGAAAGCCTACTGTGACGTAACTCATTGTCATGTCGTTGGCAGCGCGGGCGCAGATCGACGACTATGTCTCGGAAGCGGGAAGGAAAGTTTCGTAACTACATTTATTGTATCGAAGCTTGGTAGAAAAACATGTGAATTGATATTTCGTGATTTAAGTTTATCTTACGGCATAGGAATGGAAACTGCAATCTTTTAAATTAGAATTTTATTAAAATATTTAAAAATACGACACGATTTACATGTAAACTCATATAACATTTACATTTACTTTTTCAAAAACGTTTTTATTGATACAATGAGAAAAACAAATAAACGACCGCAAATGATTTTCATGGTTTCTAGCATGCCCTTTAGTATATTTTACTAAAGGTTATTTAATCATTATCTTTATCACTGTCGTTAATTGCCTTCCATATTAATTAAGCTTATACAAGTAAATTATTGTTTACTAACAGTATTTTAATATAAACAAAACAATATTCTGCATAAATTATGTAAATATATATATATTATTATTATTTATATAGTGTACGATCTTGAACCAAACTGCATTCTTACCATTCAGATTGTCTTAAAGAAAGTGAAAATAATTAATCCCTCAAAACGTATAAAACCATTGTTGTTATTTCGTAATAACACTAACGACCTCCAGCTTATTACCATGGGAAACAAACGCGAAATCTTCCCATGGTATTCATTCATTGTTAAAAATATTTGGTTACTAATTTTAATTTGTTTAGTACCTATCAAAAAGATTAACCAACCCCCTCTCTTCCCCTTCCTTCCTCCCACTCCCCCTCAGGCATAGATTATAATATTGCAATCATAGACTATACTTATCTGTTTAACGTCAGGCGTGTCAGACTTTTCACTACTTTGTTATTGTAATAATATAAATATGTACGTACAAACGAAAATACAGTAAAAGTCCGGTTACTTACTCTTAAATCTTACTCGCACAAATTCCAATTTGCACAAGCACAACGGTAGGTAAACCGCGCAAATTCAGCCGCAGTGCAAATACTGATGCACTATGTTTGTGCGCAAACTTTTGCACAAACTTTTTGCGCATGTAAGCGTGCTACGTGTGGTCCTGTCTTTATAATGTTAGGCGATATTACATGGGTACTTACATTTACCTTACGCTCATCGATTTGTTATGGCATAACGATACACGCCCAACCACTTGCCCGCATACCAGTTTGATATAAGATGTGAAAAAAACGGACCATGTGCGCTTGCGCAGCGGTCACGCAACGATTGTGACGTAACTGCCTTTGCTCCCACTTCCGAATACGCGATACCTTTATCTTATATGTACAATAAAATTCTCGTGTCACAATCTTAGTTTCCATACTCCTCCGAAACGGCTCGACCGATTTTCATGAAATTTTGTGTGCATATCGGGTAGGTTTGAGAATCGGCTACTATCTATTTCTCATACCCCTAAAATGTTAAGGGTGGTCCACATTCCACGCGGACGGAGTCGCGGGGCACAGCTAGTTATGATATAAGTAATGGACATGACAGTCAAATAATTTTTGAGCCAAAGAGTTTTCATTCAAAATTATTTGATTGTAGCTGGTCCACCTATAAAAATATCTCATCTTTGGCAGCGAGGATTCAGCGCTGAGAATGCGGCAGCGATGAATCCGCTGCTCAGTGATATGAAAAGAGTTTTATTTAGCTCTTATGTACTATCTAGTAGGGTTGCCATGAAAACACATAATTTAATTTCCAAAAAACATTGGAATATTTTTACTAGGTAAGTAAGTTTATTTATATATTTTAAGCATTATAATGATTGAAATAAAACTATTTTTACGGATTATATCGCGTTTATTTTTACTTTTTATGTTCCCGACGTTTCGGTTGCTTTACAGCAACCGTGATCACGGGGGGACTGAGGTGTTAGACGTCCTGATGTCATAGTTAAAAACTGGGTACCCTCAAAATTTAGTTGGTATTGCGTGGTAGGTTGCTGTAAAGCAACCGAAACCTCGGGAACATAAAAAGTAAAAATAAACGCGATATAATCCGTAAAAATAGTTTTATTTCAATGTGTAGTATTCGCGTAAATATAAGAAATCATTATAATGATGATAGATTTTATCATAATAAACAAGCAGATATGTATTCTTGGAAATGATTTAATGGACGCAATAAAATGATTTTATATAGACATCATCATGTATACTATTAATATTATTTAGACTGTTTTAATAGTTTACATAAGTACATTAGATAATAATCAACTACTTATGTACCTTTGTGAGACTTTTTAATTTAAACTATATTCTATTGAAAAGATAGTTCAAAATTGAACACCACAATATATCTCATCCTTCACACACAGTTGTATCCTGATTTATATGACATTAAAGCATCAACCCGCAACACACCGAATTTATTTTATCGTACCACCAGTTTGGAAAAATACATATTAATTTGCATGTTTAACAACAATAAATACATTTTAATGTGTTTTTTTTGTCAAATCTAATAAAATGGCAATCACAATAGAATATTAATGTTGTATAAATTGCTTTTTTGTGCAACTTTTAATATTTGTGGTTTAATTCGGTCATTGCACAGTTGCGATGTATGTCGCCACGCCCCATTTATACATCGCTGGAGGACATGTCGGTTGTCAGATCATGTCATTTTTACAATAAATAAGTCAGAGTCCTTTAGTTCCGGAATCATCCTACTAATATTATAAATGTGAAAGTTTGTGAGTGTGGATGTATGTATGTATGTATGTATGTATGTATGTTTGTTACTCCTTCACGCAAAAACTACTGAACGGATTTGGATGAAATTTGGAACACAGATAGTTTATAACCGGGATTAACATATAGGATACTTTTTATCCCGATAATCCCGAAATTTTTGTTACGTTAAATACTACGCGGACGAAGTCCGTGGGCACAGCTAGTATGAAATAATTATACATTTTATTTGTGACAGTTTGAAATGACAGCAAGGTATAGGCAAAGGCGACGCCGGTTCAGGCAAAATATAAATAATAATAACAAAATAAATAAAAGGCTCATATTTCAAATGATTTGCAATAGACGTGATAATAATAATTTGCCTTTTCAATGTCGACTCCTGGGCACGGGCCCCCTTCAATGCCCCCCTCACATAATCCACCACGCTGGCCCAGTGCAGGTTGGCAGATTTCACAAGTATTTCGAAAATATGTTAAATTTACTAATACATGCAGGTTTAATTTCACCGTAAGCAAGTGATAATCATACTGAAAAAAAAATGTAATAAAAAAAAAACATTTTTTTTTATATTCATTGAACCAAATTCGCTGCGACTTTTCTTCTAACTGTACAAACACAAGATTTTTAAACAACACACTTTTATAGCGGCGTTAAAACGAAACCGGTGTTCATGAAAAATGTTAATTTACGACCACTCATCGTTTCCTAATGATTGGAAGAAATACTTAAAATGTTATTGTTACGAGTATTAGGCCCTTTGGTACCTACCGTGTAGATTGACTTACCAATTCAAGGTTGGTACCAGATATGATAATTTATGCGCGGTTCGAATGCCTGATAGATATCGAAGTGGAAATCAAGCAAATATTTGTGAACTACAAGATACCTATTTGTAGTTATAGTAAAGATTAATCTTTGCGAGGAGAATTATAGTTTTTATTATTTACTATACAAATAAATAAAATTGGAGTGTCTGTTTGTAATATCAAAATAACACCTTTTCACTAAATGCATATGAAAGTTCACACGACACCTATAGCAAAAACGCGATTTAAAAAATGTTTGTATGTCTGTCTGTCTGTGTGTCTGTCTGTCTGTCTGTCTGTCTGTCTGTCTGTGTGTTTGTTCCGGGTAATCTCCGAAACGGCTGGACCGATTTTGACGGGACTTTCACTGGCAGATAGCTGATGTTATAAGGAGTAACTTAATTTAATTTAGTAAAAGAAAAATTTAAAAAAATGGGTCTTGTCGCGCGGTCTCATCACGCGGGAGCGGGCTTTTTTGTTAAGTTAAATTCCACGCGGACGAAGTCACGGGCTCAGCTAGTTATTTATATAATTTAAATGTGGTCCACCTGATGGAGACTGGTAACCGTCGCTTAGATGTGCCATTAGAAAAACTGACAAAACTGACGTATTCAGATACGGGATACGTCAGTTTTGACGTATTGCGAGTCGATGCCAGCGGTTAGGCCCCAGGATATATGCAACTTAATAGATACTTGAGTATCTAAAAACATCTATTTATTTTACAGATTACTGGAAATGTAGGGTTACCAGTAAAACATTACCAGGATTCCCGTTAGCCACTCCAGCTAAGCTAGTACTTGTACTAGAAGTGAGCTCACGTCAATTATTTATTGACCAGAATGGGATCGAACCCGCAACCTCTCAACAAGCAGGGCTCTTCTAACGAATGGGCCAGCCATACTCAAAAGACAAAGCCTTCGCGAAAAATAGCCACAGTACCTAGCCATAGATTAAAAACTCACTCCAGTTAATGTCTGTTTTTACCATAACAATTAATTTTATTAACGTAGGTATATATACAATAAATGTTTAAAAAATGAAAGCGATACTAAATTGAATAACACTGCTTTAATAATCTAGTAAATTGTTATAGCATTTATTCTTTTATAAAAAGCCCATGCAATTACGCGCAAAAAAGTTAGAGGAAAAACAATTATAAAAAAAAGTTAATTAACTTGTTATTATTACTTAATCGTTAGCAGTGATCAGTCGAATGATAGTTTAGATTGATATCCTTTTGATTATTTAATTCGGTTAAGCGGTACACAGTGCGGTTGGGAAATTGATGGACGACCGGTTTTTTTTATAGCAGAAAGACGACATGCTTGCTGAATTAGTCATATTTTCAGGGTTACAAGGGAAGATGTACTAAAAATTAATGTAGAGCGACATTCAAAACACATTAAGAGTAGCTCGATGTAGTAGTCTCACTTTGCCAGTAGTTCAGGTTCAATTTTGGAGATAAGTTTCACAATATTCTCTTCATATTTTTTTCTGGTCTGGGTATTACTGGAATCGCCGTCAGATTTTTTTATGGTAGCCAGTTTGGGACCATACCATTGTTTGGTTATATACGGTTGATCTCTACAGTCTCTACATCTTCATATACGTTCATTTTATGACCCCAAATGTACAACACAATGCACCGCCCACTTTCAAAAACAGAATCCCGAAATAATTGGTAACAAAACAAACGGCCGGGCTATGACGTCACGATTACGTAGAGTTGCGCGCGCGCAGCGAAATCGAAAGTGCGATCGGCGGAGAACGAAAGTAGAGCCTGAGTGTGCCGAGCGTCTTGCGCTGATCGTATTACGTGGACGTGTGACCTGGATTCCAATACTATCACGGTTATATTGTCATAACTAAAATTGAAAATTCAGAAAACCCCCGATGCGACGACTTTTTAAACTACAAATGAGTTGATAATCTTCAAACGGCTGAACCGATTTTCATGAAATATAGCTAAGAACACTCTCGATCAGAATACCTATCTAACAAAAAAAACAAAATTGAATTCGGATCATCCGCTTGGGCGCTACGATGCCACAGACAGACACACAGATACACATGTTAAACTTATAACACCCCTTCTTTTTTTGTCGGGGGATAAAAAGGGACAGGCAGACACAACGACCGCTCGGCGCAGTGGTTCGAGCGTAGGCCGCTCAGCTCACGGCACATGGTGGTTGCGGGCTCGATTCCCGCCGGGGTAGATTTCGAAAATGGCCTTTTCATAATTTGCCCTGGTCTGGGTGTCACTGGGATCGCCCCCATTGCATTGTACGGTACCCATAGTACAAGCGTTGCTTAGTTTAGGATCATACAGTTGGTGTGTCAGTCTAGCGATATTTATTATTAATATTATTTACCGGCGGGATACCAAATAAGACCTATCATGGGGAAAAATTCAATAAACTACAGCTAATTAACTAAATCACTCATAATGTTGCTAACACGTAGAAAAAACATGCAATTTAAACGACCAGTTGCAATTTTACGGTCAAAATTTGACGGAGTCTAGTAATATTTTCACTGAATTTGTTATTTTTTTCATATATACACATGCAATCTACTGGTATGTGACCTCAATACCCAATTAATAATAAATTCAATTGTTTTAGGAAATAATAACTATTAAGAGCAATAATAAACTATTAAAATTTCCTTCCGGACCTAAATACTTTTTGATACGTTTAGATACACGGCCGCGTCGTTGTGCTTGCAACAGCCAATTAACAAGACACACCTATCACTATGGCGAGGCGTGAACGTGGAAGTTGTAGGCTTGGGAACAAAACATCGATGAATGAAAGTGTACGATATTTATTTTTCACGTATTAAAGCAATATCAAATTAGTTTTTTTTAAGTTACACTTAAGTTTATTAAGCCATCGTTTTTATTTCGATATTTTTGGAATACTTTTGGCCAAAAATATCGATGTATATATCTGTTATGATATTCTCAAAAAAATAAATACCTAATATTGTTTTTTTTTTTCATTTGCTCATCTCTAGGAGGTAAAAAAAGTCACGAATGACACGAAGTCTTCCCATTTTCCTTGATGCAATATTATATACGGACAATACGTATAAATATTGCATCCGGCTATATATATCGATCACAGAGTTATGCAACTATTTTTGGACCAAAATCTCGCTCTGGTTTGAACAAGCGTTCTATATTTATAATTGGATCGAGAATGTCGAGACCATAGACAAAAAGACCTTGGGTGTGATTAAAACAAAACAATTGCACCAGGAAATGAACCATAGATTAGTCGATTAGTTCAGTAGCCTTTTATTTAATCTGTAGTCAATTATACGAATGGGCACTGATAAGAAACGGAGATCCTACAAGGATTTAGGTATTGTGTTTGAGATATTTTGTTCCGGCATTATGTCCTAGTGTCAAATTTAATTTCAAATTAGTTTGTGTATTGTCCTTTACATTTCCGCTTGTTCCAAAACTTGTTACTTTCTTAATTAGGTATATGTTTGTGTCCTTTGTCAATTGAAATATGATTTATTTTATTACACTTAGGCACCCACGTGATTATATTCGTATCCTTGCTTGTTGGTCAGCCTTCTGATTACTGTAAAACGAACTTTCTGATTTCGTTAATTGAATTAAAAATTCGATGCATTTTTTTATCATGTGACAAAATCGGCCCACAATCGTGCAACTGCCTGATGCTAAACAGAAGGTTACAATACCAAATACATTGCTCGCACGAGGAAGTGTGGAAGTGGGGTCGCTCTTCCAGCTCTTGCACTAATCGTACGGAACACAGCTATATTAGCTCCTTAAAGCCGATTTTCTGTGATTGGGTGGTACCTTGACAACATGACATAACTCTCTCCATCCAAAGGTTGACTGGAAGGGATCGCAGTCTGCGATAAGACCGCCCAATGTACACTATTGTTTTTTTATGTTGTAAGATATATTCCGAACTTTAGTGTGCAATAAAGAGTTATTCTATTCTATTCTATTCTATTCTATTCTATTCTATTCTATTCTATTCTATTATATTCTATTCTATTCTATTCTATTCTATTCTATTCTATTCTATTCTATTCTATTCTATTCTATTCTATTCTATTCTATTCTATTCTATTCTATTCTATTCTATTCTATTCTATTCTATTCTATTCTATTCTATTCTATTCTATTCTATTCTATTCTACCGCCCCGTCCGTAGTTATATGAGCTGTAAGTAGTTAAGTTGCTATTATATGTTCGTTTCGTACGATGAGTGAGAGAGGCGGAAGATCAACCCTTCCTCTTCCCCTCCTTTCATCCCACTCCCCTGGTCGGCACAGTGCGAGCAATGCCTTTGGTATTGCAACCATCTGGCTTAACATTAGGCGGATCGTAAGTTGGTTTGCAAACTTCATCTACACAATGCGTCGGTACCCAGACAAAGGAAATAAATCTCAACTAAGCAGTTCGTTACACAATCACTTTCTTTTGTTTATTGTTATTTAATAATGTTACAATGTGTGCCATGAAACGGGCTTACGAACGAATATAACAAGATAATAACCTACTCGTTTTATTGTAAGGTATTTATGAGAAATCATTATTTCTTTAGCTACAGAACAGTTGTTTTATTAGACCTTACGATATTTATATGTATAAATAAAATTCATTTATACAGCGACGACCGCTTGGTGCAGTGGTTCGAGCGTAGGCCGCTCGGCTCGCTGCACATAGTGGTTGCGGGTTCGTTTTCCGCTGGGATAAAGTTTGGAAACGGCCTTTTCGTGATTTGCCCTGGTCTGGGATCGCCCTAGTCCATTGTACGGTACCCATAGTACAAGCGTTGCTTAGTTTGGTGTGTCAGTCTGGCGATACTTATTTATTTATTTATTTCTCCTGAGTTATAGGAGTAACAATGGTGGGTGTGTGTGGCGGGACTAGTCCCAAAGTGTGCCTAATTACATGTCATACAACAAATGCAAACTACTTTATACATATTTACCGACGTTTCATAACACACGCAGCTAATGTTCAGCAGTTTCCTTCGCACAGTTTTATTCACACGAACGGTATAATTTGTGCGTCCGTCCGTTGCTCGTTCGCTCGACCTTCCACACGTTGCAAAACGTACGAATATCGCTTGTTATAGATATGTACATAAAAATTAATAGATTGTTGCGTCTGTTACTTTTGTTTCGTTTGCGATTTCGTTTCGAAGTATTTAAATTGGAGTGTATAAATAGTTGTGAGTCAATGGGTGTTTCAAGACTTAAAAGTCAAATAGGTGTAAATAATAAATGAATAAATATCGCCAGACAAGCAACGCTTGTACTATGGGTACTGTACAATGGACTCGGGGTGATCCCAGTGACACCCATACCTGGGTAATATAAGAAAAGGCCATTTTCGAAATTTTTCCCGACGGGAATCGAACCCGCAATCACCCGGTGCCGTGAGCACAGCCGCATACGCTCAAACCACTGCGCCAAGCATTGGCCAATCTACAATCAAAGGTATATTTAGACAAGATGGGAAGGTATCTTTATCATCATCATCTCACTTGACTCTTCTCGATATAAGTTACAATACTAGAAAATAGTTTGCGGATTGGTGGCTTGCGATCGCTCTATACTCGGCTGGTAGAGTTTTGTTTCTTAATCCTAAAGGACAATTGTGAAATAATTATTGATGCAATTCGCAAGTGTCCACAAATATCATCATTACAGACATAGAAACCATTTTTTTTGTAATTGAAAATAATGATTAAGGCATATCTAAGCCTGAAAAAAAAACCATTTAGAATGAATGCCCAATTAAGAAAAATATTTGTGACTTTACCAAGCACTTTCGTTCTGAAAAAAGCTCTGTAAATTTTATATTAATATAGAGTGTAGTCTCTAGAGCTAAAAGCTAATCATTTCCATAATTTTCCAGAGGCTTAACAAAAAATAAGCTTCTATATCTTTTTTCAAGGCTGCTCTATGCTTTACCGATTAATCCCTTTAATTAATCGATTGTACATGTATCGATAATCGTAACGGAGTCGTCGATGTTCTGCCGCGAAAGCCGGCGGGCTCGCGGCCGCCTCGACCTTGCTCTACTAACGCACGGTTTCACAACGCCGTGAATATACCGCTATCGATCTGGTGTTATGATTGGGTATTTAGACTTGGACATACAGATAATAGAAGGTACCATCAACAAAGTCGACGCTTGATTAGTTTTCAACACATTTCGCTTGCAGGCAGTAATCTTAGGTTGCCTCGCCCGTTATGTTGCTGTCCAATGAAACGAAAAGCGTCCGATGAGACAAAAGCCCTTTTTTTGGAAAGCCATTTGTTTTAATTGATTTTATGACCATGCTAGCCGTAGGTGGTTGTTGGTCACTGCACATAAAATGCAACCTTAAGGTGATCAAGTGTCGAGTTTGTTGACTGTACATTCTTTTGTTAAGTAGAGTCTTGTACGCATTTTGCGTTTGAATCAAAATTAGATGACCGTTTGAACTCTACATAATATTATGACAAATTGCATTGAAAAAAGTACCTACTGGAACCCTGAAGGTAGATCACACATTTATTATAAACTCTACATCATAAATTCGGACTCTAACTAACGGACCGGAGGGGATTGAGTAACTCAGATAAATTCAATTGAACTCTATTAGCAAGAAGGTCTTATTTTAGTCATAATATAAAATCATTTTCAACAGAAGAGAAGCTATAACAAAGTATTACTTTACGACTTTTCCCATCTTTCTTCTTTTTGTATAAAATTCCGGTATTTATATTTCTTCTGCTAAACGGCTTGATCGATTTTAATGTTTTTTTCTGTACTTATGGGTTTACCTGGTTTACCTGGACCCAGTAGCTGGCGCTGTTGTCAACATCACCACCATTATCTTGCTCTGAATGGCTAATAGTCATCGTTCGTTAGATGATCATAATTAAGCCATCCTAAAGACCTCGAGCCGTCGCTTCACAGAGCGAGGTTAGCGCCGATTGTCAAGGACAGTAATTGGGTGAGTGGCCCTTTTCTTCACCGTCGCGACGCCGTTTCGTAACGCAGTGGGAAAATAATACAGACAGTATGTTATTAGCACGATGTTTAGTTAGCCGAATTCATAAAGTTCTCAATTCGGTTGTATTTTTATTTTATAATTTTGAAATTATAGACATTATATTACGCGATCGAGGTTAATCAATGTTAAACTGGATCATTGGTTTAATTACCACCGGACATATTGACATTCCTTTGAAAGTAGTAATGATAATAATTATATATTATGTAAGGTGTCATTTTAATTAAATGCTTAAGATGATAACACCAAAATATCTGACGGGTTTCTTTCTGACACGTGACTTTTGATTGAATCACTAACTAACAACTAACTGTACCAATCAACAGAAACGATCTGTGCCATCAAATTATTGTTCTTGTGGTCGGTACATCATCTCTAGCATTCACAAAGGACCTATGCGAAATATAAAGGCATTATTAAAGTAATACCCTGAGGCCCAAGTCGGTTAACCGCTCGCACCTCGCACCCGACTCGCAATACGTCAGTTTTGTCACTTTTCCTATAGAAATTTATCAAAACTAACGTATTCAAATACGCGACACAACAGTTTTGACTTTATTTTTTTATAACTAACCCAAATATCCGGGGCACACAGAACAACTCAAGTAAATAGGTAGGTAGGTTATTACTTATGTAGTTTGGGTGTGTCTTTCTGATAACCGACAAAACATTGCTATTCAAAAATACATATAATTTATAATTTCCTTGGATGGCTACGGAACCCTTAATTGTGCATGGCCCGACATGCACTTGACCGGTTTTATATAATATCAATTAGGATTGCCAAAACGCAGTACGTTTTCATGCGGTTTATCATATCTGTCTAACAATATTTAATCGTATTATTATAGCGAGCGTTCCAGCCTCGCTTTTTATTTAAAAAAAAAATGGTAGCGTTGCCGCGAGCCGCGGATAAAATTGAAACAAGTGTTATTAGCGCGACCAAAGCTGTCGTTATTTCTTTAGTATGTTAGTCAGACTATAAAAGCCGCACAATAACCGACAGCACAGCGGCCTAAAATCCAACACGTTCGCGCAAAGGAATGCGTATCAACCACCGTCCCTTAGTATTCTCGCCTTGATAGGTTCCTTTCATTGTCTCCATTGTTCTATCGGTCATTGTCTGCGAAACACTTTTTGCATCCAATACATACATTTACATACAAACGATTCATTTCTCAGGCGGCCACGTAATACATTATGTAAACATCCATTAAGTGGGCGCGGTTTTGATTATGCTATCTGGTCCCTTTGACCAGCAGCTGCACAGCTGCAAAGTGCACTGTGCAGAGAGAATTAAGCCTGATGCGAAGTAGTTACCGTAGCCTATAGACCAGTGGTTCCCAAACTTATTTTGTATACCGCCCACTTTGAGAATAAATTATTTTTTAACGCCCCCATTTTTTCACCTACTTAAAAACCACTATAACGTCAAATTAAATTAGTTGATTATTGTGAGCTATACAACGACCCCATTTTTTCTGGGTCTCTTACCGCCCCCCTTTATGCCTGCAGCGCCCACAAGGGGGCGTTATCGCCCACTTTGGGAAAGGATGCTATAGATGCTTGCAGTACCACAGGCATTACTCTCACGTTATCGACCTGAAAGGGAATGGGATAGAGAGAGGCCAAGAGGGGGTAGGGCTACCGGCATTCTCACTCATCGCACAATTAGCAGGTACTTATAATTGCTACTTTTCATCTTCTGTGAGATGGTGGTACTACCCCGGCCAGGCAAGACTTTTGAAGCTAAAGCGCCCATCTAGCCCGCGAAGTTAAAATTTTTTGAGGTTTTTTAGCAATTTGGCAAGATCTGACAATAATAAAAGGCAAATTTTGTAATTCGCGACAAAGACCGTGTGCAGTGCATTTATTAATATATCCAAATTACTCTAAAACATTTCAAGAACGACAGCTATCCAGATAATCTGGCAATTTTTTATATTCAGGGATGACTAGTATCATATCCACCGTGATAATATTTAGAGTAAAATAAATGTATTAATAAACGCACTGCATACTGTGTGTGTCGAAAATCACAAAATGTTGTCTTAAATATTTTCAGATTTTGGATAAACTATATAAATACTCGAAAATTTTGAATTTCGCGGGCTAGACAGGCGCCATCACCTTAAGTGATAACTGCTTTATCTGAATGTATATTCTCGTATCTTTCATTCATTCTTAGATATTATGATGACTTCTGACTCCCACACTAATTAATATTCATTCAACAATAACCTACTAGAAGTGTTGCATAATAATGGTTCATATCTTCATTGAGATGGTTTTGTTACAATCTGAACGCTATCACTATTGAATAAGATTTAAATTAGATTGTGTGAAAGTGTGGAATGCTTTCTAAGCATCCAAGTTATAGATGTATCGATGGCGTTTCCATTCGATTGTTCAATTAATCGAATGATCGGTTGGGTATTGTTTGGTTAGATTTCATTAGAATAATGTTTTGTAAGCAATCAATCCTCTTATACACGAACAATATTTAGTTAAAATTCAAGCGCTAAAGTTTACTATTTATTAATGTTATATAAATGTATTATTTATTATTTTGTGGTAAAAGCACGAATCTAAAGAACCCGTTGATGTCTTTTCTTAGCGTCAACAATTTAACCTTGCATTTTTATCTTGACCAGCTGTAACCTTTTCTCATTTCAAATCTGTATACCCTAAAGAATATTATTCAGTATAATCATATTCTTGTATAGCCTTAAAAATATTATAATGTGCATAAGTAGATAGATTTTTTCGAAAGTGATAACTAGGTAGCTGTTTGGTACCTTATACACCTACAATCGCAACAATGTTAGGCGGTATAATCTGTGCGAACGTCCTTCGCTGTGCAAATAGTGAGGAACAAACACATACAACCTTGTTGCGGCGTACTAGAGTTGGCAAACGCGTCGTAACTCATTGTATGTTCAGTGTTGCAAGTGCAATCCGCCCGGCAAATGTCTGATGTGATTGATATTGGAACCTTTAACATTTTTGACGTGAATTCATATTCACATATAAACGTCCCACGTTTGGTCGCCATCAAAATCATGTGCTTTTGACAACTTTGTGCTACAAAGGTATTTAATATTCGGTGGTATAAACAATATTTTTTTTCTGTAAAAAAATTAAATTGCAATAAGTTCTCGTGATTCAGAGTTTCCTAATCCATTTCCAATATCTATACGAATATATTACACATATCCTCTCTGAAGGAGAACAGGTGGGATAGAGAGTCCTCTCTGAGGGGGGAGGGAAGGGTGACAGAAATCCTCCAGCTACCCCGTCGGGACGGCCATGGAAGTTCATAATGTTTACATAAGAAACACAACACAAGCGGTGCTTTCTATCGGCGACCTTGCCCGGCGCAAGCGCCGCCGCGTGCTCTCGCGTGACTCACAGCGCCGACCGCAGCTGCCGGATCACTATTTCGTAACACCGCGGTTAAGCCGGAGTATATGTACGAAATTATCAAGTAGATAGAGGAAATGAATTTGGTATGACCCTGTGTCAATTTATTGATACTTTTTATTACATACTAGTTGCTGCCCGCGACTTCGTCCGCGTAGACTTAAGTAAAGTATTCTATGTGTTAATCCAGGTTATAAGCTATCTATGTTCCAAATTTCATCCAAATCCGTTCAGTAGTTTTTGCGTGAAAGAGTAACAAACATACATCGACACTCACGAACTTTCGCATTTATAATATTAGTAGGATATCAATGTCGACAAGCAAGCGTACGACCCGCCTGTTGTTAAGCAGTTACCGTAGCCTATGTCATCATCATTGCAGGCGATTGATTGCACGTTGCCGACATTAAGGTGGGTGGGACAGAGGCCTGACTTCCTTGGGATTCCGGATTTCTCACTCATAGTACGTAACGCAGCTATACTAGATAGTTTACGTCGATCTTCTATGAGAGGGCGGTGCTACCCCGCTTGAGCTAGGCCGTATATGAGCCGTATACCACCTTCTAAACCTTACACGGTATTAATGTGCGTTCCGATCCGGTGGTAGATTTACCCTCGCCACCTCTCCTGGCAGCGGCCCAAGCCGAGGTCGTGTCTCTCGTGGCGCCCGCGAGCTAGCTGCCCCCCTGCCCCTCTGGCTGGAGCGCACTTGCGCTCGCCCTCTGTCCGGGTGAAGTTGTTATGGCCACTCTGGCCAACAACATATAGTCAATTAAAAAAAAAAAGGTATTAATTTATCTGCAAGTATATTACCTTAATCTTATTTCGACAATTGAAATGAAACCTTGTTAGCTGCATCATTCAACTCAATATCAATCATCGCGATTTAAAACAGAATTTCACACAGAACATTATATCCTATAGCCTGGAAAATACCGTCTATTGTTCATTGAACCCAAAAGTGAACAGTATGGGACTGAAATAAGGAAAAAATGGTTTGCGTTTTCGTTTGCAAATCGCGTTTAATCACTTAAATGTGTAACATATTGTTTTTGGCTCACAATAAGAATGAAAATACATTATAGAAATAAATATCGCCAAACTGACACACCAACTGTATGGTCCCAAACTAAGCAGCGCTTGTACTATGGGTACCGTACTATGGACTGGGGGCGCTCCTAGTGACACCTAGCCATGGGCAAATTACGAAAATTGCTGGTCTTCATCTTTTTGTATAAAATTCCGGTGTCCGTGTGTTTGTAATTCTCCTCCTACTAAACGGCTTGACCGATTTTGATAACAATTCTTCGCAATTAAAAAAAAACGTATTTTAATTAAGATACCCGCAGCTGTTTAATTGGATATAAATCAACAATGATAAATAGTTTTTAGTACTGAACGAAATTCCAACTCTGTAGTTGTTATCAAACTTGACCCAATGATCTAGATCTTATGCCTAGGCCCGCATCGAAGCATGACGTAATTTTATGCCCAGACACATTTTTTCACAAACCTTTTTGTTTACAACGTTTACGCCAATCTTGATAAATTCAACATTTCCCTCTATTTAATCGCGATATTATATAAGTTAAGTCTAAATGGAGATGGACTGTAAGTAGGTACCTAATTGTGTAAGTGGATTCGCTCGTGTAATTTCCACAAGTAGTTTACACAAAAACTGGCGTTTATCTGTAAATAAAGTCTATTGGAAAGCCTCTGTTTACCTGTCACTTAAGTTATGTAAAGTGCCTAGACTACCTCTAGTTAATGGTTATGTAGAGTTGTTACAAAATGAAGAGTAAAAAAATGAGCGTATTTTTCATAAGTTATTTTTCACATTTCAAGTGTTAGGTTGGGCTTCCGGCTCTCTTGCTTATCGTACGAATCGCAACTATAATAGATACTTTATGCCGATCTTCTGTAGCTGTAGTCGATTCGCTACATCTGCCCCCCTAGCCAAGTGGCTTCGTCTACAAGCGTTTCTACAAAACGCTACGCTTCAATGTATGGAAATGACATTACAAGTCGATAAATAGATCACGTGACTTATGTCATCTCCATAGATGAAGCGTAGCGATTTGTAGAAACGAATGTAGACGAAGCAACTTGGCTAGAGGGGCTGGACTCTACCACCAAAAAAACTTGTGTCTATAAACTTTTAAACGTTAGTTAATAATTTGGGTGTATGCAAAACTACACCCACTGAAATTGACCTCAATTAAATTGAACCATATCTAATACATTTTTGTATAAATTTCCCAACGTTAAAGTATTTCTTCCCACTATTCTACCTCATTACATAACTCCAATTTATTACATCACAAAATCCAAAATCATTATTTTATTCTTTTAAGAGTTTGAAATGGTATATTTTATATTCCTAATTTGGCTTGATTGCCGATTTTTTAACGCCGAAATAGCTAAAACAATGCTATCGGCAATGCAATCTATACATATTCAAATATCCAAACGTATTTTGCATATTAATAATAGTTCAGCTGTATGTCTGTTACACCATTTATGAAAGTTTTTATGGAGAAATATACATTGTTGATTTTCAGAGATATACATTTTTATATAAAAAGACAGTACCGTCTAGGGACGCCCGAAAGTAGCGAAGCTTTATAGTATAAAACGTAGGGCGCCGCAGCTGCCACTCTGTATACCTATATATATCATATAACGCTACTGACGCTTAGCACGGAGAGAGTGACCGCGCGGCGAGCGCCCCGAACGTCCGTATAGAAGCTTCGCTTCAACATAATCAGCAAACAAGCATACAAGTCGCCTTTATATGCTTGCAATACCATAGACAATGCTCGCACACGTTTGCACAGAAACACAGCTACAAATATCACTCGATAATTATTTAGCCTCTTATACAACCATGGCCCAAATTTGGCATGCGCGACAATTTATCACACAAGCCGAGCGAAATCTGGTTAACGAGAAAGGAATAAGTATTATTGACCTCATCCAAGGTTTTCGAGTTGTGCGTTGACATTCAAGCACAATTGTCCCAATACGGATGTTGTGAACTGGATTGAGCCTCACAGTTATTGTTCGAAACCACTTTTGAGCTTACTAAATGTTTTTACTGAGTTCTTTTGTAAAGCGCCATTGGTAAGTAGAACTCCTATGACGATGAGGGGCTTGTCGCTACGATCTGTCGGTAGTACGAACTATAGCAAGCGTACCGGAAGCGCTAACGTAAAATTTTATAAAAAAAAGTAGTCACACGAACATACAAACTGCATGGTCCCAAACTAAGCAAAGCTTGTACTATGAGCACCGTACAATGTAGTGGGGGCGATCCCTGTGACACCCAGACTAGGGTAAATACAGTCTGTGCAGTGAGCCGAGCGCTCTACGCTTGAACCACTATGCCAAGCGATCTGTATCAAACTATGAATAACAATTATATATAGGTCCTATTGTTTCTTTAGAATCAATACGGGCGGGGACTTATCGAGGGTCAAACCTCAACGTCATCGTTGGACACAATTGCCGATCCTGGCTGACAGGAGTAACAGTAGTGTGAGTGTGTGGCGGGACTAGTCCCATACTAAGCCCCCAAGAGGTGTCGCCCTCCCTGAACCAATACAAAAATGTGCGGCTTGAACGGTTACTATGATTCAAGACAATGGTATTACCCTATTTCGAGAATGGATTCGCCCGAAACAATCAATGTTCGATACCTAATCAACAGTGGTTATTCTCCTAAATACCATATCATTGATTTTAATTGGATTTTAGCTTTATCAGTCCCAAAGTAATTAAACTTAGATTGAATTTAAATATTGATAACAATTAATAAACATTGATTCGGTGTCCTTTAGTCAATAAATATTTAGGTTTTTATTAGTGCCAGGCTGTTTTGCCAAAACATAAAATGTAAGTAATAAAAAAGCTTTTGGGAGAAGATTAAGTTCTTGGCGCCATTAATTTTTATTTATTGCACACGCATTGAATAAGTAATATTTTTTACTAAAGTCGGCGATTATATTTTTGATAAATTGTAAAAAAAACTTGATAATCATAAAGTTGATTGCAATTTTGACCATGTCGCACGCTTTGAGTTTCCACACACATTTCGGGCGCATATAACGTGGCTTAGGTTGCTAAGGTCCGTATTAATCTCAAGTCTGAGAGCGCACTTGAGTACGCTTTATAAATGTAATTTTGTACTGGAATAACATTTCCAAGATCTTTCTCAGACTTGAGATCGATTTATTAATACGGGCATAAGATGCACAGGACCAAAATCAAATAATATTAATACAAATAAATGTATTACTTCAATAAGCTACTCCTTATAACATCAGCTTACATGTAATTATGCAATAAAAAGTATGTAAGCATCCCCGCCCATTATAACAAAAATCCAGTCGGATCCACCAGACACTTTGGATTCCAGTCCGAAGACTATACCTCCATTGTTTAACATACCATTTTCCATCTTTCCAGATCCACGAGCACATGACCGCAGATGAGTTGCGGAGCGTGTTCCACGTGGACCACCACGCCCTGGTGCCGGAGTACCACCTGGTGCAGCTGACCCACCACCTCGCGAGGCGGCACATCCCCAACTCCCACCAGACCAACACGCACGGCGCGAACCCATCAAAAATACCACACGAGAAGACCAAAGGCAACTGGAAGACGGAGACCAATCCACCGGGCTTGCTGAACGACGAAATGTTCGTCAAAGCGAAAGAGCACATCAAAGACGTCGACATAATAGGGGATTTGAACAACACCGTCAGTGTTAACTTCGACGTTAGTAATTCTAGTGAAACAAGTGATATTAGTGGTAGTGAATTGAGTGATATGGAGAGAATCGTGGAAGGTCAAGAGATGGGTGTGCATAAGATTGATTTGGAGGCGTTCGGGAGGCAACTGAAGTTGGTGCTGAAGAAACAGGAGGGCTTGGTGAAGAAAGATGGCCTGAAGTTGTTCAAGGCGCTGCAGAACGACTCTCTGCCCCATGGTGTGGACTACGAAGAAGTTATTACGGTAAGTTTGTTGTTAGTTAAGGACTAACATTGAAATGTATTCAAGCAAAGGTAGGGAGATGGTCGCTATAGTAACTAGTTTAAAAGAATTACTTGGTGGTTAATTATACGTAAAAAATATTTAATCGTTTTCACTGTTAGCTGTTTCTTTAAATTTTGCAGCAAATATTTCAAAGGAAATACAGAAATGCTTATTAAGTCACAAATTCGTTACACTAAGTTTTTTGGATACAACTCTATTAATAACTTATTGATAGGAATTAATAAAAGATTACTACCAACAATTTAATTTGCGGAAATATTAAAAGTATTAAAAACGACACGACAGTTCTAATCGATTCATAAGTTCTCACGACATAATCGATTCACCCATATACCGTTTGTATCGAGTGAAAAGGGAAAACTCAATGCCGTTCGGAAATGGCCACACAATGCGGAGAAGTGACAACTCTAATTACGCGTCAGTAGCACTGATCAACAGAAGAGTAGGGTTGTGAGAGATACAAATGTTGTTAACTTAAATTGAATTTATAATATGAGTAGTGATGTGATGTTGAAAATTTGGAACGTTGAGCACTGGAATATAACAAATTCAAAAATCATTTATCGATGCACTGCATGCTCGCACTTTGGGCTATCAAATTCAAATAATTTATTTTGTTGAGGCCTACGAGGGCACTTACAAATTGTCATTTTTACATATTTTCTTTAAGTCTACAACCGGATCGGAACGCGACCTTGACTGAGAGGATCTTGTAAGAAACTCAGCGGGCTTGTCTTTCACGTATGTGGTTCTTAAAAATACTTCCTAACCATTTTTAAGATGTAAAACCGACATCCTTAAGACTGACGTACTTATTTTATTATTGACGTAACTGCTTTGAAGGGCTCAGGGTGTGTCAACGTCTTAAGTCCCGATTTAAGTTTGACATTTTCATGTCTCTTTCCTATACTTATCCCACCCAGAACATACTTCGCTTAATCAAACTCCCAGAATAATCAAATAGGTTCTTTAAAATAACTCACAAAGTGTGCTGTCGTTTTCTATCCATCATATTAATCATAGGAAGTCTTGTTCTAATTAAATGGCAGCCCTACATAAAAACATCCGATTGTTCTGATGCGCGTCTCGCGCAAAAACGCTTGAGCGCCTGTTCGCGAGCGGGTGAAAGCGCTCTTCCCACGAACAGCTCTTATCTAACCGTGAAGTCGGGTAGAGACATCTGCCATGTGCCAGGGGCCCAACTCTGTTAACCGTTGTAGCGCGATACGTCAAAAGTGACGTATCGCGTAAATGAATAGACGTAGGTTTTGACAGTGTTTCTGTGAATTTATTTCACTATCTATTGCTTTTTCCCATCCTTCTTCTTTTCATATTGCTTCAGTGAATTATTACGGATCATTTCCAATAAAGAAGCAGTAGGTATGCTACGCTGGCATCACAAAGTCCGTCATGACTTTCGTTTTCTATTTCATAATCTTGTAAAAGGTCGTTTTTTAAAACTAAGCCAGATGGAAGAAAGAAAGCTTTCTTTCTTCCAGATTTGGAATAGGAAAACTGACAAAACTGACGTATTCATTTATGCGATACGTCAGTTTTGACGTATTGCTAGTAGAGCGACAGTCGTTAACAGAGTTCAGGCCCAGACCTGATGGCTTCCATGCTTCCATGTTTGAAATGAAAATTAAACAGCCAAATATAATTTCAAACTGTTTGAGATTTCGGTATCTTTTTCGTATCTGCCAGTGCCATCTCCTATTCAATATTGTTTTATTTGAGGGTCAAAAATAAAAAAATATACCTACCTAGTAGTACTCTTACATTCTTGTGTTTGCGGTTACCAGATTCAAAACTATTAGAACTCATAGTTTACCTACATCAATTAAATGTGGACCCGATAACACAACTTATGCAATATTTACCAAAAATTATTCACTGTTTACCATAAAAGAGTAACAATAAATTTTAGTTAAATTTATCTCGAGATCTGCGTACAAAAGCAATCTAATTTGAACCTGTCGGCCTTGGGATGTAACGAAACTCGCAACGCCCTGAATTGAATCATTTACTAAAGTTTCGTTCTATGTAACAATATGTAGATTAATATACCTATGTAATATGCGGTTTATTATGTAATACTTACTTATCTATACAAATAAATAAAGTAGCGCAGTGTCTGTTTGTCTTCTCAAAATAACAGAAAAACATTTTTTTTCTGTCTGTTTGTAGCGGTTGTACGGCAAGACCGATGTTGACGGGACTCTCGCTGGCAGATAGCTGATATTTTAAGGAGTAACTTAGGCTACTTTTATTTTATCAAAGTAACGCGCGGGCGGAGCCGCGGGCAATAGTTGTTTTTATTAAATTGAGTAATAATGTGGACATAATTATTAACTAGTCTATTAGGTACTGATGTCCATAACAGTGTAGATTTATGGTGCAGAGCAGCATTTGCGAAACACATTGGATATTGAAATAAAACTATTTTTACGGATTAATAAACGCGATATAATCCGTAAAAATGGTTTTATTTCAATGTGTAGTATTCGCGTAAATATAAGAAATCAATATGTTAACACATTGGATGTTAGAATTATTGGATTTACACTCATTTCTCAAGGATAAGTGGTTGAACTTTTGCCGCCCTTAGCTTTAGAATCACCAGTTACTAGATTATTTTTACAAACTTATTATAATTATGCAATTGCAAAGGTCTATGTGTTTCAAGTTCTAGTTTCCGAGCTAAAACGTTTTGATACTTATGTAAATATATGCAAACAGAAATTGAAATTGGTGTCAAAACGTAGGTACTAAAACACGGCGTTGTACTAGATGTGGACCAATAACTTGGCTCACCTTGATCCGACGCACGATTTGCTTTGACAAAATGCGTTCGTTACATAATTGTATCAAACTCAAAATTGTCTCTATTCACGTAAGCCAACAAAGCATTTATGAATAGTCAGAATCTACCACCGGTTCGGAATGCCACTTCCACTGAGAAGATCCGGCAAGAAACTCAATGGTTACTCTTTCAATGAATTAATAAATGAATGGTGAATGAATATAGGATGGTGTCGATAGTGTTTTAGTACACAACTTAAACTGAATGTTTCCCTCCCTTATTAGGGATATTCAATAAACATCGATTTTTGTTTTTAATACGATACATCGAATCGATCCGATGTTTTGACAAACTGTTGATTCACTCGATGTATCGATGTATTTTCATAAAATATCGAATACCAGTGGATTTAATGAAAACTCAGTTTGATCTCTAAATCATTCTCATTCATGGTTTAAATTTTTTTATAAACAATATTTGAATCAGTGATGGTTCCATGTGTGGGATGCCCGTACTAATTTGTTTGATAGGGGTTGGATAGGGCTGATAGAAATACTGATATAGCTGATAAACGTTGTTATAATATTTTAAAACTGACATTAAACGTAAGTAATGGGAGTGAATTTAATGAGGCGTGAGAACGTGCGGTTTGCTTGATGACTGATGATGAACTGATTTTGGTTGCAATACAATTTGCGTAAATGTGAACATTTGGACCCAAGTGTGATTGCTGTTTCGGCAAATGTACGTGCATGCTCGTACACCATGAAAAGTTGTATTTTCTTAGTTATATGCTTAGATTTCTTGAACATTCAGCATCCTTGAAAACACGCGATACATGTGCAGACATAAACAGTGTTGGTGTAGGGGTGGTATATATATACAAATTGATGTTTGCATGGAGTGTCAGAGGGCTGACTAGGTGAGGGCGCTGTGTTGTAATGTAATGTTAGAAAAAGTACTCGATTTTCAGTAAACATCGATGTTTGTAACCGATACTTCGGAAGACATCGATACCCACTTCCGATATATCGCAACGAAAAAAACATCGATGTTTTTTCGAAGTGGACACCCCTATCCCTTATTAACGTTTGAGCGGGACAGATATAGGTACATTTCATATACGGGAAGCCTCAACTGTGGTAGTATCACCCGCTCATAGATCGGCGTAAAGTAAGTAGATTGTTCGATGCATTTTATTCGATGAGTGAGCGAGCCGGAAGCCTATCTCCCCTTCCCTTGCTCACCCTTTGTCCCGCTACGATACTGGTCGGCGACGTGCAAGCGATGCATTTAGTATTGCAAGCATCTATAGGCTACGGTAACTGCTTAATATCAAGTGGGTCTTACGATTATTTTCCTACTCTATTATATGAAAAAATATGCGAAAATATAGTTTTTTTACATTTATTAATTAATATATTACAATGTTTATGTCGACTTGAGCCTGGAACGCTAGACCTAATTAATACATATCACATGCTCCGTCCGCAATAACATAAATATTGCAAGAAAAAATAGTAAAATTCGCGTAACAATATTTTAAATTAGTTTTATGATATTTTACGACTCTAGTGTCACACAAGATCTATTAATATTATTTGGTCATTGGTTCAGAGACCTCCAATCGAAACACGGTACGTATAAATGTAATTTGAATAATATTGATATGATTTTATTGTAAAACTAGCTGTGCCCCCCGACTTCGTCCGCGTAGTATTTAACGTAACAAAAATTTCGGGATTATCGGGATAAAAAGTATCGTATATGTTAATCCCGGTTATAAACTATCTGTGTTCCAATCCAAATTTCATCCAAATCCGTTCAGTAGTTTTTGCGTGAAGGAGTAACAAACATACATACATCCACACTCACAAACTTTCACATTTATAATATTAGTAGGATGCACAACTAACAATTGTTTTTTGGACTAACAACGCCTGTTTTTGTATCTAGTAACTACGCAAGGCGTTAATAGCCTATTGGTTAGAGGGGCCGCCCTTGTAGCTGAGAGGTTCCGGGTTCGATCCCCATTCTGGCCATTAAACTATTTGACGTGAGCCGACTCCTAACACAAGCAGTAGCTTAGCTGGCGAGGTTACCGGGAATACTAGTAATGTGATAAACTCACATTGCGTGTAGGAAATATTTCTTAAGTAAAAACGACCGCTTGGCGCAGTGGTTGCGGGTTCGATTCCCGTCAGGGTAAATTTCGGAAATGGCCTTTTCGTAATTTGCCCTGGTCTGGGTGTCACTGGGATCGCCTCCAGTCCATTGTACGGTACCCATAGTACAAGCGTTGCTAAGTTTGGGACCATACAGTTGGTGTGTTCGTCTGGCGATATAAAGAAGAAAAAAAGTTACTAAAGAAAAATGCAATTTACGTTCCTCACAATATGCAATAGTATAATCTCTTACGGAACGAATATCCGACAGAAATAAGCTAAACCGCGAATATTAGAAAATTTGTGCCGATTTTCATATGTTTTTCAATGAGAATATTCATTGTTTTAGGTTGTCTTTCGGCTCCTATCTGTCAGCGCCATTATGAAAACGCGGATTTTGCGTCCCAAATGAGGTTATCAAGTTACATTGACGTTTTGGCAATGCGAATGCAAATGAAATGCATTATACGATAAGCTATTGACTTCGTGCGATTTATTACTCAATAATTGAGAGAATATTTATAGATATGAACCTGCTCTACTAGACTTCGTGGGTTTCTTTCCAGTAGCAGTAGATACCTACACCTACCATTAACAAATAGATACCTATACGACGTTTGAACAATCTCTAGCAGGGCGGATTTAGAAGCAGGCTGTGAAGGCTTAATGCTAGGGCGGCAAATTTTGTATAAAATAAAAAATCCCAAGAAATTTTTAGACTTTCATTAAATTTACATTATTATAAAGGTTTACAATAAACCATCTTGTTTGTCGTAAATGATTAAACTGATGAGTTAGGGCGAAAACAGCAGTTTATAAGTGATAAGTACAACGTATTTATTTAAATATTAAAATCGTACCAGAACACAGCAGGTTGACAATCAAATGCAACATGACAGTTAGTACCCATAGTATTTTGGTTTTCCGTTTAGCTATAAAAACTTCTTGGTTTGCATATAGTTACAACACTAGCTCAGAAATACAACCAAACACAATATCTTGTGCAATTTTAGCCAAATAGTCGGATTGAAAAAATAATCTAGGTACATACAATTGTAGCGGTAAGGGCGGTATAAATCTAACAGCCCACACTTGGGTAATACGTAAATCCGCATCTGATTTGTCGGTAAATGAAGCTTAATAACACGTGATCATACTCCAGCTGGCTATAGGTATAACTATGAGTATTTCCACAAATTTGCCGTATAAAATTACCATTTTATCTTCACCTGTTTAACATATAGACACATAAAATTTTATTTATAAACACCTGTAGCGTCCTTTCATCACGTGTTCGACACGTATGGCTCTCGCGATCTTTCGACGGAAACATAACACAGTTTATCATTTAGCAGAATATTTAAAGGCTTGTACACATTAGTTGATCGAATATCGCCAGACTGACTCACCAACTGTATGGTACCATGCTAAGCGAAGATTGTACTATGGGTACTGTACAATGGACTGGGGCGATCCCAGTGGCACCCAGAACTGAGCAAATTACGAAAAGGCCATTTACAAAATTTGCCCCGACGGGAATTGAACTCGCAACCACCCGGTGCAGTGAACCGACCGGCCTATGATCAAACCACTGCGCCAAGCGGTCGTCAAGCTAATTTAGGCAGTTAGATTTTTGTTTTCATTCATTGCACAATACTCAGTGATATTGTGTACACATGTCCCACGCGTTAAACGACGATTTTCAATTCAAAATTTTACATCTCACTCTCGGATTCACGCGTGATTTATGAGTTTATCGTTACAGAATTGCACTTCTGATCAAAAACGGCTCACTACACGGGTACATTTCAAAAACTTTTAAATATCGAAGTTGCACTTAGATATTTGAGCATAATAAAATGAAATTGAAATCAGGATTAGGTTATCATCCTACTCATATTATAAATGCGAATGTTTGTGAGTGTGGATGTATGTTTGTTACACTTCCAGGCAAAAACTTTTGAACGGATTGAGATAAAATTTGGAACACAGATAGTTTATAACCGGGATTAACACATAGGATACTTTTTATACCGATAATCCCGAAATTTTTGTTAAGTTAAATACTACGCGGACGAAGTCGCGGCCATAAACTAGTTTTATTATAAATACTTACATGACGTCGCTTAACCATATCCCTTGCAAATCGATCAACATTGCAACCATGATGCAATTATATAAATTATGTTAATTACCTAGCGAATTGTACTTATATGACGGATTGTCGGCCAGTGCGTCCGCTACCTTAGGCCATGAAGCCTATGAAATCGTGTTATTTTTTTGCTAATAAGACAATTACCACGAACTTAACTAATTAATGAGAAAATTTAATTTACTAGTATGCAAATGTGTTTAATAAAAACTCATAAAACCAATAATGGGGTCGTTCAAATCATTTGATGTGTACTCCTAATTAAATTTTATGCGACGATATTCGTGTGATATTTTATTTTCACTCGTATTTTATTGCTTTAAAACACGTGTTTAGGCCCGGTAATAATAAATCGATCTCAAGCCTGATAGCCGTCTTAAATACACTTTTCAACCGACTTCAAAAACGAGGAGGTTATCAATTCGTGTGTGTATGTTTCTTTTGACGTGTCATTTCGTACTGGCATGACATAAGAATGACATATCCAAGATGACTCCCAGACTTGCAATCGGTTTTTTTATACGGGCATTCGTTTTTTAAGTAGTTTTTTTTTTCGTTCTGGCTTTGTTTTAAGCATTCAGCCAGTGTCATGTAAAATAATATTTTAAGGTTTTATTTATGCATCGAGGACCTGAAAGTCCTACATTGTATAACTATTAAAACTATCACAAGTAGAGTACAAACCACGATTCCGTTTGTGGGTGGCCAGGTAACACTATAAATTATTATTAATGAATCATTTTATACGTATACAACGTGCTACATAAAACACATGTTGGCAATAAATAGACGGATTTATTAATATAATACTTATGCCCTTGCAAAAATTTGAAAGTCAAATGTGACAACATGAAATAGATATACTCAAATGTTCTGCAATGATACTGACACAAACATAAACGCTCGCGATTACGTTTCAAACGCTCCGCTTTTGACGTTTTGCTGACACGAGCTTCACGATTTCTACTGACATTGATATGGTATGGTGCGTTTGAAACGTAATCGTGAGCGTTTGCTTTTCTATTAGGATTTGAGTAGCTAGCATAGCTATGTATCAACATACTTAGTTATATAGGGCAGACTAAGGGAAGCTAAGGGTTAGGCTATCAGCTTCGGAATTCAGCTATAAATATCGCCAGACTGTCACACCAGCTGTATGGTCCCAAGCTAGGCAATGCTTGTAGTATGGGTACCGTACGATGGACTGGGGGCGATCTCAGTGACACCTAGGCCGGGGCAAATTACGAAAAGGCCATTTCCGATATTTGCCCTAACGGGAATCGAACCATAACCCACCCGGTGCAGTGGCCTACGCTCCAAACACTCCGCCATGAGGTCGTCAAGCTATGACAGCACTTTACGACAATCTTCCGTGAAAGGATGCTACTACCAGAGTTAATAACATCTGAAACTTCGACATTGGGTACAGATAGAAAATTATACATTTGGTACTGCCGCCACGCTCGTTATGGTCATATAACTGATTTGTTATTTAAAATATCTACATCTCGTTATAATAATCAGCTTGTTATTATTCAAAGAGGGTGAAGAACGTGATTTGAGCGATCGCCTATTCGGTTATTTGCATATACAATGGTCGATTTCATTGGTCTGTGTGTTGTACAGAATATAAAGTGACAAAAGATATTTTTCGTTTATTATTTTTACTACGGCCTTTTCGCGTCGTCTACCTAGTACCTACTAGTGTTTAACCAAAAAAAAAACGACGCAAATTTTTAAATGGCATCTCTAAAGTGTACTTAAGATTGGTATCAGACTTGAGATCGATTTATCAAGGCCAGCCTAATTGTTGAGGTTTTTGTACGATACAGACTTCTAAATACTTTAAAGTAAGTTTTTTGAAGCGAAGCTTCTATACGGACGTTCAGAGCGCTCGCCGCGCGGCCACTCTATCCGTGCTAAGCGTCAGTAGCGTTACGTGATGACGTCAGCTGCGTTACACGATATATATATAGGTATACAGAGTGGCAGCTGCGGCGCCCTACGCTTTATACTATAAAGCATCGGTTTTTTCGGTCATCCCTAGACGGCACTATTTATTATACAATAAAGTCTGCAAACATGCGTACAATTTGCGTAACGGTAATCAGTTCAAATAGCCTATACTTAGATGCTTGCAATAACAAGTTGTCCTGAAGGGGAGTGGGACAGAGGAAGGGGAAGAGAGGGGGCTTGTTCTTCCGGCTCTCTCAGTCATCGTACGAAACACAGCTACGCCGGTCCAGCCAGCCCTATGTATGAGCTATAGTCAATTAGCTACAGTGTAGCTCTACCACCGAGAGTTAGGTATAAGCGACAGAGCTATGCGACGTGTACATATGCGACGCCCAAAGACGGGATGGGTCGCTAGTATTTACAAGAATGTTATATAATATAATCTCTTAATAAAAAAACGTAATTTAACATTCAAATATGTCAAATGGTGGACTAATGATTATTTATCATAGTCCGTTTATAGCGGTGCGTCGTTTTGGCACGAGCCGTGATCGTATTTTTAGTCAATAACTATTAATTAATTTAATGTCATGTTTTATTGGTGATGTGTGACGCGTTTTAGTTGACTAGCTAGCAGTTTTAACTAAAGAAACGTTCGAAGTTTTTAACTGTAACTATTTCCGCAGCTTTGCTAGCGTGAGTTTTATTTTCTGGCTGTCGACAATAGCGCCATCTACCGCGTCCAAACCACTACCGAACCATCCAGGTGAAATAACCATACGTACAAAAAAAATACATTAAGAAGATGAACTGCACATAGCTTTGCAAAAACAAACCAACCCATATATAAAAATCATCTAAAAAATGTTATAACTAAGTATTGATAGGCCTTGCGCACTCCGAACATTAGGTAGGAAGTTACAGCCCCTCTAGCCAAGTGTCTTCGTCTACAAGCGTTTCTACAAAACGCTACGCTTCAATGTATGGAAATGACATTACAAGTCGATAAGTAGATCACGTGACTTATGTCATTGCCATACATGAAGCGTAGCGATTTGTAGAAACGAATGTAGACGAAGACACTTGGCTAGAGGGGCAGGAACATAGGCGGCTTCGCCTTGGTGGACCCGCTCTATAAGCTTTAGCGTGTCAAAAAGATAAGTGTTACGCGATAGAAAGAGATACCATTGTAGGTACTTAAATATAATTTTACGCATGCAATGCTCTGCGTTCTAAATTGCACTGTAATGCGTCGTAGCAAGTCGCAATTTATTTATGTAATTGCCAGTTCGTAAAGCGTCATCTGTTTGTGGAACTATTTATTATTATCTTTGGTAATGACGAAGGAAAAATACATTAAATGAGTTTTCGTTTTTTTTGTCCTTATCATAGTTGTGTTCACCACATCTTGATTTTGTTCTTCCACGTTATTTGACTCATGTTTACAGCAAAAAAGGGTAATCCCATAAAGATCTGCATTCTTGTGCATCAAATTGCATTGTACTCATGTTAAAGTCTATTAATCCGACATATTTGGGCATATTGTTCGTGCGTGGGTGAATAGGTGGCTTTAAAACGGTCAGTGACATCAATGTTTATCTAGATTTTGTTAAGTATACTTACTTACCCATGTACAAATCGAAATTGCATTCTTTAGTCATCACTTCTTATCCATTGAGGCCCATTTAACAAAAAATGTGTGTCAGGAACGAAGTTTTCTATTAAAGTGTCTGCAAGTGCATGCACAAATTTTAAGATTTTTATGTCGCTTAATTCAGTCACTTGAACACCTCACGCCATCTAGTTGATTCTTAGATAACTTTTTCGCAGTGGACGTTACAAAGTTCCGTATAACGCTTTTGAGGTGTGACGATTTCGGCCATTTAACTCCTACCACAAGCCGCGTAAAGGTACTTAATCCAAAAAATAATAGGTGAGGCATATTCAGCTGTGACACTGACAACCATATAAATATCACAGTACCTAATCACTCAATAGAAGAATAAATGAATAGAAGAAGAAGACCTAATCACTAGATCTAGAATGTAATTACGTATAGGTATCTGCAATCTTAGGTAGGTACAGAGAGCTATTATTTACATTCCCCAAGAACACGTGATTATGTGTTGGAAAACACATAAATCATATTGTTTTTGTAAATAGGATGTTTCTGCTGTTTGTACAATGTATCCTTTACCTATTTAAATTTATTACGCAGGTACTCAGTAGGTATCTATTCAAATCAACAAGTAGTGTTATGTAAGTAAGTACATACGGATGTAAGTAGTTTAAAACCATCAGCAGCTGATGATCATAAATAATCAAAAACCGTAAATAATCAAAAACCGGCACATACGTGTCGAGCCACGCAAATTTTCGGGTTCCGTTGTCTTTTGAACAAAAAAAGTTTTTTTATGGTAAGCTTTCTGCGTGGTCATGAAAAATCATTAGGAGTAGGACTACTACTATGTCATACCGACAGTCATTAAAACCCATTGTTGCAAAGTTTTAAGAGTTTTCACGACCCATTGATATTCCCCATGAAGATATCAAACTAGAAACCTGTAGAAGTTGGCACTGTGTCAGACTGGGACGAATGGATGGACGGACAGACGTACGGACTGGATGTTTTTTTTTTTTTTTTTTTTTTTTTTATTGCGGTATAGGCAAGTATTTGACCACAATCTCACCTGATGTTAAGTGACGATGTGGTCTACGGTGGTGCATACTTGCCTAGAAGGTACCTGTTCACTCTCGACTTGAAAACATCCAGGTTATAGTCAACCGGGAACAAAGACGCCGGCAAGGTATTCCATTCCTTGGCAGTTCGCACAATAAAAGTGGAAGCGAAACGCTTGGTACGAACTGAAGGATGATCTTATAAGGGTTCCACGATACCCGAAAAATAAATGAGCGAAAAAAACAACATCATCATTTTATAGATATACTATTTTGACACAAAGCGAAGCTGTATATCATCTCCGTGACTATGCAGATGGCTTTCGTCTTAATAGACATTACTTAAATACACACGATATGAGATCTTGTCGCATTCGTTACGACATTGCATTCTTTATGCGTCTGTGTCGGCCGCGGTCGTGCGGCGATATCAATCGGCTGTATGGTGATGACTGCGGAAGCGCATATCTTTATTATTATTTATTTTAATTGCTTTTCCTCAAGGTTTGAGTGTTGTTGAAGAATACATGAAAGATTCCATGAGGTATTCACTTTTAAGGACTGCTCCAACGACATTATAAGAACCTAAAGTGTCGCTCTCAGACTTGAGATTGATTTATAAATACGAGCCAAAATATGCATCATATTTGACAGACAAGCTAGAGATTTTTTTTGCGGGTCAGCCTCCCTAGCCAAAAGGATTGTTACACGCATTTCTACAGACGCTTCAACGTGCGGGAATGACATAAGTCATGTCACGAATCTACTTGTCAAATTTAAAATACAAATTCAAATTAGTTTGATTCCCGCCGGGCAATTTTCGTAAATGGCCTTTTCGTAATTTTCCCTGGTCTGGGTGTCACTGGGATCGCCCCGAGTCAAGCGTTGCTTAGTTTGGGACCATACAGTTGGCTTGCCAGTCTGGCGATATTATTTCAGCGTGACGATTTGTAGAAACGCTTCTAGGATATCATCTTCTCTTTAGAAGGGCTGTTCGTTGGGACTTTGGAAATTTAGAAAGTTCGGCCCACTGCTCAAATGTTAGCAGTAGCTCATGATGAAGAAATTCTCGCTCTAGCGGGCAAATTATAACTCAGTTGAAACTGGTGCTAATTCAATAATAAAACTATGACCATTGTCCTTAATGTCATTGTTTGGCCGTGTGTTTTACAACAGAAGTATTTATGTGTCTTATTCTTATTTATTACCCAAATATTTATGTATTTTTTATATTAATTGCCTCAAGTGTGCGCTGTAATTACCTACCGCAGGCATATTTTAATCGCAAATATAAAATATAATTGATGTTTTAATGGCAATAAGTCAATGAAACTCTTCCTGTTTTTGCATTTTTAAGACCCGTATCGGATGAGATTGAGTTGAGTACGCTCAATGTCAAACTTCTTCCTCATCATGTCCTTACAATACACCTCAAAACGTAGGTTGTTCACTGAAGTAGGTACCTGTATATAATATACATGGTTATATAAGCAAATACCTACATCACGCCCTACCTCCTCGCGGGCATTCGAATCACGATTCGCGTAATTCCCACGATGTATCACGTTTGCAACAGGATTTTGTCAATGTAATGTGGTTTTTCTTACGAATCATCGTAACCACTTGCTTTGTTTAATTAGGATTGGAATTTGGAGGTGACTGGATGACTCGAGTGATGAGATTTGAGGTTCAAATACTTCCAACTTAGAAATGATTCGGTCTGATGTCGTTATTGTCATAAAAATAAATTTATAAATAAATATCGCCAGACGAACACACCAACTTTAAGTACCCAAAGTAATCAACGCTTGTAAGTACTATATGGGTGTCGTACAATGGACTGGGGGCGATCCCAGTGACACCCAGGCCAAGGTAAATTACGAAAAGGCCATTTCCGAAATCGACTCTGACGGGAATTGAACCCGCAACCGCCGAAATCATTCCGCCAAGAGCCGTAAAAAACTGCCTAATAAATACTTAGATACGGATACAATGGAATAGAAGTGTACCCATGACCAACTAGCTAAATTGTTTCACTTCTCATACGTGCAGTAATGCTATAAATTATAATTTTCTTTTATTTACAGGAAAATGAGGAGGAACTCGGCGACCTGTACCAAGATGAAGAGAATGGCGCCGCACTTCTTATTAGGAGGCATCCCACACACGGAAAATTAGTTGTGGTAAGTTTTTAAAATACGTCATAGTTGTACCTAAGTTCCTATTTTTTATTATATTTTCATGCACCTTTAAGTTCGGGAAAATCTGTGAATTACTTATTACAAAAGTGGCAGTTCTGTGTCGTCTCCTATACTAGGTGAAACAGAAAGGGTAACTATATTATTTTTTTGCAACTTTACTATGTAAATCTAAAACTATCGGCTTTGTGGGACAGACTTATGAAATCTGTCAACAGCTGTATCCATATAACACCTTTTGTTTTTCAAGTTTCCTCCAAAGCTGATAGTTTTAGAATTACAAAGTTTTGAAAAAAATAGTATACCCTTTCTGTTTCAACCTGTACATATCAGATTCCTTAGCATATATATAGCTGCTCTAACAAAATACAATGTTTTCAGTTATAGTATGGTATAGGTCCCCGTGGATTTAACTAAAGTGCGTACCAAAATATTCGGTTCATTAACATTGACCACATCAAAAAGCAGACAGGATGCGATGTTCTCTGGATTTTGAACACGTACCAATGTCGAACAACGAACCATAAACAAGGTGCAGGGACGTGACCGGCTGGAAATTATCTATGGTATAACCTATTGTTACTATGGACGTAATACTCGTACCGTGAAGAGGATAATTATTATGTCATTTGCATGCGTTTCACTTTAAAGGTTACAATGGATATTTCAGGTTCAGAATTGATATTCGGTTGTTGGAAAAACATTAGATATAAATTTTGAATCGGTTTACTTACCCGAACAACAAATTGCTCGAACTCATTCAAATCGAACGTGTAAACTTCTTGCATTTTCGATATTCGTGGTTCAGCACCATCTATCGAAAAGACACATTTATATTGATAGAACGACATTTAATTAATCAACTTTGATTATAAACTATCGCCAAACCTGTTATGCCAAACTGCCTCGCTTGCAAAATGCGTACCTAGTTATCGAATTTTGGGTCGGAGGCGATCCCAGTAACCCAAACAGAGGCAAATATACAGTTCACAGAAGTATGCAAATCCTTTGATGGCTATCTATAATGCACATCTGAGTGCGTGTGAGAACAGACAATACAACTAGAGTAAGGTCGATTGCTCAACTCCATAGTCGAGCAACGCCTGTGTAGAGGTGAGAATGTGAGATTGTTGACGTTTTTATATATTTATAAACAGTATATGGGTGAATAGACATGTGCGTAGATATATTATATATGCCGGCGGGAGAATTAGTACCTATTCCTCTACAATATTGTTGCTGTTATTCTAAATGAGCAGCACATGGGCACTTATATCATAAGTAGGTACCTACTATTGATTAACGATGCTATAAACCTTTCATCGGTACCTGTATCGTCAGGTTAACGCTTTAACATCGTAAACCGTATTCATTGAAACAATGTAAAAAAATAAAATTATACAGGAAGCGTACATATTTTATATTTTTTTTGTATTTTTTGGAAGCATCGTTTTCCAGGCGTATTCGTCGGGACGGCTACCAGCCAAAGGGTTAGGTTATTCTTTTTAATACAGAATATTTTTTAAAAAAATAGCAAACTTACATTTAAAAAGATATCAGAAAAAAATTGATAGAAGAAGAACTCTTTCGTTTTATTCTCAACTTAACTTAAATACTTTTCTTTCTAGAAAAGTTACAATAGGTAAGGAATGTATGGGTGCCAAATAATGTATTATAATATTTAATAAGTAGGTATGGCAATAAATGTCGGAGGTCCGTTGTTTTCTTTGAGATATTGTTCCAACGACCTCAAATAACAGTGTACAGGTCGTGACCTATGCCGAAAACTCAACTTAAACCAGATTATCGACGCCATTTTGAAATAAATTATCGACTTTATCGGACCCTAACGTGGGACAAATTTTAATAAATATTATTATGTGCAGGCAAATAAAATTATGTAGGCATACTTAGACCCGTATTAATAGATCGATCTTAAATCTTCCGAAATCTTCTTAAAGCTGCCGATGTCAGAACACTATTTCAATTTCAAATACCTACCAACCGCTTCTTGATGGTTACATAGGTACAATCTGAAAATTTAAATTCCTCTTATAAATATTCCTGTTATTATTACAGGACATTTAAATTCATAAATGTCTTGATAATTATCGATTCCTTTTAAAAAAACTTTTTAAAAAAATAACCCGAACTGGTATGGTTTATGGGCGGGTGTAGTTCTTTCAAAGGAGCACTTAAATAATTAGATATTATTTTATTTTCGCCAACAGGAAGGCTCAATCGGTCACGACCTGGTGATCCGTCCGATCCCGGACTCGATGACGTCGGCGGCGCAGGACGACGAAATGTTCATGGACCCCTCCAGCATGCTCGATATGGTCTCCATTGACACCGGCCTGCCGCTCGGTTAGTATGGATGTTTCTCAGACTTGAGTGAAATAAAACCTTGACTAGATACTAAAGTGAGGAACACTCAGCTCTTGTCACCACGGGACTGGGTATTTGCGGGTTTGAAAGAGCATTTACAAAGTCAGCTAAGCTAAAATTATCCTACTAATATTATAAATGTGAAAGTTTGTGAGTGTGGATGTATGTATGTATGTTTGTTACTCCTTCACGCAAAAACTACTGAACGGATTTGGATGAAATTTGGAACACAGATAGTTTATAACCGGGATTAACATATAGGATACTTTAAATCCCGATAATCCCGATTTTTTTTTGTTACGTTAAATACTACGCGGACGAAGTCCATGGGCACAGCTAGTATTGTTATATTTTTTTTAAATAAACCTCGCAGAAATGTCGCTTAATCTAGTGACAAAGTCGCTTAGTTGGCAACAGTGTAAGCGACTTTAACGTGCCTTAGAAATGTATTTCTTGAAATCAATATTTCAGTAAAGAGAAAGAAGGAAGATCAGGAGAGGTTGGCTCGCGCGCTGAATGGAGCACAACACGTCGTTATCAAGCGGGATCCGGCGGGAGAGGTGGACCACTTAAGTGATTATGGTAAGTTACATGTCGGATACTTATAATCGAGTGTCAGTGTCTGAATCGAACTATTTTTACTTTTGCTTGCACAGTAGGTGCCTAACTAATTTTATACTTAGGTGAAGAATCCATTAGAAAAAAAAAGAAAACGAACTAAAACGGTTTGTAAAAAAAAAATCGAGGACTCGGTGATATGTGACAATCCTCAATATTTAAGCCTCTATATTTTATCACTACTTTGCCCGCCCTGTATCTAATAAAATGATGTCATCGTGAAATCATCAATGGCACTAAAGAGAATATAACCACTGCCTTAGATATGGCACTTAAAGACTAGCTGTTTACAATTATTTATCAATTAAATTCAATTATAACCGCCATAAATCAGTTGCAGCGGTAAAATAAATGCAGCCGTTGACATCCAATGGTTGCCATTGTCTAATTTATTACTCGTCAGTTAATTTGTTTGACGGTTCACGTGCACAGGTGGGAGCTGTGTTGTTGTCACGTGCGCGCTGCGCATTCGAATAGTCATCGATTACATTATGGTGATAATCGAGATGGTAATCGATTATGTTAATAGTGCCGGTGCCGCGTGAATGCCATATGTTCCGTGTTATCTGTGGTATATTATCAATTATGTTATATTCGGCAAGCATTTATAAAATTCGCAAACTAGAGAAAAAATAATATTTTGTAATCATAATATCTTAACTTTTAAGTACGTAGGAAAAAAAGGTTGGAAAAAAAACAACCTGTTTATGGAAAATTCATCCATTTTTTAAATTTCAATTTTGAAACCGGTTCGACGGTCTCGAACTAAATCATAAATTCATACTTATTTGATCTGGTTATGATTATAAATCGCTTAGTCAATACAGATGAAGGTCAGAGCGACGACTCATTAATTATTTTGGTTAAGAAAGTACTTAATTTAATATAATTATGAAAAAGTGGGGTATTTCCGAAGACAGATTGAAAATATACCATAAATGATCTTAAATTAGGCAATTTAAATTTTCTTTGATTTGTAAATCAAGTGAGAAAGACAACAAACAATAAGACTCTCTCTCTCTCTTTCAATGTAACGACGTAGACTCTCGTTTGCTGACTTTCCCAGGCAACCTCTTAATTTCCGGCTAAAATCGATCTATAATAAGTATTGTTTTCTTATATTTACGCGAATACTACACATTGAAATAAAACTATTTTTCGGATTTCGAAACGTCGGGAACATAAATTTAATAAACGCGATAAAATCCGAAAAATAGTTTTATTTCAATCTATAATAAGTACTTTTTATTACAATTAAATTGATCTTAAAGGTTGATTAATCAAAAATAAACACCATTTTAAGTTATATTACTTTTAATTATTATTACGTTTACTTTAAATTTCTTAAAAGTCTTTTATTATCTGTAGCCAGGTATCGATAAAGTCTCTACTTTTTTTCAAATATTAGTACCTATTTTATAAGTAGGTATATGTATAGTCACCTGTGTGAGTTTTATCACTATTTACCTAGAGTAGGTAGTGGTTATATTCTCTTTGATTATTAATATAAAAATGCCTCATCAAAAATGATCCTTGTATTTCCCACAGACCAGACCAATTAAGTCAGCCATAAGTAGTTATTTCATCCGCCATTTAATTAACTGGTCACCCATTATTATACCTATTCATAGTATTTATAATGTAAATTAAACATAATATCGCTGTTATTAATAAAATTTAGTTTGGTATAGGTATACGTTATTACTGATAAACGTTTTGATTTAGAGTTTTTGGAAATGAACATGGCTCTACGCGCCTATCTTTAGATCAACGCGCCAATTAGTGGCTAGTTATAAATGGTACAAACTATAATCAAACCACGGTGCTTCATAGCGAGATTTTATATTTTTATGGGTAGGTACTTACTTAAGTACATATTGATATAAGCCGGGATCTTAATGATGACCACTGATAACGATAAGGTTTGACCCTCGAACTCGCAAAGAAAAAAGTCCTCCTCGAAAAGTTAAATTGTTTGTAACCCGCACGACGAAAGAATAGGAGTTGGAACAAAATACAATATCCCTCCGATACAAAGCTGATAGGTATGTTTCTATAGATACCTACATACATATGAAAAATATGGATTTTGAGACGTTTAGTCGACAAAACATAGTCAACATTCACATAATCAACCCAATCAATCATATGCCAGAAATAAATAGGTAATGAAAGCAAAACAGATTTCCTCGTGGCCGACGGCTAATAATGATGTGCACGTGAGAATAGCAAGATATAGGAAACATAAATTTCATAATAACTATGCTGGTCATCCATCTTGCGAATAGTTTTAGGGGCCCGTAATTAGCAATAATAAGAAACCCGAAGAAAATAATCGTAATTTTTTGAGATTAGGTAACAGTAATAATGTCGTTTTATAACTAACAAATTAAGTAGGTACTTAGGTAAGGAAACAGCCATTTTATTTTATGTACATTTTTTTGTACCTTTTTTCCGGTTTTAGCTATGGATGATGTAGTAACCAATCGATCATGTGAAGCCATAGACTTACAAGAAAAAAACCTTTGCATTTTTTTGCGACCTTTACTAATTTTTTTAACGCTTGGAGCTCTAATCTGAGGCTTGGAGAATAGTTTTGGAGGGATTATGAGTTATACAGCCACCTGCAGCTCTCCAGGGAACACGCTGAGCTCTTATTGTCACGGGTGTCAATAGTAACGGGAGCTCAGCTTATACCTACTGGAATTTCGTCGTATAGTGACACTACACATGGCGTATTCGCACGAATATTTGCGTAATTCGGCCAAAACAAAACAAACCTACTTACATGCGTGATAACGGTTAATTTGATTTGTCATGATAACACAAATATTTGTGCAAATATGCCATGTAACGTGCCACCATCAGACATACTGTATAAAGATTTACAACTAAGATCCGGCCTTAAGCGTCTGACGGGGTCCTGGAATTAAACACGTTTTCATTTTATCAGTAACTAGCGGCCCGCCCCGGCTTCGCACGGGTACATTGCGGTTACATTATTCGAGTTTTAGTAAGGATCCCTATTTTTTTTGAAAATATAGCCTATGTCACCCGGGGATAGTGTAGCTTCCCAACAGTGAAAGAATTTTCCAAATCGGTTCAGTAGTTTCGGAGCCTATTCATTACAATCAAACAAACAAAGTTTTCCTCTTTATAATATTAGTATGACAACAGCGTTAATATTAGCATACTAATTAGGGACAATACTTAATAACTCAAATTATTACTGTGAGGTATACAATAAAATCTTAAATCTTATTAATGTTACTATCGACAGGAATAATAATTGAATTTTTCAACAAATGATGATTTTGTATAGAAAATGAGATGTCAACTTATGCACGTATGACGGGAAATGGCGCCATTATCATCGATTTATGCAAGATGGCCGCCGAACGGGTTTAATACAAAATGTCGCCTGCGTTAACGATCAGCGGATAGAAATTTATTGGATGTGATGAAAATAATAATAAGTATGTCTCGTTTGCATTTACATAATGGTATTATTGTCAAAAGCTTACGTGGCACCCTACCATCAAGTTACCTTTATATTACCATACCTACCTACGCCAATATTGAATTAGGTACCTTAACAAACTATTTATATAAGCAGGTAGTAAGTACCTACTTACCTATTAGATGTTAAGTAAAGCCGTCCTAATTCCTTCTTAATGTGGTTTCAAATTATATTTATGTAATATCACCTTAATACCGAACATGAAACAAATCAGTATTAATTGTTCCCGCTAAAAATGTTCTAAAAGCGTTCATAAAATGTCACGTTCACGGTCATAGATTACAAAGTTGAATCTCGTTTTCGCGCTAATAAAAATGTTGCCATACTGCGTCTTGTGGCCGGGGTCATAAGGTCAGACTGTGACGTCACCCATTATTTTAAATTCTATTTAAATGCCGTATTATAAATCGGCGATTCATGAATAATCTACGATAGCTATGGAAAAACCGGCAAGCGAGTCTCCGCCGACAGCGACAGCCTATTTAATGTGGTCACAGGCCTCTAAACAGGTGCAAGTTTTGACTTGTCCATGACAACACAGACGTGATATTTCGATTCTTAATCGAGATTCTAATCGATAGGTATCGTTTCGATTGTTCTCTGACCAGGATCTGTTGGTTTTGGATACAATTCACCTAACCTTTTTTGTTTACAAGAAAAAATACGGTTAAGTAGGTAACTTTTTTGTTGGCTTGGACAATTATATAAATGAGTTGATAGATATCTTTGTAGTACCTACCAATCTATGTAAAATAATTTGAAGGTGAATGTTAAGGATTATAACAAAAACAGCGTTAATAATTTGAACTACCTAACCACGTACAGACAAAGCTACGCCAATAGACAATAACAGAGGTTATACTTAAGTACACCTGTTTTTTGTTATGTAGGTACACTGTAGATACATACCTAATTAATATAGTATTATAAATATATATAATATATGTTAAAGCACGCGTCTTGCGGGCACCAGGTCTTGGGTTCAGACCCCGGCTCGCACCTCTGGATTTTTCGAAATCTATGTTCGAATCATAATTTCTATATGATTATCACTAGCTTACGGTGAAAGAAAACATCGTGAGGAAACCTGCATGTCTTAGAAGACCAATTTTCGAAAGACATGTGAAATCCGTCAACCCGCACTGGGCCAGTGTGGTAGATTATGGCCTGAATCCCCCTTGTAGTGACGGGAGGCCCGTGCCCAGGAGTGGGACGTCAAAAGGGCTAAATTATTATTTTATGATTATCTAGTTATAGTATTCGTTGCGGGCACCAAAGGCTAAGTTAACAATTGAAAGAACTTAATAATAACAAATTAAGCACAGAAGATTAAAAAACGTGAGCAAATGAGATGAGTTTGTTTTTTTTTTCTTTACTGTCGGCAACTCTAGTGTCGGCTTTATCAGACCACTTAAAGTGCTAATGGAGACGTAGGTACCTACCTACACGGACTGGCTCGGCCAGGATAGGACCACCCTCTCACAGAAGATCGGCGTGTAATAGTCATTATAGCTGCGTTTAGTATGATGAGTGAGAGAGTCGGAAGCACAACCTCTCTTCACTCCCGCTCCCACTATCCCTATCCCTTAAGGTCGGTAACGTGGGAGCAAAACCTTTCGTAATGCAAATAATTATAGGCTAGGTTAACTCCTTAACATCAGGCAGCCCGTTCGCTTGTTTGCAGACTATGTTCTATAAAAAATATAAAATTATAAATATACAGGTTGAAAAATTGTATACTTTTTTTCAAAACTTAACTTTGTAATTCTAAAACTATCAGCTTTGGAGGAAACTTGAAAAACAAAAGGTGTTAAAGGGATACAGCTGTTGACATATTTCACAAGTATACAAAACCTTAAGTATTTCAACTGTCCCACAAAGTCTATAGTTTTAGATGTACAAAGTAAAGTTGCAAAAAAATTAGTATACCCTTTTCACCTTGTATATGGCGTCCATAAGTCCAGTAGCAATCTCAATCAATACTGAGCCGTATGGCCACAGCAATACAATCTAAAGTGTGCTGCACTTAGTGCGTACATCAATTGAATTTTTTTTTTTTTTTAAATCAATTGAATATAGATAGGTATACCTCCAACTATTTCTAGATGTCTGACGGAAAGTCTACACGTAGTGACACAAATGAGAATACCTATAAATAACTTGTTCAACCTAATTTACGAGCTATCGTTCATGTATCGATATTTAGTGGTGAACCAATATCTATTCAAATTTGTCGAATTAGCATTTTAAATTGAATCTTACATAAAAACAGGAAAAAAGTCAAGTAAATTAATGGTGGCCATGTGTTCTGTTCAGAAATAATAATCTTGGCTGGAGCGCTGTTTTCTTTTTTTTCCTTTTAGTATAAATGTCACCAGACGAAAGTAGTACCTATCTCCAATATATTAAGGTATATATAGGCTTCCTATACAGCTTGATATGTCCCTATAGTAAAGTCATCTGCATAATTTTCAGACCACCGAAATGTATTTGCGGCGTAACACTTAAAATTTACAGGAAATGTATAATGTTTACAAAATAATTTTTAACCTCCCTATTTTAATACCTTGCAATATAATAAAAAATACAGCTTTTCTCTATGTCTTTGTTTGCCTCGCGAATTGTACTTGCGCGAGTCAGAAATTCAACATGTACGCCATCTTTTGGCAGGAACTAGCATTCAAAGCTGTTAGTTACAAATTTAGCCAAAAGCGAGCGGCGTATTATGCGTTTCTAAGTTGCATATCCATTTAGGATCCCTCCATATCTATGTTTTTTGGTATTAAACTATTGTAGTTATAATTAACAACTAACTTTATCAGATTATCTATAATAAACAGTAGGTTACTATTATTCCATGCCTCTGTCCGGGTGAAGTTGTTATGGCCACTCTGGCCAACAACATATAGTCAATTCAAAAAAAAAAAAAAAAAAAAAAAAAAAAAAATGCAGAACCGACCTACGCCCAAAATTTGATTCAAATCCGTTTATGTGTGGTTCTTGGTCCTTTAAATTTACATATTAAATTGGATTTCTTCTCGTTTTTCCAGCATTCATGGAGCCAGACCACATCGGCAAGAGGTATAGGCGGAAACGGTCCACAGATTCACACAGCAGACGGAAACGGGAAGCGCCATACGTCATCTACCCAGAGATTCTCGTCATTGTCGATTACGATGGCTATAGGTAAGATTTTATTACCCACTAGCTGTGCCCGCGACTTCGTCCGCGTGTAATTTAACTTAACAAAAATTTCGGGATTATTCATCCCCTATTTTATACCCTTGGGGGTAGAATTAATCAAAATCCTTTCTTAGCCTGATGCCTACGCCATAACATCTACCTGCATGCCAAATTTCAGCTCGATCCGTCCAGTGGTTTGGGCTGTGCGTTGATAGATCACTATGTCAGTCAGTCACCTTTGAGTTATACATATATATATATAGATTTACCTGCATCGCGTAAATATATTTTTCCCATTAGTCAAATAGTTGGGTTGTCTAATAGTAAAAGAGCCCTATTTAAATTAATCTAGTAGCTTTTCCGTGATGCACGAACAAAAACCCGCACTGAGCCAGCCTGAATCCCGCTCAAATTGAGAGGAAAACCGTACAATAGTTATCACTAAGGGATTAAAAATTGGTATTATTTTTAAATTGAATACTTATATTGTTTTCTTATATTTACGCGAATCCTACACATTGAAATAAAACTATCAACGTCGGGAACATAAAAAGTAAATAAACGCGATATAATCCGTAAAATAGTTTTCTTTAATACTTATTTCTTTGTTCAATGAAGCATTTGTGTTTATCCACAGATTACATGGTGGCGACAACGTTCAGATCAAACGTTACTTCGTGTCGTTCTGGAACGGCGTCGATCTGCGGTACAAACTGCTCAAAGGGCCCAGAATACGGATATCCATCGCCGGTATCATTATATCTAGGGTAAGTTGATGAATCAAATCCAACTTTATGTTGATACATTTGAAGTTCAAATCAGGTTGTAATCTGGAGCGACATTTTAAAATTTATAAAAAATGCAGGTAGATTATTTCAGAATAAGTGTATTACCTACCCACAATTTCTAAATATTAATAATTTAATTTTATAAAGAGAATACGACTTTAAAACTATGTCATTAAGGTTGTTTTATGTTAATAAAGAAATACTTGACAGCTACTCTTATAAAACTAAGAATTTGTCATCAGTTTAAAATTGTTCATTTCGTCAGTCTCTATGCAAAGTTCCTCAATTAAATTCTTCTTAGACTTGGGATACCCTTCAAGCACCGCATCCAACATGTCTGAACTGATTCTCTTGCGTTTTCTAGATAAATAGTAAGTAGGTCAATAAAGTAACTACATATAACTATAATTTTTCTGGCACTAATCTACTAAGCCTGAATGACTGCTTAAAGTGGACACAATGATCGCAAATGGAAACTGAATAAGAAAGAAATGAGATTTATAACTAACATGACAAAACCTTTCAAGCGCTAATAACAATGAAACCATTTGTGCAAGCGCTATCATTGTAAATATATTATCATTATTAAACCTTTTTGATGGAATATCCATATACACACCCCTATAAGATTGTGGTGGAGGCCTAAGTACATAAGTATAACTATAATTAAAATGTATTGGCTCACTTACCTATATTCTCTCAAAAGTTTATCATGTTCATCTAATATGATTTTCTTCTCTTCTACACTGAGCACCTCTGTAGAGGTTTTTAGTGTCTCCAATTTCTTCTCCATGCCATCTATTATTTCCCTGATCACCCCTATTTTGGACCTAGCAGACTCGGTTGTTGGTGTAGAGATTAGATTTTTATAATTCAATTCTATTGTTTTCAAATTATTTGTCTTCTCTGCTAGGTCTTGTGTTAGAGTTTTTATTTGGGTGTCATAATCTAAAATATTAAAAAATATTATAGAGTGTTGTTTCTTAAAATATCGTCAAGTCGAGGTTGCGATCTGATCCGATAAAAGGTTTAAAAAAAAAATGGCAATTTGTAAGTGCTCCCATAGGCTTAAACAAAATAAAAGATTCTAGTTTGTTACTGTTTGTTCACATTATCATTTAAAAAAACAAACATTTTAGCATTTGTATAATATCCTAAGGAACTTGCATAATAGACTGGCTCATCATTTTCAAAAGTCACAGGTAGTTAATACCTAGTTATTTAGATTTACCTACATCTGGGTTTTACCATGTGTGTCTATCAACAAATTAGTCTATTTGAATAAATTAATACCTAATTAAATAATTAGGTAGACACACAAGTAGGTATGCATAGTACCTATATTAAAGCCAAACTTGATATAGAATAGGTATTTGTCAACAAGCCTTGTTGAATTTTTTGGTATTTTTTAATAGCAATAATAGTTAATGTAATAAAATGTTAATGTACCTTAAACTAGTCAATCAATAGTGATAATTATCTATAAACATATTACGTAAAAATAAATGAAATCTCTAAACAGTATGGTTCGTTGATAAACATTCTATGAACAAAATAGGTAAGTAAGTAGGTACCTACCTACCTATGGCCTGTAATAGTTTCTTATGTTACCTAAGCCTAATTATGTATAGGAAGGTAGTCCCACTAGTTACGTCTCAAAGTGGGGGTAATTCAGGGTCACAGTTTAATCTACAATACAAATTTTGAAAACGCTACATTATAGAAATTACGTATGGAAAATAGGTACCTAGGTAGATACCTACTCATTTAGATATCTTATGATGACAGAAACAATGATTATACCTTCCACATTACCATCCACCGCGATGTTATCCAACTGTATAGCGGCGTAAACCTTTTGTTTTCCATATAATTTACATTTTATTTTGCCCGCCTCGCTCAGAGCGTCCAAAGCCTTTTGCACTGCAGTCTTTGTATGCGCCCCACGTAAGTTCACTGTAACGTCTGCACATGAATATGGGCGATTTGTGTCCACTAAATATTTCAAAACTGCTTCCGAAGCCATTTTAGTCAGCAGGTAAAACAGTTAACGTAAAGTTCACCAACACAACAAAGCTTTCGAAAAATGCCGCCATTAAACTTGACTGACATTTGCGTTCGTTTAGTAATGTACGTGGTTGATTATTTTATCGATTTAGTAGCCATTTAAATCAATATTCAATAATACGAATCAATATATTTTTAGTGGTAAATTGTATAACGACATGATGTATTGAACAGCATAACGTAAATTTTATCTAGATTACATGAGTATTTAATAGTAAATTTATATATAATTTTTAGTATTTTATGTAATGAATATCAGGTATAGGGAGTTTTTTCAAAATTATTATACTACTTAAGTTACACATTTTATTTTCTTTTTAAGATATATCGAATAACTGGCGTTTATTATAATTATAATCTTGTAAAATTATGTTCGAATATTATTGTATTCTTAATATTTTATATACGTTATTTGCGAACTTATACATAATCAAATATTTGGCTACGTAACTATTATGTTCATATTTTTTCCGTATTTATTAAATACTCAGTGTGTCTTAGGTCCAATAATATACTCATAAATATAATTAAGAAAAGTAGTTAATTATGTATTGGATAGATAAAACCTGATCTGGCTTTTAGTGAAGCCACATTGAATTGATTTGTATAAATTAATAACACCTGCAATATTAATGGGATGTGCGCTGGTTATTTAATTGTTGTAAATAACATGGTGACTATATGGTATAATATGGTGGTAATAATATAACGAAAACAAAAACACAGGACGGCTAGTGAAACAAGTTCTGTTACTAAGTTGCGAAATTGCCAATAAAAATGATCATTCAAGGTTAGGAAAGTTACTTGGAGACACGCGATTATGACCTTTAAACTTTAACCGCAATGTGACTAATAAAAATCTCCTTGAATACATTAATGAGCGTCGCTTCCTCGATAAACACGATGTCGTAATACTGATGATAGAAATTCATGTTTTGTTCAAAACGAAAATATTTCACAGTGCCAAGCACTTCTCTAATTTTATTGAGTCTTTCGAACATTTTATAGGGTTTCTTTCCTGCTTGGTATATTACCAAGGGACAGGGAGGTCGAGGGACACTCTTCTCCTTTTAAAGGGTTGGCATAGAAAATATAGTTGGATATCAAGATTCTTCATGCTATTAGCTCCCCATAAAATGTACATAAAAATATATATTACTGTATACTATGAGAGGAGGCAGAGGTCACTGACACTCTTCTTTTGCTTCATCCACATTTGTACATCTTTTCATGCACTTCCGTCTGTTGTAAGTGCTCCTCAATCTTAAGACTTAATCCTCCTAAATCAACATCAACCAAATAAAATGTTCAATATTGTTTCCAGGGTCGGGATGCGACACCATATCTAGAAAGAAATCGTGTTGGCCGCGATGCCATAGACTCAGCTGCGGCGCTTACCGACATGGGCAAGTATCTGTTCAGAGAACGACGTTTGCCAGTCTACGATATCGCCGTTGCTATCACCAAGTAAGTTGATCTGTAATCAATTTTTAAATAGATAATTGTGTACTTTAATTATTATTTTTATCTATTTTACTTCCCTTCGCATTACCAATAATTTCAATCCTATATGACACGATTGATCTTATTGAATATGAATGTCGTATTTGTCATCTTTAAAAAGACTATCACAACAGCTTTAATAAATAAATATAAAAGTACTATTTCACTGTTGTAAAAAAAACTAAATAAAACCATCCAGTGCCTATTCCGACATTAATTTGGTCACAATTTACAATCATAGACGCATTATTCAAATTTTATATTCACCAAATTCCAAATAAATATTAACTTTATGCAAAGTAGACATTACAGAACATATTTTGTTCCTAAATTATATATTTAACCCCATTTAAAATTGCATGTCAAGTACATATAATTAAATTATTTGGCCATGAACTCGAAATGAAGTCAAAATATCAATAAATAAAATAATAGGTAGTATTTTTATTGATTGATATTTGGACTTACACGTAATTATATTCTACCGGTTCAATATCTACTTATGATATTTTTCTTTATGTCTTGCAACAATCCAAGGACCACACAGGTAAGATCGTAAGTATAACTTTTAGACTTAATTTAGCGCCATTATTAAGTTTTTGTGTTTATGGTATTTTATTAAGCTAAGTACAAGCCGGTGATGGTCAAACATCGTTATGAAGAACCCAAACCTAATTTGACCAACAGGTATGACATGTGCCGACGACGCAAGGGTGGTCGCTGTACAAAAGGCACCGCTGGTAAATTAAACTTTAAAACAACCATGCATTTAAAATGGATTGCAAAGTGGTGTTGAAAAACGGAGCGGTATTAACTGAAGCTTAAGAGTGGAATATTAATTTTGCTTGATTATTTTTTAATTTATGAGGTAAAGGATTTGGTAATGGCGCTGAATATGTTTTACGAAATTTGCATAAAACTACCCATAGTCGCTTGCACAAGACGAAGATTCGAGGTCTACATTGTAATTTTATGTTATAATAAGATAAATGTGATAACTTATCAACATTCTAGATTTATCCGGAAGGACCAAATGGGGAATCACAATTTATTGAGTTTTTTTATTTCCATAAAATTTCAGACTAGACATGTGCAGAAGACAATATCCCAACGATGCGTGCAATAGAGGGACAGCAGGTAGGCGTGTTACAAAAATATAACATTTTCCAAAAGCACGCCTTTCTTTCATCAAGTCCCTCACCTGTTTGTTCACGTTTATTCACTTTGGGACCATGATCCACTTGATTATACCTTTACCTGAATCCGTGATGTCATATTCGCACCTTGTGAATAATATTCTGTCTTTTCCGCAATTATTATAATTTCTTCTAGACACTTGTAAACTATGTGCATCTATTTTTTAGATACTTATTTAGATGATGTTGTAAATATGTCTTTATTATTCTTCTCTCACGTAGTTTGATTATTCTGCATTTATGTTATAGTATCTTACCACATTTCTTTTATAACAAAGTGTATTATGATTTATATGTTTAGATATTTTAAATGAATATCTGATTTCATCAACGTAATAAATGGCCCCGAGTATGTAAAACGAAGAACATTAATTTAGGTTTGTTTTATTTAGCCGTCCATACGTCTAGCATGTACTTCAAGCAACTATACTATGTATAGGTACTTATTTAATATTATGGCCTACATCGATTTAGTACTTTGCACAATCGAGGAATCGTTCGCATCACTAACAAAAAAGCTTTTTTGGATCTGTATGTAATAATTTAAAAGTTCAAAATAAACAGTGCGGGCGCGGCCAAGTTGATAGAAAGTGTATAATACAAAACATAACTTATCAATAGTTAACTTAGGTAGGTACCTAACCATTTGCATGCTAATTTAATTTTATATGCCAATATGAACTCAGTTTATAACTAATACGTTATTTTAAGAGCCTGGACTGAACACAAGTTTATTTAGGATATTGAGGAAGGTATACACGCTTTTGCTTTATAACGTGTTTACTAGCGATGCATGTTTTGCTTTATCTCTCCTAATCATCGTTCACTGTAAGTACCTATTTATACTTCCTTAATATATTATTATTCCATATATCCAACAGTCATCACTCGAACTATGTAAGTAAACCTTAGAACTAATTTAAGTATTATACTTACCTCAAATTCCTTAAATCCCCTTACCCATTTCACCGTCACAAGGTACCTACATTTTTTTCTTTCTTTACCATAAAAAAACAAACTTTTTTTTTTATTTATTGTTTTAAAAATGAACCTTTTTTAACATCATTTTAATTCCTAGGGTTTGCGTACGTCGGCGGCGCTTGCGTTGTTAACAAGAGATTAGAAAAAGTGAACTCTGTGGCCATTATTGAGGACACCGGTGGCTTCTCCGGTATCATTGTAGCGGCCCATGAAGTTGGTCATTTGTAAGTATACCTAATACTGTGGAAAATATATATTAACACTTAACTGTCTCCCAACTTTTATGGTTCCCTTAGTGATGCCTCCGTACAAATGTTGAATGCACAAGATGAAATTTACTTCAAGAGGTAACTAGCAAGTTCACATTGAAACATAATTTCATTGGAGAATTTCATACTGTGACATCATTTGATAGTGGAATTCACATGGCATTTGTAAAGGTCACTTAATGGAACATTTGGTTATCTAGGGTTGAATAGAAGACAAATGGTCATTTGTCAGTCCCCAACACAATGGGTTGATATTTTGTAATGTCATTAGATATCTCAAGGTCGCAGAAAAAAAATAAGAATGGGTCATAGAAAAGCAACCTGTGATCACAACCTCTATCAAGGGAGACCAGTTGAAAACAAGAATTTAATAGGCAAAAGTTTATGATCTTTGATTACATTATTTTATTTTTCTTACCTTCCAGATTAGGAGCAGTCCACGACGGTAGCCCGCCGCCCTCGTACCTGGGGGGGCCAGGGGCCGAGAAGTGCAGGTGGGAGGACGGATACATCATGTCTGACCTGAGACACACGGAGAAGGGTTTCAGGTGGTCACCATGCAGTGTCCAGAGCTTCCACCATTTCTTAAAGTGAGTTAACAATAGATTAATTAGTTTTTTGTATTTTTTCTTTTATTTAGAATCTGTGCCATTATCTTGACACCATGTTAGGGCAACTTTTTAGGTAACTACACCTACTGACTTGAATTGGGAGCAACTTCAAATGAAACAATTTATGTAGTGTCCTATAGTTATTTCTACCTTTTTAGTGCACCCAAGATTTTTCAAGTCTCTTTTATTTTTTTATTAATATAATAATAGTAAATATTGACAGACTGACACACCAACTATACCATGGTCCCAAACTAAAAAGCTTGTACTATGAGTACCTTACAGTGGACTAGGAGTGAGCCTAGTGACACCCAGACCTGGCCAAATTATGCAAAGTCCATTACCGAACCCGCAACCTCCTAGTGCAGTGAGCCGAGCGGCCTACGCTCGAACCACTGCGCCAAACGGACGTAATTTTTAAATTACCTAATATAAGAGTAGTGTCCACATTTATAAATATAAAAAAAAATCTAGCATTGTGAGTTTATCACATTGATAGAATTTCCGTTAGCCCCTCCAGCTAAGTTGCTTGTGTTAGGAGTGGGCTCACGTCAATAGTTCAACGGCCAGGATGTGTATAGAACTCGTGTGGCGGCTTCTGTAGACACTAGGCTGTTGATGCATTGAAAATAATAAAAATGGTATGTTCGTGGTAGCGGCGACACGGCGACGTGCCTGTACAACTCGCCGCACGAGGACGAGTCGCTGCCGCGCGTGCTGCCCGGCCGCCTGCTGTCGCTGGACGCGCAGTGCCGCAAGGACCGGGGCACCAGGTAATATAGCGGCTCCAGCTTAACATCACACGACTCGCACTGTCATCGTCAGAGGCGGTATTCACAATTAAAGGATAGTTTTTGATATCAGGAACGAAATCTTCAATCATTATTTTACAAATTAATTAGAAGGACGGAAGCTGTCGTTTCCGACACGGAAGTTATCTGTCGATTGTGAATAGACAAAGGAGATAAGAATTATTTTTATCAAAAAATTCCTCATTTTTATGGACAACTCACGCCAGAAGAAAATAATTTAATGTACTTAATTGTTTTGTCGCAAAACAGACCGTTTACTTGTGTCTTCAATGGTTTAGGATTTCTACATTCAATGGTTTAGGTGACTTCAATGGTTTAGGAGTTTACAAACTCAGTTTATAACCTGTGGAGTCATAAAACACGTATGTATTGTGGTGCTTGCTGTATTGACTACCGCTTTATTGTGGGGTTTTTAAACCGCCGCCCCAATGAAAGGGCTACACAAAATTATCGTTAAGTCATAAATAAAACCTTAAAATGCTACGTATTTTATGACTAACTAGCTGAGCCCGCGACTTCGTCCACGTGGAATTTAACTTAAGCGCTCCAGCTCCCGCGTTCTGAGCCCGCGCAACAGGAACCATTTATTTTTTTTTTCTAAAAGAAAAGTAGCCTAAGGAGTACCTTATAACATCAGCTATCTGCCAGTGAAAGTCCCGTCAAAATCGATCCAGCCGTTTCGGAGATACTCTTTCATTTCATGTGTTTTTACTTTTTTACGCGGTACCCTAATTGTTTTTTTAATATGAAAGTAACCTAAGTTACTCCTTATAACATCAGCTATCTGCCAGTGAAAGTCCCGTCAAAATCGGTCCAGCCGTTTCGGAGATTACCCGGAACAAACATACAGACAGACAGACAAAAAATAAATTAAATCGCGTTTTTGCTATATGTACTTTCATATGCATTTAGTGAAAAGGTGTTATTTTGATATTACAAACAGACACTCCAATTGTATTTATTTGTATAGATACCTCCCGTTTTGTTAGGGTGCTGTAAGTACACCCCGTAGGCCTTAGCAATATGACCGAGTGTGTCTGTGTGCATTGCAGCGCGTGCTTCAAGGACGAGCGCGTCTGCGCGCAGCTGTTCTGCTTCGACGCCGGCAGCGGGTACTGCGTGGCCTACCGCCCCGCCGCCGAGGGCTCGCCCTGCGGAGACTCGCAGGTACAACACTACACTACCCGTTATATCAACTAGTGTTGTCTTACAACTGGTCTTCAATCAGCTGTAACAGTCTTGTTTCTATGGCAATCAGCCCATACCAGCTCTTTTCCCTGGATTACAGGAGTTACAGTGGTGGGAGTGTGTGGCGGGACCGATAGGACTGGTGAATAATAGGAGTTGAAAGAAATTTATATAAATAAATATCGTCAGGACTGACACACCAACTGTATGGTCCCAAACTAAGCAACGCTTGTCCTATATGTAGCGTTAAATGTACTGGGGCGATCCCAGTGACACCCAGACCTGGGCAAATTACGAAAATACATTAAATCAATAAATAAAACATTACACACACTACCATGCGTTTGACACACACACATTTGTAACTTCTACTTCTACTGACTGACAAACTGTGACAGTTTTTTTTTTCTTTATTTCCGAGGGCAGGACTTCCATAGTGAATTCTGCGTGCCAGTATCAAATAGTCTTTGACAATAGAACCTTAATGACATTTAAAATTAAAATTCAAATGAATTATGGTCGAATTTCGACCAAGGGCGACCGCTATCATAAATATAATAGCTCCAATGTATTACACGACGTAATTAGAGTTATGAACTATCGTCCGAGACTTTAAACCGTTTTTCTTTTACAGTACTGCATAAACGGGCGGTGTATAACGGAACACGAGAATATAATACCGGACTACTCCCAACACACGCCGAGCTACGTGCGTCCCGACGCCAGCCCGTTCTACGGGAACATCACGAGGTCAGTAGCGACAATAGCTTGTGACACTAAGGGGCATCCATTAATTGCGTGAGGTGTTCTAGGGGGGAAGGGGATCACGCTAAATCTCACTTAGGGGGAGGGGGGGTCTTGGCAAATATCACGTAATTATTTTTCTAGCAGAAAACGGTGTAAAAGTTGCGTGAAAAATTATTTCTAGAATAAAATATGGCCAAATCTGACAATAGTGTTTGTCGTGTTCGTCTGAACCCCGCAGAGCGGCGAATTAGCGGGAAGTCGCGAGGATGGCCTTTAGGGTCAACCGTTTTCCTATTTTTTTTTGCTCAATAATCCAACACGTTTACAGCCAATACATAAATTTCGCGTGAGATTAGTGGAGGGGCGAGAGAGTTGAATAAAATCTTACGATATCTCACCGAGGCGGGAGGGGGGGTCGAACAATTCTCAAAAATGCCTCACGTAATTAATGGACGCCCTCTAAGGCCGTATTAATAAATCGATCTCGAGTCTGAGAGCGATCTTAAATACGCGTTTGACGTCCAATTTTGTACTAGGACGTCCGTTAAGGCTAAAGCGCCCATCTAGCCCGCGAAGTTCAAATTTTTTGAGGTTTTTAGAAAATTTTCAAAATCTGACAATAATAAAAGGCACATTTTGTAATTCGCGACAAAGACCGTGTGCAGTGCATTTATTAATATATCCAACTTACTCTAAAACATTTCAAGAACGACAGCTATCCAGGTAATCTGGCAATTTTTGTATATTTAGTGATTAACTAGTATCATATCCACCGTGATAATATTTAGAGTAAAATAAATGTATAAATAAACGCACTGCATACTGTGTTTGTCGCAAATCACAAAATGTTGTCTTAAATGTTTTCAGATTTTGGATAAACTATAAAAATACTCGAAAATTTTGAATTTCGCGGGCTAGACAGGCGCCTTCACCTTGAGATGACATTTCCAAGATCGCTCGTAGACTTGAATTGATCTATGGATATGAACCTATGGGGCCATAGGGGTGAATCTTAAATCGACCATTCTGAGAGCGATCTTGGAAATGTCATTCTTATGTCATTCCAGTACAACATGACATGTCAAAAGCGTACTCAAGATCACTCTCAGACTTGAGATCGATTTGATAATACGAGCCTTAGTTACAGTGCGGATATTTAATATTACGTAATATAGAGTGTTTAGTGATTAGGAATAGTGTTTTCTTTTTTTTTTTTGTAAAAATAGTAGGTAGTTGTTTTATGCATAAGTGTAGAATGATATTATACTTAGTTAGTTTTAGTAAGTTTTTTGCAATTATATTGTTTATCTTACTGTAAATGGATTGGAAAACTAGTTGTATCGTGAATTGCTTACTAGTTTTCTTTTTAGAATATCTGTACGTATTTGAAAAAAAAGTACCAGGGACCCATAAACTCACAGCGCTGACACGATAAATGAGAACACCCCACACATTCTCATTTCGGTCGGTATGTGTACATACATGGACGCACACATTGAAAAATAAAAATAAACTAATCTATACAATTTCTATACACATGTACAGTAACGAAGGGACAACACAGCCATACGTGGCTAGCACCACCGCGCCACCTGCACAGACCCAACAGAACTACTATCAAAAGAGCACAACGACATACACCACATCAACAACAGCGAAACATAGTTACTATCAATACAGTACCACAAGGAGGCCTGTACAGACATACACTGAAAAAGCCTCTCAGACGAGTACCACGCATGCACCTACAGCCAACAAATACTCAATCACATCGACCAAAAGTCCGTACGATTTCAAAGACTTCACCACGAGACCTCCAGCGAGGAATGCGACCGAGAAAAGAGGGTTTTACGACAAGAAGGAGTTTGACAGCTATTTCAGAGGATCCACAACCAAGAGTCCGTACCAGGACAAGGGTATCCAACCAGTGTTTAAGATAGGAACACACTACTCTCAAGCGAAGTCCAGCGATAACTCCATAAGACCTGATGCGAACTCGCAACAAGTTCAGATAGAGCCTGCGAGGTCGGTGTTCCCGGAACAAAGGAATGGGGAGACGCGGCCATATTAACCGATTGGGGGTAAGGATAAGGGTGGCGTTCGGTGATCATACTGTATATCATCATGTCACTGCATCGATACATAGTTATGGTCATGATTACAATCGTCTTTCGGATCGCAGTCATACTCTGTGAGAAGTCGGATATAGCGAGCGATGTACCAGGTGAAATAGAAAGGGTATACTATTTTTTTTGGAACTTTGACGACCGCTTGGCGCTGTTCTAGCGTAGGCCGCTCGGCTCACTACACCGGGTGGTTGCAGGTTCGATTCCCGTCGGGGTAAATTTCGGAAATGGCCTTTTCGTAATTTACCCTGGGCGGGGTGTCACGGGGATCGCCCCCAGTCCATTGTACGGTACCCATAGTAGAAGCGTTGCTTAGTTTGGGACCATACAGTTGGTGTATTCGTCTGGCGATATTTATTATTAATCTAAAACAAAAAAAGTATACCCTTTCTGTTTCAACCTGTATACTCGCGCCGTTCTCATGGAGGCTACGTAAGCGCCCGTCTCTCACTTCAATTCGGGCAATCGTTTTTTTCTTTTCAATACCCCGTTATTCTGTTCAGACTTAGGGCGGTTACAGATTAGCGTTTTTTCAGCGCGTCTAAGGTCGTTTTTGAAAGCGTACGTGTGTTGACGCGCTTATAACCTCGTATAAGCGCGAGTCGCGAGACACGTTACGCCTTCCACCGTTTCGAGGTAAACGCGTGTTCGGTATTTGAAGCCCAAAATCTATGAAGCTGATACGAGCTTATACACGCAAAATTAACGCTCTAGTCTGAAACCGCCCCTAGTCAAGATTCATTGCCACAACGGGGTAACCGTAAGCAGCAGCTACCCCGGCGTATCGCTGGCCGGATCCCGCACTATTCTGAACAGGCCTTTCAGTTTCCCTTGACATATTGGTTTATAAAAAAATATGAATAATCTTGACTTCCAATGTTCGTTCTTTTAAGATGTGCATTCAATTGATAATAATATGCACGGTGAAATAGAAAGGGTATAATATTTTTTTGGAAACTTAACTTTGTAAATATAACTATCAGCTTTGGTGGAAACTTGAAGAACAAAAGTTGTTATAGGGACATAGCGGTGGCCAGGTTTTATAAGTCTACAACGCTTTTATTACTTCAACTGTCCCCTAAAGCCGATAGCTTAAGATTTACAAAGTACTTAAAGTTGCAAAAAAGGGTACCCATTCTATTTCACCTTGTGTATATCATCAGTACATAAATGAGTAGATGTTTACCTAAAGATGTCAAGTGAAAGAGATCCATCCTATCAACTATTCAGCGTTCGCACCTCGTCGCCATTGAACATAGAAACTTGGGCATACCTTCTACATATTGTATCAGAAATACTTCCACATTAAAACCTATACTTACACAATTCACACATCGACATTGTACATAATTACTCTTTCCTTCCTCTATCCCCTTATTAATGTACGCGGATTAGCGGGCAAATAGTTACAATTTAATATAAACCTTAACCACCTTGACATACGGTATGTATGAGCAGTCGCGCGTATGCTCTTGTAGTAGCTTGATGGCGCTCCGAGCACCGCGTGCGAATTTATTCAAGCGACCGTATGTCAAGGCAGTTAAGGTTTATATTAAATTGGTGTGTTTAATTGCTCTCCGCCGCGCCTCCAGCGGTGTGCGCTGGGCCTTACACACCGATCTATCTCTTTCTATCATCAGTAATTTGACATTGGAAAGAGGAAGACTAACCATGGTTTAACTATACAAACGCTATCCCACGTTTATTAAGAAGGAGGTCTATGTTTGTGTGCTGTATTCTTTTATACATATAAATTTTATTTATCACACCATAATTTAATGTTAAAACTAAACAAAACGTTATTTTGATTAGTTTTAAACTATTTTATATAAATAAATGTATTTCGTAATTGTTATTATGTAATATGTAATGCTTTCTATTATTTTTAATCGGGATTTCCGTACATATCCATATGTGTTCCTGGTTCCTTTACATTGTACTTGTTCCTTACTCAATGCGTGGCTGGAGTTTTCACACTATATTAGTGAATAAAATAATTAAAGATTCTTCGCGATGTTAAGATTCACGACCTTATTTGCATATTACCTATCGTCGCTTTCCTTTCTCAAACTGTTATCTCAAAAGGAAAATTTTACAGAAGCAAAAAAAAAAAACTTGCTATCTTTTTTTTTTCTATTCCGTACTAGGTGTCGCCTGGGGCTCCGCCCGCGTAGTACTTCGCTAAAATAAAAGTATCCTAAGTTGCTCGTTATAACATTAGCTGTCTGCCAGTGTAAGTCCCGTCAAAATCGGTCCATCTGTTTCGGAGTTTAGCCGTAATAAACAAACAGTCAAACTTGATAACAATTGTTTTTTTTTTTGTTATTTTGTACCTACCGTATATACTTTCATATTATGCATTTAGTGAAATGCTGTGAGTAACTTTGAATTTAGAAACTGACACTTAAATTTTACTTAATTGTATCGATAAAAGTTGTCGATTTGAGTGTAATAATTAAGAAAAGCACACATTTTGCACTAGTATTAAATAACATTTTTGTTAAAGTAGGATTTTGATGCTCCTGCAAAATTTTCTTTAGAAAGTAAGGCGGCGCTATATGTATATTTCGAAAAGGGTTCTTTCATTCTTAATATGTACAAATTCATACAAAATCTATTATTTATTTTATCCTTTACTGATTTCAAGAAATTAGATAGCCATTAACCTAATGCAGTTGTTTATAATTTCAGCAGCCGCCATTAACGAAAAGCGCGGGCCTACCCTTGAAGACTGCCAAGCTGGTGAACCGTGACAGCCGGACAAAGCGACCCAAGAGTGGGTCCAAACACCCCCGCCGGGTCCAAATACCCCGTCCGGCCCCGCTCCCAGCCATTAAAAACATTGAAACAGTTCGTAAAACGCGCACTACCCGTATGAAAACATCTCCTCTGTGCAACCATTTAATATTATAATAATAAATAATTTAGCCCTTTTGAGGTCCCATTCCTGGGCACGGGCCTCCACTTACTACGAGGGGGATTCAGGCATAACCCCCTCCCCTTTTTAATGTTAAATATCATTCGTAAAATATTTAAATTCAACAGTAGTAACTTCAACAATCGCATCTATTTCGTTGGTAATAAAAGCGAGCAGAAGCAAATATTTTTGCTTGTTTTTATTCGATAATCAAACGTCTAGCAATTAGTAGGGGGTAATATACGGGTGTGTGTGTGGAAATGTGTGTTAAAAATGTGTCTGAAGACAATGCTTTGAAAAAGTGTCAGACGCAGTTCTGTGAGTGATATTATTGTGATTGTGTTACTATTAAATGAACTATTAAGTACACTAGGATATTAGAAATGTTGTGGGTCGGGATTTATCGCGGCCGATTCCGCTTGTAGGTGCATAGCGATAGGTATAGATAATGTAAAACCACGAAGACTCGTCCCACTTTTTGTTACAGTACATGTGTACACGGTACTATGAGTGTGTTAGTTCTATCACTACGCACTTATAAGCGATGTGGTCGCACGGACGCTTAAGCCCTTATTAATAAATCGTTCTCAAATCTGAGAGCGGTCTTGAGTACGCTTTTCACTTTGTACTCGTATGATATAAGAAATACATTACCAAGACCGCTCTCAGACTTGAGATCAGTGCCGGATTAACCATATAACAAGAGTAGCAATTGCTACGGGCCCCGCGGGAAAGGGGGCCCCGCATATGTTAGTTTCTTATCAAAATGATTCTATATTGCCAGAAATTCTCATCTCTGGTTTTTTGTACTTGTCCAGAGCCTAACAGTGCCTATAGTAATTTACTAAATGCCGACAAAATTGTAACAAACGTATGGCAAATAAACGTAGACTATTGATTTGTTTTTTACCACTTTATACTTAAGAACCCATAGTAGATCAAGGGCTCTTTGAAATAATTTGCTACGGGCCCCGCGCTTGCTTAATCCGGTATTGCTAGAGATCGATTTATTAATATGGGCCTTAGTTTGCAACGTTACATAACAACTCTCTGCCCGCGCCGTGCCTTCTGAAAAGTAGTGGGGCGCGTCGTCGTGGATTTAACTATCTGTATAAATACTCTATAGATTCTTAAAAAAAGGTTGTATAAAATCATAATTGTTACATAAAAGAAACTGCCACCAAGTGCCTTTTAAACAGTAATTATTAAGAAATGTTAAAATAGGATTATATTTTCTAGTTCTTTTTTTGTTTTTGAGAAATACTGACTACTTATAGGCGACTGGTTCGCGATGTTCTGAACAAATATTTGTACTTACTTACTTTATTATTAATTTTACAATTTACGAATCTTTGATCGATATTTTTTTCGTTTTAATATAATTTATGATGTTTTTAATTTCTAAATTTATTTATGAGATATTAAATGTCTAATAAAGTTACCATAGAATAAAAATTCTTTAAAAAAAATGTACCTATTTTGAATTGTATAAAAGTAAAACAATAGGAGATACAGTGATATCGTAATAACATCGCTTGCCGTTGATAAAATAACTATTTATTGTACCTATACAAAGCTATTTATGTATAAAATACTTTATTTTTCCGCAGAAATTGTCTAAATTTTAAGAAAAAAATTATAGAAAATAACGAATATGAAATGGTGTTGTTTTATTAACCGTCATAATGGTGCCCAGAGAATATGGGTATGGACATGTACCTACTATCGACATCATTACCGCCTGCCCTCAAAAATATCCATTTTTGTTTGAACGCTGCAAGTGCAGAGTAATGGATAGTACTTAGGTGACAATAATTAAGTTTGCCATGTGGGAATGATCTTTAACACGTTGCCTGCGTGCGCTCTAGCTGATAAAGTACTCAACACAAGTACTGAACAAGGTACTCTATACACTAGGTGTGTTTACCGCACAGTGGGTGTGCGCACCGCCTGGCGTGTGCGAACATCGTTACAGCAGTGCGGATAACACACACCCTGTGTTAGCGCTACGACTATGCGGCCCACGCGCCTGGCGTGTGCGAACATCGTTACAGCAGTGCGGATAACACACACCCTGTGTTAGCGCTACGACTATGCGGCCCACGCGCCTGGCGTGTGCGAACATCGTTACAGCAGTGCGGATAACACACACCCTGTGTTAGCGCTACGACTATGCGGCCCACGCGCCTGGCGTGTGCGAACATCGTTACAGCAGTGCGGATAGCACACACCCTGTGTTAGCGCTACGACTATGCGGCCCACGCGCCTGGCGTGTGCGAATATCGTTACAGCAGTGCGGATAACACACACCCTGTGTTAGCGCTAAGACTATGCGGCCCACGCGCCTGGCGTGTGCGAACATCGTTACAGCAGTGCGGATAACACACACCTTGTGTTAGCGCGACGACTATGCGGCCCACGCGCCTGGCGTGTGCGAATATCGTTACAGCAGTGCAGATAACACACACCCTGTGTTAGCGCTACGACTATGCGGCCCACGCGCCTGGCGTGTGCGAACATCGTTACAGCAGTGCGGATAACACACACCCTGTGTTAGCGCTACGACTATGCGGCCCACGCGCCCGGCGTGTGCGAGTATCGTTACAGCAGTGCGGATAACACACACCCTGTGTTAGCGCTACGACTATGCGGCCCACGCGCCTGGCGTGTGCGAACATCGTTACAGCAGTGCGGATAACACACACCCTGTGTTAGCGCTACGACTATGCGGCCCACGCGCTTGGCGTGTGCGAATATCGTTACAGCAGTGCGGATAACACACACCCTGTGTTAGCGCTACGACTATGCGGCCCACGCGCCTGGCGTGTGCGAATATCGTTACAGCAGTGCGGATAACACACACCCTGTGTTAGCGCTACGACTATGCGGCCCACGCGCCTGGCGTGTGCGAACATTTTTACAGCAGTGCGGATAACACACACCCTGTGTTAGTGCTACGACTATGCGGCCTACGCGTCTGGCGTGTGCGAATATCGTTACAGCAGTGCGGATAACACACACCCTGTGTTAGCGCTACGACTATGCGGCCCACGCGCCTGGCGTGTGCGAACATCGTTACAGCAGTTCGGATAACACACACCTTGTGTTAGCGCGACGACTATGCGGCCCACGCGCCTGGCGTGTGCGAATATCGTTACAGCAGTGCGGATAACACACACCCTGTGTTAGCGCTAAGACTATGCGGCCCACGCGCCTGGCGTGTGCGAACATCGTTACAGCAGTGCGGATAACACACACCCTGTGTTAGCGCTACGACTATGCGGCCCACGCGCCTGGCGTGTGCGAATATCGTTACAGCAGTGCGGATAACACACACCCTGTGTTAGCGCTACGACTATGCGGCCCACGCGCCTGGCGTGTGCGAACATTTTTACAGCAGTGCGGATAACACACACCCTGTGTTAGCGCTACGACTATGCGGCCCATGCGCCTGGCGTGTGCGAACATCGTTACACCAGTTCGGATAACACACACCTTGTGTTAGCGCGACGACTATGCGGCCCATGCGCCCGGCGTGTGCGATAATCGTTACAGCAGTGCGGATAACACACACCCTGTGTTAGCGCTACGACTATGCGGCCCACGCGCCCGGCGTGTGCGAGTATCGTTACAGCAGTGCGGATAACACACACCCTGTGTTAGCGCTACGACTATGCGGCCCACGCGCCTGGCGTGTGCGAATATCGTTACAGCAGTGCGGATAACACACACCCTGTGTTAGCGCTACGACTATGCGGCCCACGCGCCTGGCGTGTGCGAACATTTTTACAGCAGTGCGGATAACACACACCCTGTGTTAGTGCTACGACTATGCGGCCTACGCGCCTGGCGTGTGCGAATATCGTTACAGCAGTGCGGATAACACACACCCTGTGTTAGCGCTACGACTATGCGGCCCACGCGCCTGGCGTTTGCGAATATCGTTACAGCAGTGCGGATAACACACACCCTGTGTTAGCGCTACAACTGTGCGGCCCACGCGCCTGGCGAGTGCGAACATCGTTAAAGCAGTGCGGATAACACACACCTTGTGTTAGCGCGACGACTATGCGGCCCACGCGCCTGGCGTGTGCGAATATCGTTACAGCAGTGCAGATAACACACACCCTGTGTTAGCGCTACGACTATGCGGCCCACGCGCCTGGCGTGTGCGAACATCGTTACAGCAGTGCGGATAACACACACCCTGTGTTAGCGCTACAACTATGCGGCCCACGCGCCTGGCGTGTGCGAACATCGTTACAGCAGTTCGGATAACACACCCTGTGTTAGCGCTAAGACTATGCGGCTCACGCGCCTGGCGTGTGCGAACATCGTTACAGCAGTGCGGATAACACACACCCTGTGTTAGCGCTACGACTATGCGGCCCACGCGCCCGGCGTGTGCGAGTATCGTTACAGCAGTGCGGATAACACACACCCTGTGTTAGCGCTACGACTATGCGGCCCACGCGCCTGGCGTGTGCGTACATCGTTACAGCAGTGCGGATAACACACACCTTGTGTAAGCGACGACTATGCGGCCCACGCGCCTGGCGTGTGCGAATATCGTTACAGCAGTGCGGATAACACACACCCTGTGTTAGCGCTACGACTGTGCGGCCCACGCGCCTGGCTTGTGCGAACATCGTTACAGCAGTGCGGATAACACACACCCTGTGTTAGCGCTACGACTATGCGGCCCACGCGCATGGCGTGTGCGAATATCGTTACAGCAGTGCGGATAACACACCCTGTGTTAGCGCTAAGACTATGCGGCCCACGCGCCTGGCGTGTGCGAACATCGTTACAGCAGTGCGGATAACACACACCCTGTGTTAGCGCTACGACTATGCGGCCCACGCGCCCGGCGTGTGCGAGTATCGTTACAGCAGTGCGGATAACACACACCCTGTGTTAGCGCTACGACTATGCGGCCCACGCGCTTGGCGTGTGCGAATATCGTTACAGCAGTGCGGATAACACACACCCTGTGTTAGCGCTACGACTATGCGGCCCACGCGCCTGGCGTGTGCGTACATCGTTACAGCAGTGCGGATAACACACACCTTGTGTAAGCGACGACTATGCGGCCCACGCGCCTGGCGTGTGCGAATATCGTTACAGCAGTGCGGATAACACACACCCTGTGTTAGCGCTACGACTGTGCGGCCCACGCGCCTGGCGTGTGCGAACATCGTTACAGCAGTGCGGATAACACACACCCTGTGTTAGCGCCACGACTATGCGGCCCACGCGCATGGCGTGTGCGAATATCGTTACAGCAGTGCGGATAACACACCCTGTGTTAGCGCTAAGACTATGCGGCCCACGCGCCTGGCGTGTGCGAACATCGTTACAGCAGTGCGGATAACACACACCCTGTGTTAGCGCTACGACTATGCGGCCCACGCGCCCGGCGTGTGCGAGTATCGTTACAGCAGTGCGGATAACACACACCCTGTGTTAGCGCTACGACTATGCGGCCCACGCGCCTGGCGTGTGCGTACATCGTTACAGCAGTGCGGATAACACACACCTTGTGTTAGCGCGACGACTATGCGGCCCACGCGCCTGGCGTGTGCGAATATCGTTAGAGCAGTGCGGATAACACACACCCTGTGTTAGCGCTACGACTGTGCGGCCCACGCGCCTGGCTTGTGCGAACATCGTTACAGCAGTGCGGATAACACACACCCTGTGTTAGCGCTACGACTATGCGGCCCACGCGCCTGGCGTGTGCGAACATCGTTACAGCAGTGCGGATAACACACACCCTGTGTTAGCGCTACGACTATGCGGCCCACGCGCCTGGCGTGTGCGAACATCGTTACAGCAGTGCGGATAACACACACCCTGTGTTAGCGCTACGACTATGCGGCCCACGCGCCCGGCGTGTGCGAATATCGTTACAGCAGAGCGGATAACACACACCCTGTGTTAGCGCTACGACTATGCGGCCCACGCGCCTGGCGTGTGCTAATATCGTTACAGCAGTGCGGATAACACACACCTTGTGTTAGCGCGACGAATATGCGGCCCACGCGCCTGGCGTGTGCGAATATCGTTACAGCAGTGCGGATAACACACACCCTGTGTAAGCGCTACGACTGTGCGGCCCACGCGCCTGGCTTGTGCGAACATCGTTACAGCGGTGCGGATAACACACACCCTGTGATAGCGCTACGACTATGCGGCCCACGCGCATGGCGTGTGCGAATATCGTTACAGCAGTGCGGATAACACACACCCTGTGTTAGCGCTACAACTATGCGGCCCACGCGCCTGGCGTGTGCGAACATCGTTACAGCAGTGCGGATAACACACACCCTGTGTTAGCGCTACGACTATGCGGCCCACGCGCCTGGCGTGTGCGAACATCGTTACAGCAGTGCGGATAACACACACCCTGTGTTAGCGCTACGACTATGCGGCCCACGCGCCCGGCGTGTGCGAGTATCGTTACAGCAGTGCGGATAACACACACCCTGTGTAAGCGCTACGACTGTGCGGCCCACGCGCCTGGCTTGTGCGAACATCGTTACAGCGGTGCGGATAACACACACCCTGTGATAGCGCTACGACTATGCGGCCCACGCGCATGGCGTGTGCGAATATCGTTACAGCAGTGCGGATAACACACACCCTGTGTTAGCGCTACAACTATGCGGCCCACGCGCCTGGCGTGTGTGAACATCGTTACAGCAGTGCGGATAACACACACCCTGTGTTAGCGCTACGACTATGCGGCCCACGCGCCTGGCGTGTGCGAACATCGTTACAGCAGTGCGGATAACACACACCCTGTGTTAGCGCTACGACTATGCGGCCCACGCGCCCGGCGTGTGCGAGTATCGTTACAGCAGTGCGGATAACACACACCCTGTGTTAGCGCTACGACTATGCGGCCCACGCGCCTGGCGTGTGCGAACATCGTTACAGCAATGCGGATAACACACACCCTGTGTTAGCGCTACGACTATGCGGCCCACGCGCTTGGCGTGTGCGAATATCGTTACAGCAGTGCGGATAACACACACCCTGTGTTAGCGCTACGACTATGCGGCCCACGCGCCTGGCGTGTGCGAATATCGTTACAGCAGTGCGGATAACACACACCCTGTGTTAGCGCTACGACTATGCGGCCCACGCGCCTGGCGTGTGCGAACATTTTTACAGCAGTGCGGATAACACACACCCTGTGTTAGTGCTACGACTATGCGGCCTACGCGTCTGGCGTGTGCGAATATCGTTACAGCAGTGCGGATAACACACACCCTGTGTTAGCGCTACGACTATGCGGCCCACGCGCCTGGCGTGTGCGAACATCGTTACAGCAGTTCGGATAACACACACCTTGTGTTAGCGCGACGACTATGCGGCCCACGCGCCTGGCGTGTGCGAATATCGTTACAGCAGTGCGGATAACACACACCCTGTGTTAGCGCTAAGACTATGCGGCCCACGCGCCTGGCGTGTGCGAACATCGTTACAGCAGTGCGGATAACACACACCCTGTGTTAGCGCTACGACTATGCGGCCCACGCGCCTGGCGTGTGCGAATATCGTTACAGCAGTGCGGATAACACACACCCTGTGTTAGCGCTACGACTATGCGGCCCACGCGCCTGGCGTGTGCGAACATCTTTACAGCAGTGCGGATAACACACACCCTGTGTTAGCGCTACGACTATGCGGCCCATGCGCCTGGCGTGTGCGAACATCGTTACACCAGTTCGGATAACACACACCTTGTGTTAGCGCGACGACTATGCGGCCCATGCGCCCGGCGTGTGCGATAATCGTTACAGCAGTGCGGATAACACACACCCTGTGTTAGCGCTACGACTATGCGGCCCACGCGCCCGGCGTGTGCGAGTATCGTTACAGCAGTGCGGATAACACACACCCTGTGTTAGCGCTACGACTATGCGGCCCACGCGCCTGGCGTGTGCGAATATCGTTACAGCAGTGCGGATAACACACACCCTGTGTTAGCGCTACGACTATGCGGCCCACGCGCCTGGCGTGTGCGAACATTTTTACAGCAGTGCGGATAACACACACCCTGTGTTAGCGCTACGACTATGCGGCCTACGCGCCTGGCGTGTGCGAATATCGTTACAGCAGTGCGGATAACACACACCCTGTGTTAGCGCTACGACTATGCGGCCCACGCGCCTGGCGTTTGCGAATATCGTTACAGCAGTGCGGATAACACACACCCTGTGTTAGCGCTACAACTGTGCGGCCCACGCGCCTGGCGAGTGCGAACATCGTTACAGCAGTGCGGATAACACACACCTTGTGTTAGCGCGACGACTATGCGGCCCACGCGCCTGGCGTGTGCGAATATCGTTACAGCAGTGCAGATAACACACACCCTGTGTTAGCGCTACGACTATGCGGCCCACGCGCCTGGCGTGTGCGAACATCGTTACAGCAGTGCGGATAACACACACCCTGTGTTAGCGCTACAACTATGCGGCCCACGCGCCTGGCGTGTGCGAACATCGTTACAGCAGTTCGGATAACACACACCTTGTGTTGGCGCGACGACTATGCGGCCCACGCGCCTGGCGTGTGCGAATATCGTTACAGCAGTGCGGATAACACACCCTGTGTTAGCGCTAAGACTATGCGGCTCACGCGCCTGGCGTGTGCGAACATCGTTACAGCAGTGCGGATAACACACACCCTGTGTTAGCGCTACGACTATGCGGCCCACGCGCCCGGCGTGTGCGAGTATCGTTACAGCAGTGCGGATAACACACACCCTGTGTTAGCGCTACGACTATGCGGCCCACGCGCCTGGCGTGTGCGTACATCGTTACAGCAGTGCGGATAACACACACCTTGTGTAAGCGACGACTATGCGGCCCACGCGCCTGGCGTGTGCGAATATCGTTACAGCAGTGCGGATAACACACACCCTGTGTTAGCGCTACGACTGTGCGGCCCACGCGCCTGGCTTGTGCGAACATCGTTACAGCAGTGCGGATAACACACACCCTGTGTTAGCGCCACGACTATGCGGCCCACGCGCATGGCGTGTGCGAATATCGTTACAGCAGTGCGGATAACACACCCTGTGTTAGCGCTAAGACTATGCGGCCCACGCGCCTGGCGTGTGCGAACATCGTTACAGCAGTGCGGATAACACACACCCTGTGTTAGCGCTACGACTATGCGGCCCACGCGCCCGGCGTGTGCGAGTATCGTTACAGCAGTGCGGATAACACACACCCTGTGTTAGCGCTACGACTATGCGGCCCACGCGCTTGGCGTGTGCGAATATCGTTACAGCAGTGCGGATAACACACACCCTGTGTTAGCGCTACGACTATGCGGCCCACGCGCCTGGCGTGTGCGTACATCGTTACAGCAGTGCGGATAACACACACCTTGTGTAAGCGACGACTATGCGGCCCACGCGCCTGGCGTGTGCGAATATCGTTACAGCAGTGCGGATAACACACACCCTGTGTTAGCGCTACGACTATGCGGCCCACGCGCCTGGCGTGTGCGAATATCGTTACAGCAGTGCGGATAACACACACCCTGTGTTAGCGCTAAGACTATGCGGCCCACGCGCCTGGCGTGTGCGAACATCGTTACAGCAGTGCGGATAACACACACCCTGTGTTAGCGCTACGACTATGCGGCCCACGCGCCTGGCGTGTGCGAATATCGTTACAGCAGTGCGGATAACACACACCCTGTGTTAGCGCTACGACTATGCGGCCCACGCGCCTGGCGTGTGCGAACATTTTTACAGCAGTGCGGATAACACACACCCTGTGTTAGCGCTACGACTATGCGGCCCATGCGCCTGGCGTGTGCGAACATCGTTACACCAGTTCGGATAACACACACCTTGTGTTAGCGCGACGACTATGCGGCCCATGCGCCCGGCGTGTGCGATAATCGTTACAGCAGTGCGGATAACACACACCCTGTGTTAGCGCTACGACTATGCGGCCCACGCGCCTGGCGTGTGCGAGTATCGTTACAGCAGTGCGGATAACACACACCCTGTGTTAGCGCTACGACTATGCGGCCCACGCGCCTGGCGTGTGCGAATATCGTTACAGCAGTGCGGATAACACACACCCTGTGTTAGCGCTACGACTATGCGGCCCACGCGCCTGGCGTGTGCGAACATTTTTACAGCAGTGCGGATAACACACACCCTGTGTTAGTGCTACGACTATGCGGCCTACGCGCCTGGCGTGTGCGAATATCGTTACAGCAGTGCGGATAACACACACCCTGTGTTAGCGCTACGACTATGCGGCCCACGCGCCTGGCGTTTGCGAATATCGTTACAGCAGTGCGGATAACACACACCCTGTGTTAGCGCTACAACTGTGCGGCCCACGCGCCTGGCGAGTGCGAACATCGTTACAGCAGTGCGGATAACACACACCTTGTGTTAGCGCGACGACTATGCGGCCCACGCGCCTGGCGTGTGCGAATATCGTTACAGCAGTGCAGATAACACACACCCTGTGTTAGCGCTACGACTATGCGGCCCACGCGCCTGGCGTGTGCGAACATCGTTACAGCAGTGCGGATAACACACACCCTGTGTTAGCGCTACAACTATGCGGCCCACGCGCCTGGCGTGTGCGAACATCGTTACAGCAGTTCGGATAACACACACCTTGTGTTGGCGCGACGACTATGCGGCCCACGCGCCTGGCGTGTGCGAATATCGTTACAGCAGTGCGGATAACACACCCTGTGTTAGCGCTAAGACTATGCGGCTCACGCGCCTGGCGTGTGCGAACATCGTTACAGCAGTGCGGATAACACACACCCTGTGTTAGCGCTACGACTATGCGGCCCACGCGCCCGGCGTGTGCGAGTATCGTTACAGCAGTGCGGATAACACACACCCTGTGTTAGCGCTACGACTATGCGGCCCACGCGCCTGGCGTGTGCGTACATCGTTACAGCAGTGCGGATAACACACACCTTGTGTAAGCGACGACTATGCGGCCCACGCGCCTGGCGTGTGCGAATATCGTTACAGCAGTGCGGATAACACACACCCTGTGTTAGCGCTACGACTGTGCGGCCCACGCGCCTGGCTTGTGCGAACATCGTTACAGCAGTGCGGATAACACACACCCTGTGTTAGCGCCACGACTATGCGGCCCACGCGCCTGGCGTGTGCGAATATCGTTACAGCAGTGCGGATAACACACCCTGTGTTAGCGCTAAGACTATGCGGCCCACGCGCCTGGCGTGTGCGAACATCGTTACAGCAGTGCGGATAACACACACCCTGTGTTAGCGCTACGACTATGCGGCCCACGCGCCCGGCGTGTGCGAGTATCGTTACAGCAGTGCGGATAACACACACCCTGTGTTAGCGCTACGACTATGCGGCCCACGCGCTTGGCGTGTGCGAATATCGTTACAGCAGTGCGGATAACACACACCCTGTGTTAGCGCTACGACTATGCGGCCCACGCGCCTGGCGTGTGCGTACATCGTTACAGCAGTGCGGATAACACACACCTTGTGTAAGCGACGACTATGCGGCCCACGCGCCTGGCGTGTGCGAATATCGTTACAGCAGTGCGGATAACACACACCCTGTGTTAGCGCTACGACTGTGCGGCCCACGCGCCTGGCTTGTGCGAACATCGTTACAGCAGTGCGGATAACACACACCCTGTGTTAGCGCCACGACTATGCGGCCCACGCGCATGGCGTGTGCGAATATCGTTACAGCAGTGCGGATAACACACCCTGTGTTAGCGCTAAGACTATGCGGCCCACGCGCCTGGCGTGTGCGAACATCGTTACAGCAGTGCGGATAACACACACCCTGTGTTAGCGCTACGACTATGCGGCCCACGCGCCCGGCGTGTGCGAGTATCGTTACAGCAGTGCGGATAACACACACCCTGTGTTAGCGCTACGACTATGCGGCCCACGCGCCTGGCGTGTGCGTACATCGTTACAGCAGTGCGGATAACACACACCTTGTGTTAGCGCGACGACTATGCGGCCCACGCGCCTGGCGTGTGCGAATATCGTTAGAGCAGTGCGGATAACACACACCCTGTGTTAGCGCTACGACTGTGCGGCCCACGCGCCTGGCTTGTGCGAACATCGTTACAGCAGTGCGGATAACACACACCCTGTGTTAGCGCTACGACTATGCGGCCCACGCGCCTGGCGTGTGCGAACATCGTTACAGCAGTGCGGATAACACACACCCTGTGTTAGCGCTACGACTATGCGGCCCACGCGCCCGGCGTGTGCGAGTATCGTTACAGCAGTGCGGATAACACACACCCTGTGTAAGCGCTACGACTGTGCGGCCCACGCGCCTGGCTTGTGCGAACATCGTTACAGCGGTGCGGATAACACACACCCTGTGATAGCGCTACGACTATGCGGCCCACGCGCATGGCGTGTGCGAATATCGTTACAGCAGTGCGGATAACACACACCCTGTGTTAGCGCTACAACTATGCGGCCCACGCGCCTGGCGTGTGCGAACATCGTTACAGCAGTGCGGATAACACACACCCTGTGTTAGCGCTACGACTATGCGGCCCACGCGCCTGGCGTGTGCGAACATCGTTACAGCAGTGCGGATAACACACACCCTGTGTTAGCGCTACGACTATGCGGCCCACGCGCCTGGCGTGTGCGAACATCGTTACATCAGTGCGGATAACACACACCCTGTGATAGCGCTACGACTGTGCGGCCCACGCGCCTGGCGTGTGCAACAGTGCGGAAAAACACACGCCTTGTGTTAAATTATGAGTAGCTAATTCAAAATATATTATATAGGTAGGTATTCACTATTCCATTCAAAAAATAACTACACGAGAGGTTCTAGCTTGTTTTATTTTAGGATTTTTTTAGGAGGATAATCATTTAAATAAATATTTAATTTCATGCTTCAAAAAATTCACAAAACGATTAATAATGAAGAACCCAGTACCTCTTAACTATGAGGACGGCCCCTCTAACCACAAGGTTTTAAACATATTATGATTCCACTGCTCAATAGATCTAATGACATAATCTTCATCTAGGTGGCGTTAGTATAAATATTATCGTAAAACTCTGATCTACCCTCATTTTATTATACATCGTGCAATCCAAATAAGTAGGCCCCTACTATCACCTTGTAAATAAAACAACGATTCCCGACACCGTTTATTAGTCAATTTCATATAAAACACGCCTAGTCACTTTTCCCTAACTCAATTGTAAATTAAATCATTCACATTAAAGGCAAACAAAATGAACCCTTGTTCATGTACCAAATAAATATTACATATACAAAGAAGATGCAACCTTTTTGAACCACACTCACAGAAGTACCTACTTGACTATTGATTTTAAAAGGTAGGTATCGTTTATTTTTTTTAATATATATTTTGCAATGATTCTTTATACAAAATAATCTATTTCAGTCTGGAATAACTTTATAATTAGTAGGTATTATATTCAGATTTTGAGGTTTTAGAAGTTATTTATGTATGGCCAGCTATTTCATCAATACATATATTAATTTTACAATCTAGCTACCTTAATAAAACATAAAAAAAAATCTTGCACAACAGTAATAAGGTACACAATTGTAATTTTTACCCGAACTTAAAATATAATTTCGTAAAAAAAGTATAACACATACACATCTTACCCTCCTATAAATTAGCTGAGCAAGTCTACTTATAATATTCCAAGATCTTATGTCAGAGAGGGACGTAGCTATACGAAAAAACAGACAGCCAACCCATTCTGCTATCTATGTCTTATGACAAGATAATACTACTTTTGTACCATCAGAATAATTAGCACCAGCATGTCTCATTCCTTCGTATAGGTCCGTCCTTGTCTGTCGGGCATTAGATCCGGTATGTAGGATGTTTATGGTCTTAATTATGTAGTTTTCACAGGCAAGGGATTGGTGCCCACGTGTTTGAGTAACAACTTGGCCATCATACCGACGGAGAGACAGAAAACTAAACCCGCTGGCATGAACTTCCTGCTGTTATAGTATCTGAAACAGAATGGCATTTTTTTATATTTTCATGTCGTCAACATACGAGCAATACTTTTGAATTGCAAGCTTTTCTATAGGCTACTGTAACTGCTTAACAACAGACAGGGTGTAAGCATGTTTAACGACTTTGTTTTATCTATATTATACACCTGAAGCAAAAACTTTCAACCGCTTAGTACGAAAATTGCGCGGACTGAGGAGTATGACATTTGGCACACCTATAGTTTATATAGAGAAGGAGTGCAGAATACCACTGACTGTCTGACTGACAAACGGTGACAGTTTTTGGAGGGCGGGACATCCATAGTGCATTCTTTCTTGCCATTACCAAATAGTCTTGGACAATAAAACCTTAGTGACATTTAAAATTTAAATGAATTATATTTGAATTTCGACCATTATAACGGGAATACTAGTAACAAAAGAAACACCAACTCGCACTGGGTCAGCGTGAAGGATTGTAGCCTGAATTGGTCTCAAATCAAGGGGAGGTTTTTATGATTTTACCTGTATCCCATAAGTCCTCCCAAGGAGGTTGTGGTGCCGAGCATGAGGGTGTAGTTGGAGGGGTCCTGGCTCAACTGGTAGGCTCCAACGCCTGCAAGGGTCCACATAGCAGTTGTTCAATTACCCCACAACACATCATCCTACTAATCTTACTAATATTATAAATGTGAAAGTTTGTGAGTGTGGATGTATGTATGTATGTATGTATGTTTGTTACTCCTTCACGCAAAAACTACTGAACGGATTTGGATGAAATTTGGAACACAGATAGTTTATAACCGGGATTAACATATAGTCTTACTAATATTATAAATGTGAAAGTTTGTGAGTGTGGATGTATGTATGTATGTATGTATGTATGTATGTTTGTTACTCCTTCACGCACCCCGCCAGACACCGACCTCGCCGGCGAGGTCGACGAACCCCCGCTTCCGCTAGAAGGTGCGTCTACTTACCTAGACGCACCTTGGCACCCGACAAGCCCGCTGAGTTTCTTGCCGGATCTTCTCAGTCGAGGTCGCGTTCCGATCCGGTGGTAGATTTACCCTCGCCACCTCTCCTGGCAGCGGCCCAAGCCGAGGTCGTGTCCCTAGTGACGCCCTTGAGCTAGCTGCCCCCCTGCCCCTATGGCTGGAGCGCACTTGCGCTCGCCCTCTGTCCGGGTGAAGTTGTTATGGCCACTCTGGCCAACAACATATAGTCAATTCAAAAAAAAAAAAAAAAAAAAAAAAAAAAAAAAAAAAAAAAAAAAAAAAAAATCCTTCACGCAAAAACTACTGAACGGATTTGGATGAAATTTGGAACACAGATAGTTTATAACCGGGATTAACATATAGGATATTTTTTATCCCGATAATCCCGAAATTTTAGTTACGTTAAATACTACGCGGACGAAGTCGGGGGCACAGCTAGTATTATAAATGCGAAAGTTTGTGAGTGTGGATGTATGTTTGTTACTCTTTCAGGCAAAAACTACTGAACGGATTCGGATAAAATTTGGAACACAGATAGTTTATAACCGGGATTAACATAAAGGCTACTTTTTATCCCGATAATCCCGAAATTTTTGTTAAGTTAAATACTACGCGGTCGAAGTCGGTGGGCACAGCTAGTTAACCATAATTTAACTCTGTATGGGCGATTTATTATTTATTTATGATGATACTAGCTAACCCAACAGATGTTGTCCTGTCTTAACTTTAAATATTGAATTTGAATTGATCCCCTCAACTTTCTTAATTTTTATTTTATAAGAACCTTTTCTCCTGACAATAATAAACACAATAAAAAAATAATCAGCTAAATCGTTCCATCCGTTCATGTGTGATGTGATGACCAAGGAAATTGAGATTCATTTTTATATATACAATAGATTATTGTCTAATGTCTATACAATTATACATAACGCCTTAGAATATGAAGATATAGGTTAAGATGCTCTGTGATTTTCGCTTTACTGCTGTTTGCTGCATTTTAGATGAAAATCAGTCCAACACAGAGGATTCCATTTTTCGTACTACGATAGTAACTTACCCAAAATTGACCCAAATATGATGCCGGCCCCGAGGGATGGTATGGATCCTGAAATGAGAGGATTTTTTATTCAAATACTAATATTATGTATGGAGGTAAAATTGTTTGTCTGCATGCAAGTTTGTAACTTCTGATCCAATTCTGAAAATTCTTTCACTGATTGAGAGCTACAGTAATCCTGAGGGACATGGGCGGTTTAAAAAGTCCTGAATTGTAGAAAAGTAGAACTTTTTAATCAACTATAAAAGTGATATAACAATTTAAATCGTGTTAAATAGCTGGTAGGGATAACTTGGTCCTCTTAGCAATGAGATAAAAGTTTATATGGTTTTCAGGCAGGCATACAATTATTATTTTTATTAAAGTAGGTAAGTACCTTATAGATTTAGGAATTTTATGAATGTTAAATCTCAATTATATTTGTTATTTTTTTTAATTTTATTTGATAAATAAATAATATTTATTTCTTGTTACTGCAAAAAATGGTAATTAAATTTAATAAGCCAAATAAGTGGCCTTGTAAAAAGAATTGTATCATAAACTAATATTATAAGTACATAATAATGTGGCCTGTTTAAACACAGGTAGATACACCTATTCAATTAAACACAATGGTGTTTACAAAAGCCAAGTGGCAGTATGCCTACAAATCATATATGATTTAATAGGGTACTTAATGTTGTTATCTTGTAGTTGACCATTTTTATGGGAGTCAGTATTCTGACATTTTAATCTATGTAATGTAAAAGGTTCGTGTACAGTAGGTACACACTGTGTATGGATGGACAGGCAAAAAAAATCTTGTTAACGTCACGCCTGAAATACTACCAAAATTCGGGCCAATCGACGCTGTACACATATAATAGTCATCTATGGTACACATCACTGAATAAATATGTTGTGATAAAAATGAGTCGTTTTGTCTGGGATGTTAGTACTTACTTAAAACTATAATCCCATTAATTAAAATGTTATTAGAATATTTATATCACAGTGTGTTAAAACTGTATTGCTTTATGCCGCTTTAATAATTACTGTACGTACATACCGTGATTCCACTATTTAAAAAAATTTAGGTTAATAATAATGAACAAAAAATAACCTGCTTTTGCATAACCCATGATTCCACCGGCAGCCACGGTAGCGGCGTAAGCGAAGCTTAAGATATCGACACCCATTTTGTATTTATTTACGTTACAAATTTATAATCCAGTTAATAATAGTTTGAGATACCTAAATTTTATGAAATTTATTATCAACACGTATCAACAGTCAGCTGAGCGAAACCAAAGACCAATACACAGATTAGAGATAATGTAGCAAGCTAGACCAATATGAAATCAAACTGACAGCAACTTGAGGCTGACAGCTATGGTTCTGTTATGTGGACCATGTGTGGACCAAAACGTGAACTAAAAGTACACTAAAAGTGGCTACTCACGATCCAATTTGTTGATTCAACTTGTCGATTGCTAGGACAATCGATTCGACATGTAGCAAGTTGAAAGTAGTCGTCAACTTGCGTCCTCACAGCACAATTTGTCAATACTGAGTGTATCAGAGTTGTATCAACAAATTGAATATGAAATTGCATCGTGAGTAGCCCCTTTAACACAGAGGTGTTTATTTTTTTACACCTAATTTTTTTTCCTTCTTTTTTTCTATCCTTTGAAAACCTAAATCTTAGACCATTTAAAAATAGACCAAAAGTAGACTAATAGATTACTACAGACTCCATTCTCTATTATATTCTCTTTGACAGACTCGACTATAATGCATCGTAATATAGAAAATTATATTAATATTTTGACGTATATAGCAGATGGCAACACCAAATAATAAAATTCAATTTTGACATTCTCACCTGCTAGAATATTTTTCCGGAACATGAATGAAACATTATTAAAATTCTAGTTTTTGCTGACTCACTAGACCAAATACAATACACCAGTATCACACAAATATACTGATAAAAATGTTGTCATCACTAAAGGCAGTTATTTCGTAACAATTGGCAATTACTACGTCATTGAGTGGATCACTTACTATACCAGCTGATTGTGTATAAAAAATATGTGTTTCCGTATACAAGGCCAGTGTTCAGTCGTCGTAGGTTTCCGATAGCCGTTGGCTGCTTCGTTTCGTATTTGAATATTGCTCATAAAGTATTTTTTGTGCTAGTGGTATTGGCCGGTAACCTTGGCACTTTATAAGAGGCCGCGAGTACTTAGAACGATTAAAAAAGTTAATCTAGTCGGCCACGATGCTCACGAGTGCTTCTAAAGTGACTATAAATACTGGAAATGTGTTGAATTTGATCGATATCAAGAAGAAGGCTGGACAGAATGTGACTGAGGAGGTTAGTTTCGGTTTAGTACAAGGAAAACTTTGTGTTCTTTTCAATATAAATTGATGATATAACAGGTTGTGTTGTACATTACCTATATTATTCTCTATTGAGGATGTAAATTTATATATTATCAAATTTAGCTTATTAATTTTATGACTGACTTAGAACCTAAATTAAAATGTTTTCATAGAAGAACTTAACTGGTTGTAGGATCCAAATATTTCAGCATGATTTGAGTCCTTTGTCATAATTGTTTAACAAAGTTAAGTAAGGCTCATTGGTACTAATGGTGCTAATTCTTTTGGCACACAACTAAACCTGACTGAACTACTTACATGTATTATCAACCTAACCATGGCCATAGCATATAAGCAAGCAACACAGGAATACTTTTGGGTGTGTCATATTTAGTGATTTTTATTTTATGATGACTGCATTGGAATATGATATTAATCAGTGTGTCCCCTTTTCAACCTTCATACTTTTGTTAATGGCCTACAATTTATTCTACTAACTTTTGAAATGTGTTCTTAAAAAGTAGTGTTAAATAAAAGTACTGAAAACTTGCAGGTATCCTAAGGGGTCCACAAACAAAATATTAAAATAAGTAAAAAAAACTATTGCATAAAAAAGATGATTATTTATGTCATTGTTTATTTTTTAAATATTTAATAGGCTAATGCCAATCACTAGAATCTTTCAGTCCCTTATTACAGCTGAAACTCAAAATTGTTTTCATTCATGTAAGCCAACAATTTATGAATAGTCAGAATCTACCACCGGCTCGGAATGCTGCTTCCACTGAGAAGATCGAACAAGAAACTCTAAATAATAATAATAACTACAAAATATGGTAAAGTCTATGAATTGTTAAATAGGTACCAAATTATATATTTCTGTCATCGGTAATTTGATATTCAAAAGAAGAAGACTATACAATCATTAAACTTGACTACACAATCATGGTAATTTGAGACTGCAACAGTTTGCAAATCAGTTACATTCAATGCTCCAATGTTGACAAAACATCACTATATCACACTTGAGTATGTCATTTTCTTATAGGTACCTGTTGATTGATGAGCTGTATTTTCCCTTTTGAATTACCTATTCAATATTGTAAATTGACGACCGCTGGGTTGAGTGTAGGCCATCGGCCAACTGCACATGGTGGTTGCGGGACCGATTCCCGCCGGGGCAAATTTCGGAAATTGCCTTTTCGTAATTTTCCCAGGTCTGGATGTTACTGGGATCGTCCCCAGGACCATACAGTTGATGTGCCAGTCTGGCGATATTTATTTATATGAAATAAGTTAGAGTTTAAGCATAGAATGCTCTGTTCATTGCACTGGGTGTTTGCATATTCAATTCCTGTACAGGGGAAGTTTTCGAAATTGTCTCCAGTCTGGGTCCATCTGGGTCCATCTGGGTCTGGACCCATAATACCGCATCACTTATATTGGGACCACACACTTGTTGTTTGTGTTGTTATATTTATTTTTTATGTTCTATTAGGTAGGCACGCAAACTATCGGTTCTGTAGGTCACAGAATATATTAGCAGTTAAGTAATTTGTAAGTAGGTATTCAGGTCAGGTCTGATACCACAAACATTCATACCTACATTAAGTTTCTATCAATCAAATAGTCAATTTTGTTGAGTAATTTTATTTAACCTTCAACAACATCCACATAATTGCGAGTCATGTTTATACCACCATCACAGAGGGAATCTTTATTTATTTAATCTTAGATATCTGCGTTATTTTTCTCATAATTTTAATCTCCAGCTTTCAGAAAGCATCAAACTCACGCTCTCCGAGTGGGGTTCACAAAATGGCCTCCCTGTACAAAATGGCGTCGCATCCCCAAAAGAACACGCACAGACATCCGGTCAACAATCCGACTATATGCTCGTTTCAACGTCCACGGCGACTACACAAGCCGTCCTCAACATAACCAGGCCTCATGATGACGTGCAGAACAGAATGGCAGAGGAGGAGAGAAAGAATTTAAAGATTGGCGTGAAGATATTTATCAATGAAGACAGTGTTTCGGCGTTGACGGAGTGTTTGGACAATGGTGAGTTGATACCTATTTACCGAAAAGTCATTGTATGAGGCGGCGTCCATTAATTACGTGAGGCGTTTAGGCAGGGGAGGGGGTCGAGTCGCATTTCACGCAAGTATTTTTATTCCGCGAGAAATAAAGTAAAATTACGAGAAAAAAAGGGTTAAATTAAGTAGTTAAATAAAGTAGTCTTAACAGATTCAAATCATTATTATTAATTATTATTAGTATCAATCCTACGCATTTACACTAGAAAAACTAGTTTTAAAAAATCTCACGACAGCTCACCATACGGCTCAAAGAACGGCCAAAAACGAATCACGTAGTTAATGTACATCCTGATCGACGACTGCCACGTTTATACATATAAAAAAAGACTTATTTACCTATTTTCAGACAAAATATACAGGAAAACTTGTTTAAGTATAACTATGATAGGTATTCTGTACACAAAGGGACTTCTGTAACAGCGCTGACTCATCATACCACTCGACGTCGTGAGTCATGAAAAGGTCACTCGGTTGCGGTTTCGATTCCGGTCAGGTCACATTTCTGAAATGGCCTTTTCATCATTTTCCCTGGTCTGGGTCACTGTCACTGGGATCGCCCCGCGTCTATTTTACGGTATTCATGGTACAACCGCTGCTTACTTTGGAACCATTCAGTTGATGCATTGGTCTGGCGATAAGAATGAACGGGATGATAGTCAAGTAATTAATAACAAGTAGCGATCTAAGGCCGAATTAATAAACCAATCTCAAATCTGAGAGTGTTCTGGGAAATGGCGTTCTCATGTCATATCAGTACAAAATGGCATGTCAAAAGCCTTAAGATCGATTTATTAATAAGAATAATAAATAATAATTTTAGCCCTTTTGACGTCCCACTCCTGGGCACGGGCCTCCCCTCAACACGAGGGGGATTCAGGCCATAATCCACCACGCTGGCCCAGTGCGTGTTGGCGGATTTCACATGTCTTTCGAAAATTGGTTAAATCTTCTAAGATATGCAGGTTTCATCACGATGTTTTCCTGCACCGTAAGCAAGTGATAATCATATAGAAATTATGATTCGCACATAGATTTCGAAAAATCCAGAGGTTCGAGCCGGGGTTTGAACCCGAGACCTGGTAGCCCGCAAGACGCGTGCTATCGGCAATCGTGCTAATCGGCTATCACTGCTATAACGATCGATTTATTAATACGGGCCTAAATTAGCCTTAGCCTTAGAAAATACAATCCATAGAGATGTGTTTAGTATCTTATCTTCTTCGCGAAAATAATCAATTCAGATACAGCCGTTATCGGACCACATCGATGTAAATTTTATCAATAACGCGATTGTAAAAATGACGTAAGTACATTTTATCATTATCTAAATTGTGACGGTTGATACCAGGAAACGGGTTTTTAAAGGGCTAATTTGTAGGTACCTAAGCAATGAAATTGGAGCATAGTGTTCCATCTATCTCCTCGTATTTTTAACGGTTTTCATTTAATTTGGAGTCGGTGCCAATTCTAGTAGATAGGGGCTGGTATCTTAGAAGACTCCAAATGAAATAAATTATAATGAAGGTCCCTTGTTATTTCTAGCTTTTGTAGTAGGTACGCCCAGGTTTTCTTGAAGTCGTATTATTATTTTTTATTAAAATATTATTCGAACTGCGAACACCGTTCGTAATTGCCAACGTCAAATAGGCTTAGGTCTATTTGATCACTAAATCTCGCCACCAGTGGTAAGTTGAGACTCCAATTTCCTACCTCTGACCTGTTCACCAATGGTTAGGCCGTAATAATAAATCAATCTCATGTCTGAGAGTGCTCTTGAGTAAGCTTTTGACGTGTCATTTTGTACTGGAATGACATAAGTATGACATTTCCAGATAACTAGACAATGTCTACACATCCCCCCGCGTGGTTCTGGCGGCGTGGGCGGGGTAAGGGCTAGGTACCTATAATCATTGTTGTTTAAAATACTTTCTCCTTGTATGAGTACCTACTACTGTCAAAACGCGCGTCAGACCATAGATGTATTAATCTGCATTGCGTCAAAGACGCCTTTAAATGTTGGGCCATAAAATTTTATTCGGACGTTGGGCCATAAAATAGTATTTGGACGTTTGACGCTATAAGCGTGGATTGGAGCGTCCCATTTTTCGTGGCCGCAAGGTTGTATCTGTACCTAAAAAAAGTGGTACCTACCCAATCTTCTTTAATTTAAATGAAGCTAATTTCAGGAAATGATAACTTACCACGATTAAACTGCGTGTACTGTTGTCGAGATATCGAGAATGATTAGGTAAATTGAAACTGCCATAGTTTATGGATATTACGTAGAATATAACAATCGGTCGACTGTCTCATAAAACGTAACTGTTATCATGATGATTGGTTACTTGATATGTGTTTCACAACATGACAGCTTCTCGAAGTTTCTGCATGATCTTATAATCTATATAAATAAAAATGAATCTCTATTTACTTGGTCATCGCATCACGCGGGAACGGATGGAACGATTTCGCTAATTCTTTTTTTGTTCGCGTTTATTATTGTCAGTGGAAGGTTATTAAATAAAAAAAAAGAAAGTTGAGCGGAATAAATCGAATTCAATATTCAAAGTTAAGACAGCACAACGTCTGTCGGGCCAGCTAGTAAAAGTATAAATATGTATGTTGGTACCTATATAAGGTATATATGGGCCTGCGTTGCCTGTTAAATAAATAAATAAAAAATGTTCACTGGGAACGGAATTAGGGTATTTGGCATGTTATTTCTTATGTAAAAAAAAGTCTGCAATCAAGCGTGTGACACGCTTGATGTTAAACAGGTACCGAAGCATATATGCAGAGCATTGCTCTCACGTTGCGGACCTGAAACAGGGTGGGACAGAGAAGGAAAGGGAAGCTGAAGGCTTCCGGCCCTCTCGCTCATCGTACATATCGCAGATTTAATAGATGTATTATGTTCCGTTATATGCGCGTTTTATAATCGCCAGTCCCTTGAAGCCTTATTTTTTTTTCAGTATTTGCAGCGCTTCACACGGAATACATAGACAATGTGACGCTGGCGTACAACCCTGACAGGGATGAGGCCATTAATGATACCAACGTTAAGAACAGCTATTCCACTAAAGCATCGCCCATTTCACTGGGAAGTAATAGTGAGTATAATGCATTATACTTCAATATCGACCCTGAGGTCCGTATTTATAAATCGATGTCAAGTCTGGGAGCAATATAATAATACCCACTCTGACCTTATTTTTACTTTAAATAATCATGTATGACTTGCCTATTCGACCCTCTGGGTTTTTCGAAATCTATGTGAGAATCATAATTTCGATAAATGATTATATTATCACTTGCTTGCGGTGAAGGAAAACATCGTGAGTAAAGTGTCTAAGAAAGTAAAAAAAAAATTCTAATGGCATGTGAAATCTGCCAACCCGCTCTGGGCCAGTGTGGTGGATTATGGCCTGAATCCCCCTCATTGTGAGGGGAGGCCCATGCCTAAGAGTGGGATGTCGAAAGGGCTAAATTATTATATATTATTTAACTTGCCTATTATAAGGTCTTGTGTACAATAATTGCATGTGTTTTAGTTTTATGTTTAATGTCAATATTATTTTGTCGCAGTGCGTGTGACCAGTACGGAGACGGAAGCAGACAGCGAGGCTGACGCGCGCAAGTGTGAAGCCATCCTGCCCGGCATCAAAGTGCTGTGGGCCGTGCTGGAGGATTATGTTAAAGAAGGTATATACATAGTACATCCTTTAATATATAAAATAAAAAAACAAAAAAATATTTTATACAATTTTAAAGACGTGCCGATACATCAAAAATACAGGTTTGTGTAATTTTTTTTTTTTTTGAATTTCTATATGTTGTTGGCCAGAGTGGCCATAACAACTTCACCCGGACAGAGGGCGAGCGCAAGTGCGCTCCAGCCATAGGGGCAGGGGGGCAGCTAGCTCAAGGGCGTCACTAGGGACACGACCTCGGCTTGGGCCGCTGCCAGGAGAGGTGGCGAGGGTAAATCTACCACCGGATCGGAACGCGACCTCGACTGAGAAGATCCGGCAAGAAACTCAGCGGGCTTGTCGGGTGCCAAGGTGCGTCTAGGTAAGTAGACGCACCTTCTAGCGGAAGCGGGGGTTCGTCGACCTCGCCGGCGAGGTCGGTGTCTGGCGGGGAGTGTGCGTGTGTCGTTCTCCTCGACATCTGAGTCTAGGAGAGCGGTGAGTGGGTCGGGGGGGTCCAGCACCACATGCCGCGGCCTGCGGCGGCATGTATCTGGCTCGTGTGCGGGTGCATAATCGGCGGCGGCGACGATTAAGGGATTGGTGTGTTCAGAAGCCTTCATGAAATAGCGTTCAGACGCTATTTTGAAGTGCTTCTGGATAGAATCGAGGCGTAAGTCAGAATGAAGGTCTACGTTCCGTACGAACCACGGGGCTCCGACGGCTTGGCGAAGAAAACGGGACTGTAAGGCCTGGAGGCGACTAATGTGAGAGTTGGCCGCGTGGGCGAACACAACGCTCGCATAGGACATGATGGGGCGAATGCAAGCTTTGTAAAGTGTCACCTTATTTCTAAGGGACATTTTACTCCGCTTGCATAGGAGATAATGAAGGCGACCGAGCACAAAGGCGGCTCGATTGCGGACGTTTCTAATGTGAGGACCGAAGGTCATGGAGCCATCGAGCGTGACCCCGAGATATTTAACTGACTTGGACCAAGGGATAGGCTGCTTGTACAAAGAGACAGTACCTAAGTTGGAGCGAGTGTGGCGTATGGAGGGGCGTCGAGAGGTGGTCCTGGCAAAAAGCACGGCTGCGCTTTTGTCCGGGTTCACCTCTATTCGCCATTTCCTAAACCACTCTCCGAGAGAATTGACAGCGCGTTGGAGAACGCGTGTGATCTGAGCCTTATTACGATGGGAGAAATAGAGCGCGGTATCATCCGCGTAAAGGGCGAGTTGCACATTGTTCGTGCGGGGGATGTCGTTAGTGTACAGACTGTACAAAAGAGGGGAGAGCACGGAGCCCTGAGGGACTCCTGCCCTGATGGGGTGGGGTGGGGAGAGCGTGCCCTCGACTCGATATCGAAAGGTACGGTTTGACAAGAAGTCTCGTAAGATGAGCACGAGACTGTCCGGCACGCCTAAGAGGTACAGCTTGTAAATCAAGCCGTTGTGCCAGACTTTGTCAAACGCCTTAGCGACGTCAAAGAAGAGAGCTCCCGTGGATAGGGGGCGGCCGGAGGAGGAGTTGAGGCCTTTGAGAATGTACTCCGTGATGCGGTGTACTTGGTGAACACAAGAGTGGCCGGCCCGAAAGCCAAACTGCTCGTCAATGAGAAGATGATTGGAAAAGATATACTCTTTGAGTCTTGCTAAAAGCAGGCGCTCATAGAGTTTGGCAATGGCCTTGAGGAGGCTGATGGGACGGTAGCTCGCAGGGACGTTGCGGGGCTTACCGGGTTTGTGAATGCCAATGACTATTGCCTCCTTCCACGCATTGGGAAAGATGCAGTTCGTCATAGCGGCATTGAAGATAGCTACTAGGAGACAGATAAGCTGGGCGGGTAAGAGTTTGAGAACTCTGTTGCTAATGCCGTCCGAGCCCGGGGCCTTCTTGGAGTTGAGACCTTTAATCAAATCCTTCACCTCGGATTCGGTAACCGGTGTGAGAGCGGTAGTGAGGGGTAAGGAAACCCTGCGCTCGACTTCCCTATCAACGAGTTCCAGGTGGTCGGGATCAGAGGATTGGGTGCTAGGGGAGCACTGGCTCTCGAGAGCGGAGGCTAGAAGCTCGGCCTTTTCGTCGTCATCAAAAGCAGGGGGGTCGCCTGAAGGGCGTAATAGGGGGGGCATTGTGACAGTAGAGTCGGACTTTAAGGCTCTCGCCAGCTTCCAGTAAGCTAGATGCGATGGCGAGATTCCTTCGAGAAGGTTACCCCACCGGGCGTCCCTAAGCTCGGCGATTCGACGCTTTACATCACGCTGTAAAGCGCGCATGCGAACACGGTTAGCTTCGGTGGGGTAAGAATCGTAAGCTCTGATGGAGGCATTCTTAGCTCGGACCAGGGCTTTGATGTCGTCTGGCAGAACGAAGCGGTGAGAGTCACCTACCTCGACCTGCTTAGACGAGTGACTAATGGCCGACTGGAGATGGTTGGAGAAGGCATCTACAGCCTGAGACGTGTCCTGAGGGGACGTAAGGAGGTCAGGGATGCTGGCGAGGTGTGGAGAAGAGACATCCGCTAAGGAAGTACTTAGCTTTTGCCAATCCATCACAGAACGCGTGGTCGGTTGAGATGGAGGGGAAGGTCCGAGCTGCATGAGAACGGGACGGTGGTCGGAGTCGAGCTCTTGGAGAACTTCCAACGAGCGCAACCGTAAGGTTATGCCCTTGAGGAGGGCAATGTCTAGGACATCGGGGCGATGTGCTAGATTGTTCGGAAAGTGAGTGGGGTGCATGGGGGCGATGACGTCAAAGTCGAGCTGGTCGACTAGGGCGTCAAGACGCCTCCCATTTGGGGTGGTGAGGAGACTATTCCACCTGACATGCTTGCAGTTGAAGTCGCCAGCCAGTATGACTGCGCTTCCCAGATCAAGGAGTGCTTCGATGTCACTCCTAAGCAGAAGCTTGCCAGGCGGAAGGTAGATGGATGCTATGACCACGGCAGGATGGCCAGTGAGGGACAGACGACAGACTGAGGCTTCTATGTTGGTGAGCGCAGGGGGGTCGAGGGGAATGCAGTGGAGGGACCTCCTGTAATAAATGGCAGTCCCACCCCCGCGGGCGGTGAGCCTGTCATTCCTTACAAGATTATAGTTTGCGATTTTGGGATCGCGACGGGACGGCTTAAGCAGGGTCTCCTGCACCAGCAAGAGATCAACCTGATGATCCCGAAGGAATTCACCAACCTGATCCCTCTGCTGGGAAAGGCCAAAAGCGTTGAAAAACGCTAGGGATAGGTGATGGGGTTTGGTACGTTGGATGTGTAAATCCATTACGGGTGCACGAGAGAGTCAAAAGATGAGAGGGAATCGTACACATCCATGTACGACTCCATGACAGCAATCCTCTCATAAGGATTGGTTGCTGTGCGGAGGTGGTGCGCGAGTGAGCGAACTCGCTCAACGTTAACAACGTTGAAGAATTCGCTCACCAACGCAAAGTCGCTAGCCAAGCTAGTGGCGGTGGTAGGCGCAGAGGGCGCGGGGCGAGGGCGGGGGGCAGCAGGGCGCGCAGGGGCGGTCTGCACCGGGAGGGAGGCGGAGGCCGTGTATGGGAGCGGCTTGCTCCATACATTGGCGCGCGGGGAGGGGCGCGCTGGGAGCGCGGGCTTTAGCGCTGAGGGCGCGGGGGCGGGGAGTGCTGAGGGCAGAGAGGGGCGGGGCGCAGAGGGCGCAGCGGGGATCGGTGCAAAAGACACCGGGGGAGGCGCAGAGGGCGCAGAGGGCTGAGAGGCAGCCCGTGCAGGCGCTCTAGGACGTCCGCGCCTCGCCACCCCGCCGTTCCCCTTTGGGGCCTTAGGGCAACCGCGATAATTCGCGGTATGCCCCTGAGTCCCGCAGAGGACACAGCTCGGCGGCTCGGTCGCGGTCTCTTTCGAGCGCGAGCACCCACTAGTGGGATGGTCCCCGATGCATTTGACGCACCGGGGACGGGCGTTGCAATTACGGGCAGAGTGCCCGTAAAGCTGGCAGTTGTGGCACTGCGTGGGAGTGCCACTTTTGTGAGGGGCCTCAACTGAGAGCCCCGAAATAAGGCAGACGGCCTTAAGGTTAAATATTTTCCGACCTTCGTCGGAGCGGTCCAGCACCACCAGGACCATATCATATGGCTCCCTGGTGCGGGCCTTGTACATCCGGTGCACCTCGTGCACCGGGAAGGACTGCGACTTAAGGTCGCTCTTAATGAGCTCGGTGTCGAGCTCTTTTGGGAGGCCGCGGATGACGGCACGAAGTACGCGCTCTTCCTCGAGCGCGTACGTGTGATAGGGGATTTTATTATCCCGCAGAAACTTTGATAGGGCACGGTGGCAGTCCGAGGACTGCACCTTAACCATGATTCCCTGCGAGGTGGACCTCGCAGAGAGGAAGTGGATATGGCGCTCATGGAGCGCCTTCGAGATGCGCTCCCAGGCGCTCTTGTCATGGATGACAAGGGGAGGGGGCGGGGGTGACTTGCGCGCGGGGCGCGGGGAGGGCGAGGCCCGCTGCGAGGCAGACGGGCTACTGCCAGATTGGCGGGGAGTAGGGGATGCGGGGGTAGGGGAGGGGGCTGGGGACCCCAGAGAGGGAGCAGCTTTGCTCACCTTCGGGGGAGGGAGGTCGCGCTGCTTGCGCGCCCTCTTGTTCCCGCCAACGAGAATAAAATCATCCTCTGAGGAGGATGTAGCGGGAAGGGGGGGGGAGGGGGGCGCAAGGGCCTCCACCTCCATGTCGATCTCCGACTGAAGGTCGGAGTCGCACTCAGAGGGAGTAGGGGCAAGAGGGGAGGCGGGAGGCGAGGGGTGGGGGGACGCGGGGGAGTCTGCGGCGTCCGCCGTAAGCCGGCGGAACGCATCCTCCAGGACGTCTGGGCATTGGGCGGCTAAGCGTCCTAGGAGTTCCCGAAGGAACTCCTCACTGAACTTCGAAAAGTCCATGGTTGGACGCGTGCAGAGTTACCGTCCCGCCCCACCTGTCGGCAGGGAGGGGTAGGGTGTGTGCCTGCGTGTGTCCTAGTCCTATGGTGTCCCTTTACCTAGGTGCAATGGCAAAGGTTGTGTAAGGTGAGTACCTAACTACGCCTACCGGCGCACCTAAGTACCTAACTGTGACTAACAGCCCCGGGGCAGAGGTACGTAGCCAATAAATTAACTACGCACCAAACAGCACCCAGAGAATAGGAATAGGGATAGGGTAGGGTGGGAGGGAGCTACCTGGCGTCGGCTAGGGGAGACCCCAAGGCCGGTGGTGCCAGGCCCAACCAAGTTTGCCTACCCCAGGAGGGGACGGCGAGCGCTTGGGTCACGCTCCCTATCCACTTGTTATCACCGTTAGGTATTCCCGTGGATAGGTGAAACTCTTGACGGAAAAAATTTCCGTCGATTTCGAAACAATAATTGTCGTGAAAACGACAGTTGACGACGCGCGGGGCGAGGTGGGCGGGGGCGGCAAGGGGCCGCGAGCGGGTGGCGGACGGCCGGCGCCTAGGCGCGGCGGCGTGGCGAAGTGGGGGCGGCTGTGGCTGGAATCACACAATACACAAAACAAAGGTTAAACACAAGTAAAATGTGATTAGCCTGCCGTAAAAACAACAGGCTAACACAGAATACGAGGAAAAAGCCCTGAGATGGCGGAGCGTCGAGCGAGTGCGAGCGCGTGTGCGGTGAGGCGGACTGGCGCGGAGCGTGCGTCGCTGACGGCGGCCGGATCGGGACTCACAGGTTTGTGTCAGCTTGTTCGAAGTGTTCATGCCTTTACAGATGTGTACATCTTTTTCTTCTTTATACTATATGAGATTATTTATAATAAATCTATCGCAAGGCTGAGAACGATCTTGGAAATGTTGAAAAAATTACAAGTACAAATGTCAAAAAAGACTCAAGACTAGATTAGACGTATTCAAGATTGCTCTTAGGATAGACATGTCATACTAAACGCGTCAAAAAAAAAATCGTGACGCTCCACGCTATTAGCGAGGCAAGTCGAGCGTCCTAATATACGCTGTGAATTTTCGAAACGTGCGTGGCCTGGCCAAATCTGTAACTACAGGGAATAGCGGAAACATGTCCAAGCCACTCGATTTTGATAAAAACCAAAACTTCATAATTTTTTCGCAAATTTTAACACCGCCCGCAGTGTTTCCTACAAGCAGATTACGCGGACAAGGCATGGGTACTACGGTGTTTTTATTTTGCTCAAAAATGTGCACTACTATAAGTTGTATCTCGTTGCACAGGTCGCGTCCTGCAGCTGGGCGTGGCGGACGTGGGCGGCGGCTGCCTGCGCAAGCTGCACGCCTGGGCGCGCGTGCGGCCCGCCATCGCGCAGATCAACCTGGCGTCGTGCTGCGTGGTGCCGCCCGCGCTGCACGCCTTCTGCCGCGCCAACGACGTGCAGCTGCTCACGCACGCCGACCCACCAGGTGAGCCCGCCTCGCGCAGATCCACCTGCGTCGTGCTGCGTGGTGCCGCCCGCGCTGCACGCCTTCTGCCGCGCCAACGACGTGCAGCTGCTCACGCACGCCGACCCACCAGGTGAGCCCGCCTCGCGCAGATCCACCTGCGTCGTGCTGCGTGGTGCCGCCCGCGCTGCACGCCTTCTGCCGCGCCAACGACGTGCAGCTGCTCACGCACGCCGACCCACCAGGTGAGCCCGCCTCGCGCAGATCCACCTGCGTCGTGCTGCGTGGTGCCGCCCGCGCTGCACGCCTTCTGCCGCGCCAACGACGTGCAGCTGCTCACGCACGCCGACCCACCAGGTGAGCCCGCCTCGCGCAGATCCACCTGCGTCGTGCTGCGTGGTGCCGCCCGCGCTGCACGCCTGCCAACCAAATTGACATTGATATTGACGTAAGGGTTCAAATAACTTTAAAGCACCAAACCCTTATGTCAATCGCATATATATAGCATTCGCATTATATTCGAAGAGCGTTTTGAATTCGAATAACCACTTGTCTAGGGCCCCAGATCTTATAACATACACCATATGAGGGCGATTGTGTATTCAGAAGCGATATGTTACACGGCATGTGTATTTAAAGACGTCGAACGACGTCGCCCGATACCGCTCGAGAGACACTTCGCGAGAAATTTATCCTGATGCATGACATAACCCGCGGCCACGAAAAATTGTGACGCTTCAAGCTGCCAGCGAATAGCGCCAAACGTCAACATGCATAAATAATACAAGTTATCGCAGAAAAAAGTTTTCGAAATTTAAAGACGCAACATTTGAGTGGTCAATGTGTTATTGGCGATCGGCACTGTTTGCTGGAAGCGCGGTGCGTCACGAATCTTAGAATACTTTCTCATTTTTAGAATGCATCTGTTATAATGGCCATTGGCTGACCCCCTATTAAATAACGACCAGGAAAATTATTTTCTTATAACGTCTAATAATTCGTGCATTAGTACGTACTTGTCTTATTTTTGCATGTTGACGCTTGGCGCTAGTCGCTGGCAGCGTGAAGCGTCACAATTTTTACATTAGTGTAAATGTGAATATAAATAATAAAGGGACCATTTCTCCTCAGATCTACTGTCCATAGCGGCAGTGAAGACGCTTTCGGACGCAGGCGTCGGCTGCAACAACTTGGACTGGTGCGCAAGGTACCAGGTTCACATAAAATGTAGAGGGGTGCTCGCTCTGAAAGGATACGTGTGTAAAGCGACCCTTGGAAACAAACAGGATAAGATTTAGATAAGAATGTTAAAATACCTCGTATTAATAGTGCAATTAATTCACCTATTATACTTAACAAGATACTTAACTATAATGATATGAGATTTTTTTGAAATATTTATTATTATCATTGCACAATTTATTGGCCTGGCTGCAAACGGGAGACTTAACAAAGCACAAACTTAAATTTCCTATTTTACACCCGTACAAAACTTTCACCGCCTATTTTATACTTTTTGGGATGATATTTTTTTAAAAAAGGTTAGACACGTATTGTTTTATTTTTAATGAATTCCCTATATACATATTTTCATGGTTTTTCGTTTGAAAAACCCCTCACATAGTTTCGTACCATATCCTTAGTGGTTTTTTTTCTTATTGCCGGTCGGCAGACGACGACATAATAAAATTTACTATTTTTTAGTCGGAATGTTTCGCCTCTGCCTTGATAAGTCAGTCAATAAGAATATATATTATATTAAATAGATCTTTATAATAATAATAATTTGCCTATTAATACGAGAATTATATATGTATTTAAAATAACATAAATAATGGATTTGAGAACATAGAGACAATAGTTTTATGAAAATTGTTTCATATAAGTAACTAATACAGTTTTATCATTGACACGTACCCAGTGGGGCCACTTATTTTTATAAGGAACTCAAGGACAAATCGCCGGATACTTAGCCGTCACTCAAATTTGAGTTCTGCTTAACTTTGACATGACATACCAAACATGACAGATGACAATGATGTCTCAAAATGGTATAAATTAATTGAATTCAACTCTGCGAGCGAACTTAATGTCATCCTTATGACATTCCATTATAATAATACATTTCAAAAGTGCACTCAAATTTGGTCTCAGAGTCGAAATATATTTATTAATACTTAACAAATTGAGTGCGTCTCAGCATTCGGCGAAACCCGATAATTTATTATTTTTCATGATCAATATAGTATAAATTGTGATATAGTTATATTCCACCTGTATAGCCAAGATATCTTTGAACCTTGTGCTTGCGTCTTACCGTCAATCGGGTTGCGTGGTTGGTTGGGCAACAGATTGTCCAACATGTCGTCCAACATATTATTGGTACCAATATTGGTATGTTGTGGTAGCAAATTGTACAACTGTGGCGCAATCTGCCAATTTCAATTTGGTATATGGGCATCTGTAAAACACAAAGTATGATTTGTTAATTTAATTTAGTAAGCTGTTAAATTAATTGGGCTGTGAAATATTTGATGATTGACAATTAAATTGTAAAGTTTGACAATAGTGACAGCTGTGACAGCTGTCAAATTATGAGTTACCAACAGTTTTCTTTTTATTTATGATCGTAAATTTCAATTACTTTGTAGTTATTTATGGCATCACCACAGTAATTATTACGATTTCATTTTTATTTTATAGCGACGAGTTTTGGCATTTACCTATAGTAGCCATGAGTACCTACGTATTGGCCTGTTCAAAATAAAGCGGTATTTTTTTCCCGCTGGCGGAAGTGCACAGAACCGTGTCGATACAGTGCTAAGTATGTCTAAACAGGTCGCGATCACCGTTTGACGTTTTGGTTTATTTTGACGTTTGTTTTTTTTTTATTTTAGATTATGGATTTGAAATCTCATATTTATTTATTTTTGTACAATCACGAAATGGAATACTTCAAAGGTAAATAATCGTTTATTTTTAATATTTGGTCATTGTTTTTTTAGGTCCATACCTACTCATATTAAAAAGTTTCAGCATATTTTAGACTAAGCACTGGGCTGTCTCAAAAGTAATGTAAGTTATTTTAACTACGAAAATGCATAAAGGTTGATGCAAATTATGTTTAAGTTATTATAAATGTTATTAATGCGTGGCGCATACTTAAAGGTGCAAGTCCACTGGCCTGTACGCACACACCGTACGCCACGGATTTCGCGGACACCTTGACGTCTTAAAAACAGCCGATGAATAGCATAAGAGTAATAACGACCTTTTAGAAGTGACTCGTGTGAATTTTCTCTCAAAATAATGCTTTCTATCCTGCCCCTCTAGCCAAGTGTCTTAGTCTAAAAGAGTTTCTACAAATCGCTACGCTTCATGTATGGCAATGACATAAGTCACGTGATCTACTTATCGACTTGTAATGTCATTTCCATACATTGTAGCGTAGCGTTTTGTAGAAACGCTTGTAGACGAAGACACTTGGCTAGGGGGGCTGCACAAGTCGTTACATACATACAATATAAACAATAATAAAGCCTGTTATTCCTTAGGATGCGGATATAGTAAACAACCGTGGCATGCCTTTTTAATGTTTCATTTTTAAATATCTGTTTATAATATAAAATTACTAGTTTCCCAAATGGTATTAGGTTAAAAAATGTTTATACTTATGTTTAATTATTATTAGATCATTTTTTAATAATTTTGATATACGAATTTCATAAAAAAGACATGCTAAGATTGTTTACTAAATCCGAATCTAAATAAAATACACTACAGTTTATTTTTCCTTAAGATTACTTAAGATACTACAGTACCTTGTTTGTCTTAGAAGCAGTGTCACTTCTAATAGGCACGCAGATCTAGTTATTCTATGGCCGATAGAAGGAATCAGTTTTATGAGAATCAATAAAAATCAAATGTAATCCGTTACGTGCGGTGCGTGCGTGCCGACCCATCGATGAGCGCCACAAAATGAATTGTATAAGTGTATTATAAATGTAATACTAACGGGATTTCGGGAATTGTATGAAAGTATGAAATGTTAAGTACTTATTTTAACATTCCCTTGGTTTCAGAACAAGTATGGAGTTACATAAATGTTTTTTTGAATGAACGTATACAGTGATAGGGTTGTTGTACATGCACACACTCATTTAAAACTTAATATTATAACACTTCATAGGCTACTAGAGTGATTTTTGTTTTATACCTGATTAATAAAGACAGAAGATAATGGGAGCGCCGTATCTAACGGAGAGATACAAAGCTATTCGGGAAAACAGCGCAGTTTTTTTTCGTTTTCGTTTTCGTTTATCAACTTTCTACAGGTTGTAACAGAAAGGGTATACTTTTTTTACATAACTTAACTTTGTAATTCTAAATCTAACAGCTTTGGAGGAAACTTGAAAAACAAATTGTGTTATAGGGATACAGCTGTGGACAGATTTCATAAGTCTACACAATATTTAGTACTTCAACTGTCCCACAAAGCCTAGTTTTAGATTTACAAAGTTGCAAACAAAATTGTATACCCTTTCTGTTTCGCCTAGTATAAGAGAAATTGAGCTACCGAGTGTATATTGTAGCTTTCACGTACAATGTACAAAGTTAAACTAGCGTCGCCTGACTCAAAGACTAGCCATAAAAAAACCTAGCTTCGCCTGTGACGTCAGGCCGTAAATAGTTGTATAAAAATAAGACATCGCTTTGTTCCTATATGTTAGGCGGTTGATTCGTTCGTAAAGAAAGGGTTTTTAAGGCTTCTTCAAAGCATTTAACAGCATTTCTATCTGTGTTTCATTAAGGTCTGGGTATCGAACGTTGTCTTTGTAGACAATGTCTATGGTTGTCGACGCATCTCTTTATATAATCTGTTAACACCGTAATGCTTTTCTTTACAGTACCTACTCATAAAATTATAATATAACTACTTACTCAAGCATTTTTTCTTCTATTTGAACGCGTTGGCGATACGCCTCAGTGGACAGTTGTCCAAATTTTTTTGACTCTATGGTAAATTTGTTTTGTTAAGGTGAAGGCGCCTGTCTAGCCCGCGAAATTCAAAATTTTCGAGTATTTTTATAGTTTATCCAAAATCTGAAAACATTTAAGACAACATTTTGTGATTTGCGACAAACACAGTATGCAGTGCGTTTATTAATACATTTATTTTACTCTAAATATTATCACGGTGGATATGATACTAGTTAATCTGATTAGCTGTCGTTCTTGAAATGTTTTAGAGTAAGTTGGATATATTAATAAATGCACTGCACACGGTCTGTGTCGCGAATTACAAAATGTGCCTTTTATTATTGTCAGATTTAGAAAAAAATCCAAAATACCACAAAAAATTTGAACTTCGCGGGCTAGATGGGCGCTTTAGCCTTAAATTGAATAATGTAAAACGGACTTAAAAGTTACTTAATATAGAAAAAGTGTATAGTGTTATAAACAAATTCGAAAATGTATAATGTAAGATGAATGCAGAATTGTTTTGAAATTAAAGTATTTATTGAACATTCTCTTGGTTTTTAACCGACTTCAATAAAAGGGGGAGGTGCTATGTTCGTTTGATTTTTTTTTCTATTTATGTTCTCTGATTTCTCTGTCAATTGTGGACCGATTTTGATTTTTTTTCTTTAGTGGCACCGACTCAAAATTAAATCTAAATATATACAACTCAAAAGTGACTGACTGACTGACATAGTGATCTATCAACGCACATCCCAAACCACTGGACGGATCGGGATGAAATTTGGCATGCAGGTAGATGTTATGACGTAGGCATCCGCTAAAAAAGGATTTTGATTAATTCTACCCCCAAGGGGATAAAATAGGGGATGAATAATCCCGAAATTTTTGATAAGTTAAATTACACGCGGACGAAGTCGCGGGACAGTGAAGTATAAGAAATCTAGTTATTTCTTGTTTTTTAGTGCATCCAGGCTTTTTAGGAGTCGGTTTATAATTTTTTTATAAATAGGTAAATCATCGCGCCGGTGTACCCCAAAAGGGAGGGCAGAGGCGCACTGCAAATTACCTACACTTGGCCGATGGTACTTTGGTAATTGTAGGCAGAGATAGTCTAAGAGCCTATGCATACCACGTTTTTTAAACACGCCGTCGACGCGCGTTTATAGCGGTACAGACGCGATGCCAACGCGCGTGTGTATCGATACAAACGACAACAAACTGCTCTGTAGGAAAAAAAACGCGCCGTCGACGCGCGTTTAAAAAAACGTGGTGTGCATAGGCCCTTTAGGTCTAAAATAAAATTGCGCGTCTCCATTAAATGTGATTTTGTAAATATTTGACGGCCGCTTGGCGCAGTGGTTTGAGCGTAGGCCTCTCGGCTGGCACCTGGTAGTTGCGGGTTCGATTCCCGGCGGGGTAAATTTCGTATAGGTATGGCCTTTTCGTAATTACCCCAGGTCTGGGTGTCACTGGGATCGCCTCAGTCCATCGTTCGGTACCAATAGTACAAGCGTTGCTTAGTTTGTGACCATACAGTTGGTGTCAGTTTGTCGATAACTTTTTGAGTGATAACTTTTTATGGGAGGGTAAACTGTATTGGTGACCAAATGGTGACCGAATGAGTAGGTACAAAAGATTTGGTGAAATCAGTCAAGTCGTTTAGGAGAAGAAGAAATACGAACACTCGCACATCGCAATTTTATGTTTTAGAAGTTAACTGACTGACTGACATAGTGATCTATCAACGCACAGCCCAAACCACTGGACGGATCGAGCTGAAATTTGGCATGCAGGTAGATGTTATGACGTAGGCATCCGCTAAGAAAGGATTTTGATTAATTCTACCCCCAAGGGGATATAATAGGGGATGAATAATCCCGAATTTTTTGTTCAGTTAAATTACACGCAGACGAAGTCGCGGGCACAGCTAGTCCTACTAATATTATAAATGTGAAAGTTTGTGAGTGTGGATGTATGTATGTATGTATGTTTGTTACTCCTTCACGCAAAAACTACTGAACGGATTTGGATGAAATTTGGAACACATATAGTTTATAACCGGGATTAACATATATGATACTTTTTATCCCGACAATCCCGAATTTTTTGTTATGTTAAATACTACGCGGACGAAGTCCGTGGGCACAGCTAGTAAATAATAATATTACCAGACTGACACACTAACTGTATGGTCCCAAACTAAGCAACGCTTGTATTATAGGTACCGTACAATGGACCGGGGGCGATCCCAGTGACACCCAGACCTGGGCAAATTACGTAACAGCCATTTCCGAAATTTGCCCCGGCGGGAATGGAACCCGCAACCACCATTTGCAGTAAGCCGAGCGGCCTACGCTCTAACCACGTCGACAAGCGGTCGTCGAATGAAAATAAACACTCGCTCCTGAATTTTTCCAAAATTGTACACTATATCAAAATCTATTTTGATATAGTGCACTATCCCAGTATCATAAGTTTCATCCATTGGTGTATATAACGTGTCTGTGTTCGTTGCATTACAGCTTCCAAACCGAAGGATCGATTGCAACCGGGTTATTTTTGTTCAATAGCTGGTAGGTATCTTAGTAAAAGTTCTCGGCTAAGTTTGATGGAAATCGGTCCAGGCATTCCCAAGATAATCATCGGAAAAACAGTTGACAATCTGTTAATTCAAAGAATACCTACGTACGCAGTTCTAATATCGGACCACCCTTGCCTTATAAGTCGATTTATATTCACACCGAGGCGCTGACGAAATCAAGCGAATAACTTTATAATTGTGCATTAAAATAAAAAAGGGGTTAGCAGGAAACAGGATATTGCCTTCCGCGGCGACCCCGGCGCGGCTACCGGCGCGACGGCTGCGCTGTGCAACTCGCCACACAATCGAGGTAGCGCCGGAATAGATGTGGTATAAGAAACTTTATAATATTTTCTTAAAATAGATAAAGTATTTTAATTTGAAACCAAACGAAAATAGTTCATAAACTGAGGCACCGAATTAATAAATCTATCTCAAATCTGAGAGCGACATAGATCGCGTACAATTTTGTTGCAGGTAATTTTGTACTGGGATGACATTAGGATGCCATTTTCAAGATAACTCTCAGACTTGAGATTGTTTTTTTAATACGAGCCTAAGTACTTGGATAGGTACCTATCGATGGCCTTAGTACTTAGGTCGGTGCCTATATCGATGAGGATATCAAACAATAATAATTGTAATTGAACAGCTCTTTTGATGTCTCACTCCTGGGGAGGCCCACCAATACGAGAGGGCCATAGTCAGAGACTCACGAGATATTCTTTTTTGTATGAAATTTCGGTATGCCTGCGATTGTTATTATCCTAAACGGCTTGATTTTTATATTTATTTATTTGGTCACCTGAATGGTTATTGACTGGATGTTGAAAATAATATCTACGCAAGCGAGGCTGCGGGTAGAAGTTAGTTATGTAATAGAATTACCAAACATGTAGGTAGGTTACGTTACACAATCATAGACAATATGGAAAGTGACGGGAAATTGCGCGCGCGCGGACAATTTCGGCGAGATCTCTGCTCGCGCATGCGTACCCTCGCTGCAGGTGGACGGATGGCAAAAAAATAAAAAATAATCCCAAGTAAAATTTTGTCTATGTAAACATGAAGAGTTTAAAGTTAAAGTTTTTTAATTGATATGGGTAAGTCACCACTGTGTTCCACTGTGTTTATACAATATTTTCTAAAGTTGTAAGTGTTTTGAATACGACTGTGTTAGTCATTTCCATATTTATTTTATTTGAATAGCTACCTAATTATGTACATACATTTAATATATGTAAGTAGTTTAATGTTGGTTGAAGAGGAGCAGATGCGGTGCGGCCTTTTAGGACCAATTTTAATACGTTTAATCAACACCAAGGCAGTATGCTAACACCTCATGACAGGCAAAGAGAATACCTACAAGACCTGACCCAAAAAACTAAAAAAATTCGCTTCAGACGCTTGTTTCAGCTGTCAAAATGTTTACAGCCTCTCTATCTTGACCAAAACGAAACAGTTTTCTTTATCTATGCAGCCAAAGAAAAAGAAAAAAACATCTATTTGACACACATCGCAAGACACAAAACACAAACAAAGGAAACATAAAAATATAAGGGTCAGCCCGAACTGTGCCGATAGGTAATTGGCTCAGCGTGTGCTGGTGAAGAACGAGACTCCCCCAGCGCGGATTTTCAGCCAAACCCTTCTCAGTGGACTCAGTCAGCCCAAAGCATGCTATCGCTACATCTTCTGCGTATTAGACCCCAAGTTCAGTGCGCGTGCGCCGCCACCCCGCCGTGAAATTGTCACACTCTTACTTTCTCGATGTCGTTTGATACCTACACTGTCCTTCCTTTCGCTGGTAATTGCTGTAACGTCATTGTCGCTGGGTCTTTGAACTGGAGTTTGGATGTTACTGAAGTCGTTTTAAATCAGCATTGGATAACGCATACTATTACGCCTGTAATCAAATAAGAGGTAGGCAGAAGCGCAACCATTCCGACGAACCAACTGACTCCGAAAGCTTACAGACTAAATATATACCAAGATAAGTAAGTTGGTAGCGTACGTGTACCTATATATAGTATTTCAGTTCAAATGTGCGAATGGGGCTTGAATCTGTTTTATATACAATAATTGAATTATTTTTATTATGTTAGACATAGCCTGAAATGACGTCAATGGCGTCGTCATGGCTTGCCTCGTCGCCGCGTCGGCAACAGGATGACTTTCTTTTCATCTTTTCTCGACATCGTTTTGACTTGACTCGACGATTCTGACGATTCTGGGAAATGACTTGACTCTATAATTTAACTCACCTCTGGTTCGCGAGTGGGAGCGTGTTTTATAAATGTTTCTCACATTACGTATTAATTTCTTCAAATAAAATACGTTTCCATCTTTATTAATTTATTTTTCAAGTAGTTCCACCAATCAGGCCATAAACAATCCACAATATATTTTATCATAACACTAGGTAACTATACATAGATAGTATTTAAGTTCAAATGTGCGAATGGGGATTTAATCTTAGAAATTTCTCGTTGATGGGGGCTCGTATATATTGATTGGTCAGCTCGTATAGGGTTGAGTCGTCCAGGGTAGTAACTACCACCCTCTAACGAAAGATCGGCGTAAAGTAAGTACCTAGCTATTACTACAGCTACCTTTCTTACAATGAGTGAAAGAGCCGAAAGGCCAACCCTCTCTTCTTTCCCTCTATCTTTCTAATGCGTTTGCTTTTAGCATCTATAGTCTATAGTCTTCGACAACTGCTTGACATTAAGAAGGTTGTACGTTTGTTTGCTGTCTTTGTTATATTAATAATAAATAAATATCGCCAGACTGACACACCAACTGTATGGTCCCTAAACTAAGCAATGCTTGTACTATGGGTGCCGTACAATGGACTGGGGGCGATCCCAGTGACACCCAGACAAGGGCAAATTACGAAAAGGCCATTTCCGAAATTCGCCCCGGCGGGAATTGTACCCGCAACCACCATGTGCAGTGAGCCGAGTGGCCTACGCTCGAACCACTGCGCCAAGCGGTCGTCATGAAAAATAACTTAATATCAAACCTACAAGATGTCTAGGTACAGATGTTATATATGTTAGATGTTTATATGTACGTATGCACTGTACGAGAATGTTCACCGCAGAACGCGACGATTATGGGTGATTTTCCACTTTCACGAATACCGAAACACGCGCGCGCATTTGAGGGTACACGCGCGGGACACACTGGATTCAGGAGCGAAATATTTACGAACATAATGATGTACTTACACAACTGAATCAAACGCTCATAAGCGAGAGATAGAGCTATTAGAATGAATAAGAATATATATAAAAGCTCTATCTGTTAAACCATTGATAAGACAGTTTTAAACAGCAATTATTAGTTTATTTATAGTACAACCTATCTGGTTGTACAAGACATACAACGCGGTTTAAAGTGACGTTCACGCGTAAGGATACCCGTCCACCCGGCTGTGCTATGACGCATGTCCGCCCGCTGCGACCAATACCTAGTATCGCTTAATTTCCTGTCAACTTGAACTAAGCTGGGTGAAGTTGAGGAGATGAAGTGATCTTATTAGCCAATCGGTGTAGCTAAGTGGATAGTCACCATTACAATCTAAACCAATCCCAAAAAAAGAAAAATATGGGGGCGATCCCAGAGACACCCATTAAATTTATTAATTTACATAATAAATTCAAGTATAAGCCTCTTATAAATAGCCCTAATGACCGAATTGGCTTTCTTATTTAACCGTCTCTGAGTGAATTTGCGAAAATATATTTTTTAATGCTACACCATTCAAATTCAACCATATTGCTGTATTTCAATATCCCATGAAGACGGTTTATAAAAATAAATTCAATTAAACTAGGGACGCCCGAAAGAAGCGAAGCTTTACAGTATAAGCGTAGGAACTATGCGTGTGCGCCGCAGCTGCCACTCTGTATACCTATATAGGTTTATGTCGTGTAACGCTACTGACGCTTACCACGGATAGGGAGGCCGCGCAGCGAGTGCCCCGAACGTTCGTATAGAAAGAATTTCTGCTTCGCTTCAAAAAAAAAACAACATTTCGGGTAAATTTTCCCTTAAAGTGTACACAATAAGCTGCAGGTTGGCGACATAATCAAGATGGTATCTGATGCGTACTGGCAAGGTTTCACACTCGTTGTCACTCACATGAATATTTGTAGAGTACGAGCCAGTCTCTGGTAACCTTTGAAGGTGGTGGAGCCGTAGGTACTCACTCTGTGGTAGAGCCAAATCAATTGACTAATACAGCTCATACTAGGTGAAACAAAAATGGTATATATTTTTTTTGCAACTTAACTTTGTACATCTCAAACGATCGGCTTTGTGGGACAGTTGAAGTACTAAAGGTTTTGTAGACTTGTGAAATCGGTCAACAGCTGTATTTCTATAACACCTTTTGTTTTTCAAGTTCCCTCCAAAGCTGATAGTTTTAGAATTACAAAATTAAGTTTTGAAAAAAAAAGTATACCCTTTCTGTTTCACCTAGTATATACATATGTCGTATATGACGACCGCTTGGCGCAGTGGTTCGAGCGTAGGCCGCTCGGCTCACTGCACATGGTGGTTGCGGGCTCGATTCCCGCCGGGAAAACGTCGGAAATTGCCTTTTCGTTATTCGCCCAGGTCTGGGTGTCACCGAGTTCGCCACCAGTTCATTGTACAGTATCGATAGTATAAGCGTTGCTTAGTTTGGGACCATATGTTTATTTGGGTCAATCAACTATTTTACCCACACTTTGCTGTCCCCGACATTTAATTATACAAAAATACTTATTGATAATAGTCATACACAAAAGTACTATCACAGTTATATCTACGATAACTAGGCACAACGGGACGCGTGTTTACGTACTCAAAAATCTTTTATTTATATGAAATTTTATGGTAACTCAGTATACAAAATATTTGCACCATACAAAATATTCCTGTCTGAAGGCCACATTAACTTGTGAACTTCCATTATAAATGAACTTTTACTTCTCACTTTCGACTAACTTTTATTATATAACAAGACGGCATAATATAGTTTATTGTGTGTAATACAAAACACAAATAAGACAAACCCCTTTTATAAAAAAAAATATCAAAATGGTGTCCCTTACTAAAATGCTTTTCCTCTCATCCACTGAGTTACGTTCAAGAATTTTGCAAATAAACACATAAATGTCTCTGTTTTTCGTAAGTAGCTTTCATTGTGTGTGCCTTCGCTCGCACAGCGCGGCGGCGCCTTTTGATAGCCCTGACAAGCGGCCAGTCCGCAAAGAACGTTCGGAGAGAGTGCGTGCCTTTTTGTGTCATCTGCTGAGTGACCGCGATTTATCGATGTACGTTTATTATTTATTAATAATAATCGGATGTTCTTATAGTACATGACATGTGTTTTCGACTTATGTTTACGCCATGCACTATATTCAAATGTTAGTGTGCTCTTTTTATGAAAATATACCTATTGTCTTCTGAGTTACTCATATACTGAGTTACTTTGGCGGTAACACCAGAGACATTATTTGCAACTCCTAAGACATGTACGTACTTTGTGAGATTAGCTAGTAGCACTTAAGTAAAACCGACTCTATTTTAATCAATTTTAAAAAAGGAAAAACAATCGTCTGCTTTTCATTCTGCCTATATACTTACTACTTACCAACTTATCTACAGGGTTCTGATTTCGTAAAGGAAGGAGGACATCTAGTCTTTAATGGATAATAGTAGATTAATCGTGTTTTACTTTATCGTGATATTTTTTTTTAGTTTTCAGAAATATTATTCTACCCTAAAATTATTGAATGCAATTATTTAAACGACAGTTTGCAGCGACTGGTCAAAGGATTGTATGTACAACTAGCTGAGCCCGCGACTTCGTCCGCGTGGAATTTAACTTAGCAAAAACTTTTTTAGATATTTTGTTTTTTCTAAAATTAAAGTAGCTTAAGTTACTTCCTATAACATCAGCTATCTGCCAGTGAAAGTCCCGTAAAAATCGGTCCAGCCGTTTCGGAGATTACCCGGAACAAACACACAGACAGACAGACACAGACAAAAAAAAATTAAATCGCGTTTCTGTTACAGGTGTCGTATGTACTTTCATATGCATTTAGTGAAAAGGTGTTATTTTGATATTACAAACAGACAATCCAATTTTATTTATTTGTATAGGGGTCAATCAACTATTTTACCCACACTTTGCTGTCCCCGACATTTAATTATACAAAAATACTTATTGATAATAGTCATACACAAAAGTACTATCACAGTTATATCTACGATAACTAGGCACAACGGGACGCGTGTTTACGTACTCAAAAATCTTTTATTTATATGAAATTTTATGGTAACTCAGTATACAAAATATTTGCACCATACAAAATATTCCTGTCTGAAGGCCACATTAACTTGTGAACTTCCATTATAAATGAACTTTTACTTCTCACTTTCGACTAACTTTTATTATATAACAAGACGGCATAATATAGTTTATTGTGTGTAATACAAAACACAAATAAGACAAACCCCTTTTATAAAAAAAAATATCAAAATGGTGTCCCTTACTAAAATGCTTTTCCTCTCATCCACTGAGTTACGTTCAAGAATTTTGCAAATAAACACATAAATGTCTCTGTTTTTCGTAAGTAGCTTTCATTGTGTGTGCCTTCGCTCGCACAGCGCGGCGGCGCCTTTTGATAGCCCTGACAAGCGGCCAGTCCGCAAAGAACGTTCGGAGAGAGTGCGTGCCTTTTTGTGTCATCTGCTGAGTGACCGCGATTTATCGATGTACGTTTATTATTTATTAATAATAATCGGATGTTCTTATAGTACATGACATGTGTTTTCGACTTATGTTTACGCCATGCACTATATTCAAATGTTAGTGTGCTCTTTTTATGAAAATATACCTATTGTCTTCTGAGTTACTCATATACTGAGTTACTTTGGCGGTAACACCAGAGACATTATTTGCAACTCCTAAGACATGTACGTACTTTGTGAGATTAGCTAGTAGCACTTAAGTAAAACCGACTCTATTTTAATCAATTTTAAAAAAGGAAAAACAATCGTCTGCTTTTCATTCTGCCTATATACTTACTACTTACCAACTTATCTACAGGGTTCTGATTTCGTAAAGGAAGGAGGACATCTAGTCTTTAATGGATAATAGTAGATTAATCGTGTTTTACTTTATCGTGATATTTTTTTTTAGTTTTCAGAAATATTATTCTACCCTAAAATTATTGAATGCAATTATTTAAACGACAGTTTGCAGCGACTGGTCAAAGGATTGTATGTACAACTAGCTGAGCCCGCGACTTCGTCCGCGTGGAATTTAACTTAGCAAAAACTTTTTTAGATATTTTGTTTTTTCTAAAATTAAAGTAGCTTAAGTTACTTCCTATAACATCAGCTATCTGCCAGTGAAAGTCCCGTAAAAATCGGTCCAGCCGTTTCGGAGATTACCCGGAACAAACACACAGACAGACAGACACAGACAAAAAAAAATTAAATCGCGTTTCTGTTACAGGTGTCGTATGTACTTTCATATGCATTTAGTGAAAAGGTGTTATTTTGATATTACAAACAGACAATCCAATTTTATTTATTTGTATAGTTGTATAGATAACTGTGAGACATGCAAAGACAAAAATATGGAATATGCTCAAGAAAAAGTAGCTGGAATCATAAAGTACAGTGAATGGATAAGAAAGGAAGAAAAATGTGAAAAGATGGGAAAATGATCTAAATAATAAAATAATGTAAAAGTAGAATAATTTGAGGATGTTGCGCTTTTATTGCAAAAAATTGAGAAGGATTTTATCCACTTCAAAAAACATGTCTATAATATCTAAATCCAGTTTCACAATTTTCGGGAGTGCTTAAATTATCTGCAACCTTATGAGTGCGCATTTGTAGTCGACTATAGTGAAAACTATAATTGCAAATATAATGAAGAGGTTGAATCCCATCATTTTGGAGGCTCTCGAAACCAAGTATGCCTGAATACAGTGATAGTTTATACGTACGACCCAGAAAAAATATATTCAGCGAACTCTTTTTGTACAATTGCTTCGTCAAATTGTCACCAGCCTACCGCTATCTGGACACACTTACACCCGATCTTGCAATGGGTAAGAAAAGAATATGAATATGTGAATACAGTTCACTTCTTTTCCGATGGACCGTCCACACAATACCGACAGAAGCAAAACTTTTATTTGGTTTGCACAAAATACCTTGACTATGGTTTTGCTGCTACAACTTGGTCCTTCTTTGAAGCAGGGCACGGTAAGGGTCCAGCAGATGGGATTGGAGGGTTCCTGAAGCGAACTGCGGACAAGATTGTTGCCATGGGTACGGACATTCCTAGTGCACAATAATTTTTAAACCAATTCGAGGGCAGCAGTAAAATCAAGCTTTTCCTAATAGAAGTCAAAGCTATTAAACGACTTAAAGATGAGCTGCCAAAAACGAGCCCGAGACTTATTGGAACTTTACAAGTCCATCAAATATTTACAGAAGAACGAAACTCATTAACGTATCTAGATGCCTTACCTGCTTTTGTAAATCTTCGAAAATAGGTTTTTGTAACTGTTTCAATCCCACAACAAAAAGAGTGAATTTAGAGTCTGCGACACAAAAGACCGTCGAAACTGCAAAACAAGTAAACATGGAGACCTCAAAAGTAGCGAATTTCGAATCTACGGGAAATTATTCTACAAATCTATAAGATGATGACGTACCGCTTGATATACTGAATGATATTAAAAACATACCACCTCGTCCCAGTATTTATGGAGTAATTTATGGATCTTCTTCTGAGAGTGATGGTGGACAGTCAGAACGAGTACATGACAAAGAAAACGACAAACAAGGATCGAAGTGTGTAGGTGATGCTATGTTTAAGGATTTTTATTCCGAGGGACCATTGGCTACCACGAGTAACTATGAAGCTCCACAACAGGTGTTAAGCTTCAGCTGTTAAGTTTCAGCTGGTGATTTTCTTCATGTCTATGTGTATGGTATGAACAAAAAAAAGAAAACATATTCTTACGTGTGCAAAGGTTTGACTCCTATCGAAGAAGACGGTGAAGTGAAAGTTATGTTCCTACGTGTTGTTAGTGATGAAGCAAAGACGTTCAGAATTGATAGGAATGATATGTCATGCTAATTATGAATATATTATAAAAATCTTGCCAACACCTGCTTTCCTGCTTTTTGATATTTCCGATTGATATTTACGAAAAATAAGATTGGAATATCTAAAATTTGGCTTTGTTGATTTATAATGATTGTCATTTTGGATTTTTTTGTGAAATTATTGATTTGGGGTGATTTAATAATATGCCGTCTATTAGTTAAATTAATATTTTTTTATATTATGTCTTAGGCGTTACCCAAATTATTATCTGGAGTTACTTGTTGTCCCAAAAATCAAAATTATATTTTTGATTATAACATGCTCAATATTTGATTACATAACTTTATACAAGCAGCTCTTAATTCAAACGATTGTCGCGCTTTTAACCAAACTTCTTTTTTATTTATATTTCTTTTATATTTAGTTTTATATTAAAAAAAACCCTACTTTTATGTACTACGGTAACGCAAAAGACAAAATGTTGGTTATTTTTATAATAAAAATTAGGAATATATGAAACCTGATTATGCCATAATAGTAGATTATGCATGTAAAAGTAAATAAAAAATTATAAACAATTTTTCCGTGTTTTGTTTACCATTTATCTAACGCTGAATGTGTGTAACACTGGTGACAGTTTTTGGGGTCTGTGCTGCAATTTTTTACTGAAACTGTGTTAAATTACTATTAACTTCGCTGCCCTTCTAGGTCATTATAGTAGATAATATTGATAATGCTTTAGTCAAATCAGAAAACAATAAATATAATGTTTATTTTTTCAAAAAAAATATTTCTTCCCCTTCCTAAGTGTGGGTATAATAGTTGATTAACCCATTTACATAATATGAGGGTTGGCTTAAACGGTAGCGGCAATTAGCTGAGTTTCTTATGATGAGTAAGATATCCTCAATTCCGATCCCTTTGTCCCACTGTCCTTTAGCCCGGCGGTGCGTGAGCAATACCTTTGCTATTCTAAGCATGTATAGCCTACGTAACTGCTTAACATCAGGCAGTTCGTATGCTTGTATGTTGACTTTGTTACATTAAAAAAACAACTTCTTATCTTTAGTGGTTTAGGTATTATTGAAAATAATAGCGATATTTGAGGGAAAATGAATTACTTCAAAACAAATTTTAATTTGGAAAAACATGTTGAACGATTTCAAGGGTTACCTACCTAATGGGTAAATCCGTGTTAGTCCTCGTAAACAGGATGTATCCTAATCTATGCATTGACCGGATAACCTTACGGTAACCTTAACTAAGCTTAATTATAAAATGCTAATTAAAAATAATACATATATCATTCATTCGACATGGAATCAGAAGTTTATGACAAATTTATTTTACTGGTTGCTTCTGATAGAGCCAGTTTATAGTGTCTAAATAAATTTAGAATGCATCTTTCTTGGAACCTGTTTATAATGCGTCCCATAGTTTCGTTTCAGTCTTAAAGGTCTACATTGGTGCTCTATTAATTTACTTATTAGCTTTTTTGTTATTTTTATTGTTTAACAGTCCCGAGCGACAGTCGTTTTAGCAATAAAACAAGTCAGAGAAAGAGATGCGAATGTAGAGTCGACTCTACATCTAATAATTAAGTTAAAATTATTAAAAATACGTGCGAATCCTAGCTAAGTGACTACCAGACTGACTCTTATTCATCTTGAGAACCTAATGTTTTCTGTGGGTACCTCCAGCGGTCTAAGGAAAACATATATGATGATGATCCTATATCATCATCACCTATAGGTACCTATGTGTGTGATTCAAGTAATATGCACCATATTTTATTACAAATAAGGTTGAAATACCTGTGACACATTTGGTAACCTGAGTTTGGACGTGGATCATTTTTAAATTTTCCTCCCATTGTCATTTTGCAGGCGTCATCATCAGCGCATATATAGAGTACCTATACCTACCTATACCTATACCTACCTATACCTACTTATACCTATACCTACCTATACCTAATACCCATAAATAGGTACCTATTGTAATAGACTCGCTCCCTTTTAAACTATAATCCCCTATTATAGCTCTATCATGAAACTTATCCATGATTTACGTTTATCGCTACGTAAAATATTGATTTGTGAAATTATGACGATGGTAGAGTCAACCTTTAGCCAATTTACTATAGCTCACAGGTACACAGGCTGGCTCTACTATGGTATTTCCTCCCTAACACAGAAAATCGGCGTAAATTAGCTATTATAAGTAGCTGTGTTTCGTACTAATAATAATAATAATTAATATAATAATGATTGCCTACAAATATATATTGCACGTGGTAAACTCTCTACAAGGTGAAACATAATGGGTATACTTTTTTTTTCAAAACTTAACTTTGTAATTCTAAAACCATCAGCTTTGGAGGGAACTTGAAAAACAAAAGGTGTTATAGGAATACAGCTGTTGACCGATTTCACAAGTCTACAAAACCTTTAGTACTTCAACTGTCCCACAAAGCCGATAGTTTGAGATTTACAAAGTTAAGTTGCAAAAAAAATTGTATACCCTTTTTGTTTCACCTAGTATATGTCTAATAAATAAACTTTTGGAGGTTCGAGATAAATAAAGTAATCGTGTAAAAAAATCTAGTGCCCAAGTTACACGAGAAAACTGAACAAATAAGTTGGTAGGTATACAAGTATATTTATTTTATCTGACCAATTATCACTCAATACTTGCTTGAAAGGTTCATTAAAAATTTGCACCTACCTAGAGTCTACGCACCTGTTTAATGAAAAAGATACGCGCGCACAATGAAAAAAAACACGCCACAAATAAAATGTCATAAGTTTTAAATTGAAAAAAGAACTAACTGCCACTTAACCTGATGACTATTAAAATGCAGCCGTTTTAACGCTTAATAAATAACATAAAAAAACAGCGTACCGCTATGTAATACTGTAACTGACAATTTCCTCCTACCTACGAAAATTAACCGATCACATCTGGGAAGATCCCATTAAAGCCCCGGCTCTCGGCTCCATAAAGATGTTAACATCGTGTTATACCTCTCTAACACGGCACCGCGCGGCCAGAGCGAGAGAGACGAAACGAAAAGATGTACTCTCGCGACTAATCAAACGTGTCCACTGTCCGGCTGCGCCTACGCATCCCATCCCGAATTTATCATTGAACGTGCCCAAGTTATGTCTGCCAATTTTTTAAAATTAAATTAGCTCTTTTTTGTTGAATGTCGTGGCGCTATAACTGTTAATATAAAATAGCAGATATTTACATAGTTTTAACTAGCCGTTTACTTAAACTTGTGAAATTGGAGATAAATATTTTTAAAAACTAACCTTAATGACCACCAATAAAGCCTGTTTTTAAATGCAATTTAACATGTTTACTTACAACTTATTGAAGCGGCAACAATTAAGCTAGGTCTATGTATGATAAGTTGGAGCAATATTGGCGTCTTTTTCCAATGTAAGCGGCATTGTACTGTGCTAGTAAGAGATGTGTATATTTTGTCATCACATCTGATGGCTCTTGGCGCTCTCAATCGCTGACTTAACAGGTTTTTCCAGATGTTATAAGCAGTTGGTATAATAATAAATCAAAGTAACAATACTATTATTATTTAAGAAGCTTTATTATGCCATCGCTGGTAAATCGTTTGTATTTTTTATGAATTTAGGGCGTTATTATTTTATCTGTCCTGCAGACTCCTTGATCGGACAATAATATAATTTACCAATTTTTTTACAGAACTATAAAATTAAGAAGGAAGTACTTACTTTTTGTTTTTAGTGCCTTGTAAACATTTCGAATTTTCAAGAAATATGAGCTCTTATTTTCTGTATGTAAAACCTGTTTTTGTAATGTACTTAATAAGTAGTAGACCCAATAAATACTTCGATACTGCAGGTAGGTACGATGCACAAAATAGGTTTTAATATTTATGAAATTCGTTTTTATTAGCAATATCATATATTTAGTAGTTAATAGTGCCGTTAATTTTAAATCGCTGACAACACTTCATCCAGCGATTTAATTTTCTATAAACGCATTTATTTCATAGGTGAGATAATTTTCTTAGTACATTAAACTTTAATTTAAAAATAACAAAAGGTTGACGGCTCCTGTCTTCAGGCCGAGCCCGTGGAGAGGTGCGCGTGCGCCTCCAGTCGGTCGTGCACACCGCCGGCGTGTAGTGATCGCGCCGCGCTCCATATTCAAACGTTATTTACGAACTTTTACCCACCAATCATTGTATGACTTTGAAAACGCACCATAAACTCGTGACAGTGTCAAAGTGCAGTTTAATTTAAATATTTTTTTTATTTTCTCGAATGTTAATGTGTTATTGAGTTTACAGTGACAAGTTCGCTTACTTACGGATGTACTTGGATAATTTCAAGAATATTTATTTGTGTTTTTTTATAAAGTTAAAGTATTTTTATTAGTGGTGTACATTTACTGAACTTTAATCGATATTTACCGCTACAAATTCGCTACAAGAGGTGCGTATTTATTGGTTAATATTTACAATTAAGTAACTATCTGTTTTATTAGTTTTCTTATCTAATGTTTGTATGCCACTCATACTCATGTTTGACTAAAACAAACGATTGAATATGTAAGTAGGTAGATTATGGAAAATGTGGCAATAATTAATATAGAACTAATCAATCATTCGAATGGCATACAATAAAAATACTTGTTAAATGATACTTACTGTGCAATCAATACCGATTTATTACTGAATATATTTCTCACAGGTTCGAAGTGGACGACAATTTTTTTACCTAATTACTTAGGTACATTTCGGTAACAATAACCAAATCTCATCAAATTTGTGGGTCCATAGCACCCTATTTTAGTCTGCACTTAGCTAGTAAATATTTCTCAGCATGTATAAAATTAATTTAGTAAGTGGTTAGTAAAATTGACACATAATAAAAAAATATAAGTCTTTCAAATTTAGTGCGCAATTAAAAAAACCGTCAACCGTAAATACGATACACCTATATCTATCAAATATTGAATTGTACCATCTCAGTGATACCAGCTTTGAAACAAATAGTATCACATTGAAAAGGGTTCATTTGTTCTGTAGCTACGATGCCACAGACCGACACAGGCGTATAATTTATTAAATGTACAAAGTTTATTCATAATTTAATTATACAAATACCTTTACCTTCTAAAATCATTTTGAATATAGGTATCCAAGCGTCAAAATATTTTCTGTGTTTAAAATTCACCTTGTAGGTGAGGATAAAGTTAATGTAGGTAGGGAACTATATGAACTCTTCACCCTTATTTGAATATGCATCGTGATATTGGCGGTATGTAAGTACCTACAAGTTGAATAAACTGGAAGAAATAAGTGGATATATTGTGATTATTTAAATATTAAACTCATGAATAGGTTCGGTGCTAAATAAATTAATAATCATATTTTGACATAATACAATCTACACTAGATAATTCATTAACAATTTATTTAATAGTTTTAATAACTGAATAGACAAAATATATCGACAGTGAAATTTGCAAAATTTACTTTATTCCACTTATTGCAGGGCTTAAACTTAATTGTCAGCGCTTTCGGTAAATGACCTACCTATTTGTAGCCAGCAGAGTATCATATCATTATTATATAGAATATAAATCAATCGAACCATTTTTTTTCATAAATCCCGCCGGTCAATATCAATTACCTACATGATACGAAGCGTTGACAATTTGAATGAAGAATACATAATTGAAATTACTTCAAAAAATAAAAATAAATTTATATTTTTATACGAATATCCTTCACCGTTTTTCTTACCATTTAAGTACCCAATTTTTTTAACTTATGTGTAAAAATAAAATCACGAGTTTCTTTACGTCACCGATTTACCTCCAGTGCTTAAATTCGAATCCCAATGATGGCCTTATTACTTAAAACATGTATTATGCAAATTTAAATTTATTTTAATTTATTTATTTGACCTCCGAAACATTTTTTTTATTCTTAACCTTTTTAGGTAAGTACCTTTCATGATTTATAATTTACTTATTTTATTATATTAAGCAGGCAATTATAATTAATTATATGTTTGAAAAAATAATGGTTACTAAGTACTACTTAATTATTCATCATTATTAATAATATTATTTATATGCCGTTCACGCCTAAAATATTAATAAGTAGGTAGGTAACTACTTTATATTATAATTGTTTTGTTATTTCTAATAATGAGACATTGTAATAAATGTCTATGAATGGGACTTGCAGTTCACTGCGATCGGACGAAATGGTGAAATTCATATTCTCTGTCAATATTCCTCATGTCGTCGTCATAATTTGATTTACTTCCGCAATATTACTTTTGCGACTGTCTAATAAATACCTTTACTCATACGACACTTGAGGTACCATCCAATTAAGTACCACTTAGCTGTCCAAGTGTTCGCCACCTGAGCTTGTAATTTGTGTTCAGTATTATTGCTTAATAGCCTGTGCCCGCGACTTCGTCCGCGTAGAATTTAACTTAGCAAAAATTTCTGGATTATCGGCATAAAAAGTATCCTATGTGTTAATCCCGGTTATAAACTATCTGTTTTCTAAATTTCATCCGAATCCGTTCAGTGGTTTTTGCCTGAAAGAGTACAAACATACATCCACACTTACAAACTTTCGCATTTATAATATTAAGTAGGACATTATTAAAACCTATGTACCTACCCAGCAACTGTAGCGATATTCTTGTCTAAACCAAATCAAAGCATAGAATTGATGTGTTAAAGTAATTGGGTACTAGGTATAGTAATTTTTTCGATCCTTATATTCTTCTTGCATGCAGTTCTACGGCGTTCTTCTGGCTTTACCTAGTATATTTTGGGTAGCAATAATACATAGGTAGGTACCTAATAGATACCTATTTGGGCTTGTGAGCAGACAGCACAGTGGCTTCGACAAACTAGAACCTATTTTTTAACAGATTGACAGTTAGTAGTAACGCCCGCGCCGCCTGCTTACTAGACAGTGTCGGATTTACCAGCAGGATGGGTTTGGGTCTATAGGGCGGCAGATTTGAGGGGCGGCAAATTTGGGGACTGTTATTTTTAGGTAATAGTAACAGAAATTAAAAATATTTCTGTAAGACGGTTTTATGATGTTCTGTAAGAATATTCACAGTTGATGGAAAGATTACATGTCTGAAACGGCAGCTACCATCCTTTATCTAATTCATTTGTAAAAGAAGGATGGGATCTGTCGTTTCCGACATCGGAATCTTTCCGTCCACTATAAATACCTCTTTTAAGTCTTTATGTTGGCAATCCCAACATTACTTTTTTTGTGCAAATTTTAATTTTGTAACATGCAACATTATATTAAAAAATAAACTCTCTTCCGTCTTGGACAGCCATCGTAACCACCACGCTCTGTTTCAATTAAAATCCCAGCGGCCTAAAACCCTACACTACAGTCTTTACAAACCTTTACACTTTACTAGAGAGATTATTCAAATAAGTTTACCGAATGTACTTTATTGTGTCGGTAAGTTGCATACACTACCCCGCCTTATTAGTCGTACCTACATTATTTAAGCTTTGGTTAGCTCAGAAATTTATCGAAAAACTTCTTGTGCAATTACTACGAAATTTATAGATTGTAAAAATAATCTAAGGACTGACAATTGTAGAGGTACGGGCGGCAAAAATTTAATAGCCTATGGACTACCTACTTGGAAAATGTGTACCTAAATCCGGCTCTGTAAGCTGGTAACACTTTTTCAACAAAGATTCTCATACACAATGGTTTTTTAAAAACTTGTTTTGGCATTAACCAACTGCCGGCCGCGAGCTCGATCACTAAATCGATAAAAATCTCGCTACCGAACATATCGATAATCGCCACCGGTGTCACAGCACTAGACGTCGATGGTAATCAGATCGGACGGCTTGACACAACACTGTGTGTTGAACAAGTCGATGGAAAAAAATGTCTGGAATATGTTGAAAATAATGGGTGGAAAATGGAAATATGACTCGGATGGTGCGAGCAGGACGAAGCTAAAAGCGTACGCAACGAGCATGTGCAAATAACAATACCTGTGCTGGGGAAACTAGTTTTCACTATCTACCTGCCAGCGGATGAAAATCAAGAGGGCTGTTGACACTATAATGACAACTATAGTAAAGTCAGTCTCACAATAGATTTTTGACAAGTCACTATTTAGTATGTTTAAAATTAGGCAATTATTTATTTAGTTCTTTTAAATTAAATTTTACTAAGACGTTGCTAAGTATACTTTATTATTAATAATAAATTAAAAAAATGTTCAGATTACGTTCCTATTAAGTCCTGGAACATAAGGTCACAAGTTTACTTACTCTACATTAAATTAGATATAATATTTTGCTCATAATTTCAAGTGTCAAAAAACATTCCAAGATTATTTATTTATCTTAGCACAGATTTTGCATTTGCACGCATTTATTTCATTTTATCTCAAGTCAATACTTAAAAATTGACATAAAATACATTATGTAGCTTAAAATGTAATATTTCAGTTTTAATCGGATCTCATAATTTCGTGTTAGAACTTAAAATAATTTAAATCATTAATGCTTATATCTTAAGCGCCACTAGTTTATTTTATTCCAAATTCAAAACCGAATACTAATCCCAAGTCATATCAAATTTAAGTAGGCATAAGTTACAATTACCTTCATGTGCAGTGCAGCGACCTAAAACTGAGCGCAATTTAACCGCAAAAACTCGCCATTGCAATAATTTGCAACAATAATTACGCAAAGTATTATTATACTGCAGAGTTTATTATGCAGGGACGCCACTAAACGTCGTAAACTAAGATTTATCGTAAAATGTCATAATAATGATTTATTTGGCGGTTTTCCTCTGAGCTGCATGTTGGCGCTTGAGTTATCAGAATCTTGATGTGATGTTTTTGCAATAATTTATTCTTAAGTAATAAGTAAATTCTTAAGTATTTTATATTAAGTACTCAACTAATAATAATATATAGTCCTTAATTATTTTATTTTATATTTTATTCGATACTTTTTGCACACCGGACTTTGAAAGTGCGCTGAAAGAGACTGTGACTTGGCGTCTCATTTTATCTCATAGCTTCGTCTCTCTCAGTTGTATATGCACTATTTCTATATTTAGGTATTTATCTATTTACTTACCCCATAGGAAATTTATGAACTCTCGGTATTTTTTCATAAAATTATCATAATTATGATAATACTAGTTGCTGCCCGCGACTTCGTCCGCGTAGACTTATGTAAAGTATTCTATGTGTTAATTCAGGTTATAAACTATATGTCTTTCAAATTTCATCCACATCTACTCAGTAGTTTTTGCGTGAAAGAGTTACAAACATACATCCATACTCATAAACTTTCGCATTTATAATATTAGTAGGATTGCTTATAAATAGTCCAAATATACCAGATATAAAACAAGAGCCATAACTAATGCAAGATGGTGTTTTCTTTATTCCAAATTACTGATCTATATGTATATAAAAAATAATCTCTATTTCCTTGGTCATCGCATTACGCGTGAACGGATGGAACGATTTCGCTAATTCTTTTTTTGTTGTGTTTAATATTGTTAGGAGAAGGTTCTTATGAAAGAAAAAAATAAGAAAGTTGACCGGATCAATTCGAATTCAATATTCAAATTTAAGACAGGACAACGTATGGCGGGTCAGCTAGTCCTACTAATATTATAAATGTGAAAGTTTGTGAGTGTGGATGTATGTTTGGTACTCCTTCACGCAAAAACTACTGAATGGATTTGGATGACATTTGGAACACAGATAGTTTATAACCGGGATTAATATATAGAATACTTTTTATCCCGATAATCCCGAAACTTTTGTTACGTTAAATACTACGCGGACGAAGTCGGTGGGCACAGCTAGTTAATAATAAAATAATACAACAATGACAGAAACAAATTATTACTAATATCAAACCCAATCAGTAGTGCCTACGCTTATACCTATATTGAAAGTATCCTTATGAGTTAACTAAACCTAAACGGTTGGAAACCGCTAAGAGTTCGTTCACCGACATATATTTATTACGTAGACAATTAGTACCTATTTAAATGAACTAATCATAGTAACTAATATATCTATAATATATATATATATCACTCAAGGGTGACTGACTGACAAACCACTGGACGGATCGGGCTGAGAATTGGCATGCAGGTAGATGTAATGACGTAGGCATCCGCTAAGAAAGGATTTTGGTTAATTCTACCCCCAAGGGGTAAAAATAGGGGATGAAAGTTTGTATGGAACTTTGTCAATTTTAAACCGATCGGGCTGAGACTTTGCATGCATAAAGCTACTATGACGTAGACATCCCCTAAGAAAGGATCAAAATTCCACACGGACGAAGTCGCAGGCTCAGCTAGTAACCTAATATATTAATAAAAAAATATTCAAATTAGTGTTAATAAATTAAAACCTAAAAATAAATTTCATCTCCGTAATAGAGTTAGAAATGATGGGTATATACGAGTATGTTGATTTTTTTTCGGTGGCTGCTAGGTACACGTAGAATTGTTCAAGGTTAGAAATTGGACGTAAGATATTTTAAACGTGATTTTTCTTAAAAATAGACTTCAACAATTGTTTCCAACTCTATGATAGAGTTTTCATTCAATTCAAGTCAGACACTTGAAGACTTTAATTTTAGAACAACGATGATAAAACTGACAAGAATACCAAACAAAAAATGATTGAATTGAATAAATGTAGGTACATACCATATTCTATTTTAAACGCTAAGTACTTATCTATTTATATTACAAGTAGGTACCTATACTTACGTATGAATTTCGAAATTAATTACAGCAAAATATGATACTTAGCAATTTCATTAATAATTTATTTTTCATTTAAAGTTGTTATTTTTTTGTGAAACACGGCAGATTTTAATTATAGATAAGAATTTTCAAAATACATATGCCATAAGTCAAATTATTATTAATTAAGTATTTACGTGTATGTATAATTGGACATACATTTGCAAAAACAAACCAACCCATACATACTATTATGTCTTCAAACCAAAACCAACCTCAGTCCAAGTGTAAGAACGTCGGTTCATGTGGTGTGTCAAAAGTATTCCATTATGCAAAACCATGTCCAATTATTCAGACGTATGACAGAATATTTGCAAATAACTATGAATAAAAAAAAAACGATGTACTAGGTGAAACAGAAAGGGCATACTGCATCTGTCAACAGCTGTATCCCTGAAACACCTTTTGTATTTCAAGTTTCCTCCAAAGCTGATTTTTAAAATTACAAAGGTAAGTTTTGAAAATTAAAGTATACCCTTTGTGTTTCAACCTGTATATGACGGCGCTTAGTTGCTAAGTAGACGCGCTACGATGAATTGGTGAAGATTTGGGTGTCCACGGGATGCTCCAGCATCAGGTCAGGGTTACCATGTCCTTGCAATATCATTGAAGTAACAGGATACCACATTTAGAATCGATCATACCTGTGAAAGTTGCTCATATCCCCTCATTAACTATTAAAAAGCTGATAATCTTCAAACGGCTGAACAGATTGTCTTGTATCATAGCTAAGAAAACACTCGATAAAGATTCTTGTCATAAAAACAATCGGTTCATCCGCTTAAGCGCTACGATGCCCCAGACAGACACAAATTCACAGATACACATTTTAAGTTAATAACACCGGTCTTTTTCCGTCGGGGTAAAAAATACAATACTTTGGTAAGTAACTACTTCTTTCTGAAGTTACTGAAATCTTCTATTTCAGATAAAATAAATACATTTTAATATTTAAATGCCATATTTAATACTAATTATGTCAGGTATGATTTTAATGTTAACTATTAAGTTATTATTTATTACTCAAGGGTGCATCGTATTCATGAATTAATTTTATATACTTACTTATTTAGTATTTAAGTTGGTAGGTACCTAATGTAATTACCTAACTCATTGAGGTTTCATTATTACATATATAAAGTGATGTAAGTAAAATATATAATTGGATTATTGTTTTAATATCCTGACGCCTTGGTCATCTTACTGCCAATATCACAAATAGAAAGAAAAAAAGACAATTGAACGTCAAATAAAAAAAGTTGAAAAAAGAACATTATTTTCAAAACGAATTAGTGGCGCGCCGTGTACCGTACGCAGGCGCGGCGACGCGTCGCAGTCCCGCCAACATTGACAGCTGTCAATCAGGTCCAAGATGGCGGCTGGGCCGGTTCCGTTGGTTCGGTACAAACTCCGACCGCTATCTCCGTCAAATCTGACGCAGGGCTCTCATGAGATTAGAAAATGTTTTTGTACGCGGATGACCTTTTTAATCAACATCAACATGGTACATTAGTTTCACCAATAGTACCTAATGCATGCCTGAAGATACTTGCATGGCTGAGAGAACTCTACATTTTCGAAAGGCGTTGAATTCTGCCAATCCGTGGGTAGTAGACTAGCATGGACCACATCCTTATTTCCACTTAAACCGTATTACTTATTTTTAATATATAAGTACTTCTTCTTATTCATTTGTAGCTGTAGCTGTCGCTGTGGCTAGCGGTCTCTACATTGGAAAATTTACGTCAATTGTGAAAATCCCCCTTGAGTTAATTTTGGGCATAGCAGTCCAGGTTCTATCTGTACCTCTAAAACCAATAATAAAATAATATTATTTTCATATTAATAAAGATAGTTAGTAGGTATACTTCCACATAATGTCCCCATAATCGGATTTTTTAATAACCTAAAACCAACTTTTATACGGGACTAGTCCCGCCTCACACTCCCACCACTGTTACTCCTGTGAGCCACGATCGACAATGGTGTCCAATGACGTCGAGGTTTGACCCTCGACGAGTCCCGGGGAAGAGTTAAATTGTCTCGGAAACGCACGAAATTAATCGAATGAAAAAATATGAGGAGTCTGAAGATAATTAAATTAAATAATAATAATCCACTTCCCTCCGTTGCAAAACCTAAAACATACTAAGTAATTTATTTTTATTTTCCAGATGACACATACGCTAGTGATGTGACGTACAGAATGCGCAAGCGCGTCACAGTGACGCAGATACGGACATTGACTGACTAGTGTTGTGCATCGATATATATCGAATCAATCGTTTTGTGCGAAGAATTATTACCGGATGAACACCCTGATGCTTACGACCGGCGGTGCGGTGGACGACCAACCTTGTGTTGACAACAATATGGCGTTCTCTTCTTATAAGTGAGTAACCAGCTTTATCAAATTCAAATTCAAATCGTTTATATTGTTTAGGCCTACGGGGGCACTTACAAATTGTCAATTTTGCATATTTTTTCTTATATCTACAACCGGATCGGAACGCGACCTCGACTGAGAAGATCCGGCAAGAAACTCAGCGGGCTTGTCTTTTTACATTTTGGCATATTTCTTTTTTTTATCGCCAGTTGCTAATTAAATAATATAATAATATTCTAATTAATAATTACAAAGTTGATATTAATATAAATATAATAGCTCCTAACACCAATCACTATCGCTTCTTCTAGAGCACGGACATATCATTTTCAGATTTCACGTGCGAATCCGATGAACGGAAAGTCTGCATGCCTAGAGAAAACCTAACCAATTATTGTAAAACGTGTGATTATCGCAACTCGCGCTGAGACAGCCCAACCGTAGTCTTAAAAGTTTCGCAAATTTGCAGTTACTGCAAGAGGAGTTTTTATTTCAAACAACTTAACGAAATGATCGAAACAATCCGGTCCTAGCTAGAGCTTGTATAATCGTATTAAAATAATACATATAAATTTATTAAAACCCTACGTCCTATATTAGTGAACATTATCGGAGAGAAAAAGCGACTAGAATTCAATACAACATTTTTTTGGACAACGATCCGGTACTCACGTTAGCCAAGGCAAATTATCGCATACTCATTACCAACATAATGAAATTATCTTCGTGTACGCCGCAAAAAGCCGTCATAACCATAACTCGAGGGGTCTTGACAGCATCCCGTAGTGCGCGATGAAGCCATTTATCCAAAAACTGCACCGCGGACCCCTCGACCAATCGCTTACAGAATTCAGACGACACGATTACTTATACTTGGAAATGGACACGAGTTTTCGATGCATCATTAACGGCATTACTGGAATTAATTAAATGTTTTTTTTTCGTTTGGCCTGACAATCAATTTCTAGATGCGCGGAGGCGATCGAGAAGTATTTTTTTTGATGAATGTAGCGCTCTTTACCCCAATGTATTTATATGCAGCCCAAGGTGAGACGTTATTTGCGGTTTGACAGTAAATTCATATTTTATAGCTGGCAATATAACCCGTGGAGCGCTCCAAATGGACTCATAATCTGAGTATAGATTAAAATTCTTATCTATCATCTGTGGAATAACGCACTGAGATCGATCGCGCGCATTAATTTCATTTCATAACCTATAAAGTAAATACAGCAATTACCGAACGCAAAAAGCCGTTGGCCAATGAATTCGTCAGGCGGTTACAGTCCTCAATCGGGCACCTTTCATTTAAAAAAAGAACCATACGCCATTTCATGTCAATTTTTGAATTATTCATCGTGCGAATGCGCGAGCGCATCGATTGATGCAAACAAAAAGCGCGCGCTCGCTAATCTTCGCCCTTTTTCGCCGTGGCTCGGGCTTCCTCGGGCCCAGTGTTGCCAACCGACGCATTTATTATTCAACTAGTTTTTGCAGTCACGCTGCGCAACGTCATAAAACAGGGAATGCATTTACTTGATAAATGTTTTTTTTTCTAATAAGTATCTCGGCTTGAGTTTTTTCATACATCTAATATTTCGGTGTCAATATTGGAAGGCAACTTTTGTTAATAATTGCCGTTCATTCATTTCCATTCAATCGAAAGAGAAAACATAATGCTGTGTCATAATACTCCGATGCATTCTCTTAACAATGTTCTTGGGATCTGGCCAGATTTTTTTTCTGCCGGACTTACATACCAACTGTATGGTCCCAAACTAAGCAAAGCTTGTACTATGGGTACTATGCAATAAACTGGGAGCGAGACCATAGGGCAAATTACTAAAACCCCATTATTTTAATTTACCCCGCCGGGAATCGAACCAGAAACCACCCAGTGCAGTGAGTCGAGCGACCTACGTTCAAACCACTGCGTCAAGCGGTCGTGTATGTTAAACTTTATGCTTCTCATATTGATTTGAATCAACTGTTGCGCAGTAGTTTCTTTTTGTGCAGACACATTCTAACAAGTCCACAAATAATACCAGGGACAGATAAAATCTGACGCTCGCAAATATTTCCTAATGACACTATGATTAATTAATAACTAGTTGAACATTTATTATTTAATACTACGCGCTAATTTCTTGTTAAACAAAATAATAACTCATAAATAATTGATTGCATTCTAAATTCGTTATCATTGGCCGTCAAGCCAATTACAAGTAGCATTGCGATGCTTTGAGTGCAGAAAAAATATAGTATTCGAATTTCCGAGCGTTCATCCCCCGCGCCCGCACGTCCGCCGCGCCTCGACGCCGCGTCTCGACTGTACGTGATTGGTTTATTAATTAGGCGAATCATCGTCGGGTTCCATTTTTAAAAATAGGCGGGATTCTTGCTGTGGGATTTTTCTTTTTAATTTCGGCCGGCGTTGAACGCAATTAGAGCTGGCAGTATGTCTTTTTGTCATAATCATCGATCGGCGATAAAAGTTAGTTTAATTTATTAAAAACAATGTGGGTGCCGGATTCATTCTGTTGCTAATTAAAATTTTATCGTCGCCTTTATACGGTGATGTATCTATGAATTATAAATTTGACACATCTAAAAGTATAGCTTTCTTGCTCACACGCTACCACCATGATAAAGATGGCAATACAGATAGTTATGTCAAGTTTTGTATGTATACCTACCAACATAATTAGAACCATAGACAAATTCATCCATCGGATGTGACGACATAAATCATAGCGACAGTGATTTTACCTTGAATTTTACTAACTATACGATCATAAATTATCTGCACCAAAGTTTTTGATATGAGAGCATGGTGACGCCATATCTCATATCTCACAGCATCACGTACACTGGCACAATTGTGGCAAATAGCTACAAACGCCACTTGCAAAGAATAAAAAGAAGAAGATGATAAACCAAAAAATAATAACAATTATGCTTTCACGATACGATTTCAAAATACTAAATAAATCATACATTTTGCAAACCCACTGTTAAGAATATACTAAAATCGATCGACAGCGAGTGAGGTCAGCGAGGAAATAACAAAAAAAAAACAACTAAAATAAAAAAAAAACATTAAAATAACAAAAAAGTATGTCGCGGCCGTCCCGATGTTATGTCTCAGGATACCGTTAGGATGCCATCGAGAGTTCTAAAGTCTGGTTTAAAAAAACTGAAAGCTATTCCAATTGCCAGCCTTTGGAATCCGTTTTGTCTGCTATCGCGTTTTAGGGTTATTTCGGGCGCGGGATATCTGCAATGATTAAGTTTTTTCACTTTATAATATTATCTAACTAGATGTTGGATCAGAGTGAAATCCATTCTTAGCAAATGGGTACACGTAGAGACTGTAGTAAGTCTCATGATATCGGAGATTACGTGATGAGTGTGTCTCGGGCGAATTGGAATGTTAGACTCAAATTGTCAAGTCATACATGGGCCGGTAGGTGGCTGGCCATATCTCACGAAGAACCGACAACCGACAACGTGTTCTTGAGTGGAGACCTCGACTCGGAAAGCGTAGTGTAGGATGCCCTCCGACCAGGTGTGATGACGATCTGCGAAAGACTGCAGGCAGATGCTGGATGCGGTAAGCTGAAGACAGGGCGCTATGGCGCTCATTAGAGGAGGCCTATGTCCAGCGGTGGACAAGCATAGGCTGATGTTGATGATGATGAGGCCGGTACTATTAAATCGGTCCTAAATTTGAAAACGATCTAAGAACTTCCATTCTAATGTCAGTATAGAATTTATGTTACTACGTAAGTAGGTACCAATATCTAAAATATAATATTAATGTTCGGTCTCAGAGCTGAGGTCGATTTCTTAATAGCGGCTTCAGTCGTCGTTGTTCTTTTAATAAGACTCGTCAAAATTGAGAAGCTCTCAAATTTAAGTTGCTTGAGTATTTGACGGTCAGTTTGTTGTGTATGTTTAAATTCAGGTTCCTAAAGTCTTTCTATTGCATTACAACATGGGGTTCTTCAAAAGGCAAGTCTAGTCAGGCCGGTACAGCATCTGCTCCCCACATATCCTAAGTGACAGCCACCACCTACCATAAGGGTACCACCTACCATTCACAGTCAACGGAAAGTTTCCGTGTCGGAAACGACAGCTTCCATCCTTCTTCTAATTCATGTGTAAAAAGAGGATGAATAGTGTTATTTGGGAGGGCTCAGATGGCCCATCTGCCAGTGTCCCTACCCCAGGCAATAGCAAAAAGGTTCGCGACGAACCTTTGAATTGTCGATAAAATATAAAACGTCCGTAAACCACACTAATTCTATTAATAAATAATCCACAAAGCGGAACAATTGGAAATTATCTCCGAGTGAATTGTCACGACCCACCGCCACGTGCCGCTGGCTTCCGCGGATCCCCATTGTTTATGACGTCACAGCATTATGTAAGCTGTTCTCTATGATGTGTGACGTCAGAGTGACCAGTCGAGTTGCCATGGAAATAATTATAATGCTTATGTGACGATGTGGCTTTAAAGTGATAAGGCTTTATGATATTGGTAATTGTGGCAAAATTCCCAAACATATCGCGGGTATTTGAAATCATTCGAATCGATTTTCCAAAAGGGTTCATCATATCATAGACATTCCGTCATACAAGTAATTTTTTTTGCAAAGAAATACAAAAAAAAACAAGCTCGCATCGTATGACACAAAACCGCGAGTACCAACCTACCAACAAAATACCTTTACCTCCGAGTCCGATCACATCGAGGGGACATTTCTCTGCGAGCGGACAACTGACCGCCGCTACTAAGTAAGACTGGGACATAAATTCTTCAAAGGTTAAACAAAAATAAAAGCAACCGAGAAACCCTTTAAAAGGGCTACCGAACTATAATTTATGGGAGTTCGCGTCAGCCATCGAAAAGAGTATAAAACGGCATCGCGAAGGCAAAACGGTGAAATTGGGAATAATTTCGCGATAGCATCGGTCGCCGGTACCTTTCAATTTCTTACGTTTGCAAATTTATATTTTCGTTTTGTTCGTGATACCGAGGTACGGTCGGCCCACTGTGGGACATTAGTTCACTTTGTTTTGTTGGTACTAGCTCACCTGCCACCGCTGCCAACATTTATCAATAAAATTTATTAAAACTCGTTGGGTTAAAGTTCCATCCGTGACTTTGAAATATTCGTACACTATTAACTGTGGTTCGGGTTTGCAAACCGACTATGCATGAAGCTGTCCCTCTTTATATATACATTTTAATCCTTTTACAACGCAATTACAAAGCATTTTGAGTGCAAAAGAATACTTTTAATATTGCAAATTGAATAAATCAATTGTATGTTACTTTCCAAATGTGGGAGTGTTTTTTTAATATCTGTTCTGTAGATGTTTTATTTTAAATTTTATTTTGTTATGCATTTGACTTTTTTGTTTGAGTATTTTATTATATAAAAAGTCAACCAATAAGGATACTTACAAGTCGCTTGATGTTAAGCAGTTACCGTAGCCTTCTGATGCTTGCGATGCCAATGGCATAGCTCGCACTTTGCAGGCATTTTATTTACTGACTTCCATAAAAGGAGGAAGTTTTATCTTCGTTTGTATGTTTTTTCTAGTAGACCGATTTTGAAAATTCATCATATGTTTGAAAGAGTATCCCCAAGTGATCCTATATAAATTTTATAAAAATCGGTCCAGTCGTTTGAGAGATATATGGACGATTTACCTAGTTTACCGAAAAAAATCGTGAACAAAAGTATTTCAATAAAAAAAATATATTCGGTGCCACTAACCTACTTGAATTGGCACCGAATCCAAATAACTGAAATTACAATGTCCCTAGTTATTTCTAGCTTTTAGTGCACCCAGGTTTTTATGAAGTAGGTTTAATTTCTTTTAATTCTCTACACATTGTTTATTTTTGAACTTGATAGCAATATCATAAGCCATTAACACGGTTGCCAGTAGTGTAATAAGTTAGCACCATTAACTACACCGCTAGTGTCACAATAGATCACGATGCATCAATAACGATTTGTCACAATACCCCGACGGACCCGTCGCCCCGGTTAAACCATGCGCTTAAGAATTAGGGTACCGCAGAAGTGGACGTTAAACTTTAAGATTAGAATCGGAATGAAACAAAACAAGTAGGCACTTATAAGTAATATAGGTTTGAATTAATAAAATCGATCTCAAGTCTGAGAGCGGTCTTGGAAATGTCAGTCTTATGTCATACTAGTACAAATGATGTATCAAACGCGTACTCAAGGCAGCTCTCAGATTTGAGATCGACTTATTAATACGGGCCTAAGAGACGGCGGGTGGAAACTTACAATAAAATATATGGTTATTTGATTTCTACCCACATTGCCAATGGGGGAAGGAACTTCTACTGTGGCAATTGACTTCAGCTTACGTAAGGGTGGGCGCTATCAGGGTAGTATCACAATCTTACAGAAGATAAGAGTAAAGTAGCAATTGTTTTTTTTTTTTTTTTTAATTGACTATATGTTGTTGGCCAGAGTGGCCATAACAACTTCACCCGGACAGAGGGCGAGCGCAAGTGCGCTCCAGCCAGAGGGGCAGGGGGGCAGCTAGCTCAAGGGCGTCACAAGGGACACGACCTCGGCTTGGGCCGCTGCCAGGAGAGGTGGCGAGGGTAAATCTACCACCGGATCGGAACGCGGTAGCAATTGTATCAGCGTTTCGTACGATGAGCGAGAGAGCCAGACCAACCCCCATCTATTCTTGATTTTACTTCGTAAATAAAATAAAATCTTACGGGACCACTCCCGTTTTTATTATTTATTTTTTTCTAATATTTTCGAACCGGTTAACGCCGAGCGGCATCCGCTACCATACTGTCATAGAAAGTTAACCAGCGGTTTAATTAACTGTTGTTAACGCAAGCCCGCTGTCGCCCGAGGCTTTGTTTGTGGCGTACGCATTATTTAGTTATTGGATATACGCTTTGAATCAAGGTGTGAAGGTTCAAATTACGGATTCTCTGGCAATTTTCGGATAACATTTGTGCGAATCTCATATTCAACTTAGTGGCCTGAAATATGCTATCAATTATTGCCACTTTAAATTCATTTTCATTACTTGAAATCATGTTTATCTTTCACTGTTATTTCACCTGTGATTTTTAACAGTGAATGAATTTTCATAAGGAAAATTTTAAGTGTCATAGTGAATTTTCACTAAGTCACTTAATCCTATGACGTTACTGGTCGAGGATTTATCATCAAAGCCGGGACGGTATCTAACGCTTTGCGATTTAATTGCAATGATTTTAACCGTTACTGCTTATGTCAGTAGCGGGTGCTACCTATGAAAACCTAGATACACGTGTTAAATCAAACTTATAACACCCCTTTTTTTCGTCGGCGGTTAAATAGAAGCAGGTGTGTGGCAACCAGTGCTCTCTGCCTACCCCCACGAGATCCAGACGTGAATATATGCCTGATACGACGAAGAAACATGTCAGGGATTAGTGCACAGACATCAGCACTCAGTACGCTGAGCAAACAACACGTAGAAAGGACAAGCAAGAGGCAATTAACTTGGCGATCAATTGATAAGAAAGGAATGATAAAGCCGTTTATACCTATTTGTGTACTTATGTATATAATTATAAGACCTATATTGCAATATACATCGTTATGGCGTCCGTATCAATTGAAAGGGTAAGCAGAGTTGTATTGCAATTTCAATGCAATGTGAAATGTGACGACCGCTTGGCGCAGTGTTTCGAGCGTAGGCCGCTCAGCTCACTGCACCGAGGTGGTTGCGGGTTCGATTCCCGTCAGGGTAAATTTCGGAAATGGCCTTTTCGTAATTTGCCCTGGTCTGGGTGTCTTTGGAATCGCCCCTTTTTTAATAAGTAATTATTTATTAATGTCGTCTATAGAAGGGCCGCCCTCGTGGCTGAGAGGTTCAAGGTTCGATCCCCATCCTGGCCGTTAAACTATTGACGAAAGCCCACGCGTACCACAATTTCTGCGAATCATAATTTCTATAATTAATATCACTTGCTTACGCTGAAAGACAACATCGTGAGGAAACCTACATGTCTTAGAAAATCTAACCAATTTTCGAAAGACATGTGAAATCCGCCAACCCGCACCGGGCCAGCATGGTGGATTACGGCCTGAATTCCCCTCGTATTTAGAAGAGGCCCGTGCCCATGAGTGGGACGTCAAAAGGGCGAAGCACACATCAAATTCTATTTCGTAATATTAACCAAGTATACAAGTGGCTGTTACTATCCATTGGTTGATGAAGTTGATAGCCAGGTTGTTCCTCGAAGTGTTTGTTGTACGCTTGGCTCCCAGTATAGCGTGTTGTTGTTAACGCGTGTTGTGCTACGCCACACAATGGCCGTGTTTGCGATGACACGCACTGTACGTAAACTAAAACGATTTTTTCTTCTCTACACCCGCGAGAAATACTTTGATCTGTTGGTGCGAAATTAATTTTAGATGAAACGAACAGTATGTAACATCCTTTCGTGGTCGCGAGGCGTGAGTCTGATAAAAATATTTATTAATATTTATTAAATAGTAAGTGCTTATTTCATAATTTTAAAATGTATTGAAAACAACACGAGCTGCAAGCGTTTATTTATTTAATACGTAGGTAGTTTTGAAAGATTACTGTTATCGCATGTCGTAAAACTTTTTGGTGAAACTTATGGGATGATATTAAAAATTTACAAAGAAATTCAATTAATTAGTAATAACAATAAATTTGACACGTACTTAGCTATAGTTGGACAAGACAGGTGGCGCTGATGTCTACATCCAAGAAATAAAACTCTACGCTAGAGAAGCTGCGACCAAAAGCAAGTCCTACTAATATTATAAATGCGAAAGTTTGTAAGTGTGGATGTATGTTTGTTACTCTTTCATGCAAAAACTACTGAACGGATTTGGATGAAATTTGGAACACTGATAGTTTATAACCTGGATTAACACATAGAATACTTTACTTAAATCTACGCGGACAAAGTCGCGGGCAGCAACTATATTCTATATAATTAACCAGTGACTCCAAATTATGAAATAAATCAAAACAAACTTACAAAACGAACTATTTATTTTAAAAATGTTCAAAATTTGGCGCATGCGGAAGCGTACCCAAGATGCTAGCCGCATTCCCTCGCTGGATGGCTAGAGCCACTCGCTGAGCGAGGAAATGCCCAGCCCTTGGGTTGGGTTGCGTGGACCAATCTTTTTGAGATCTCTTGAATGAGATTATGCGTGAAATTATAAAATTAATTCACTCAAGCATTTTAGCGCTCTAGAATTGTTTTTGAATTCAGTTTTTTTATACATGTTGAAACAGAAAGGGTATACTATTCTTTCAAAACTTAACGTTGTAATTCTAAAACTATCAGCTTTGGAGGAAACTTGAAAAACAAAAGGTGTTATAGGAATACAGCTGTTGACATATTTCACAAGTCTGCAACACCTTTAGTACTTTAACTATCCGATAGCTAAAGATTTACAAAATTAAGTTGCAAAATAATAGTATACCCCTTTTTTCACCTATTATATAGGTGCCTATAATTTTTTCACTGAATAATACGAGTATCAAAGCGAGCAAGGCTGCAGTATGCAGCTCCCTCTAGTAAGCAATGCACACATGCAAACATTATCACGAACTGCACCGTTTGCTGATAAGCTATCAGATACGCGATCTCGCGGTATCGGATGCACCGGACCGAGCCGCGCTTGCGATCAAATACTTTCTGTTCACCATCGCGCTTGTATCCCGCGGGGTAAGCAGCACTAAACTCAAAGTCAAAGCGTTTATTTTGTAGGCCTACGGGAGCACTTACAAAAATGACATTTTTACATTTTTTTCTCATATATACAACCGGATCGGAAGGCGACCTCGATCCGGCAAGAAACTCAGCGGGCTTGTCTTTTTAGTTTTTACATTTTAGTTAAAAAAAACAGTAATTGCTTATAGTTATTTACTTTTTTATGTTCGCAACGTTTATGAGGAATACGAAATATGAGGGTACCCAGTTATTAACTATGACATCAGGACGTCTAACACCTCAGTCCCCCGTGACCACGGTTGCTGTAAAGCGGCCGAAACGTCGGGAACATTAAAAAGTAAATAAACGCGATAGAATCCGTAAAATAGTTTTATTTCAATGTATAGTATTCGCGTAAATATAAGAAAAATAATTCTTATGTTCATCTGTGTCGTACATAGTTCCTTTCTGTATGAGCACTGAGTTTGATAAAAATGTCACAACTGAATACCTAGTAAAAAAATGAATACCTCAGTTTTTCTATGTGAAATCTGTCAAAAGTGACGTATTCAGATACGCGATACGTCAGTTTTGACGTATCTGAGCGACAGTCGTTAACAGAGTTGGCCCCAGGGCTTGTCCTCCATGACTCGAGTTACTATGACAATGAATCATAATCGAATATGTGAACCAACAATACCGTGAGTCACGGGTGCCAAAACTTGCGACCGAATTTCTGCATAAGCTGACCACTGTAGTGGCGATGTGTATATGCATCGCTTTTGTTATTCTGACTAATAATATTGTACTGTACAGTAGGTGTTCCCCGCTACAGCGTGCATTGGGAAAAGAAATGAAAACTAATGAATACCTACGAGGCATTGTATAAACCTCTGCTGTGATTACAAAACGTTACAATAAATAATACTTACTAGAAACTATATAAATAACTAGCTGTGCCCACCGACTTCGTCCGCGTAGTATTTAACGTAACAAAAAAATCTGGACTATCGGGATAAAAAGTTTTCAAAATTTCATCCAAATCCGTTCAGTAGTTTTTGCGTGAAGGAGTAACAAACATACATCCACACTCACAAACTTTCACATTTATAATATTAGTAGGATTGAATTTTGTAGCTGTTCTCAATGTGCGCGCAGATTAAACTCAAACTTATACTCATTTTTTTTTATTCATGTAAGCCAACGAAGCATTTATGAATATGAAATGAAATGAAAATGAAATGAAAAATATTTATTCAGTACAGGGAACACATAAGGAAATATCAGCACATAATTATAAAATAAGTGAAATATATACACCTAAGGACAGTAAGCTGCATTTCCTACAGTGTGAGCTGTACCGAAAGGCATTTGGCTCAGCATGTGCTGGAGGGGAACGAAATCTCCTCCAACGCTGATTTTCAGCCAAAGCCTCCTCATACCTTGTCTTGCATACCTACACCATTTGCTACCCAAATCACTAAGCTGTTACAACAATATAAGTACTTATACGTAATAATAAATATAATACATATTTAAATAAAATTAAAAGGAATATAAGAGAATTGTTAATCTGACAAATTGTTATAAAAATAAAATAAATGTGTGTGAATGAACGTGAAGGAAGTATGCATCCACGACAAACGACCGCCTCGAATAGTCAGAATAGTACAATTATATAATAGTCTGCGCCGACCCCACCTAGTGTGGGATAAGGGCAAGGTGATGATGATGATGTAAGCCAACTAAGCATTTATGAATAGCTCGAATCTACCACCGGATCTGAATGCTGCTTCCACTGAGAAGATCCGGCAAGAAACTCAATGGTTACTCTTTTCAATTAATAAAAGATGGTATACATTCTCAGGAACAGCAACAGAATGTGCAACACCATTGTCACTAAATAAGTTATATAATCAGTTTATCTGAGCGATCACATAGATGTCGAAATAATCACGCATGTCTAATTTTAAGTTATAATTCCTATACCCTCAGAAAATAACGTAACAATAATACAAATATCTATTTCGTCTCATTCTCTCTATGAATTTAGATAGAGACAGCCATCGTATGACATCATAGTTCTGTCTCCTAGGCCACAGCTTGCGCTAATCTAGGAGGCAGGATTCTGAATGTTTGATGTAAACTTAATTTTGGTCCAATAAATAAATTATTATTATTATTATTATAGTTTAGCAGAGCTGTGGATATAATCCGATGAGGATATTAATACTAATTTAGCAGCTAAATTTAGACTCAACTCAATTAATTTTAATAAAATAATTAATCAATTTCAATTGTCAAATCATCAATTACATCATCATTATAATGTACCACACAAACATAACTAGCTGGACTTATAAAATACCTATACAGTTTTTACGAACACTATATTGGACAACACCACATTCGTGGTGGGCGGAAAACCTATTATTTGAGTAAACGGGGAGTTCCTATAGTTTCAAATTCCTGTAGTCGCCTTTTAAGACCTGCACAGAAAGACTGAAGGTAGTGCTTTAAATCCGGCATTACGTGTATGTCAAGAAACAGAATTGAAACCTCATTTGAAAATACATAATTATAACTGGACGTTAGTAGTTTTGCAAAAGAGAACCAAAACACACACACTTCCACAAACTAAAACCAACCTAGAACCACTAACATAAGGTTAGTTTTGGTCTACAGCATGGGCGATTCCGTTCTGCATAACGATATCTAATTATTTCGGGTGACATAACCACTAGCAATTTCTGAAAGTAGAAAACTCGCATGCCTAACCTTTTCAATCTAAGGGTGTCTTTTACAGCGTGCCAGTTGCCAACTACGCCGGTGCTACGATACCCGGACGTCTGTAGAGTCCCTGAATCATCAAAATCGATTGAATCGAGAGAAGAATCGGTGCTGCCGTGTGCAGTTTTCATCGATATCTCGGCAAGCTCCCCTGAACGCTGACGGATGGTTTTGTCAACAATAGCTATTGTCTCGGGCGATGTTTGAAAATAATTATCGACATCACCCTTCCTAAGTGTCGGAAATTTTCGAGATTGTCCGCTCAGGGCAATAATCATTGAGGCTCGCGAGTCGCGCGACATATTATCGAGAATTGGGACTTAGATAAATTAGCCTGGAGCCTATTCTTCCATTTGTGTTGCTCCCGACCAAGAGTGGGACGGTCAGTGGTGGATTTACCAGCAGGCTGAGTAGGTTTTTTTTTTTTGATTTAACTATATGTTGTTGGCCAGAGTGGCCATAACAACTTCACCCGGACAGAGGGCGAGCGCAAGTGCGCTCCAGCCAGAGGGGCAGGGGGGCAGCTAGCTCAAGGGCGCCACAAGGGACACGACCTCGGCTTGGGCCGCTGCCAGGAGAGGTGGCGAGGGTAAATCTACCACCGGACCGGAACGCTATGGCTAAGTAGGTTTGAGCCTAGGGCGGCAGATATTTGGGGCGGCAAATTTGGGGACCGATTGATTTTTTGCTACCTCATAGAAATTAATTAGATTTCTGCATGACGTTTTTCTGATGTTTTAATTAACTCAAAAATAAACCCAGAAATTAATTTACGTGCAATTTCAACGAAATTTTTGGATTGTAAAAATAATCTAGGAAATGACAATTGTAGAGGCAACGGCGGCAAAAACTTTACAGCCTATACCTTGGACATTTATAGATCCGCCACTGGTGACGGTCCTAGAGGGTAATAAATCGATATCCTACTAATATTATAAATGCGAAAGTTTTTGAGTATGACTATGTCACCCGGGAATAGTGTAGCTTCCCAACAGTGAAAGAATTTTTCAAATCGGTTCAGTAGTTTCGGAGCCTGTTAATTACAATCAAACAAACAAAGTTTTCCACTTTATAATATTAGCATGATAAATATAAATATATCTATTTATATGATTTATTACCGTATATCTGGAAAATACCGATTTAGTAATAGTTTAAAGATCATAACAGGACATTTATTTATTTATTTATTTTGAATATGTAGTAGGTACATGTAATGCAGGACAGGTATGCGATTGGTATTTTGTTTTGGTATTATCCTTTCCATGTAGGTATATCCTTAATGTGTTCCAAATAATTAGATTAATTAACTAAATTGTGGTTAATTTAATCGCAGAATAAATACCTAAATATGAGCTTCGGTAACTGCTTAGGTAACATCAGGAGGGTAGTACGCTGGTTAACCACTATGATATAATAATAATCCTACTAATATTATAAATGTGAAAGTTTGTGAGTGTGGATGTATGTTTGTTACTCCTTCACGCAAATACTACTGAACGGATTTGGATGAAATTTGGAACACAAATAGTTTATAACCGGGATTAACATATAGGATACTTTTTATCCCGATAATCCCGAAATTTTTGTTACGTTAAATACTACGCGGACGAAGTCCGTGGGCACAGCTAGTAATAACATAATTTAGCCCTTTTAACCTCACACTCCTGGGCATATGCCTCCCCTCACTACGAGGAGGATTCACGCCGTAATTAGCTAACCACGCTGGCCCAGTGCGGGTTGGCGGATTACACATGTCTTACGAAAATTGGTTAGATTTCCTAAGACATGCAGGATTCCTCACGATGTTTTCCTTCACCGTGCCAGCCTGTATTCTACCGACGGTCAATCAAAAGATCGATTGACGGTCGATCGATTGCGGTGGCAATACCTTCAAACAGCGTTGAATAGTATTTCATATTCGGCCGGAAATACTGGTATATTTTAAAATTGGTATCATATTTGGCCCCAGAACAATTCCTAAGTCAATTAATTACGTATAAGGAATCCATCTCACAATGGTAATCGAAAACATGAATAGTTATTTTTCACTCTTAGCCATTTGTTTAGTTAGACCGCTCGGAATGTGGGATTCTAAGAAGAACGATTGTATTAACTTATTTATTTATATTTACAAATATAAAAACGAGGAAAACAATAGAAATGCGCGCGCGCTCTTTATTTACGTTTTCCAAGTGGAAATAATGGCGGTGATGGAATGAAAAGTTTGTAAATTAACGGTTTCTAACGAATCGTTAATCACTGTTGATAAATAGTGATCGACCAGATCGTCATTTACTATCAAGTGGTTCCAAGTATTTTATTATGGAAAAGTTTTTTTTTCATGATGGTGTAATGCTGGCACTCACACTTCAGTCGTCATGCCAAACCAATATAGTCCTTAACATACATTAAGGTTGGTCTTATTTCGTTTAGCCGAATGACGCGTGCCTCTTCTACGATGGATGTGATGTTAGTTTGTTTTACTATCCATTATTATTATCTCTGATTCGATAATCGTATCCGTATCGCGTATTGTGAACGGTACTATACACAGTCCCAATTACAGAATTCGATCCCGGCTCTGTTTTATAATCCCGGGATTAAACGGCGTGTATTTTCGTTAAATTAATTCAGAAAAGAAATTGAATCTTAGTAATTGAATAGTAGTCTTATCATGACTAATATTAAAATAATTTTCAAAATTACTTTATAAAATTGGTAAAAATCTGTTTTTGATTTCGATTCGAATGATTTAAATGACCCCTCCCCTGCAGCTGCCAAAACAAGATCACTGACAAAATGTCGAGTAGATGTAAGTGATTTTCGTTTCATGTAAAATGTGCACAACAATTTTAATAACCTATAATCTTTTGTTAATAAAAAATTCCGGGATTTTTTAATTGAATCCCGGTACTTTCGGGATCAAAATACGGCCGGGATCCCGGGATCAAATCCTCTAGTCCCAATGCAATTAATTCTTGTCTAATATTTGGGTAGCTACTAGTGTCCTCAACTAGATGCGCGGCTCGATACGGACACATGGCGATACGATTTACGTTACGGTAATACGATATATAATTGCAATAGGTTGAATATAGATTTCCAACAAACCTAGACCCCTAAATGTTCTTAGGTATGCGAGAAAATTTAGCATAAAACAGACCTTCTATACATACATATTAAGTCCAAGTTGACAGTCACCATGACACGTCCCATAAATATCGCGAATTATTTGACGCGTGCTTGTGACCGCAATTAAAAACTTAATTTATAACCTCGTGTTACTTCTAATAGTTATGTATGTGTTGGCAGTATTTTATATTATTATTTTAATATCTTCAGATCCTGTGGGTCTAATAATCTAATCGCGATATTAAGAATTATCTCACTTGTGCAACGGTGATAGAGAATAGTGAAGAAACCTGCATGTCTAGAGAACCTTAACAGTACTTGAAAGATCTGCGGACTTTGCCAAACCGCATTGGGCCAGCGGGATTAGTATGAGTTTTGAACCAGTGATCGTATGACGTAAGTCTCCATACATTTGACAACAGCGCCTCTAGCGGAATCCTGCAGTTTTACTAGTCGCTCGATCGATATTTGAATACGTTCAAAACGCATACCAACAGTCCTGAATCCCCTCGTATGTTCTGAAAATCTTGTATAGTTTGCATCGCTATCTGTATTTAAGCCCAATATTAGAGTAATCCTACTAATATTATAAATGCGAAAGTTTGTGAGTGTGGATGTTTGTTACTCTTTCAGGCAAAATCTACTGAACGGATTTGGATGAAATTTGGAACACAGATAGTTTATAACCGGGATTAACACATAGGATACTTTTTATCCCGATAATCCAGATTTTTTTGCTAAGTTAAATACTACTCGGGCGAAGTCAGCTAGTGTACCTATCTCTATAAAAGTAGAGTTCAGTAGTCAGATGCTCTCGAGTCGACACAAGTGAAATCAGAGGAACAATGCCGGCTGGTTGTCACACGGTGGCGCCGCCGCGCGGCGGTTCCGAGAAGCTGCGGTGTCGAGTTAGCGGCGCCTGCGCTTTTCTTTAAATTTGGAATTACTCACTGTCTCGGGTTGCCGCGATGAGCTTGTGGGAAGACTCATTAACAAGTACTTATATCAAATCAACATGTTCCTTTACCGTTCCAGACAGTTAGGACCGAGTTGTCCAACATTAACGGTCCGTTAGAGCAGTAGACGATTAATTATCACACAATTAGTTACTGCTCTAACAGTCGGTTAATGTGTTGGTGTTGCCCCAAATAGGTCTTGATCTAGTGTTCTAATTGGCGATATTAAGAACTTTAATCCTGCAAAATTTGATCAAGAACAAGATAGAGTGTCATTTAAGTCTTGCAAGTTCTGAAAACAGATTTTAAGTAAGTAACACTAGTTCCAGTTCTCTATGGTTCCGAGGAGGTCATGGTTACAGTTATTACGTAGTACAAATAATAAAAATATGGTGTCGCTGTATAAATACATCTACTGTATGGTATTAAGCAACGTCGGTGTAAAATACCAGTGTAAATCCCAGTCTGGCCGAGACCAGGCCCCTGGGCCAATTATGAAAAAAAATAGTTAAAAATTACGTCATACAAATGTCATTAAAACTTTCTCAGAAACCGCAAAGAATAGGTAGTTCTAAAATAAGTCCGCTCATTAGATTGCATAACTATTAATACTGTCCATATTAAACTACAATGTCACGATTTTACAATAATCTTTGGCCCGTATTAATGAATCAATCTCAAGTCTGAGAGCTATCTTGGAAATGTCATTCTTATGTCATTCGAGTACGAAATTCGCGTCAAAAGCGTACTCAAGATCGCTCTCAGACTTGAGATCGATTTATTAATACGGGCCTTAATAAGCTCAAGCTATTTATCACAAGAAGATTATCACTACATAATATAAAACAAAGTCGCTTCCCGCTGTCTGTCTGTCCCTATGTATGCTTAGATCTTTAAAACTACGCAACAGATTTTGATGCGGTTTTTTTTAAAAGATGGTGATTTAAGCGGAAGGTTTATATCCTACTAATATTATAAATGTGAAAGTTTGTGAGTGTGGATGTATGTATGAATGTATGTATGTATGTTTGTTACTCCTTCACGCAAAAACTACTGAACGGATTTGGATGAAATTTGGAACACAGATAGTTTATAACCGGGATTAACATATAGGATACTTTTTATCCCGATATTCCCGAAATTTTTGTTACGTTAAATACTACGCGGACGAAGTCCGTGGGCACAGCTAGTTTATAATATAGAAGAGAAATACTGATAAATTGATTGCACTCATATGCAACCGGGGCGGGTCGCTAGTAGGTACTTATATAAGATATCTTTTTTAATCAGTTTTCTTGATCGTATTTCTGACGCACCTAGACGGTGGTTGCGGCGATCGTTTTTTTTATGACAGAAGTCAAAGTCTCCAGCCCTTACCATAGACAATACAAAAACCACTAGCGACTCGGTGCTCACATTACCAAGTGTCAGTCGCACTTGACCATCAGCGGCTGTCGGAACCGGAGTCAGCTTACCAGGCTTCCGGCTACCTCGACGCCATTCCCGCTAACGATCGGTATTGACGCAAACGACACCTGGTTACGGATTTTTCAAATTCCGTGTAAGTTGATGGGTGTTCTTCAGGTTTCAGAGATATGGTGGAGATATTTGATAGGTCGATGCGAATGACTTGTCACGTGTAGGTACCTATGTACAGAGCAATATAACCCGTATTCATTTGTTTGCCTCATTTTAATAAAATCTATATCTTCTTTTATATAAAATTCTCGTGTCACAATGTTAGTTACCATACTCCTCCGAAATGGCTCGACCGATTTTCATGAAATTTTCTGTGCTCATCGGGTAGGTCTGAGAATCGGCTACCATCTATTTTTAATACCCCTAAATGTTAAGGGTGGTTCACATCCCACGCAGACGGAGTCGCGGGGCACAGCTATATAAATGGATCTCTATTTCCTAGGTTATCGCGTCACGCGTGAACGGAGGGAACGCTTTCGCTAATTCTTTTTTTGTTGTGTTCATTATTATCAAGAGAAGGTTGTTATGAAAGAAAAAAATAAGAAAGTTGAGCGGAACAATTCGAATTCAATATTCAAAGTTAAGACAGGACAACGTATGTCGGGTCAGCTAGTGCACTATATTATTTTGACTTGTGTCTTAGATAATGATTAAGATGATAATAGATAGGATACTTATAATAAAAAAAAATCGGTCGGTCGAGTCAGCATGTATATAAGCTGTAGTGAATTGCCTATAGCTTGACTCTGCAATCGAGAAAATTAAGATATCAATGCTTAAACTTTGACGACCGCTTGGCGCAGTGGTTCGAGCGTAGGCCGCTCGGATCCCTGCACATGGTGGTCGCGGGTTGGATTCCCGCCGGGGGAAATTTCGGAAATGGCCTTTTCGTAATTTACTCTGGTCTGGGTGTCACTAGGATCACCCCCAGTCCATTGTACGTTACCCATAGTACAAGCTTTGCTTAGTTTGGGTCCGTACAGTTGGTGTGTCTATCCCACATACCCCAGGCCTTTCCCACAAGAGGCCTGGGAATCGAAGGAAGATTTCCTCCCCGTAAAAAAAAAACAAAAAAAAACTTGGTGTGTCTGTCTGGCGATATTTATTTATTAAAAGAATACTGCCTTATTTCTCATCAATACAGATCTTAACTAAAAATGTTTCTTTACAGCATGATGGACTCCGGTGGCGCAGGCATTGCAGAATCCCCCCCTACCTACCACCGAACCTATGAGCAGTACGTTCAAGGCGCCGTAGACAACAGCACCGACTCAACCCAGGAGCAAACCAGTCCGGAACTAGTCGTCTGGTCCACACTGCCTTACGGCCTTGACTATAGAGCTCAATATGAATACAGAAGTCCATACGATACCAGCAGGGATTACTCTACGCAGCAATATGCGAGGGCCCCTTTCACCACGAAGATGGGACAAGCTAAGGCGTTAAAGGAAGCCAGGATAAGGAGGCCCATGAATGCGTTCATGGTGTGGGCGAAGGTGGAGCGGAAGAAACTGGCCGACGAGAACCCGGACCTGCATAATGCTGATCTGAGTAAAATGCTAGGTAAGTCTATTGTTTTAAGGTTGATAATAGGCTGGTGAGCGGAGATGTGATTATTGCGAGTGGAGTGCCAGACTTGGCCTCTTGGGGGTAATAATAAAAGGGCCTCCTAAGCAGCGATATGACTTAGCATTAAACCCTAATACCATTGCATTGCCCAAAACAAAGATTTAGAAGAATAAAACGAAATAGAATGAGTCAGCACAAAGTTTCATTCGTCGAACCACAATTTGAAATTTAAATTCAGCTTTAAAATATTAGTTATGTTCGGTTACTGTTCCGTCGACGGGATACATATATACATGCATATATATATATTGTTTATCATTATAATAAATTAATAAATTAGCTCTTGAGTTTGTACCACACTACTTAATTATTAAATAAATAAAATAAATATCGCCAGACAGACACACCAGCGGTATGGTTACAAACTAAGCAACGCTGTACTATGGGTACCGTACAATGGACTGGGTATGATCCCAGGGACACACAGACCTGGGAAAATTACGAATAGGACATTTCAGAAATTTGCCCCGACGGGAATCGAACCCGCAATCACCATGTGCAGTGAGTCGAGCAGCCTGCACCCGAACCACTGCGCCAAGCGGTCGTCATTATTTGAAAACTTACGGCAAACGTACGTTAAATACCAAGAGCTAACTTAGCTTGGCTTCAAGTTATCTCTGCTTAGATCAATCAAGTTACTTTAGTTACAGCTAAGTTAGTTTAACTCACGGTTTTACCAAATTAGTAAACTATCAAAGCTAGATGATCAAGTATCAACGCGTATTCTAGACAGCTTACTTTTTTATACAACAAAGTCGGCAAGCTTACGACCTCCCCGATGTTAAGCAGTTAACGTGGCTTATAGATGCGTGACACTAGCTTAAGGATCAATTCGCAATCATTCATGCGTCGTCGTTAAATTAACTAACTATCTATAACGAAGTTTAGCCCGCTTAGCTCACAGCATAGATGGCCGTTCTCGGATTAATTAGTAAAACAAATAAAAAACGAGATTCACATATAAGTAGTTGATGTAAAAAGAATGGTGTTTAAGATCGCAATATGTCCACAGCCTTATTAGACTGCGTCGCATTCCGACCGGGTATGGCGACGGTTTAACGAGTTAATTAAGCTATCAGAATATTACTTGCCGGGGTTCATATACTATATGGCGATGTTAGAGTTCCTTAGACCCGTGATCTATGCAAATAAATAAAATTGGAGTGTCTGTTTGTAATATCAAAATAACACATTTTCACTATAATGCATATGAAAGTACATACGACTCCTATAGCAAAAACGCATTTTTCTTTTTTTGTCTGTCGGTCTGTATGTTTGTTCCGGGTAATCTCCGAAACGGCTGAACCTATTTTGACGGGACTTTCACTGGCAGATAGCTAATGTTACAAGCGGTAACATATGCTACTTTTATTTTAGACATAAAAAAATGGGTCCTGTCGCTCGAGTTAAGAACGCTGGAGCGGGCTTTTTGTTAAGTTAAATTCCACGCGGACGAAGTCGCGGGCTCAGCTAGTATTAAAATAAATTTAATTATAAGTCGAGTGTTTATGTTTGGGTTCCCTGGGATAAATATTATAATTAATTAAATCATGATCTTAGGGCTGTAATCTTAAATCGCTTGATACTTTTATTTTGTATTGGTATTAGAATTAGAATGTAATTTCCAAGACCGCTCTCAGACGTGAGATCAAGTTATAAATATGGTCCTTAGTCAATAAAGAAGTGTTATTATATTGATTAGTAATAAACAATATTTATACATATTTTTATGTACATAGTGTAAAAATATAGAAAAAACATGATTCTTGTTTCCCCTTGAAACATTGTCGTTGGTCGGTGTCACAGATATAGATTTACATAAATAACGCAATTATCACGATTTGTATTGAAACCAAGCGTGCCAAATTTTTAACACCTACTGTGACGTCACAGATGGCGGGTAATCCAAACCGATTCAAAGACACCGATGCCGCCAATGCCCCTCTGCCCACTACGATTCTCTCGAGTGATTATCCCGCTCATACTCATATTTTTATATCTGTAGTCGCGAGGACTGTAAGTTATCGGTGACCAACCTTGACGCTTGGTCGGGGTTTTTGGACACGCTTGGTACATACATTTGCGTTATCTATGTAAATCTATATCTGGGGATGGAGACTTTGATCTGTAGTCGGTGTAGACAAAAAATATTTTACATCTATGGTCAGTGTCAAGATAACATAAAAGCTGTTTACACGTCTACAAGCAGTTCCTAATCTCACAACGATCCATGCCTAAACCTACCTCTAGGCTATTACGAAACGAATTCGGCTGTATTGTTATAATTACTGTGACCTCGAGTTACTTTCTCCGTAAGATAACACAGGGCCCTTACCACGTTAGCTACTTAAAACGCAATGGAAAACAAACGCTCGCGTTCCAGCGTTTGACATTATTTGCTTTCAATCGCGAGCGTTCAAACGTGAATTAGCTTTCAAACGCCAGCGTTCAAACGCAAACGAGTTATCAAACGCGAGCGTGTAAACGCGAATTAGCTTTCAAACGCCAGCGTGCAAACCCAAACTAGCTATCAAACGCGAGCGTGTAAACGCGAATTAGCTTTCAAACGCTAGCGTTCAAACCCAAATTAGCTATCAAACGCGAGCGTGTACACGCGCATTGGCTTTCAAACGCGAGCGTTTAACGCTTTACTATTGCGTTTTAAGTAGCTAACGTGGTAAAGGCCGGGAGGTACACTCAGCTGAGGGTAAAACGCAATAAAATATAACCGGGTACAGTCACAGGGTAAGTACATCTTGTTACTTATGGGTTCTTACGTCACTAAACAAGCTTTTTAATTTTTAACCAAATCTGACTGAGATTTAATTACTATTTACTTATTTAGGCTTGTATTAAGTACATAGTGAGAGCAGTTTTAAGTACGCTTTTGACATGCCATTTAGTACTGACATGACATAAGAATGACATTTCCAAGATCGCTCTCAGATTTGAGATCGATGTATTAATAAGGGCCTTAGTGACAATGGTGTTGCCTGCTCCTTCTGTTGCTGTTCCTGAGAATGTACACCATCTTTTATTCATTGAAAAGAGTAACCATTGAGTTTCTTGCCGGATCTTCTCAGTGGAAGCGGCATTCCGAGCCGGTGGTAGATTCTGACTATTCATAAATGCTTTGTTGGCTCACTTGAATAAAAACAATTTTGAGTTTAGTTCTTAGCTATAGTTGCACACGGTAGGTGGCGCTGTTGTTGATATCCCGAAACTAAAATTGAGCGAATCAAGTGTTAAAATTATTTAGACGTTTATTAATAGTATCTGTATTACGGTTCTAGTCAATAAACCATTATTTATCAGTCCGCAACTTGTGATTACATTTTCCTGTTAGTTTCATTTTAAATGATTGTTGTATTCAAATTACACAATTTGCTTATTAATTTAATTTGTTTTAATATTGACTTGAAGTTAGTAGGTAGGTAGGTAGACTAGCATGGGATTGAGAGAGTGGAAAATTAAAGAGTGTTATTGATTATTCTGTTGTTGTCACACCACGACAAAACAAAGGTCGGTATTAATAAATCGATCATAAGTCTATACATTTAAAAGACTTCCTGGCGAACAAATAATAAATAAATAAATGATGCACAAATGCCTACAATGAAAAATCAACTGTTACTTTAATTTCTGCCAAAAAGTCAGGTTCATCAGTGCCTGACTGTACCTTTACCCAAGGATGCTTGAACAATATCGAAACAAAAAAAATATAAAAGTACTAGCCTGTGCTTCGTCCGCAAAATTTCGGGATTATCGGGATCAATAGTATCCTATGTGTTAATCCCGGTTATAAACTATCTGTTTTCCAAATTTCATCCAAATCCGTTCAGTAGTTTTTGCCTGAAAGAACAAACATCCACACTCACAAACTTTCGCATTTATAATATTAGTAGGATTTTTCTCAAGTAGCAACACAGTTCTGCACTACCTTTAGGGCTATATTAAGAGATCGATCTCAAGTCTGAGAGTGATCTTGAAAATGTAATTCCGGTAAAAAATGATATGTCAAAAGCGTACTCAAGACCTATCTCAGATTTGATATTGATTTATTAAAACGGGCTTCAGTCATTTACACATCAAGCAAGTCGGTACAATGATTTCAATTAGATTCATCGAATGACATTTGAGCACACACCTTTATAGGTTAAAATATTAACGGTACATTTTAGTTCACAACAGTACTGAGCATAGACGAGGATATGGCAAGTCATTATGGCTTGCCGGCGTGGGTGGCTCGATGTTATCTGGCTTAATGAAATAAAACACGAATAAAAAAAATAAGTCAGCCTCCTTGTACTTGTAAATAGTAAGCACTCACCGACAAACACAATATTGCGATTATGGAAAAAAATTAACATGCTTATTAACTGTATCATAGAGTGTGATTTACTTTGTGTTTTTTTTAACTAACTGCATAGGTATTATGGTAATATGTTCGACTGTTATTCAGAGGTTTAGATGAGTAATGTCGAGCGGTATTATCGGTCAAAAATGGGATTACCGTTGGCGTATGTCGCGTGGCGATTGAGAGGAATCCCCAGCGAATACTGCGATAAAAATAACAAGGATTGACTGTAAATACTGTTTGTTAACAGATGAATACATAACGTATAATGATCATAATAGCATCAAGGAAATAATATGCAGGCTACACAGGTTTTATAACACAAATAAGTTAATGGCTCCCGAGTATACATAGGCTAGTTGTTGTCCGTGGCTCTGCCCGCGTGGCGTACTTCGACAAAAGACAATGGTGACCAATAATGACGTCAAGGTTTGACCCTCGACGAGTCCCGGGGAAAAGTTAAATTGTTTTGGAACCCGCACGAATTTAATCGAAAAACCACTTCCCTCTGGTGCAAAGCGGGAGACAAAAATAGCTGGTATGGGCTGATTGCCATAGAAACAAGACTGTTACAGCTGATTGAAGACCAGTTGTAAGGCACCACGGATCGTAATATGATATGTCAAACGCGTTTTTAAGATTGCTCTCAGAATTGAGATCGATTTATTAATACTTAACAGTGGTGGGAGAGTGCGCCGGAACTAGTCCCAATACGAGCGCTAATTAAGAGCACATAGGCATGGTTACGTATTTTTCTTTAATAAATATAAGTAAATATAACTGTATATATGATTATATAGTTAATGGTTTTCCCCAATCGTTTCCCTTTGTTTATCGATGCCACAGCTGGTTGAAGGTTGACCTGTGTTCAGTTTTGAGTGATTGAATAAAAAAAAAACTAATAATAATTATCGCTAGACTGGCTCACCAACTGTATGGTCCCAAACTAAGCAATGCTTGTACTATGGGTACCGTTCAATGGACTGGAGGCGATCCCAGTGACACCCAGACCAGGGTAGTGCATTAAGCACTTGTAAAATTTGTCGACTATAAAAGGAATAATCTGAAACACCAACCAACTGGCTTCACCTATAACTAAAATCATCCAGATGACCATGGGTACCTATAAAAAAACCATCAGAATCGATCCAGCCGTTTATGAGAAGAATTACGAGAACACGCACTCCTGAATTTTATAACCCACTAATCTTCTTATACTTATATAAAATTCTCGTGTCACAATGTTAGTTACCATACTCTACCGAAAGGGTTTGACCGATTTTTATAAAAAAAAATTATATGCATATTCAGTAGGTCGGAGAATCGGCTACTATCTATTTTTCGTACCCCTAAAAGACAGGACAACGTCTGTCGGGTCAGCTAGTATTACATATAAATGTGAAAGTTTGTATGTGTGTAACTCAATCACGCAAAAACGGCTGAACGGATTTGGATGAAATTTGGCACCCAGATAGTTTATAGCCTGGACTAACACATATGATACTTAATATAATTCCACGCGGACGAAGTCGCGGGCAGAAACTAGTATAAAAATAATGCGCGACCCGGGAGATCTGATTCTACCACTAAAGTGTTGCACCACGTTTTCTCAATACCCCGGCCTTGGTGCGTCCATAGGTAATTGACTGAATTGCACACCATTTAAGGGTGCGCCATACGGCGATAATGACATCCTTGTAGATGTGGACGACGGTATACATACTTAGAGGTCTTAATTAATTGGTGAGGCCATTGCTGGCATTGAGTCACACAAGTGAGTAATGTTATGATTTGAATAGCACAGGAAGCTTTTTGTTATTGTAATAATAACTTATTTTTTATTTGATTAGCGATGAGGGGAAATTTTTCTGCGGTTGATCATCATAGCGCAAAGATTGCTCATGGCATTTCGTTTCTACTTGTTTGATATACACATACATTTATTTCTTTTCAGGCATCGCAAGCCCATACATATATACATAATTTTTTTTTACTAGCTTGTTTGTGTCCCAATCCCGAGCAAAGGCCTCCCCCTGATAACTCCACAAAATATACGGTTTTGTGCTGTTTCCGGCCACATATCTCCCGCAAAGCTGACTAAATCATCCGGCCATCTTCTGGTATCCAATTTGTGATGGCATTTGCCCACCTTTGCGAGACCATACTAAACGATTGGTCTCCGAAAATCCCGGAAAACGCCAAACCAATCAACAAGCATTTAACAAAGTCGGCGAACGGCGTACGATGCGCTCAGCCGATAGAAGCTTGCGATACCAAAGGCATTGCTCGCAGGTTGCCGACTTGAAGTGGAGTGGGATGGAGGGAGGAGAAGGGAGCGGGGTTAGGCTTCCGTCTCTCTCACTCCTCATATGAAACGCAGCTATAATATTGAAATAAAACTATTTTTCGGATTTTATCGCGTTTATTAAATTTATGTTCCCGACGTTTCGGCTGCTTTATAGCAGCCATGGTCACGGGGGGACTGAGGTGTTAGACGTCCTGATGTCATAGTTAGTAACTGGGTACCCTCATATTAAGTGGTTGTTTGCGGTCAGATCCACGCAGAAAGTGCTCACAGTGTCTCGAGGTCTTGCAATGGTACACTTGGTTTTGGATTTAATTATATTAATTACTGGATCCCAAGTTGGTAGTAGCGCCCAGCCATCTTCCCTATTGAAATTAGGATGTTTTTTTAATTTCAATGGCCTCACGTATCATCCTTGGTCGGAATCGGTGTTCTAAATAGTTTCATTTCAATGTGTAGTATTCGTGTAAATATAAGAAAACAGCTATAATATTTTACGCCGATTATCTGTGGGAGCTATAACTAACCTGTTCAAGCCTGGCTCTACATGTGCAGCCCCCCTAACCAAGTGTCTTCGTCTACAAGCGTTTCTACAAAACGCTACGCTTCAATGTATGGAAATGACATTACAAGTCGACAAGTAGATCACGTGACTCATGTCATTTCCATACATGAAGCGTAGCGATTTGTAGAAACGAATGTAGACGAAGACACTTGGCTAGAGGGGCTGTAGTGAAGCGGCTACAGCGTGTCTCTACCAGCGCAAAGAGGGAGAGATGTAGAGATTCAATTGTACCCACATTTTGTAAATTGTGTATTGCAGAAATAGTAATTTTACTTTTATTTGACTTGAGACTTGCATTAGATAAATTGGTCCCGTATAAATAAAATTGATCTCAAGTCTGAGAGCGATCTTGAGTAGCCTACTGATACTTTTTTCGTCAGTTTGTGTACCACAAAAACGGGTGTGCCTTATTAAATAGTCTATGGTTTGGTATACAGAGAACATTATCATCACGCTATAAACTTAGGGGGAAAAGCTGCAGAACAAAAATAAAATAGGTTCGGAAGTCTGCGCAAGCGCATATGAGGGCAAATACTTGTGTAGTGATACAAAAACATTAATACCACACGCCAATTACTATTAATTGAGTAATTACAGAATTCCGCGACATAAATCCATAAATAAGGCTATATAAATAAGGCAATATTAACTTAATAAGGATTATATTATTCATAATTGAAACGAGAAATGGAGGAAGCATGTCTTGCTTTGTGCTTGGTTTGCAATTAATTATGTTTTTAATTTTGTCTGCATTAGGTAAATGTGATATAAATGATGTCATCTACAGGATGTATGAAAGTTTATTGCTTATTACTCAAATACATTGGTGTGGTCAGAAGTCTACATAACTATACTATTTATTTTCGGGATTATCGGGATTTAACGTAACAAAAATTTCGGGATTATCGGTATAAAAAGTATCCTATATGTTAATCCCGGTTATAAACTATTTGTGTTCCAAATTTCATCCAAATCCGTTCAGTAGTTTTTGCGTGAAGGAGTAACAAACATACATACATACATACATCCACACTCACAAACTTTCACATTTATAATATTAGTAGGATATAGTGAACAAGCTTTTGAGTTTATAAACAAGAATTTAGTTTTTGCTGAAGCAGATTTATTTTCTGGATGCTGGGTGTCGACAACAGCACTACCGGGTCCAACTAAAGCTAAAACCATCCAGGTGATTCCATAAGTACACAAAACAAAAATAATCATCGAAATCGGTCAAGCCGTTTAGGCGGAGAAGTATTACGAACGCACACCGGAATTTTATATAATAAAGATTATGTTTTGGCAGATGCATCCATAGGTACAGTATTATATATAGGTAGTGCTATTGGAAATCCGTCGTATGCCTTGCAGGGTGTAATTGAGATTACGGATTTTAGGGTGACCATCCATTGGATCTGCTATGATACGGTCCCGCCCGCTTCGACGAATATGATTGTTTCATTTCCTGTCAAGCTAAGCCGGGTGAAGCTGAGCAAACGAAGAGACAGCCAATTGGACGGTTACCCTTAAAGTTCGCGTTCTATGACTATGTACATTGGTTTTATATGGACAAAGACATGTAATTATTAATAGACACGACGTTTTGTAATTCTTTCGTGTCCGTAACAGCCTTTCACTCCTAATGAAAACGGTGGCGCTATATTTATGACCGGCTGCCTGCGGGGTCCCAACACGCATATCTTTGATATTTCCCACTAACGCACTGTTTTTGGTATTATCTCGGCGCGGGCGCAGCCATTTTCGGACGCAGTCGAGTTTTTACACGCACCCAAATATGGCGCGCCGTTGTTAGCAATGGAAATATTAATCACGATGTGTGCTTAATGAAATAGTTTTTGTTTGGCTCGTTTTTATAAAAAAATAAAATAAAAATAAATAAGTAGTGAGCTTCGGACAAAGACATGAGGAAAAAAACGAGGACCTCTAATTATTTCTGTAGTTTCCTGTATTATATTTGGTATGTTTTACTACTTAGATGTTTTGTAATTACAAATTGAGCAGTTAGGTACGGCGCGGTGAGCCTATGTTCGAACTTCTGCTACAAAGGTCTTCCATCTACTAATAGACTTTTGTAAGTGCTCCGTGAAGGCCTAACTAAGCAAAATAAATGCCTATAACGAAATAATTAAATAGGGACCTAAAATATGAATGTAACCTTAGACATTTAAACGCTGTTTCAACAAGTGGTTACAATGTCTTAGAAGTTTAAAACCGAGTTCTATTACTATGAAGATTACCTCTTATAGAAAGAGTTTCAAAACCAATCACCTTTTGCAGCTCTACCAAGAGGTCTACTCTCCCTACCCGACCCTCGCCCGAGGATAACGTGACGTAACTTTACCACCGACGACTATCGATACCTAAATGATTTACCCAAGATTTGCACTAAAATATGTTGTTTTCTCTGTTTTATGACAGCAAAAAACAGATACAACAATATGTTTGATATTATGAATGTTTCGTCACTTCGAACCAATGGTTGCGTTGCTATGCTGTTTCTAGTGTTCTAAAACATTTCTAGTATTACCTGATCCAGTCCGATAGCATCGAACAAAAGGCTAGACTTATTCCACGCGCGCTGCCAAATTCCGCGAATGACGAACCCTAACTGAATAACACAAAACTCTTCTAAGAACCAGCAAAAAGCGTACCGACACGCAAATTAAAATTCTAAACGCATCAACTATAATAATACAATTAAATCACTTTGTCACATCTGATATCTAACTACCATTTTTATTTTACTATCGCGCTAACGCTTATATGTTGGTGTATAAGATTTATTTTACACTATTTCGGTCGTTTAATGGCTAATCGAAGTGGCCATAAAGAAGATCTTAAAGGCTCATATCGATATGGGAGGTAGCCTATTGGGAAAATTGTTATGCGTATTTATGATTTCCTATTTGTAAATACATAAATTAAGAGTGTATTTCATTGTTCTATAAATGTGTTAGAGAGACTATAGCTTGTCGATGGAAAATCATGATTAATTTTGACTACACCACCAATAACATCGACTGAATGTATTATTGCTGAGTGGAAGCTACCCACACAAACTAAAATGAACTTAAAATAATTTTGCACTAGGGATGGTTTTGGTCTGCAGCAGTATGTGCAAGTTTCATTTTACACATCTACCAACGAGTATATCGATTTTTCCGCAATAAGATTATAATTTCGTAAAACCCAGTGGTACGAGCCAGGGTTTGAACCCAGGACCTGGTGCCCGTAAGACGCGCTACCACTGCTATGTGCGAATCATAATTTCTATATGATTATCACTTGCTTACGGTTAAGGAAACATCGTGAGGAAACCTCTTAGAAAATCTAACCAATTTTCGAAATACTTGTGAGATCCGCCAACCTGCATTGGGCCAGCGTGGTGGATTACGGCCTGAATCCCTCTCGTAGTGAGGGGAGGCCCGTGTCCAGGAGTCAGACGTTAAAAAAGGCTAAATTATATATGATATTTATAATTATATTAAAATGATCATTTGTCATAAGATTTTATTTATTATGAATTATGACATCCTACTAATATTATAAATGTGAAAGTTTGTGAGTGTGGATGTATGTATGTATGTATGTATGTTTGTTACTCCTTCACGCAAAAACTACTGAACGGATTTGAATGAAATTTGGAACACAGATAGTTTATAACCGGGATTAACATATAGGATACTTTTTATCCCGATAATCCCGAAATTTTTGTTACGTTAAATACTACGCGGACGAAGTCCGTGGGCACAGCTAGTTAAATACTAATTGTAAGTAATATATTCTTAACTAAGTATGAAGGATGTTAAACCTGGGCACTATAAATTCATAAAATTACAAAAACAATGTACAAGATATTATAATTGTTATAAAAGTGACTACAAAGTTAACTTTGCTAACGATTAAAATTTGATCTAACGTTTTTGCTATGAAAGAGGACGACATTTACAAAGACATTAGCGGCACGGAACAGAATACATAAGATTGTTGCTCTACAATTTATTTTGACGTCATTGTGACAGTTGAAAAAAAAATTATAATCTACATTTACGTCAGACACATTCGACCTTTGACAGGCCCAAAGACAAACATAATTGACAAAATATTCAAATTAGAATTCGCTAATCCGGTTTAACTAGGGCTCAATTAGCGGTATATAATTAGAAGCATACCTAACCAGGTGTTGAACAATTATAGTGCCCACGCTATGGTAAAATACAACCATGAATTAAACAAAGCTGCGAATTATTAAGTATTAAAATTGATATGTTGTCGACATCTTAAATTAATTGCATTGGAATTCAACGAAGACCATTCAATGGATTGGAATATAGCATACTCGCTGCAATGGAGGTAATTAACTTAACGAGCTTAAGCAGACACCATAGATAATCTACAGTTCGATATAAACCTGGGTGCATATACGACGCGTGACTGGTTATAATTTGACATCATCTGCTTGTACTATAAGCAGATGGTTCTCCTCGGGTTTAAAATTGTAGCCAATAGCGAAGTCGTAGCTGTTTCTGTCTTATTGCTATTTAAATTTGCGTAAGAGTAAATTATTATCCACTCTTATTTTTTTTAAAAAAAGATTACTAGCAATGTGTGTTAATCACATTGCTAGTATTCTCTCTAGCCCCTTCAACTAAGCTAATGATTGTGCTAGGAGTGCGCTCACGTCAATAGATTAATGGCCAGGATGGGGATCGAACCCGGAACCTCTAAGCTACGAGGACGGCCCCTCTAACCACTAGGCTATTGACGCTTATTGAGGGGAGACTCGTGCCTAGGAGAAGAACATTTAAAAGGGGCAACATTATAAATATTATTTTGATTGTTTTTGCATTTGATTTGGTGAATGAACATTCATAATATTCATTCCTACATATTTTGTAAAGGTATCAATGCTAATAAACAAAAATGAAGTGTCTGATTGTAATGTCCAAATAACAGCTTTTAACTAAATGCCTATGACAGTATATACGGAACTTTTAAAAATGTTTGTTTGTATGTCTGTCTGTTAGTTCCGGCTAATCTCCGAAACGGCTGGACCGATTTTGACGGCACTTTCACTGGCAGATAGCTTTTGATATAAGGAGTTACAAATGCTACTTTTATTTTAGCGAAGTACCTCGGGGGCGGAGCGCGGGCAACAGCCACATGTACAATAATTTAAGACTTATACGAGGCATGCCTTTTAAGTTCTGTCGTTTCCATAATTCCCGGCAATTTTGAATTTGGAACTGTTCTATATTCGAATGTGTTTAAATTTCGAGTCTCAAAACAGTTGAATGTATTAGGATTAATGTTATTGTTTAGTCACAGCGTCGATTAGAATCTGTCAGGTTACGTACGAAAATGAATATTTCTAAGGAAAATGTTCGTGCAATAATTTTCTACAACTTTAGAAGAGGCCTGACACGGCTTCAGTGTTTTGAAGAGCTAATATCTGTGTTCAGGGATGAAGCCCCATGTCTGCGGACTGTCGAACGCTGGTATTTAGAATTCCAGCGTGGACATACTAGTGTTAGTGACAAATCTCGCGAAGGTCGCCCAAAATCTGCATTCACTGAAGATAACATCATTGGAGTGAGACAACTAATTCTCGAAGATCGTCATGTGACGTATCGAGAGATAGAGGCTCTATTAGGCATCTCAGGGACAACCATTCAGAAGATCTTGCATGAAGCGCTTGGTGTAAGAAAGCTAGTTTGCCGTTGGATACCGCATCTGCTTTCCGACGATCACAAGGCGGCCCGCGTCAGATGGTGTAAGAAAACTCTGCAAAGGTTCAACCGAGGAGAGTCAAATCACGTCTACGACATCATCAGTGGTGACGAATCTTGGATCTATGCCTACGATCCTGATTCCAAACAACAATCTACAATCTGGGTCTTTCAAGACGAGCCAAAGCCGACTAAAGTTGTTCGTTCTCGAAGCACTTCAAAGAAGATGGTGGCCACGTTCGTTAGAAAAACCGGCCATGTTGCGACTATTGCACTTGATGATCGTAGAACGGTTAACGCAGAGTGGTATACCACAGTTTGATTACCACAAGTCATCGCCGAACTTCGAAAATCTAACTCAAAGCGACGCATCATCCTGCACCACGACAATGCAAGTTCACACAGCGCTCGTCAAACGATTGAGTATTTGAAGCAGGAAAAAGTAGAAATTCTTGACCATCCTCCATACAGTCCTGACCTAAGCCCTAACGATTTTTTTACATTTTCTAAAATTAAGAAAAGTCTTCGTGGTCAAAGGTTCCAGTCCAGTGAAGAAGCAGTCGACGCTTTCAAGTCAGCCATTTTGAACACCCCCACTTTAGAGTGGAATAAATGTTATAATAACTGGTTTGAGCGAATGGAAAAGTGTATTAAGCTACGTGGTGAATACTTTGAAAGACAATAAAAAGTACTATAAGGTTCTAGTTGTGTTTTTTTCTTCAAACGACAAAACTTAAAAGGCATCCCTCGTACTCGTAATACTTATTTTCATTTTTGCTTGGAGCATATTTGGTCCATTACTTCTAAAGTACCTACTATAACATTTTTGACACCATACACTTTTATAAAACAATATACAGCCAATCATTGCGTGCCTTATCGTTCCAACTTAATGCAAATTCGAATATTCGAAATTTAAAACGTCAAAGTGTTGCGCACGCGCCGCGTACATGACTCACGGGCGCAATAGGGTCACGACACGGGCCTACCATAGTTAGCTATAATATACAGATCTATGTATACAATATACGAGTATGACTATGAAGTAGGTATACAAATGCCGCTTACCAAGTTTTGATTGCGTTCATAGTATTTATGGAAATATTTTTTTGATACTTTCGTTTTGTTTTCTGTCAGACCTCATTAACTTCTAATATTTATTCTTCCCTTGGATCCTCAAAAGGTATCCAATGCTAACGCTTGCAGCTATTATAGGAGCTCAAAGACAATTTGACTTTTTCTCGGGACTCGTCGAGGGTCAAACCCTCTTAATCTTTTTGGACACCATTTTCGATACCAATTTACAAGAGTAATCTTAGTGGCAGTGCATGAAGAGACTAGCCCCATTAAGATGCAATAAACTGACTCCAAATGACCAGTAATACCCAGGCATCAAATTATGAAAAGGCTATTTCTGAATTCAGTCTCATACAATAAGACTATCGAGCCTGAAAACTATTTATTTACATACTTATATGTATGATTTTATGGAGTCCCTGGAAAAGTTTAATTGCAACTAAATTTGAAGATATAGAAGTTACTTTTCTATATTATAATGCCAATCGAAACTATATTATGTTTGTAAATTATTATCTTCGGTGTCACTGAGTTTCTTTAAGCACTAGTATTTCGATGCAAGAGGTTATAGTAACGGCGCCACATAGACATATTAAACGCATCAAAGTACAATTGACAACTGATAAATTTTGACAGCATCAAGTACCAAGACGTGTCAATCACATCGGCTGCGCCTACGCCGGGCGGCTCCGCTACGTAGGATCGAGGGACGAATACATTATATTATTGTAAGTAGGCGAACGTACTGACGTTCGTTGGGCGACGACAAATTGTTATTACGAATTAATCGATTAGACGCCAATCGAGCAATCGGACTCGGTTCATATTTATCGGATTTATGTTCGTTAAATCGATGTTTAGTGTGTTTATAAGTTTGAGATACGACCTGATCCAATTCTAAAGTGAGAGACACGAAGCTTTAGGCAAGAAAAATTTTTGGTAAAGACCACAACTTTTTGTGGGCATTTTGCATCACCCAAATGTCTTCCTCCCACAAGTAGGTTACTCTGAAATATTTCTTTCCCACCCATTGCTACACGAATATTTAACCTAACATAATCTTCAGAATAATATTATAGATAGCTTGTCATACCATCATTTTCTTTCTTAAAAAATCTTGCGTAACCCGAAAAGTGAAATTTCCCCGTTCCCGCCAATTTCCGATGTAAAGTTTGCAATTGACAGCTGTCATTGTGGACTGAATGCGAAATGGCGCGCTGGGTTTTTGTTGATATTTTTTTTAACCTGTGTGGTCTCAGGTAATGTTATTCATGACAAATACCTACGCACTTATGATTATTGCAGTAAATCGTAATATTATTTTATGTTTCCCAATTCGGAACGAAAATCAATGTCAGAACATTTTTAATCAACAAAAAGACGCTGTATTTTTTATAAATACTTTTAGAGATAACTACTTAAGTATTTTTAAATTAATTAAGTAGCTGTCATGTGCAAAAGTTAAAGTAAAGTGAGATGACTTTCAATCACGCTACAATTAATTACTGGCTTTTTATTATTACATTGTAAATGCATTTCGTGGAAATTATAATTCCTCTATCGCCACTTGTTGTGAAATGTCGTGATGGAGGCAAAAGTATTTTAATTACAATTTCACAAAATTGTCTTTGATATTTAAAAAATTAAAGCTACTACCTATCACCGCGCAAGTTTTTTTTTTAATTAGAGTGAGTATGTCCTGCCATAGACATGTTTATGTCACTTGACAAGTGGATTATCGTTTTTAGCGAAAGTAATCAATTTAAAATCCTCGGTGTATTCTGAAGTGTTTGCGTTGCGCGTGCGCAGGATTCATTTGATATCTTGAACCGTGCGTGGCAAACAGACGCACAGACAGATAAAGCGTTCGTGACCTAGTCAGTGGCAAGTGGCTGCAATAAGTAGTTAGCTAATGCGCTGACAATCGTCTCGTGATGTTTATGTTGTTGCTTCATATTGTTTATGGTAATCTATCTAATTTTGTCTCTGGTTTAGTCTTAACGTAAATCGCTTTATAGACATCAACCTTTGATCTGAATTGATTTATTAATTTAAGACCTACGATAAACGATAGTAGATCAAATAAATATATTCGCGATTTTGACGAGACTTTCACTGGCAGATAACTGATGTTATAAGCAGTAACTTTGGCTACTTTTACTAAAAAAAAAAAACAAAAAAAAACAAATGGGTCCTGTCGCGCGGGCTCAGAACGCGGGAGCGGGAGCGGTTAAGTTAAATTCCACGCGGACGAAGTCGCGGGCTCAGCTAGTTATAGCTAAGAACCATCCAGGTGACCAAATAAGTACGTATAAAAACAAAAATATCAAAATCTGTCAAACTGTTTAGGAGGATCATAATTACGAACACCGGAATTTTAAATAGAAAGACGAAAATTAGAAGTAAAACTACACTACATTGAAAATTTTAAAAAACCCCCATGTGGCTTTTTAAACTACAAAACAGCTGATAATTATCAAACGGCCGAACCGATTTTCATGAAACATAACTAAGAACTTTTTCTGTAAACGAAGAAATAATAAACAAAATTAAAGTCGGTTCATCCGCTTGGGCGCTACGATGCCACAGACAGACACAAATGTTAAACTTATAACACCGCTCTTTTTTGCCGGAGGTTAATAACTTGATGATTTAGAATATGAAATGAATGAGGTGGAAGGTTTTTCGCATGTATGCATGCGCGTGCGGCTCTACTAGACAACTGCCTGATATTCGCATTACAATGTTAACAATGAAAATTACACAAATGTTAACGGCCTGCCTCACGTACACCTGACATGAGTCAAACTATACTAGGTGTTTCAACAGTCCGAAAAAATAATCCAAGGTACATAGACAGTAGCTGATAATGTAGACGCCTTGTAACGACAGACGAAACGTAACTGTCATACTTTAGGATTTACGGGCTTTTTAAATAGTTGTCACAACGTCCGTGTTGTAGCCTTAACATAATATCTAGGATGGATAGTCACATTTTTGTATTGTATTCTTATTAATTGTGTTTGTTATTGCTATTTGTTACTCGACATTGGCAGAATCACATTGAGCTTGACCCAATGGAAAGAGGCTATTAATATATAAAATATATATTTATCTAATGTACTAGAGGTGATGTAAATTACAATAACGAGTAGCAGCCACCCTTTGCAAACTAATAGAGATATATGGTTTAAACTTGAGAAAAAAATATTTGAAAAAAAACCGTTTATTTTTTTCGACCAGTCAATTGTATGACAGATACAATATCCATCCCCCAAGTGTTATTTCGAACTTTTGAAACACCCTGTATAAACGTCCAATAACCAGACGATCCATACGCGCACAATCGGGAACTTATCGATTCAACGGCGGTCCCCTGACGCGTGCCAAACCGATGCTATTCGCGACTATACGACTAATTTATTTATTGAAATCAATACTAATATCTGCCAAGACAATGGCCCCAAATGAAAATGCGTACGCTCATATGGCATGTCGGAATGCTAAACGAAGCGGCGTCATTTATTCAATACGCCATTTTGCATTCGATTTTGAGTTTATTAGATGCAATCGGAATGCGTGCGGCCATATTTGTGTCGGTTCGGCTATATTCGGTCGTGTTCGGCTCCTGTCGTCGCTGTTATGGTGACAATTGACGTGTGTAATGGCGGGTGTCATAGATTTCTGGGAAGATAATAAGCTGATTATATTCATAGGGAAATTGTATTGAAAGGACGCCGAAATGTAGCGCCGTAGATGGTAGGTTTTATAGTTATGTTTTTATGACGGGGTTTGAGCTCATCGCTTCTTTATAAATACAAATATTAACACTTAGCTAGTTAGTACATTAAATATGCGTCATACATTTTTTTAAAGCGCGTTTAGGTATTCACTAAGACATTGAGCTGAAAAATAGAATGGACGAATTTAAATGGTGCATTTGTATACATTTTTTAAATAATTTAATAACTAAGGAATAATTTAAATTACTTCATTCTGTATTTTTTTTAATGCAATACTATCTACCACCTTTATTTTTATATTCGAAACGAAATTGGAATGTTTTATTTGAAATATAAATTATTTTTATCATTCGTTTAATACGCCAAATTGATCGCTATCCCAACACTACTATTTTGCTTTGAACTATCTAGTTACTTCTAGGTGCATTAAAAATTTAAATTCGAAATTTAGATGCCTCGTCGGTATTAACACAATCAACTTTGGCAGAAGGTAGTTAAATAGCTAACAACATTTAATATATTTTTATTTGAATGACGACCACGTAGTCTGAACAGGCTTCTTGATCTGCATCAAATAGTGAGGGGGCAAAGTTTGGAAATATACCGGGATCGTCCAGGGAAATATATCCAGCTCATCATAGGTTTCTTCATGTATAATAGCAACGCGCTTTTTGAAGCCAGCCTGTGATTGGATAATGACAACTAAATCTGAAGATTTGGTACGCAGGCAGTTTGAAAGTTAAACAGGTAAACTAAATGCGCTTTTCAAGAAATGAGGCATAGGACTACCACAGACGATATAATAATATGGGATGATAGAGTCCATCGCGGGATACACAGTCCTCCTTGTTATGATGGTGGCACTTGTCAAACGGCGTTTTTGCACAAATATTTGCGATATCATTGCCAAAATAAGATAACCCTGTAACTTGTATGTAGGTAGGGTCATTATGTTTAGCCCGATTGCTGCAAATATTCGGTCAAATAAGCCACCCACCTTAAGATGGTGTACCGTAAATTGATTTAAATGAAATCAAAAAAATTGTAATAATATAAAGATTTTCGTCATTTTTATTATTATTGAGGATTCATGAGGATACTCTAAGTTATAATGGAAGGAACTGAGTCTAAATTAGACTAGACATTTTGTGAAAATTTCATCCACAAAGTCGCTCTATTTCATGAACGTATTAATTACAGAAGTATGCTCTATTTTAATACAGAGGCGCCGTTCAGGGTGTCCGATGCCCTAACAGGTGCCGGCATGCCAGCCGCCTTAGTCCAACAATTAAATATGAATAGTGTACATCATATTTACATTAGCACGTATCACAACACGCTACCTACAGCGGCGGCTGCGCCCGCGCCGCCGCGCCGCCGCGCCGCCGTGAGTCACGTCCGCTGCTGTACGGCCCTATGCGACAGGATTTTCCTTCTGATTTTTATTATTTCCTGGTACCTGCATCGCGAAGATGACATTTTGAAATATGAAATGGCACCAACCTGATTTAGTATTGAATATATGAGCGAAACGGTGGCTCTACAATAAACACCCATGAAATTATACTAATTCTATGGGTCCGGCGTACAAATATTACGCGAAATAGACGCATCTTGTCACTTATTTTAGATCTACGTACCTTTAAGATCTACGACATAATGGTTATTACATGTTTAATTTTATAAGAAAACAGAATTATAGAAATAAAAGAGTACCTTTTAGGGTTTTTTATACTTAGGTTATTGATAGGTGTTGTAACTTTCTATGTAAAATTCCAGAATATATCAACAGGAAGACGACGGGATTTCCTTGAACGACGTATAATATCGTATCGCAATTCTTGATAAGCGCGATATAAAACATGGCTGCGAGTGCGTTTTGCTGTTGTGTGTAATTATAGCGGTATTAATTGCCTATTGATCAGCGGCTATCATGTGGCAACATCGGCAATCACTTAGAGACCGGCGTAGGTAAATGAGCGCGAAAATATTCGAGTCAAAATAGACCTTATCTATAGACAAGTAGAGCTGTCTACTTGGGTAAAAGTTATTACATAAGTGACATGTTTTGTTCTTGAGTTCAGAAAATTGCGTTTAGTTACGGGTATTTTTGATCGTCAATTTAATTCACTTGTCTCTACAATATTTATAATTTCTTTTTAAGTGTTCTAAAACTGAAGAACTCTTTTGAAATGCACCCTTGCAAACAAAAACTAACCCTGGTAGATTAGATTGTAGATTGGTTTCAATTTGCAAAACTGTATCCAATTAGGAATAGAGTTTTGGTTTTCCGATTGATTGCATTTCTGTTCGGTATTTCCTTATAATAATATGTATGGTATAATATATATTAAGTCGGGTTCGTTTCACCATTTGTAACTCAAGTATCGCTGGACCGATTTATATGATCTTGGATTTGTTACCCCGAACCTACCCGAATAGCAGCATAAGTTTAACTTTAAAAAATAGGAAAACTTCAGAATAATACTACATTTGTTGATTTCGAGGCGGTATGAAGTTCACCGGGTCATCTAGTAATATACTAAAAGATCTTTCTTCTTCTTCTTTCGGTGCCTCTCCAACTAGTGAAGCTTGGCTAACAACTTGTGGAATGTATTCCTGCCTGGCGAAAGGCGGAAAATTTGCACAGCGCTTGCGATGCCTGTCCACTCCCGAATGTTGCAGAGCCACGACTTTTTTCTGCGGCCAATTCGTCTCTTGCCGGCGACTTTGCCCATCATAATAATTTGCAGTAGCTGATATCTATTGTGTCTCAGCACGTGTCCGAGATATGCCATTTTCCGTTTTTTAATGATGGTCAACAGTTCGCGTTTTTGTTGGCTCTTCGTAGGACTTCAACATTAGTGATCTTCTGTGTCCAGCTGATTCTTAACATACGCCTGTATGCCCAATGTATGCACTAAAAGACCATCAAACGCTAATTTAATAGCTTATTCCATGTTCAATGCACAAGTTAAATGTTCAACATTGATTAAACATTATCACTAATTCGATTCAGACAGTTATTAAACTAAATTGTACACTACGTATAACGCGATTTCACGGTACAATAAACTCTAAACTCTGGTAGTTGAAGGTCTGTATTGAAAGGGAAAATACTCTTTCTAGTGAGTCTAATCATCAGATAATGGAATACAAAACCTACAAATACGGTAGGTTCCTTGAGTAGAAGAATATTCCTTTGATTGTGAATCATAGCTTAAATGATTTGGTGCAGTAGAGTAGCTATCAATTGAATACTGAATCTCTATCTCTACTCAAATGTTTCAATCGTTAACTGTTGGCACCGAATTCACTAGCTCTATCATTTGTAGAGCGCGTCAATCTAAAATTTTAGTTATGTTCAAGTATTCAGCGATAAGAGCATAAAAAAGTATAAGCCACAAATTTATAGATTAATCTCAGATTACTAAAACGGTCATCCAATTTTTAATCCGCTCTACATAATATACATCTCTACATTTTTCTCAGTTCTCGTACGAAATAACTACTCGGTATAAATCCATATTCATACGGCTGGACAGGTGACAGCGCAGCCTCTGTAGCGGACATCGCGCCGCCTCTCCCGCGCTTTGTGCTCGCCGCGCGCCGCCGGCCAATAGCGGCCGGCCGCGCCGACCAATGGCCGGTGTGCGCACGCGCAAGAATTAAACCATTTATGCTCCGTATTGATAGGGTTGAGAGGTGGTCAGTGCGGTGATTTAGTTAAAACATGATTTTTTGATCACTTGATAGACTCACAAGTTATTATGATATTTGATTGAAGATTTAAACATCATAAGAATAAGATATATATTTTTTAAATGATCTGAATTCTATAACTTCTTTTGTTTTAGGTACTAAATGCATAAAAAATTATAAATAATATGAGGTTTGTAACTCTTCTTAATTGATTCACATAAAGTTATCTATGCAAATAGGAAAAATATTAAAGTATTTTTTTCAGTAATTTAGTCTAAGTTGAATGGAAATGGAGTGTGTGTAGGTACAGATACACTATTTAATATATATTTCGAAAAAAATAAATAACGTAGGTACCACTGCTGTTGAGTAATGAGGTTTTTCCATCCAGATACTGCGCGACCAAATAATGAGTTACTTATTTAAATTTACACGTAAAATGACTAAATTCCTCGAACTGCCACGGACTAACCACGAAGATGATCTTGAAGTGACAAAATTACTGAATCACCTGGTCCAATCATTTTTTATTTACCCACGTAGCCATTCGATTTACGTTTTCCCGACATGTTACACGTGACACAACGTGACTTCGTGATTTGCGGCAACAGGATTTATTTGGTGTTACAATAGTGTTACGGTGAAACTAAACTAAACTTGCGTAGTCACAACAAAACAAAAGTTACCAAAACCTCTGTGATCGCTTAGTTTAGAATGATTGGGACTGGTCCCGCACACATCCCACCACTATTACTCTTCTAAACCAGGATCGATTAAGAAAATGTAGTTTAGAATGATTAGGAAAATAGTTACAAAGATAAGTCTCCAAAAAATATAGATCGCTACTACTGAAACCTAAAGAAATCACGCTCAACGCAACCCTTACCTTACAGGTCTGTATAAAGACTTGTTTCAATAAAACCTTTATAGTTTTCCAAGGCTACGAGCCCTACACATGAATCAGCGTCCGCGATAGTATCGCGTTTTGTCTCGAGATGTCGCCCTTATCGATTCAGCGCGGGACTTTGACTCGCTCGACACTAATTGTGTTCGTAATCGGGTAAAAGGAAAAAATATCGCTCGCCCATGCAAATTAGACGCTTTTGTGTTTGTTTGTGAAGGAACCTCGATGTAAGTTTATATAAGACTAGTTGGTGCCCGCGACTTCGTCCGCGTAGACTTAAGTAAAGTATTCTATGTGTTAATCCAGGTTATAAACTGTCTGTGTTCCAAATTTCATCCAAATCCCTTCAGTAGTTTTTGCGTGAAAGAGTAACAAACATACATCCACACTCACAAACTTTCGCATTTATAATATTAGTAGTATTTGCTGGTAAATAAACTTTTTGGCCGCAACTTCCCTAGCTTACATTTGTTTTATTTTCTGCGATGTCAACAATAGCAATAGAAAAATCCAGTTCACAAGATAAGCAGAAAAAAACCATCAAAATCATTCAAGGCGTTTAGGACGAGAAGAATGACAAGCGTTGGAATTGTATATACAAAGATAAATTTTGAAAGCCACTGAAGTACCTAAGTCAGATTAATTCATGATTTTTTGTACAATAGCAAGTTGATAGGATTTTTTATGTGACTACGCCGACCACACTCTCCCATTACTGTTCCCAACGATGTTACGGTGATTTGAGCGTCGACGAGTCCCGGGGAAAAGCTAAATTGTCTGGAACTGCACCAATTTAATCGAAAGAAAGAACAGATTTGAAAGAAGATTATCCATTTAATGCCATAATATTGGATACATTGAATAGGTATTCCGGTAAACCTATATCAGGCAGCATTTTAGTATCCCATTGCGCAATGAAAGAGAATCATACTCTCCTTATGAATGGAACTCCGACTGCAGGAGAGTATTAATTAGCGTTCATAATTTAGTACTGTCATTATTTGCAATTCCTGATATTATAATTTTTAAGTTAACGTGTTCCAAAAACCATAGATAGTATTCTGCTTATTTGCCTAGGTATCACCAGAATTTTCCTCATATCCAACAATATTGTCATATCATATCCAATCGTTTATCCAACAATATTGCCTCGATCAATTTCGTTTTAAATCAGTGGGATGTTCACATTTTAAAGCTTGTCAGAGGCCTCAACACACGTAGGCACCCATGTACGGTATTATTCGGTTGGTACCTGCATGACTTCCTGCGACGTCACACGCCCGCTACTTTGAATTGCAAATGGCCTCAGATTTTACACCGAACGCCCCGCGCGGGCGGTGTTTTTGTTACCGTACTGTAAATTGTTATTACTTGAAATATATTATTGAGTACCTACTTGAATGTGTTAAGTTTGGGCTTCTACTGGAACTTGTGATGATTTTGCTCATATATTCAACTGCGAGAAATCCCACCAATTCGTCTCTAGTCCAAGTCGTATTTCAGCTAAGCCAAATTTCGTCTAGGCCACATTTCGTCTAGGCCACATTTCGTCTAAGCCGCATTTCGGCTAAGTCACATTTCGTCTAAGCCAAATTTACGCTAGGCCACATTTCGTCTAAGCCACATTTCGTCAAAGCCGTATTTGTCCAAGTCGCCTGTCAGCCTAGTCGCATTTCGTCATTTGCAATTTGCCAGCCACCAAATGATACCAAATGCCAATATAACAGACAGCGGATATTTTTCAAACATTTTCACTGTTATAATGAATTATTAATACGATTTAATACCTAATTATAACTGAACTGCTAGTATGAGCGTAGGCACCAACATAAATTATTAAATACTTGCGCCGCGTTAAAAGTTGCTGTTTTAGGCAAACATAATTCATAATAAAAATGACATTATGGGTATGTTTAGGGTAATTTATTTTTCTAGTATTTAAGGGCTAGGCTCCAATAGACTTAAAATGCAACAAATGCTTGCATGCGTAAATCCGCAAGTGAGATGTCAAATTATTTTGTATTAGAATTAAACATTTCATCCGCGAGTGACTTTGTCCTTAAAAAATAGCATAGCTACTGTTTCCAAACTCACACTAATAAATTATTGTATTGACACGTATAGGTACAATAAAACTATAATGTTTCTACAAACTAAAATATGCTAATCGTTTGTATTAAGTGCACAACTTATGTGTGTCGGTGTACAACCACTGACATGAAAAAATTACCGCTACAGAGGTGGGCGTCATGCCAACTCAATGGGTTCAGTATTGATACAGAGAAAAGTGGTCTATTTTTTTGCAAATCTGCACCGTCAGGGCTTTGAAGTCATTGGCCATATTATAAACGGTGCCTCTACATATTAGGAGGTCTTATTTTAATAATGCACGATAACAAAACGAAATACAAACATGCATGCGCACTAATGTACTTATTAATAAACTAGTTGCTGCCCGCGACTTCGTCCGCGTAGAATTAAGTAAAGCATTATATGTGTTATTCCAGGTTTTATACTATCTGTGTTCCAAATTTCATCCAAATCCATTCAGTAGTTGTTGCATGAAAGAGTAACAAACATACATCCACACTCACAAACTTCCGCATTTATAATGTCAGTAGGATTCAGAGTAAATATAAATACAAGTTTTATTAATGTTATTTTTTACTTTAAATTGTAGCGTCATTTCTAAGCAAATTTTTCGCATTGATACACTTTTGTCATGTGATCTCCTTATTGACAGCTAACGTCAGACCCATTCATTTATAGAAACGCGTGTAGACAAATCCATTGACTAGGGCCCATTATTAAATCTATTTCAAGTCTGAGAGCAGTCCTGAGTACGCTTTTGACATGTCATTTTGTATTGGTATAACATACGAATGACATTTCCAAGATCGCTTTCAGACTTGAGATCGATTTGTTAATACGATACGGTCCTAGGATTTTAATTCAATGTAGGTTAGAAGGTTAAAGTAACCTCAATATCATTGAACAAATTAATTAATATTTATCTTCATTTGAAATCACAGTTTTATCTGAATAACACTATGTTAAGATGATGATGACGTCAGCCATATTTTAATTCACCTTTTGTCTTTTTTCAGGTAAGTAATTGATTGCCTGAAAACATGAATAATGGATAAGTATCTTCAGATATTTTGAGAAACGAATTTGACTGAAGTTTATAAAGGTACTAACGAAACTAATTCTTTAACTAATGCGTACAATCTAAAAATAACTTCAACCAAAAAGGAACATTTGATTTTATTTTTTCAATTAAGTAACATATCAAGTAGTTTATTTTTTACAAACTCCTTATTATAATATAAATGTAATTAACTTTAACCACTTTGATACGAAATGTACCTAATCTAATTATTTAATTACCACACTAAATAAATCTCAGTAGGTACCTAGGTAGCTATCTAATTATATTTTTTTTAACCCCCGAATAAAAAAGAGGGGTGTTATAAGTTTAACATGAGTATTTGTGTGTCTTCTGTGGCATCGTAGCGCCCAAGCGGATGAACCGAATTCAATTTTGTTTGTTTTTGTTAGATACGTATTCTGATCGAGTGTGTTCTTAGCTATGTTTCATGAAAATCGGTTCGGCCGTTTGAAAATTATCAACTCTTTTTACTTTAAAAAGTCGTCGCGTCGGGGGTTAAATTTGTTGAAATTTTCAGTTTAGAGTTATGATATGCAAAGTCAATGTACGAGCGTACGACACCCGACAGTTTACCAGTTACCTTAACATACTTATAGATGCTTCTAATACCAAAGGCATTGCTCGCACATTGCTGACCTTAACGGAAGTGGGACAAAGGGAGCGGAAGGGTGGGGGTCGGACTTCCGGTTCCTATCGAGACGAAGGACCTACCTACTCGTACCTAAACATCAAAATTATTAATCCTTTGACTAAGGTCAAAGGGCCCAAAAAAAAAAGTTACTAGCGCCCGTGTTTTATGATTGTATACGATTATATATGATTTATTAATCAATCTCAAGTCTGAGAGCGATCTTGGAAACGTCATTCTTATGTCATACCAGAACAAAAAGACATGTCAAAGGCGTACTTAATACCGCTCTCAGAATTGAGATCGATTTATTAATACGTGGCTAGGTAAACGATGTCTTGATACTGTGAAGCAACTCTATTACCTGTATATTGAAACAAAATGGTTTAAGTTTTCTTAGGTGTATCTTTAATTACATACGAACATTAAATGAGTCACTGAGGTCATTCATACTGATTTTAAATTAAATTTAAAGAGGTTTAAATTTAATTTAAAATCAGTAGGTAACAAGGACAACAAGTCAATACTTACGGTGACATTACTGGTTAAATATTTAATTATTTTTTTGTATAAAATACATAAGTTTTGAAGTTCAAAATACGGTAAGGTCAGGTATGTATATAAGGTGGGTATCAATTCGATATATTTTTTCTAGATGTTTTATCAATTTTACTTGGACACAAAAAGTAAGTACCAAATTAAGTAAGTGCCTACCTTATTTAATTTTATATCGACTAAACGTAAGTTACTTAAAATTAAGTCGATCATCAAATCGATTACCAAAATTCGAGTCAACGTCCAACCCATTAATTAATGAACAGCACGCAATCAATACACGAGTCATACATAACGCGGGCTACAATAGAGCTGTCAGTGTAGAACAAAGGGCGGCGCGAGGCGCGACATCGCCCGTCCGACACGTCACTCACGCGCGACATACTCGCCGGTAATGAATGGGAGCCTTTTGATTGGTATTTTTTTATAGTGTCAATTTTTTTAAAATCTTTTAAATGGATTACGTAACTTTGAAACCAGACCCTTTTGAACGGGATTCGATACCCACAAACGAACATAGATATTGAGACATTTTTTAAAAAAAAATACACATTTGCTATGTATATAAATATTCTTTTCGCAAGCCAAGGTGCTTTGTATCGCCATGATAAATAAAAAAAAAGGTCGCAATTCAAATTTAAATGTTACTTATTATTCTGATGTGTCATTAGAAAATGGCATTTGAGGACGTCGCAAACAGTTAGACAGACCTTTAACATTGCAGTATCGTTTCAGTTTTCGTATATCTATAACACAATTTAAAAACAAACAACACGTACGGACGTATCTATGGGCACTAATTGTTATATTTAGTACTTACGCCGTTTCGACGGCGCGGCTCGTGGCCACGTATAATAGGTACGGATTGCGCGTTGCATACAAATCCACTCGATTATTCATCGATGCATCGTTTAGTCGATTCCATACCAACTCTTTGATGCACGCCTTATTAAAATGCAATTTTAACGTATTTTTATTTGATATAAATGCGATGTTAATAAAGGTAATACTTAGTCAGACTATGATTCGATGAATATTGGAGTAGATGAACTGAATAGCCGTGTATTGACTGACTGAGCAGTCTCTCTTGAATTGTTTTCACACGAAGAGATACGCGGCCGGGTTGACAGCGGAATGATTGTCAAAATAATAGTGCTCGGCCAACGGCGTTTGTCTTCAAGCCTCGTAGGTACCTACTGATTGAACGAGACGACCTCGCGAGGTTGCGAGGTGTGTGTAACTATGCTGTCTTCTACGTAAAGAGCTGTAACAAGCATGGACAAAACTCGTTATTCAAACATTTAACTAATAAGGCGAAATTATCAATCATTTAATTCAGTAACAGAGTATAAAGACCCGTCGCTTTAGATGTTTCACATCAATAAAATGAACCATCCCGTTTATTATTAGGTTTTCGTGTAATTAAAAAGCGGCGGGATGTCTACAGAACCCTACAGTACGCGTGGTCCGACCCGCATTTGACCGGTTTTGTTAAGTGTCAACTGCTTTACCGACATTATTAAAAAATAAACTATCGTTGCTTCGAGTGTGCGTTGATGAGGCATTAAATAAGGATTTATCTTTGTATAATAGGTACCTGAGTAGGCAGGTATTATAAATCTGATTAGTAGGTACATAATCACTATGCACATAACACGTCGTATCGGATCCCAGGGCTGAAAAGAATCGATTAACGCGTATAACATCGGTATTATATCGTTATCTTAACGCGGTGTATAATTATCGCGATTACTGCGCCGGCGCTGATAGTTGTTACCGCCGATTTATTATGTTTTAATCATGGAATACAACACAGAAGTATGAAATTAATATTTTAAGATGATTTTGATACCTAACGAGACCTAATATTACATATTTTGCTGACATACAACAACTACTTTTAAATTTAAAAGATTATTTTTAAGAAATTTAATTAAATTAAGAAAGTTGAGTGGAACAATTCGAATTCAATATTCAAAGCTAAGACATAACAGCGTCTGTCGGGTCAGCTAGTTCTATATATAAAAAATCTTTTAAATTTAAAAGTAGTTGTTGTATGTCAGCAAAATATGTAATATTAGAGAAGGTTCTCCTGACAATAATAAACACAACAAAAAAAGAATAAGCGAAATCGTTCCATCCGTTCACGCGTGATGCGATGATTAAGGAAATAGAGATTCATTTTTATATATTATGGATTATTTCCAGCCAGCAAGCTCTGCCTCGATCAAGGCGGCCAATAACCAAATACCCAAACACTAAAATAAAATGTCAACACTACAAAAAAAATACAAGCGTCAGTTATAAAATAATCAAGTTCATTCACAATCGATTCGAAAATGGAACACACCGGATCGCATTGCACTCATTCATTCAAGATCAGTCTAAACAGCGGTCGGGTGTCGGCCGTCGATGTTATACTTTAGTTTTATAAACAAATTGGTAGATATTTAAATATCGCCGTGAGAAGCCCGCTCCGGGCCCTGTGTTTTAACTTTCGAGCGATGTTTTTATATGGCACGGAAGTGATGGCTTATTCATATTCATGCAAAACTGACGAGACGGCTTGAATGTCGTCTGTGAAATAAGTTTTAATAATAATCTTTAACAACTACTTACCTATCTATTTAAGGATGGATCCAGCCTTCGAATCAGTAGGATCATGAACCCAGAACTACCAAAAATAGAATAAAAAATGTAATTTAAAAATAATAAAAACTATAGAAGTTATGGTTTCCCTCCCTCCATACTTGCACGGACGGACGGACGGACTGGATGATCTTATAAGGGTTCCTCGTAGGGACTACGGTACCCTAAATAAGAATGTCATCAGTAAAACCAACACAAAATGACAAAAAAGGGTTGCCATTTTAAAAGTTCTTGTACTTAATGGTCAAATACGTGCTTAAACACAGGCACACAGCTCGCGGCTTTTCAACGGCGAATTATTGTTAAATAAAGAAGAATTTCATCGCAAAATCGAGACGAATCGTCACAAACTCGCGCCGAGGAGGCGGCGGAGTTGCCATATTCTTACATTTTTAAGGATTATTACTTTTTTCTAGCCCTTGCCTAAGGTATCTAAATCTATTAGGTTTATTACCAATATTTATTTACACGAGCGTATCCCATTTGTCATGTCTGTATTGATCCTAATACTATTAGGGAACTATTCAAAACATGTATTACATACACTATTATAATAAAACCGTAAACTTGTAGCATGAAAACTTAAAAGAAAAACTCTTCTAAACATTTTTAATTATGACACTTTGTACCTAAATAAACTCCCGCTCATCACAGTGTTACAAACGCGGGTTGGTCCGAGGATCCCGGGGTCTGGCAACACAGCCCAGCAACAAGTAAAAAGAGTTCGAATGAGGCCAACTGGCCTGGCCGCAAATGACCGGCCTGTGTTAAATTAACGTGCAATATTTTGCTCAAAAACGGCGGCAGGCGTCATGTTTCACGCTGTTTATTGCGGGGACACACGGACGGAGAAAATGTCGAGCATGATGTACAACTTGCGGCTGTTGTACCACGATATATGACGACCGAAGGCCCGTTTTGGATTGTTTTCGCATATTTTTGTAATATTTTAATTTTAAAAATTTTCCTGGTACTTACATATTTATAGGAAAGTATTCACGAATAAAAAGTAGGTACCTAGATAATATAATGATACGTGCTAAGTTGAAGTTTTGGGGTTGCGAAACCGCAGTGACAGTGATAAACACATAAATAATTATAATTATTAAAATATATATATATTATATAACTTGCAAACCTTAATTAAGTGGTAACTTTTTACCAATTTAACCATCAATGCTTTTTTAAATGTAACATTAGGGAAAGGTTCCATTAAAATCTAATGTTAATAATCTACCTACCTAAAAATACTAAGGATAAATATCTCAATACCCAGTCAAGGAAAAAACAAGTCTTGAAAATTCCCAACTAAGTAGGCACTCGCATAACAAAAATAAATATGTTTACAAAAAATATATCCGAGCGGGATAATATTGATATTAATATAAAATAGAATTACCACAAATCAGTACGCGCGCAATATAAATGTGTTAAAATATTTCAGATAAGTATTCGTTGTTAGTTAATTTTAAGCTTAAGCTCTGTTAGGTATTCACTTTAACGAATAAAAGTAAAGTAAAAAAACCTGGCACGGCACGTCACGGAATCTCGACCCATCTCTCTTTTCATAATTACCTATTCTAAAATATCGCTGAACTTCTTTGACAGTTTGAAGTCCCGTGTGTTTCCGCCGGCACGGTGAACGCTCACCTTTCACTGCGGCACGGATTAGGTACGGACCCATACCCGGGGAAATTACTTCAGACCTCTCGACAAGTTCCGTTTCTGTTCACCATACGTACACACCTACTACAGCACCTATTGCTATGCACTATACACTCGTAAGTACACTTATAGTGGTTTTATTGCAAGGTGTAAAATGGCACCTAAGAGGTCAATTTCTAAGGTCACACTACCATTTACGGTGGCAGAGCCTTGCAGTAGCCAGTTCACTACAGCCCCCTAGCCAAGTGTCTTCGTCTACAAGCGTTTCTACAAAACGCTACGCTTCAATGTATGGTAATGACATTACAAGTCGATAAGTGGATCACGTGACTTATGTCATTTCCATACATGAAGCGTAGCGATTTGTAGAAACGAATGCAGACGAAGCAACTTGGCTAGAGCTGCTCATATACTCGACCGGTGGTAGTACTAGCCTCTAACAGAAAATTGGCGTATTGTAGCTTTCATGTGCTGTGTTTCGTACGATTAGTGAGAGATCTGGAAACCCAACCCTCCAAATTCAAATTCAAAGCGTTTATTTTGTTTAGGCCTAGGGGGGCACTTACAAATTGTCAATTTTCCTTTTTCTTTCCTTATATCTATAACCGGATCGGAACGCGATCTCGACTGAGAACATCCAGTAAGAAACTCAGCGGGCTTTTACATTTTTTTTTGTTTTCCTCCTTCCCGTCCCCGCCCTGTTGCCTACTCCCGTTCAGGCCCGCAACAAGCGAGCCATGCGATTGGTGTTGCAGGCATCTATTAGGTATGTCAACTGCTACCGGCAAATACACATATCTACACGACAAATATTTCATAGCTGTGCCCTACAAAATATAACATAACTAAAATTGAAAATTTAGTAAACCCCCGATGCGACGACTTTTTAGTCTACAAAAGAGCTGATAATTTAGAAACGGCTGAACCGATTTTCATGAAACATAGCTAAGAACACTCTCGATCAGATTACCTGTCTAACAATCAAAACAAAATTGAAATCGGTTCATCCGCTTGGGCGCTTTTTTGTCGGGGGTTAAAAACGATGTCTCGGGCCCGTATTAAAGAAATCAATCTCAAGTCTGAAAACTATCTTGGAAACTTCATTCTTATTTCATACCAGGACGAAATGAAATGTCAAAATCGTTGATACTCAAGTTCGCTCTCAGACTCAAGATCTTTTATTAATATGGCCAACAGACTACTAAATGGGGTTCAAACATTTCAGCAGCGTTTGAGCACTCCGCCCCTGGTCTCAAAACCCTCATTCATATATTAGACTATCACAATGAGATGGTAACTTAACAAACATTGTAGAAAAACTTAAAAAACTCACACAGTAATGTGTTGCAATTTCGAAATCTTGCAATTCCACGCGGAGATAAATCATTTTGGGGTCCCGCATGCAACAGTGTAGCGGTCGTAAATGTACGGAACGTAATGGCGGCGCAGGCGCAGATAATTCGATCGGTTCGGGGAACGGTTTAGTGGTGTTCGTTATGTCGTGTCATTTCTGTAGACTGACATAACATGATGTATCTTTAACCCGTGACGCGTCGGATAGACACCCGTGTGTTTATATTTAAGGCTAGATTTTAGGTCCTCTATCCATTATTTCACATATGAAGTCCCGTAGAGGAGGCGCTGTAGTCGCGTGTTAGCAATGCAATTTACACTGTGTACGATTTAGTTAATATTTTTCCGCGGGACTTCCTATCATTACATAGTATAAAACAAAGTCGCTTCCCGCTGTCTGTATGCCCCTATGTATGCTTAGATCTTTAAAACTACGCAACGAATTATGATGCGGTTTTTTTTAATGCATAGAGTGATTCAAGAGGAACAAGAGGAAGGTTTATATGTATAATACATGTATAATATAGTAGAGAAACACTGATAATTTATTGCATCCGTGCGAAGCCGGGGCGGGTCGCTAGTGTGGAATAAACCTATCAGACCTTATACGATAAATTTCAAGTAACCTTACTTGTACATTATATTGATTGTTTCAAGAGCCCGTAAAAGTCATTAAGGTATATGATATTTAGATGCCTAGTGTACCTATGTGAAAGTATCATATTATTTTCTGAGTTAGTACCTACGGCTCTTTGTATGAATATTCGTCACAAGGTCTGAATTGCGGCCTTAGAAGACATTCAATAGCCTATAAAACAGTGTAAACTACATTCACAAGTGGAAACCATCAATATAAAGGAAAAAGTGTCAGAACTTTGAATAGACATTATTTAAAAAATCCATCAAATTTTTATATTATTAAATTCCATGCGCGATACTCATCCAAACTCCCATATTATTTCAGACTTCTGAAACAACCTAAGTAATAAATACCTACCGCCTTGGAAGCAATTCCATCATAATAAATCTTGCAATTATTTAAAAAAATATACAAATTCTTTGAGCCATTCCAAGAATGTAATTTTGCGAAATACCTTTAACTTAGCATTTAAGTTTAAATTTCCAAAACTTCTTCACCCACCCTTGTCATAAATGTAAGGATCTGATGATTTACTTCAAGTTGCTTTCGTGAGCGGTCATTGACACGAAGAAGACACCATTCTGTCTTAGGCTCGTATTAATAAATCGATCTCAAGTCTGAGAGCGATCTTGAGTACGATTTTGAAAAGTCATTTTGTACTGGTGTGACATAAGAATGACATTTCCAAGATGGCTCTCAGACTTGAGATGGATTTATTAATACCTTAGATACATTTTTGACAGATAATGGATCTACTTATGGATTAGTGAAATGTGTAGAAATTATCGGTGCTGGGTTAACTGTGTGAATGACCGCCATGTTTAGCATACGTCATGGGTCTTTACTCTGCTTATACCTACTGTGAAATGTTAAAATTCGGCGCTGAAACAAATTTGAACACACGAAACCGACCAAAATATTTGTTATTTGATTAAAGTTAGATAGGTAAGTACCCGCTGTTATCTTACGGAGTTTTCATTACATTGAATTTTTGTGGTATTTACCACGCAATCAATTTTATCAAAATACGTTACTATTTCACTGAAAATAAGGATGTTTTTTTCAGAATTTCCGGTCTTAACTACCATTGAAAACTTTCCTTATATGGGGCACGGGCCTCCCCTCAACACGTGGGGGAATCAGGCCATAATCCACCACGCTGGCTCAGTGCGGGTTGACGGATTTCACATGTCTTTCGAAAATCGGTTTGATCTTTTTATACATGCAGGTTTCCTCACGATGTTTTGCTTCACCGTGAGCAAGTGATAATCATATAGATATTACGGATCGCACATAGATTTCGAAAAATCCAGAGGTGCGAGCCGGGGTTAGAACCTAAGACCTGGTGCCCCCAAGACGCGTGCTTAACCAATCGGCTATCACTGCTTTACTATCAGAGAAGATTTATCAATAAAATATCCACAGTTAACTAAATTAGAGACAACTAACACACCTCTTCAATGCTAATATGTTAATAAAATGTATAAAATTATTGCTAAACATTAAGCTTCGAGTTTTATGTGCTACATTCCTGTCTCGAGAAACGGAGGTGGGATAAAGTATTGTAAAAGATGACGTGTCCCGTAAGCACAGCGCGTGTGGACACCCTACCGTTATGGTTCATGCTACGTGTAAATAGCGGATTACTATCTACTTACCCACCCTGAACTGGAATGTTTATATATACGTACTATAACGATATCTTTTCTATGAGTTTGTTTTCCAAAACAATAACTAAAAAAATATAGGATTAAAATTGGGAGTCTCCGATCTTTTTAATTTAATTACTTAAAAACAGCGAAGTAAACAGTTCGGTGAAGGAAAACATAGTGAGGAAACCTGCATGTCTTATAAATTCTAATCAATTTTCGAAAGACATGTGTAATCCACGAACCCATACCGGGCCAGCTTTGTGTACTACGGCTTGAATCCCCCTCGTAGTGAGGGGAGGCTCGTGCCCAGGAGTGGGGCGTCAAAAAGGGGTAAATTATGTTATATTATTACTTAAATATCTTCAATCCAGAAAACCTATTAAAATAAACTCTATTTATTTTATCATTTTGTCAATAAGGATGTCCTCATATTTAAGACCTCTGTACATCTTATCACTTATACGTATACGTAATTAATCCTTAATCTATGCTATACCTACTTAGGTATAACCATAGATTAAGGAGCAAAGCGAACATTATTTAAGTATTTAAGGTATTTGGTTATATCTTTTATCTTAAACCACGCTCGCAACCTCACCTCGCTTGGCCAAAGCACTATTATTCGACCCGACCCATTCGTCACTCACTCATTACTTGAAGACATGGCCTTCTAACGGTGTACTCGCTTCAAGCCTTAAGTACCTTAAACTCAAGTAAATAATCATGGACAATTTTTATTAAGCAAATACTGCTAGTAATCTAACTAAACATAAGTTCAAAGTAGTTTTGCAAAATTGCCCGGCCCAGCCATAGCCTATGTCACCCGTATAATATAATATAGTCTATGTCGCCCGGGGATTTTCAAATCGGTTCAGTAGTTTCGGAGCCCATTCAATGCAAACAAACAATCAAATCTTTCCTCTTTATAATATTAGTACCTATACTCGTAGATATAAGGGTATCACCACTTAGTCGATGGTCGGTTGATGATTGATTTAACGTTTCTCTATGTAGAAACCATAGCACGTGTTGTCACCCCATGTCACCTCATCGGTGGATCCATGAAGAGTCGACAAATTGGTGTGGTATCCCTATAAATATTTAGGAGATGCCTATGTCCAGCAGAGAACATCTTCTGGCTGCTGTATTTCTACTAAATCCATCCTATATCGGTCTCCTGTTAACCACTGTCGCTGAAACGTCAAAACTGACGTATCGCGTAAATGGATACGCCAGTTTTGACAGTTTTTCGACGGTAAAACTGTCAAAATTGACGTATTTAGATGCGGTTAACATAGGTGGGTCCCAGACTGTGATTGGAATGGTATCTTGCTGTGCTGTTACTTAGTTATAAAAAATCTAAATAACTTCTCACGACTCAGAATTGAAACCAGGACCTCAGCTTCGGCAGGCCGTTCGTGCGACCACTCAACTACATTATCACGATATAATTAATAAATTATTTGAAGCATCACTGACCTGACTAATTCTAATTTTACAATCCATTTTTGACCACGCACCACCATGTAAGTCTTGCGTCTACTTCCCATGAAAGACTCACCTGAAACTGTCAACTCCAGATGCAAGAACAATTGAAAGCTCAAGGACGCTAGATGCCAGATAACAATTGGTAAACAAAGCGTCGACCACGTGGTGAGCGTAATTGCCGACCGGCGAAAACAAACAATGTACCATTGTCTCTCGCTGAAGGCACTCACGCGCATAGGAGAAATTGTAATGGTGCTTTTGGATTCCTTAGGATCACATTATTTCGTTTTTTTACATTATATATATATAATATTGACATTTAAAGACGTCTGTTCTATAATATTTTAGTTATCTAAATAGATATTATTTTTATTACAATGTTTAAGATACGCCATATTGTTATATTCCGTCTAGACGCCTGCCTTATCGACATTTCACACTTCACCTCCATTAACCCTAACTGTTTTGCCAACAGCGCCAGCGCGGCAAAATTCAAATTAAAGAAAGGAACTTAAGGTGAAGGCACCTGTCTAGCCCGCGAAATTCAAAATTTTCGAGTATTTTTATAGTTTATCCATAATCTGAAAACATTTAAGACAACATGTTGTGATTTGCGACAAACACAGTATGCAGTGCGTTTATTAATACATTTATTTTACTCTAAATATTATCACGGTGGATATGATACTAGTTAATCACTAAATATACAAAAAATACCAGATTATCTGGATAGCTGCCGTTCTTGAAATGTTTTAGAGTAAGTTGGATATATTCATAAATGCACTGCACACGGTCTTTTATTACAAAATGTGCCTTTTATTATTGTCAGATTTTGAAAAATTTCTAAAAAACCTCAAAAAATTTGAACTCCTCGCGCTAGATGGGCGCTTTAGCCTTAACTTTCTTTACATATACAACCTTATAGATGCTTGTAATACCAAAAGTAAGGTAGGGACAGGGGGGTAGATCTTATAATAGCAAAATAAAGTAACGTCGATCTTGAGGCTGGTACCAATAATACAAAAGTTGCTTATTTTGTGTTCATACAGTTTGACCCGTATTAATAAATCGACCTCAAGTTTGAGAGCGATTTTGGAAATATCATTATTATCTCATACCAGTACAAAACAAACTGGCATGTCAACAGCGTACTTAAGACAAATTTACCCGTTTTAAGGCAGCTATCCCTCAAGCGAACTGAAGTCAGACGGCTTACCTAGCCAGATTTTGGGTCCAAACGTTTTGAACCATAAACATTGATTTATTACTCCTTACAAAAAACCAAGAGTGATACATACATTATCTATTAATATTTCTTATTTATACAAAATTATATGAAATTCCGGTGGGCATGTTGGAGGTAGTTATTCCAGTTGGACGGTAGGTGGCGCTGTTAAAGATCGGTCGAGATCCAGATATTCAAATCCACGCTACCGTAGAGCTGCCTGCGAGCAAAAGCTTGTTATCTAAATATATATAACTCAAAGGTGACTGACTGACTGACTGACTGACATAGTGATCTATCAACGCACAGCCCAAACCACTGGACGGATCGGGCTGAAATTTGGCATGCAGGTAGATGTTATGACGTAGGCATCCGCTTAGAAAGGATTTTGATTAATTCTACCCCCAAGGGGATAAAATAGGGGATGAAAGTTTGTATGAAACTTTGTCAATTAAATTCCACGCGGACGAAGTCGCGGGCACAGCTAGTATTACTATAAAATATTAAGTTCCCAGCTCTAGCACGCGAGAAAACCAAAAACATAACACAAATAGGGTTCATCATAAAAAAGTTTTGCATTATAATATTTAGCACGGGAGCTTTATTACGATAAAATATTTATAGTTGTCAGTTCCCAGCACGCGAGAAAACCACAGAGCGTAAAACAAAACACAATTAGTAGGGGTCATCGTAAAAAAAAAGTTTTTATTATATAGAACGGGAGCTGCACTCCATTCAATGGCGGTCCCACGTTCAGCTGATGGCCACATATTTGGACCTCTACTGACCTATATTCCGACCTATGACGTAGTCAACAACAATAGGGCATTGTTCTTTTATATTTGCGCCAACATCAGGGGTTCCTCAAGGCAGTTCATTCACATCTACGTAGCTTTCATTTAAATAGGTTCATTTGTTTTTCATCATTGTTCCGATCAGCTGTTTTCACGAGACTTTATCTCGGCTGATACGTGAAAGATGCCAACAATGAACTTAGTTTTGTAACTATTGTTTGCTGTTGGCGTCCGTTAAATCTTATTGTTTCAAGTCTGTGATGTAACGGATGTCTTTTTCAACTGATGTTCGGTTTGACATTTATATTTGTAGGTTATTGTCATCTTCTTGTCGGATTCAATGTCAGACTTGTGTTTATGTTTGCGCTTTTATTAATCAAAATGTGAAGCGGATTATGGTTGCCGGATGTTAGATGTTATCACTTACCAAGGTCTTATTCGGATTGTGGTTAGGAACCATGTACAGTATATAAATAGATGCATAGAATTTCTATTCATTACTAATATTTATAAACTATTTCTATAAGGATATTATGCTAACTCCACATATCTTTTCTGATTCGCAAAAAATAATGTCACCAAAATGTCACGTCACTTCTGTCAGTGTCGTTACAATAACGCCCACGCCCACGTGGCGCCGCCCTGCGACAATTTTTGGCTTCATTAGAGTGATTTTTCAATCGTCAATTAATTGATTCGATTATTACAAGAAAAAATCTCCCAACTCCCGCTCTATTAAATGGCCAAACACGCGAAATTCATAAATCGAACAGTAAACTTTTAAAATAACTTTGTCCAAAACCGCGAATTTGATAAATCGAACAGGCATGTTAATTTTTAAATTTTATTTTTAAAGAAGTAACAACCTGTCAGTGCGTTCACCCGTGCAGCCTACTCGCGATCCAAGGAGGTCGTACCCCATCGATCCTAGAACGGTAGTGAACAAAAAAGTCGAGTGAAATGATAAATAGTTGTAGTTAATCCGCTCTTATCGCCTCGTGGCCGCGTCCCGTGCGGTCTAAAAATGAGAGATGGACCGGCTCGGCCAGATAACACTTCTCAGTAATGGCTTTCTAGACAGTAGAGTGGTTTAACATTAGGTATAAAATAAATAATAAACACTCTAGGTGGGTAATATGGAAAGGTTAATTAGACAAGTAATAACAATGACAAATAGTTTCATAGTGTATATACGAGTATTTCCATGCCTAGGGAAATGATTGCTACTTTTAATTCATTTTCATTACGTGACATTATATTTTTCATTCACTGTTATTTCACCTGTGATATTTCATAGTCAATGATTCTATATAAATGTATTTTCACTATGCCACGTAATCCTATGAAGTCAATAGTCGATGATTTATCATAAAAACCGTGACAGTACCGAACGCTTTGCAATTTCATTGCAATGATTTTTAACATGCTACATGCGAAATATTCCATAACTAATTAAAATAAAAATAATAATAATTTAGCCCTTTTAACGTCCCACTCCTGGGCACGGGCCTCCCCTCAACACGAGGAGGATTCAGGCCGTAATCCACCACGCTGGCCCAGTGCGGGTTGGCGGATTTCACATGTCTTTCGAAAATTGGTTAGATCTTCTAAGACATGCAGGTTTCCTCACGATGTTTTCCTTCTTCAATTAAAAAAAAAAATTACAATAAGTACTTCTTATTTAGAAATCAAATCTATGTTAGGTAATATTCAAATATATAGCCGCCTTTGAGGAATTACTGTCTCTATAACTTCATGTGTGCTCTAGCTTGTTTTGAACTATTACGGAAACCCTCGTATCCAGAGGTAAAAATGTGCACCCACTATAAAACTAAATAAGTACGCATGCCCTCTAAATTTTAAAAATTAAAAATATTTTACAGTATTATCAGACCTATTTATGTAAAAAAAAACAAAAAAAAAATATTAAAAAAAATAACATTGTGAGGATTTATGGTCAAATAAAAAAATAAATTGTGAGGAGGCACCTCTACATCTCTACAGGCACCGACTGCTCGTCGAGCTATGACAAATAATAGTCAATGCGGAGTTAGCGCGAGCCGTAGCGATGCGCCGGTATCGACTAATTATATCGGTATGTGGTGTTCGGACAATAGCGCTGGGCATCCCTTAGATCCCTTAAAATAAAGGGCTGTGGGATTTGGGACAAATAATAATAATAAATCTTTATTTCAACCAAAAAAGCCATATCAATACAAAAGTACTAATGATGCATGGTCTCAGAAAATTACAATTGTAATTATTGAATTAATTTCATTATTTTCTATCCTTTTTAGTAGAACCAACGTTCCAAATGCGATGATAGATAGATTATCTTACATTTGTACCAATTTATGTCATTGTCTCAAATTATTTTGGCAGTACAAAATAGAAACGGCAACATTCATCAGACGTTGTTTTGCAAAATGTAACCAACCCAACCCACACACACTTCGGCAAACTAAACCCAACCTAGAACGACTAATGCAAGGTTGCTTTTGGCCTACAGCAGTGCATGTGGATTGATTCCGTTGTCCAAAACGAAATCCAATTCAAGCAACGGTAAGTATAAATTGGCGTCAAAAACTCAGTAATTATCTCGAATTCACTCTAGAAATCCATTTACCATTTTTCCCGCTGTTCTTCAACGCTGATCGATTATCGATAATCGACTAGCCCGCACTAGCAATCGTTATTTGTCGACGGTATCGCATGGCAGGCCGCGGTAGTATCCATCACTAGCGAACGAATATCATGTGGCCATTGACGTTTAATAAGATAAACAGGCTACCTTATTAACCGTTCCGTTCGATCATTTGTATTACCGCTGGAATGTGATTGGTTGGTTCTGGATAGTAATCGATTACATGTTGTAAGCGACTGTTATGCTATTTTTAACCCCCGACGAAAAAGAAGGGGTGTTAAAAGTTTAACATCTGTATGTCTCTCTGTGGCATCGTAGCGCCTAAGCGGATGAACCGATTTTAATTTTGTTTTTTTTTTGTTAGAAACATATTCTAATCATGAGTGTTCTTAGTTATGTTTCATGAAAATCGGTCCAGCCGTTTGAAAAATATATTATTAGGCTATGTTAACTGCTTAACATCAAGTAATGCTCTTGCTCGCGGAATTAGTTCTATATAAAAAAAGCATTTGTTTCGCGCTGCCGTTCGGTATGTGTGGACGCTCCTCTCATTACATGTTCTATCTATCCGTTATCAGCTGATTAATAGTCAATCCCCACCAATGACAACGCCGATCGCTCGCCCCCTCTGACATCACAGCCGAGATCGACCAATCAGGACTCGCCAATAGACATGCGTCAGACGCTAATTGGTCTTAACAATTTTCCGGTGATTAATTTATGGTAATTAATAGTTGATTGATTGGTTGTGGAAAACTTCAGTCATTAAGGTTAGTATTCGTTTATAGATCTCAAGTATAAGAGGTATTTATTCGTCTAGGACTAAGTAATCTTCTCAAATGCGGTTTTTCAGATGGTTTTCATGAATTATTATTAGTTTTATAGCAGTGATAGCCGATTGGTTAAGCACGCTTCTCGTGGGGATCAGGCTCTGGGTTCAAAGCCCGGCTCGCACCTCTGGGTTTTTCGAAATCTATGTGCGAATCATAATTTCTATATGATTATCACTTGTTTACGGTGAAGGAAAACATCGTGAGGAAACCTGCATGTTTTAGAAAATCTAACAAATTTTCAAAACACCTGTGAATTCCGCCAAGCCGAACTTGGCCAGCGTGGCGGATTACGGCCTGAATCCCCGTCGTAGTGAGGAGAAGCCCGTGCCCAGGAATGGGACATCAAAGGGCTATATTATATTTAAGATTATACTTATTTATAAATTATTTTTGTTTTCCCATATGTCGGCACTGCCTTAATATTAAATAGGTATTAAAAATTGAAAACATTCACGAAACATCGATCATCGTATCAATATCAAACTAATCTTTACAAACGATATCCACACACACAAATGAAATGGTTAAATAAATCCCATTTAAAGAACACTGAGACACCCACCTGAGAGTGACTTTCAGTTCTGCCGACCCCCTCGGCGCGTATCATAAATCCCAGACGATGACGTATCGGTTTTGTGAATTAATGTTGTTGTTTTTTTTGTGTACACTTGTTATGTTAATAATTGAGTCAAAATGTTAATGAATATTGAAAGGAAGGGTTCTTGGAAGATTATGAATTATTGAATTGGCTGGGTATTTGTGTTTTAAACACGTGTGATCCTGACGAGTCTTTGCCTTGGTAGAGCTCAACTATCTAATTGACTAAAGCTTGAATACGGGCGGACTCTACTGGGGTAGTGTACCCTCTCACAAAAGATAGACGAAAGAACCGCAAGAGCAATACCTCCCTCCTCCCTTCCCATCTCTTTATCGTACTCTCCTTAATGTGTGTAAGGTGCGAGCATAGTCTTTGGTATGGCAAGTAACTATAGGCTACGGTGACTGCGCAGTGGCGGATTTACAAATTTCCAAGGTATAGGCTGTAAAGTTTTTGCCGCCCTCGGACGGCAATAACGTCCGTTGTTGGAGAGTTCTATCTGTAAATCATCAGACAACCGTCATGCAGAAATCTTTATGATTTCTATGAGGTAGCAAAAAAAATCGGTCCCCAAATCTGCCGCCCTAGGCTCCAGCCTACTCAGCCTGCTGGTAAATCCGCCACTGTGACTGCGTAACATAAGGCGTTGTTTGCTGACTTTTTACGTTAAAAAATTACTTAACTCTCGTTATTTTTCGGGCACGTAAATCATACTAATATTATAAAGAGGAAAACTTTGTTTGTTTGATTGTAATGAATAGTCTCCGAAACTACTGAACCGATTTGAAAAAATCTTTCACTGTTGGGAAGCTACACTATCCCCGGGTGACATAGGCTATAATATATATTCAAAAAATTAGGGATCCTTACTAAAACTCGAATAATGTAACCGCAATGTACCCGTGCGAAGCCGGGGTGGGCCGCTAGTGTAACACATAGAGCTTACAATACTTTGATCTCTACAATACAACACGATACAATGATTCTCACTAGTAGAGCTCGCAGCGGCAGAGTATCTTAGGGCCGAATTAATGAATCGATCTCAAGTCTGAGGGCGATCTTAAGTACGCTTTTGACATGTCATTTGGTACTGGATTGACATTTGCAAGATCGCTCTCAGACTTGAGATCTGACGGCCTTAAACGAGATGGCCTTAATCTCTATAAACACAAAAAATCTACAGTTTGCCTTCATTTAAAAACTGTAGACTATCCACTGTAAACCTCACAAATTAAATGTCAATTTGACGTTTGTATTATACGTATTTTCGACTTTATACTCGTACATAGGCTTCCCACGGCGGCTTTTCAAATACATAGGTAAAATAATAAGTATGAGAAATGGTGTGAGGTGTAAAAAGGCTCACATTGGATTCGCAATGAGTTTGGCCTGCGCTCCGGTTACATTACCGTATTACTCGTTTGCATCGGTACAGTTCAACACAAGTGCCTTTCAAATAAAACCGAGAAATAAATTATTCAATTTAGATGTATTCATAAAACTAGCTGATTGGGAGACGTTGTTCTGCCCTAACTAGAACCCGATTGCAGCGCCATCTACTCGGGCCAATCGTGAATCGAAACCATCAAAGGACCCATTACACACAAAAAAATCATCACAATCAGTCCACCCGTTTAGGAGTTCAGCGACAAACACGTTGAAAATAATTATATAAAGATTAAAATGCCGAATCGCTTACAAAATATGGAAGATAGAAATACATTTATTTATAAAAAAATACATTTATTAATACAGTTATTTTGTTCAATCATAATATTATGTGTGTGCGTATGTATCTCACATGAGGTCGGTCGGGTGCCGCGGCGGTGTGGTGGTGGAAAATCGTTAGCCTCGCGCGCGACCGCAGACGAGCGCTAGCGCAGGGAGCGTCAGCAGAAAAACTTACACAATTAATTTTTGTTCACTAAATGTTGTCAGCCATAGAATGGCCGTAACAGCTTCACAGTGTGCTCCAGCTAGATGGGCAGGGGCCAGCTAGCTCAAGGGCGCCACAAGGGGCACGGCCTCGGCTTAGGCTGCCCTGGCGGGAATCGAACCCGCAACCGCTATGTGCAGTGAGCTGAGCGGCCTACGCTCGAACCACTGCGCCAAGCGGTAATCATTGCATTAAAGTTTGTTATTATTTCTTTCATGGGGAATCTGAGCGAGTATAGGTGGTAATAAATACATAACGATTACCTGTTTATTATCCTAAATATAAGCAAAGTTATTTTAGCATTATCATAATTGGTAAAATCCACTGAAGTGAACAGGAAAAAAACAATCGAAATTGCAGTCATTAGACGGTATATATGCTATTTACAATTGAAAATCTAATCCGATATGAAATTCCCCATACATATATTATGAGGAAAAGTTTTCTCTCCAATGTTATTCAGGTCCATCCAATGATGTCTTTGTGTAAACAAAAGAGAATTTTGTTAAATAATGGCTTTAATTTTAACATCACTATGGTTATTATTATCATATTGTTGGTTATTTTTAAATAGCGCTCTTTCATTTCAACTTCACCCTTTAGGAGTTTATTGATAAATATTTTATTGGAATATAGAAATGGATATATTCAGAACTGAAATATTACACTAGAGGACAAAAAAACTTTTATTTCATAGAGAATATTACTAATAATCTAACAATTTATTTATTTGGCATCTAAGGAGGTTAGTGAGTATGAGTTTTGAACATAAAGTTTGAACACAAAGCTGCACGTTTCCGCTGCTGTGAAATGAATGGAAAGATTATCTTTATATTTGATGCTGTCAAAAGTTGTGCCTGCTAACCCCCTTGGTTTGCTATCGGTACTCAGACCGGCTGTAAACTTGAGTGAAGTCACATAAAAGTTTTATGTGATTAACTATGTACTTAATACGATGCTATGTATGTGTTCGGTATTGCGATGGAGATCGAATTTACGAAGGAATAATAATTTAGATATTGTGCAGCTGTTCCTGTAATATTAGTATTATATATTTCATGCAATGTACATAATTGAGACCCGTATGAATATATCGATCTCAAATCTGAGAGTGGTCTTGGAAATGTCATTATTATGTCATATCAGTACAAAATGAAGTGTCAAAAGCGTACTCTAGATCGCTCTCAGACTTGAGTTCGATTTAATATTACGGTCCTAAGAGGAATAAAAAAAGGTCAGCAATTTTTTTTTTAAGTTTCTAGTATTTTTCCTAAACGTTTTGTAATTAAAACAAATATTTATGTATTTAATATTTATTTATTTATACATTGTCGCCTGGGCACGGGCCTCCCCTCACTAAGAGGGAGATGCAAGCCGTAATTCACCACGCTGGCCCAGTGCCCCTTTCTAAAATTGGTTTGATCTTCTAAGACATACAGGTTTCCTCACGATGTTTTCCTTCACCGTATGATCGTTTATAATATAAAGAAAAAATACTTTTTTCTAATTATTAAACCCCACTAATACTTATATATTAGAACTAGCTGTGCCCGCGACTTCATCCGTGTGGAGTTTAACTTAACAAACTTTCATCCCCTATTTTATCCCCTCGGGGGTATAATTAATCAAAATCCTTTCTTAGCGGATGCCTACGTCATAACATCTACCTGCATGCCAAATTTCAGCCCAATCCGTCCAGTGGTTTGGGCTGTGCGTTGATAGATCACTATGTCAGTCACCTTTGAGTTATATATATTTAGATTTCATATAGTATAAGTTTTGTCACAGCGCGGCCGCGACTGACGTGACGGAGGGGGCGGGACTGCGTCGCGTCGCCCGATAAATTGAATATGTTAAAAGTTTTTGTACTATCACTGTAGGTACTGGTAAGGAAAGCAGCAACAGATTTTTGTTTTTTATTATTAAGGCGTCAATAGCCTGTCTATACAGAGGCCGCACTAGTAGCTTAAGAGATGCGTTCCGATCCGGTGGTAGATTTACCCTCGCCACCTCTCCTGGCAGCGGCCCAAGCCGAGGTCGTGTCCCTAGTGACGCCCTTGAGCTAGCTGCCCCCCTGCCCCTATGGCTGAAAAAAAAAAAAAAAAAAAAAAGCTTAAGAGGTTCCGGGTTCGATCCTCATCCTAGCCATTAAACGAATGACGTGGGCCCACTTTTAACACAAGCATAAGTAATGCCTTGCAGAAAAAACAATTTGCTGTCATTACAAAAGGTTTAGTAAGAAATACTATAAGGGATACCTACTAGGAATAACAAAAATAATTGACTGTCGTTTTCCTCTCAATGAAGTTTTCTTGCAAATTAACCCACATGATAGTATATTTTTTGTTGTTGTCATAAAATAGAGACAACAATATGTTATGTGTGAAAATTTTGTCCAGTGCAAGCGAGCACAAGCACGATATATTTCTCTTTTTTAAATAAGCTGCGATGCGCCTAAAAGTAATATAAAACTGCATTTTTTAAAGCTATAATCTCTTACATTCACTAATGTCTCTGGTAATCCCTGCACCTCTAGCCAAGTGGCTTCGTCTACAAGCGTTTCTACAAATCGCTACGCTTCATGTATGGAAATGACATAAGTCACGTGATCCACTTATCGACTTGTAATGTCATCTCCATACATTGAAGCGTATCGTTTTGTAGAAACGCTTGTAGACGAAACTACTTGGCTAGGGGGCCTGCAAAGCATCTCTGTCTTTCTATCTACGAAGTAGAAGAGGTGTTTATTTAAATTTTTAACATTATATGTAATGTATTTTAATTCCCTCTTGAAAGGCGCCTTGTTTTGCCATCAGTACTGCACAGCAACATACCGCCCGAGCCACGGTGCTGACCGCCCACGCCCGAGATGATTCGTGCGTTTCATACTAGCGTCTTGAACTCCACGAATTGGGTACAGCGACCGGCTATCATCGCTCCTCCATAAACACTGTTCAGAAATTACCCGGGTTTAATAATAAAACTTTTACTAACTGCCCCCTCTAGGCTGTAGCTTTCTATGACTAAAATAATGCTCAGAACAGGATTTAGTAGTTAATTCTGGCGATAACCTCTTGAAAATATTACAAGCAAACAACTTCTATATAATATTATAAACTATAGAAAATGATTCTTCCTGTAGGCTTATTAGCTTGTGCAGCCATTTTTTTATGAGACTGGCAGCGCCTCCTCTGCAGGACTTCGTATGTGAAATATACTGTAGCAGTTTGAATTTCTTACTTTAAGGGTGACCGTCCACCTGGCTGTACTATGAAGCGGGCACGATCGCTTTGACCAATAGGATCGCTACATTACCTCATCAATACCTAGCTGAAGGAAATCGCGATGAAAGGAAGGACAAGACATACTGCACCGACCCCAGATAATGGGATATGGTAAGGCAGATGATGATGATGACCTAGCTGAACTCAAGTTGGCAGGAAATGAAGCAATTTCCCATTGGTTGAAGCGGGACTTCGTAACACAGCCAAGCGGACGGCCACCCTAATAATTATAATTGAAAAACTGAAATAGTAGACGTACCAGTATTTCTGAATCGTCAAATTTAAAGATCACCGCTCCCTAGCCCTCTCTCCATTCGTCCATTTATACCTCATTTATTTCTTCGGTACAACGAGCCTGTTTAGATGAATGATTTAGATATAGTATAACATCATTTGCATAAACCATTCACACATGTCCACATACGTACATATAGCTGTACATTAACTGAATGATAACCTCTAGCCGGTTAAAGATCTCAATGAATCGCCCAATCATGCATTAAACTATGATCACTATTACGTAAGCCGTAAAGGTTAGAATGGATTGGGATATATGGAATTAGTTATAAGAGCGTTATGACACGTGGAGTACTGTCTGAATGAAACCGGACTTTTTGGTGCCAGATTGTTTTGCTGTTGGTAAATTATATACATATTTTATTTTAATATATTTCTTTTTTAGTTACACTGCGCCAAGCAGTCGACGACCGCATGGCGCAATGGTGCCATTGTAGGCCGCTCGACTCACAGCAGATGGTGGTTGCGAGTTCGATTACCGCTTGGCCAAATTTCGGAAATGGTCTTTTCGTAATTTTCCCGGGTCTGGGTGTCACTGGGATCACCCCCAGTCCATCATACGGTACCCAATACCCATAGTACTAGATTTCCATCGAGGCATACATCGGAAATGGAGGGTAGGTTCTAAATCTCAAAACTAACTATGCCCAATGATTTGAATTTATTAATTGTATCACAATTCGTTTGCTACCCCTGCATAATTAGTTTAGTTTAGTACCTAATATTATTTGGCTTTAGACGTAGCCCATGGACCAATGGCGAATGAAGACAGAACCGTATGCGCGGGAGTGTGAAACCAATTAGACTAATGTTTTAAAAATAGAATGCCAGTGAATGCGAGTGTAAATACAATTTTGTCGGTACATAATTGTGCGGCGGTCGATCACGCGTCGATACTGAGTGATAAATGATGCTGCGCGGGTGTCGGTGACCACGGCGACTAGTTTCTAAAAGTCAAACGTACGGTTCATTCGCTGACGGATCTAGGAGAGCGGGGTTTGGGTTTTTTACTTATTAGATAGGTACTGTAAGGTCCATGTCGGCGCACTGGCCACTAGCGATAGACGTTCCTGGCTGACAATAAATAATGAATTTAAGAAAAGAAAAAGGTTTTGAAATTGTAAGAATTGCGGTGCGCTGGCAGTGACACCCGGAATACCGATGAACAAACATGTGTTTTTAAATAATAAGTAATATAAATAATTAAATTATATATAAATAATTAATAGTTTGATTAATAACACGGTAAACCCTAAGAAGCGGTTGTCACATGTCGTAACTATTGCCCGCAGATTCTCTAGCGTAGATTTTATTTCCGGATGTCGACAACAACGCCGCCTAGCGGATCCAAATATAGTTAAGAACATCCAAGTGACGTCATAAGTACGAGACAAAACATCAAAATCGATCAAGCCGTTTAGGAGGCGCAGAATTACTTACGAACACCGGAATTTTATATTATGTACAGAACTATGAAGATAGGACAATTGACTGCAACTTATATATATCTAAGGGCTTGCTCGAGCAAGATAGTACCTCGCTCTCACAGACTGTACTGAAATGGAATATGAATAGCCACTTTACATCGGTAAAATAAGCTAGCTACGTTTCGGACAAAGAATTTGTAATAATAATTATTATTACAAATTCTTTGGTTTAAAGAATCGTACGGATAAGTGAGAGAGATGGAAGCCCAAACATCCCTCTGTCCTATTCCCCTTTAGGTCACATCGCACGCTTCTATAAGCTATGGTGACTGCTTAAGATCAGGCTGTATAGAACAAAAATATATAGCACTAGCTGTGCCCGCCGACTTCGTCCGCGTAGTATTTAACTTAACAAAAATTTCGGGATTATCGGGATAAAAAGTATCCTATATGTTAATCCCGGTTATAAACTATCTGTGTTCCAATTTTCATCCAAATCCGTTCAGTAGTTTTTGCGTGAAGGAGTAACAAACATACATACATACATACATACATCCACACTCACAAACTTTCACATTTATAATATTAGTAGGACTAGCGGCCCGCCCCGGCCTCGCACGGGTACATCGCGGTAACATTATTCGAGTTTTAGTAAGGATCCCTAATATTTTTGAAAATATATTATAGCCTATGTCACCCGGAGATAGTGTAGCTTCCCAACAGTAAAATAATTTTTCAAATCGGTTCAGTAGATTCGGAGCCTATTCATTACAATCAAACAAACAAAGTTTTCCTCTTTATAATATTAGTATGATAAGCTGTAACGCGATTGTACCAGTATTTTTCTGTGATGGCATCACTGTCCTTCGTTGGTTGCGGTTGATTTCACACATTATGGGACATCATTCCCGACAACGACGATATACAGGCTGATAGTAAAATTGCCTGATATTTGTGTGGGTGTAATTAAAATAACGTAGTACCTACATCTAGAGAATTGGTAATAGTCGTGTGTTAACGCGACAAGGATTTTTCCATTCATTATACCGTACGCAGGTCCCGAATACGGTCATTGCAGTAAAAAATCTGTATTCAAAAAACGTTGTCGTCTTAATCGTGTGGAAATAGCGTTACGTTTTCTTGACAATTTCAAATATTGCAATAATTATATTAATTTGTTAAATCATATTTAACAAAATTCCGTATTAATAAATCGGTCTTAAGTCTGAAAACCATCTACACAAATGTTAAACATGTGAGTGTCTTGTTAAATCCTACAAGAGAAATTTGACAAAGCGTGATTACCACTTTGTTGTAATAACATCGTAAATATAAAGATTAGAAACGAAACACAATCAAGCCAAAGGGCTGGATTTTGATTATCGAGACGATATGATAATATAATAAAAAAATAAATTAACATTATTATTTTATTTGATAAACTGATTCGAAACATCCTGTAGTATACCGTGACGCTACACAGGGTGCGGACCTGGCGACCCGTGGCGGCTTTGACCTTGGAACACACCGTCTAAACTGAACCTATCATTAATCCGACAAAAAGTGAACCCTTTTATATTAACATTTTTGCTTCATCAAACATTTCATAGAGTTGTTCAGTTTATTGTTATAATAAAATTTATTCTGCATTGCATCTCTGTCTACCCCTTCTGGGCCAGAGGCGTGATGGATATGGTCCCTTCTAAACTAATACCTAAGCCTTCTTATATTATCGGTTGCTATGGAATTAGTAACAAATGACTATTCAATGAAATCAAAATCAAAACAATAGTAAGGACCAATACAATTTATTTCGAAAGAACAGGTACCTAGGTACTCCTATAACATACAACAGATAAAAAACATTAAAATACTGGCCATCACAAAATATAGACTACATCATTCAAATTTCAAATTTCGAAAGTGTTCGAATGTCGAACGTCGGTACGAAAGCTCTCGCGCGGCGAGCGATCCCGAGCGCGTCCGAAGGCTCGTCACGGGTGGGCGCGCGCGCTAATTGCGCAGACGCCGCGACCCGTGACGACAGTTAGGCTATAGAGCCCCACCGTGTGATAACCTCTACGATGCGTTCGTCTTGGGATTTGCTTTAAATCAGCTAGTACTGAAATAAGACTAAATAAAAATTTACTTTGCAGTAACATAATTTGGCAGATGGAGCCACCAAGTGAACTCGGCTTGCCAACCTCAAAAATTATAAGGGTCAACGAACTCCCAATTTTTTTTAGTAAAACACTTGAGGGTAATTTCAATTTTGTAGACTCAAATCACGACTAAACTAATTTTGAACATTCTTAACGTATTTCTGTCTCGCATCATAGGTATAATACAGTCAACTGAATCAAGTTTAGTTACGAGTACCTAACAACAGAATTGGCACTAATACGACCCCAGTCATTGGACCACTGGTTTACACATGCGCTGTATATCATGAGATTCCTGATTCCGAGTTGAATTCCCTGAGGCTGAGGAATATGAGACGTTATTTCCACGGAATAAAGTAAAAAGTCATTTATTATTGAGTATCAGATGTTTCAGGACGACGTCTCCTTCAAAGGAAGAGGGAGATGTGTAGGTATGCTGCCACTAGGGGTCCTCTGTTAACCGCTGGCATTTCGATCGACTCACAATACTTCAAAACTGACGCATCGCGTCACTTTTGACAGATTATCTATAGAAAAACTGTCAAAATTGACTACAGCTCATATACGGTCAGGTTCGACAGGGGTACATAGTTTAATCGTGATTCGATAGCAGAATTGAAACTGTTACTATATTTCCTCAAAGCTAACTTCAGAATCGTAGCCATATAATAATGAGCTTATTGCCACAGGAGCAAGAACTTTTGTCTCCCGCTTTGCAACAGAGAGAAGTGAATAACTTTCTTCCAACTCCTCCTATTCTTTCTTTTCTTTCAATGAAATTCGTGCGGGTTCCAAGATAATTCAACTTTTCCCCGGAACTCGTCGAGGGTCAAACCTCGTCGTCATCATTGGTCACCATTACAATCCTGGCTTATAGAAGTAACAGTAGTGGGAGTGTGTGGCGGGGCTAGTCCCATATAAAAATTACATAATAATAATAATATTCTAATTAACCATGTAATTGGGCAAAACAAAATGGCGTCGGCACGCTCCGTCACCTCCGCGGCCGATACTTTCGGATACACGTTCGAATAACAAAGAGGTGTATCGAGGCCGGGCGGCGGCAGTTAACCGGCAAAATTCAAATTTCCATCAGAACAGCCGTAGAGAGGAACGAGCAATATCCGTTCCATTTTCGCAACCCTACAATCTGTACGAAGGCGTTGGTGCGTTCCGAACTGAATCGGATGTATGGTTTGGAAATGAATAGACCGCTTGATTAGGCAGATTGACCCTTTTTAGTAGGTACCCTTTCTAAACACCGTAGTTCCTCTATTGACTATCTAATCGGAACCTCGATGAGAAACTAAACTTAGATCAAGTCTTATAAAATAATCTTGACGACCGGTTGGCGCAGTGGTTCGAGCGTAGGCCGCTCGGCTCACTGCACATGGTGGTCGCGGGTACGATTCCCGCCGGGGCAAATTTCGGAAAAAGCCTTTTCGTAATTTACCCTGGTCTGGGTGTGACTGGGATCGCCCCCAGTCCATTGTACGGTAGCCATAGTACAAGCTTTGCTTAGTTTTGGGACCGTACAGTTGGTGTGTCTGTTTGGCGATATTTATTTATTTAATCTGGATACATCTGAAGCAATCTTTACGTATTGCGTCCTAGGATGGCCAGCAAAGCTATCTAGAGGTACCTATTTTAATTTAAAGATATTTAGCAAATTTATATTCACAAAATATTAGGTATTTACAATATTTTTATAAAAACGCTCTAACTACTAAGTTCCAAACACAAATTAAAACGTGACGTCAAATTAAAGATTTAAAATAAAAACAAGTTGTATTTGTGTATGAGATATAGGTAAAAACACATATTATAACAACTAAAACTCAATTTTAATTGCTACATTATATTTTGGATAACATTTTAATTATGCTTTTCTTTTCAGGTAAGCCAGTCACAGATTGAAAAATCTCGCTAATCAACTTCAAAGTAAGACAACTGCACTGTAAGTACTACTATAGCTTAGGGTTGAAAAATATCCACTAGGTATTTTCAACTATCTTATTGGATACTGAAAAGTACGAGAAATACATCAAAAAGCACATAAAAATAATTTTATTAACTTTTGTGTGTTTTAATCCAAAAACATAAAAAGATTGGGAACCACAGACTTCACCTCAATAAGGCACCGTTTAAATGTCGCGACTATAAAAACCCGATATTGTTTTATCTATGCAAAAGTTTTACGTACTATTTAACAATGTTTTTTTTTCTTAATAAATATATCTATTGATTTTTTATAAGTAATTCAATGACTCTTATTTATTCATAGAAATAAATAATTTACGCAATTTAAGAGCAACAGTATAATTAAATCCCTACCTTATTATTCTATTTAATATTTAAACTTATACTTATCAATCATTTAAATCTACAAAGTAACATCACAAAGCCGGTAACAGTAATTAATGTATTTATTACTAATTCAATGTCGCGAATTTCCATCTTAATTACGTTAAATAAATTATGATCTTATGAGATAAAAGCGAGTATCTTATCATAAAATAAATACATATAAAGATAAATAAAACAAAACTCATTATTAAAAATAATTATGTCGACTGAAAATCGTATCTTCTGAAATAACCTTAGGACAGATACACATTAGTGCGATGTGTCGTCACACGTTGGGCTGCCGGCTCTCTCACTCGTTTACACCGATTTTCTGTGAGAGGATGGTTCTACTCCGGTTAAGCTAGCCGTAGTCAGTTAGCTACAGCTTCTACAGCCAAGCTGCAGCACCGTAAACGAATACTCGCTAACGACGCCCGCTTCTAAAACGCGCGTTATTTTCCCACAAATGTGTTCGGGCCCTTACAGTCCGCTCACGAGATGGCGCGATAGTCGCGTCCAATGGCGTACACAATTAATACAGTACTTATCTCGGCTAATTAACGATTGCAGAATGACCTAGAATCTCTAATGAGGCTGTGGCAAGATCCGTCCGGAGAGTCGGGTTACGCCAAACTTCTTAACGCATCGCTGGAGCGTTGTTGAAGAGGAAACTTTTGGAGTTAGTCGTCCTTATCAGACCTCAAAGGATGTTATAAGTTTCCGCCGAACACCGGAACGCAGCTCAAATTTGAGGGTTACTTAATTTTAAACAGCCGCATTGTGGAAAAAATTACAACAACAAATGATTCTTGTGGTTCCTTGAATCGGCTTTTAGTAGGTACGTTTTACTAAATGTTTAGCAATTAATTAATGTCATGTATTAAAAAAAATCTTAATGTCGAATTATTTTTTTCAATGCACACAAATTAATAGGAATAACGACGACGTTTTAAATAATAGCTATATGAGTTTTAAAAAATTTAGTAATGTTTCTATTTGAGTTGTTTATTCGGACGCATCTAACTTAACTGCAACTCTTCTACACTGGGATTTATACTTTGATAAAAGGAAAGAAAGGTTTATAATATCGGTCTATAATTTCCGGAAAAATGATCTGTAAAACTAATTTATTGATTCTTAATTTATAAATGTATTTAACATTAATTTAGTAGTTCTCGAATGATTCACGATGACATGAAACGGAAACAGTGAATGAAATCAGAGACCATAGAGCGGTCTCTCATTTAATAATTTTTTTACAACGATTCATCTCGCAATCTCTACGTTCAATTAGAATATCTATGATTAATTACTCAGGCAACGGACACAATCTCTACATTTTGAGTACCGCCCACCGTACGCGGCGTTTTGCAATATGACGAATCAGTTTCTTCACAGAATTTATTTGTGTATGTAATGTATGAATCTACGTAATGTATATGCGTTCAAGGCGACTGGTTATTCAAATGTTGTTAAATCGACCGAGCATTTAAATAAATTTGTGTGTTTAAAATGGGATTCTCGGGCGTTTCGTATATGAAATGAAAACGGGTTGAAGTATTGATTAAATGAGGTAAAGAAAGTAAATTTCCATACCAACTGTAAGACTAATTTACTGGAAAATGTATATCCTAACTTTTTGTACGGTTTTTACACTGAATATTTTTTTCTATAATTATGTACATAATCTCGTCCTTCTAGTGACGAGTGTACACACAAAAAAAAGGTAGGTCCTTAAAACCTAAAGGTCTCTAAATACGTACATTAAAAGGGTGGGAAAGAACAACGATGGATATAGTAACTGCCTTTAAATTTAAAATTGACCCTAAGCCGTCATTTTATTGGCATAACAAGAAGATGCCGCGACCAATCAGTGTGTATTTTATAAGGAAAAAATGTAAATCACTGCATCAAGACATCAGTTGGCATATTTATCAGCTGGTTGCCCTTCAAACCGGTGATAATTGTAACAAACTAACACGCTATATTAAGGCTACAGCTCCACTGAAGCTGTGAAGAAAACCGTCAACAACACGATCAAGTCGAGACACGAAAGGAAAATGAAACGGTGAACGGTTCTATGAGCTGTAGCTTATTGACAACCGGGGCAGTTCCGCGCTCTCACAGAACATCGCGTATAATAATAATATAATAATTGTGGCACTTTTGACATACCACTCCTGGGCACGGCGTATAACGTCCCCTCAACCGGTGTATAATAATAATATAATAATAATATCGCCAGACTGGCACACCAGCTGTACAGTCCCAAACTAAGCAAAGCTTGTACTATGGGTACCGTACAATGGACTGGGGGCGGTCCCAGTGACACCCAGACCTGGGCAAATTACGAAAAGGACATTTGCGAAATTTGCCCCGGCGGGAATCGAACCCGCAACCACCATGTGCAGTGAGCCGAGCGGCCTACACTCGAACCACTGCGCCAAGCGGTCGTCAAGGCGTATAGTAGCCATAGCTGCGATTCGTACGACGACTGAGATAACCGCAAGTACAAAATCCCTGCGCCCGTTTCTTCCCTCTGACCCACTCACTTTCAAGTCGGTGATGTCGCGCGAGTGATGTCTTTAGTAGTGAAACCATCTATAGGCTTACAGTAACTGCTTAACATTAGTCGGGTCTGCCGATATATTTTTCAAAAAAATAAGCATATATATGTTTTTCATTGCTGTCCGCTCGCTCGCACAGCATCGGTGGGCATGTGACTTAATTTATTTCGTTTTTATTGTAAAATTGCATCGCGATTTTGCAATTTATAATATAAAACAGTTGCAGTGTCTTTGTTGACTGCATTAGAGTAACGTGAACACTTTAAGGGTGACCGTCCACTTGGTTGTGGTATTAAGCGGACCCGCTCATATCGACAAATTATATAAGGATCGCTGCATTTCCTCAGCTTCATTCGGCTTAGTTGAAGTTGCGAGGATATGAAGTAATCCGATTGGTTGGCTTCTCGTTGGCCGTGGTGTGGTCCTCATTGGATTCAAAATTAACAAGCGCCGAGTGCGTACGTTCTTAAAAAAAATGCCTCATGTTAATGCTTTTTTTTGGACTGGTCCCGCCACACACTCCCGTCACTGTTACTCCTGTAAACCAGGATCGAGAATGGTGACCAATAATGACGTCGAGGTTTGACCCTCGACGAGTCGCGGGTACAAGTTAAATTGTCTTGGAACCCGCACGAATTTAATCGAAAGAAATAATAGGAGGAGTTGGAAGAAAAATATTCTACTTCCCTCCGGTTCAAAGCGGGAGACAAAAATAGCTGGTATGGGCTGAATTCAATGCTAAACACTATTGAAGTCACAGATATAGATTTACATAGATAACGCAAGTATCACGATTTGTATTGAAACCAAGCCGAATTTTTAACACCTACTGTGACGTCATTAGTGACGGGAAATCCAAACCGCTTCAAAGACACCGATGCCACCGATGCCGCTCCGCCCGCTACGATTCTCTCGAGTGATTATCACGCTCATACACATATTTTTATGTCTATATTCGCGAGGACTGTAAGTTATCGGCGACCAACCTCGACGCTTAGTCGGGGTTTTCGGACACGCTAAGTACATACATTTGCGTTATCTATGTAAATCTATATCTGTGATTGAAGTAGTATTTATATGAGTCGTAGTACTTGTTCGCGCGTGTATGTGCGCCCTCGCTGCCATTCACCGACGTCCATACGGCACATGTCGCAACATGTTTCAACACGCATGCGCCGTACATTTTCCTTTTTTCGTGGGAAAACTGCATTTTCACCGCAAACACAATGAACTTATGGCAACGCTTAACAAAGTAATATTTGCAGTTAACGTGCACTTTATCCGTGAGTGATTAGAGGTTAAATATCAATTGTTTCCATTTATGTGTTTATGTAGAGTTTTGTAGTAGTTTAGTGGTAAATGCGTTGATGTTTTTTGTTCAGAGCGTTGAAGGTTTTGGTCTTACGATAGAGGTATTAATATTTTGATTGGTATAATAGGAATAGAAATAGAGACCAAGTGTTTAGGTCCCAGACTTGGTCTAGCATTTTTAATAAAAAGTGCTTTGTAATGCCATTGTAAATCAATTGTAAGTTGGCAGACAAGCATTATGCCGTAAGCAGTAACTGTAGCCTACAGAGGCTTGGAATACCAGAGGTATTGCCGACCGGAAGGGATGTGGAAGAGAGGAAGGAGAGGAGTTGGTTTTTCGGCTCTCTTTACACCGATCGTCTGTGAGAGACTGGTAATACACTAGTCGATCCTGTCCTTGTATGAGCTACAGTATTGAAATAAAACTATTTTACGGATTTTATCGCGTTTATTAACTTTATTTTCCCTACTCGCCTGGTTTAGGATCTTAACGCTTCCTCGTATGTCCTTCTTTGCAGATATCTTGGCACACGTAGGAATGTTAAAATAGTTTTATTTCAATGTGTAGTATTCGTGTAAATATAAGAAAATAGCTACAGTATGTTCATATCACCAAATAGTAGTGACAGGAATGTATCAGCTGATAGAGCGTCGCCCTCGGCGAAGCGGAAGTCGGGTCACGTGTGTGCACCGCCTTATTTTGTATTCACCGCGGCTCCTGTGCGCGCGCCTTTACGCAGACGCGCACGCGCATTTATTACGAATTAAAAAAATAATTAAATTCTATGGGTTTCTATGAATTATGGCTGTTCCTCTGGGATTGCATTTTTAAAGTCCAAAATTTTGTGCGAATAATTTGTAACTCGGTCGCTATATCAATGAAAGATCGTTTAGACTGTGATGAATAATTAAATTTCAATAGCTTGACTGACTGTATGGTCCCAAACTAAGTAACGCTTGTACTATGGGTACCGTACACTGGACTGGGGGCGACCCTAGCGGCACCCAAACAAGACCAAATCACAAAAAGGGCATTCCCAAATTTTGCCCTTACTGGAATCGAGCCTGCAACCACCATGTGTAGTGAGCCGAGCGGCCTACGCTCGAACCACTGCGCCAAGCAGTCGTCAATGCCAATTGTGTTATTGGCACGGTTGATAGACATGGCCTGGTTGGCGTGTTAGTCTAGCTATACCTTAATACTTGACTACATACGTCAGATTGAAGTAATTAGAGCAAGGTTAATCAACGCAGGGGTTTCAGGAGTCGGCCGCGTGTCAAGGATACTTGGGCAACAGTTGCGCAACGCGGCGCAACCGTGGCGCAAACCGTATTAATTGCACCATTGCGCTGTAGCTACAGGCTGATGCGATATTCAGGAGAATATATTTGATGTTGAGTGTGTTTCGGACACGCCTTTATTAATTTGGATTGAAAGATTTTTTTTTATTTGATTTACTGTTGTAATTATGTTTAAGCTACAATTGTTATTAGCATGGTCCGAAAGTTAAAGTTATAGTTGAAATATCTAAATATATATAACTCAAAGGTGACTGACTGAGTGACATAGTGATCTATCAACGCACAGCCCAAACTACTGGACGGATCCGCTAAGAAAGGATTTTGATTAATTCTACCCCCAAGGGAATAAAATAGGGGATGAAAGTTTTTATGAAACTTCGTCAATTTTAAACCGATCGGGCTGAGACTTTACATGCATAAAGCTACTATGAGGTAGACATTCCCTAAGAAAGGATAAACATTGCACGCGCAGAAGTCGCGGGCTCAGCTAGTTGTTGACATAAAATTAAGAAAGTTGTTGTAAATTTAAGTATATTTTCATGTGTTTTCGCTTCAAAATATACGTTTAGAGGAAATAAAGTTTTCTAGACTTATCATATTTCTTCAAGTTTGTTAAAAAAATTAAAAACAATTATGAGTTCCAAAGAGTGATATATTTTATCAAATAGTCTTAAAAACGCAATTTCAACAACAAACTCGACTAAAATGTCCGCTAATTCACTTCTATTAAACCAAACAAGCTGTATATAAGAGCAGTTTACCGTTGGTACCGTGCGAATATCAGATAAAAACGTTTGTATGTACGTATAAAGCATATTTTTTCCGAGACAATAGCCGTTACCGAGCGCTGCCATATGTACCGACCGTTTTTTTTTCTTAATTACAAGAGTAATTTAGCCTTTCTAAAGTAGAGGTCACCACTGTAATGCGATTAGTTAAGACTGGTTGGTATTTCAAATATTTTTATTTTGTGCACGGAATATTTTGTAACAACCTGTATTTAGGACTCGAAAGCAAGGTATATATATAAAAAATATGGATTTTACAAATTATTAGATTGCATTGAATTTATAAATATATAAAGATAAATACATTATAAATATCGCCATACGAACACACCAACTGTATGGTCCCAAACTAAGCAACGCTTGTAGTATGGATACCGTACAATGGGTTGGGGGCGGTCCCAGTGACACCCAGACCAGGGCAAATTACGAAAAGGCCATTTCCGAAATTTACCGCAGCGGGAACTGAACCCGCAACCACCATGTGCAGTGAGCCGAGCGGATTACAAATATAAAAACTGAACAAACATTCGGGTTACTAAAATACTAGAAACAAAAAACTAATTCAGTATGAACCTTACAGTAGCTCTACTATTAGTATTAACACTCTCTTATCGCTAGTTTCTACGTAAAACATGGAAAATATATCTGTCGCAGCCAAATAGCTTAATTCGCCGTTCAATTAACAGCCTAGGCACTTTACTAAACAGCGCCCTTCAACTAACGGCCTAAATGATATTCAGCCGTATCGTCTATTACAACATTTAATAAACTGGCTGGCTAATGCTTAGGCAACTGGTTGACATTTAAGTACTACAAAACTTCAAAATACTACCCAAGCAGAACGACCTGGATGGGTTTAGGTTAGGGTTATTTTTTTATGACCCCACAGAAACCCCACCCGGCAAATAGATTCAGTGGATCTAAAAAAAATCGTAAAAAACCTAACTACCTAATAAAATTCCATCAAAGTTGTTTTTTTCCGACGCCATATTGACCAAAGAGATTATAGATAGAATATAGAGATATTGACAGTTTGGTGAGTTTCGGCGCTAGGTGGCAGAAAGTATAACTAAATTGAAATGAACAGGCTAGGCAGGTAATTAAACGGCTAGGCAAGTAGTTAAACGTCATCGATCCAAGTCATTTGCCTAGCTGTTTGATCAAATGGCTGAATATCATTCAGGCCACTAGTTGAACGGCGCCGTTTAGTTAAGTGCCTAGGCTGTTAATTGAACGGCGAATTAAGCTATTTGGCTGCGACAGATATATTTTCCATGTTTTACGTAGAAACTAGCGATAAGAGAGCGTTAATACTAATAGTAGAGCTACTGTAAGGTTCATACTGAATTAGTTTTTTGTTTCTAGTATTTTAGTAACCCGAATGTTTGTTCAGTTTTTATATTTGTAATCCGCTCGGCTCACTGCACATGGTGGTTGCGGGTTCAGTTCCCGCTGGCGTAATATCTATTAGCCAGCCGAGGAACTAAAAATAAAATTAACATAGAGACGTTTACACTCACGGTAGGTAGAGCTACTGAAAAACTAAATGTGTGAACCGCGCAGACACCACTGTGTCATCGACCCCTAAGCCCAGACTCCTAATATCTAAATAGCAGTTTTCGCAACAAATTATCGCCAAGCCCAATCTCAATTAAGCTGGGCTCACACACATTCATAAATCGCCAGCACATGACAATGAAACTAGATAACAAGAAACTGTTTTCGCACGATCGTTGCATTCGTTAGGTTGTTGCGTAAAAAGTGCATGTTGCGCCAGAATCCGAAGGGCGGGCGGGCCATTGTGTTCGCGGCTTTACGTTTTGTCATATGTGAAGTGCTTTGTACGAAATTTATGTTTTTTTGTGTTAGGTACTTGATACTGTGGCCTTTGGCCGACTTACAATTGCTTGGTGGACAATTAATTAGGTAATTGTTGGCAATACTGTTTTATTTTCAGTAGGTACGCTGGGCTGATTCATGTGCGGTAATAGGTTTCTTTAGTATTTTTTTTGTTATAGATTTAACAAAGTAGGTAAATGAGCGTATGACGCGCCTGATGTTAAGCAGTTACCGTAGCTTATAGACACTTGTAATACCAAAGGTATTGCTGGCACGTTGTTAACCTGAAGGAGAGTGGGACATAGGGTGTGGTTGGGCGTCTCACTCGGCTCTCTCACTGATCATACGAAAAGCAGCTATAATAAATACTGTACGCCGATGTTCTGTGAGAAGGTGGTACTGCCCCGGTGCAACTAGCCCATGTGTACGCTGTAGTACATTGGATTCAGCTTCGCTCTACAATTGAAAACATTATTAACGACTAGTTGCTGCCCGCGACTTCGTCCGCGTAGGCTTAAGTAAAGTATTCTATGTGTTAATTCTGGTTATAAACTATCTGTGTTCCAAATTTCATCCAAATCCGTTCAGTAGTTTTTGCGTGAAAGAGTAACAAACATACATCCACACTCACAAACTCTCGCATTTATAATATTAGTAGGATTTATTTTGCCTACCTGTGTACCTACTCACATTCAAATTCTAATCGTTTATTTTGTTCAGGGCTACGAGGGCACTTACAAATTGTCATATTATTATTTTTTCTCTTTGTTTCTTCTTCTTTCTCTTTATTTTCTTCTTATTTCAACTCTTCGCTACTACTGCTCTTCACGCTTCTACTTCAAAGATGATTGGTCATGAGTTAGCACATCCAAGCTGTGGGTTAATGTATACAATAGCGAGTCACGTGACTCGAGGGCGCTGCCCCCCATTGGGCAACTGGTTAGCATAGGTCCCAACCCGGCCCGGTTCGATAATGTATTCCATTACACATATATAATTGAATTCTTGATTAGCTGAATTTCATTTGGATTGGTGTCATTTCTGCAACAAATACAATTAAGTAGGTAAAAAAAAAGAAATTGTGAAAGTTTCTAAAGATAAAAAACTATAGAATTTTACGTCTATGGATAGGACCGGACTCTTCTTCTTCTTCTTCTTCTTCTCTACGGGCAGTTTCCACAAATCGACGACTGTTGCGCCTATTTTGTGTGTTGGAGGGTGGTGAGCCGGTCATTCCAGCCATCCAAGTTCAGACAGGAAGTTCCCCAGCTTCTTAATGTCACTGAAGACTTCCTGAAGGCTACCCGGTGTGCCCAGGTAGCTTGCCCGGTATGTGGCTACTCCGTTGCATTCCAGCAGGACGTGAGCAGCTGTTTCTTCCGCCTCCATGCAGGCTCTGCATAGGGGGCTGTCCGTGATACCTAAGTTATAAAGGTGTCTGTTAAAGTTGCCGTGCCCTGTCAGTGCACATGTAACGAGTCGTAGGCGAGATCTAGTTACTACTAGAACCGGGCTCTATAGTGGATCTAATAATACTAATATTTTTTTTAAAGGTTGATTATTTAGGTTTAGTATACTTACGTTTTCCTCGTAATATAAGAAATACGTCTCTATTATAATTTATATAGGGAATTAATTTAACTGTCTTACTTGTGATTTATTGTCTGCAATACATTTATTTTATTCTATCATCCGAGGCGTACGTTTCAGGCAAATTCAGACTCTATTTCATACCACTAGAGTTCACCACATTATCCGTAGGTACTCCTGATTAATATTACCATGTGTTTGCGCAAAGGAATAATTTATTGTTTTTATTACATAACACACCTCTTCCTGTCGCCACAAGATGACGTCATGGGCCATGACGCGAGCCCAAGACATGCTCGTTCTGTGCGGTTTATTTTATCTGTGCGAACGTCATAGAGGCAATTATAGAACAGAATAAATGACGTGTTTGCGTTTTCTGTGGTATATTTTAGTGACGTCACATTTACGTATAAAAGTAAGGTAGGCAGGGCAGAAATACTGGCTTTACGTAGTTTACCCTTTTACGTAGTATTTTTAAGTCTGTGGCTTTACCTAATTGTCAATTGTTATCAAACAATTAGACTTAGGCACTTGAGTAGTTGTTTGACATGTAATATTGACTGGTTTGACATAAGAATGACATTTGCAAGATCGCTCTCACACTTGAGTTTTATTTATTAATACTAGGCTTGCATAAACATAGGTAGGTTTCAATGGGGATAGAGACAAATGACTTCAGCTCATATATAGGTTGGGTCGACTAGGGTAGTACCACAGATATAGATTTACATAGATAACGCAAATGTGTGTACTTAGCGTGTCCGAAAACCCCGACCAAGCGTCGAGGTTGGTCGCCGATAACTTACAGTCCTCGCGACTACAGATGTAAAAATATGAGTATGAGCGTGATAATCACTCGAGAGAATCGTAGCGGGCGGAGCGGCATCGGCGGCATCGGTGTCTTTGAAGCGGTTTGCATTTCCCGTCACTAATGACGTCACAGTAGGTGTTAAAAATTCGGCACGCTTGGTTTGAATAAAAATCGTGATACTTGCGTTATCTATGTAAATCTATATCTGTGGGTAGTACCCTGTCATAAAACGTTAGCGTAAAGTCGGTAGTTATTAGAACTGCGTTTCGTCCAACTCCCCCTTCCCTTCCCCGTTCCTCTTTCCCACTCCCCTTAAGATGGGCAACGTGCTAACAACGCCTTTGGTATCATCAGGTGGGTCGTACACTCGTTTACTTACTCTTTTATATAAAATTCGCACGGCTTTCTCAACTATTTCCAAATTAAATTAGAATATATTATACATATAAACCTTCCTCTCGAATAACTCTATCTATTAAAAAAACCGCATCAAAATCCGTTGCGTAGTTTGAAAGATCTAAGCATACATAGAGACAGACAGACAGCGGGAAGCGACTCTGTTTTATACTATGTATTGATAACTAGCGACCCGCCCCGGCTTCGCACGGCTCTAAAATTATCAGTGTTTCTCTACTATATTATGCATGTATTATATATATAAACCTTCCTCTTGAATCACTCTATCTACTAAAAAACCGCATCAAAATCCATTGCGTAGTTTTAAAGATCGAAGCATACATAGGGACAGACAGCGGGAAGTGACTTTGTTTTATACTATGTAGTGATGGTTCACAACTATGAATTTAAATACAGATCCAAGATGGTTGGTACGAAACCCTATTATTTCTTAACAAAAACATAGTTTACGACGGTAATGTGTATCTATCATACGGAATAATACAACTCCGCCCATGAACTCTATAGCCACCACTCGTCTTCCGTCTGCCGATGCGTCCACCATATTACATGATTGTTTTTTTAGGACATTGAATTAGAAATACCGTATCAAAGAAAAGGAATCGGTTTACGATTGTAAGGATCGTGAATCTGTAAGATTTGAATGAGGCTGTTTAGGATAGTATACAATCAAATTATTTGGCTTACATTTATTTAAGTAATTTCAGTACCACTTGGCCTAGTGCTATGACCACCGACATCTCAGCTCAATGCACCGGGTCGCGGGGTCGATTTCCTTTGGGACACATTCAGTCATTTAACTCTTTGCAGGCTCTTTATTCTGGTCTGGGTGTAACTGAGATCGCGTCCAGTCCATTGTGCGGTATCCACAGTAAAAGCATTACTTAGTTTGGGACCATACGGTTGTTATGCTAGTCCTACGATATGTATTTATTTCCTAAATGTGCAGAAAATATCACTTAATTTCGTTCGTTTTCTTTAAATAATCGGACTTCAAAATCGTGAAACCGTCCGTACAAACGCCCGAAGCCTGCGGCCCCTACTCAGTTTCACCAAGCATTCGGTATGTTCTTTCACCTTTGCTCCAGTTGCGTGGGCAGCCACCCGTGGCGGTACGCGCCATCGCCCAGCGGTGGGGTCGCACCGGCGCCGTTGCCCAGCACCGATGCTGAATTACAGCTTCCTATGTTTAAATTAAGTTTTTTACGGTAAACCGAACATAATAGGTATTATATTTGTGTACTTTTCAATGCAGACTTTGTGTACGATCATAGATAGGTTTGATGGTACCTACATAAATAATAATCACGATTTCGGAATCCCTAAGGGATGACCAGATTTCAAACAGTTAAACATAATTTGGAACACCCATTTTTCACACAAATCCGTTACGCATAGGAAGACTAAATTTTTTGTTCAATGAAAACTAGGGTGTTTTTTAAATTGTAACGAAAATATACTTAATTATTCTTACTTACGCCTAGATGTTTAGTAACACCGTACCTACGTAGGTACATTTAGTAATACACAAATGATGACAGTTCAAGGATGTGGCTAGCTGTGCGTACTACTAGAAGATTGCTACTTACATCATCGCGTTTTTCCTTGTATCATGCGCAAGAGACTATTCAGTTACACACAGTGACGGTTTACTGAAAGTGACTTGTTAGCGGGTTTTACACTGTTAAATATGCAACGATAATTTACATACATTTTACGACATCTAGATGTTGAATACGACCACTATTAGTCAAAGATGTGTAGACAAATCGGTGTCAGTTGCTTCGTTTGAATCACCGGTTAGGTGTAGATACGAAAGTGACTAGTAGAAATCCATAATTTTATAATTATCTTATTATATACAATGAAAAAGAAATGACGTCAACAAATGATGTTTGTAGGAGTATTTCCTATTATTCCTATTTAGTATTTTGTTTACAAAAACTTTTGTAATTACTTCAAATATTTTTTTAAAATATGCCTTGAATTCATAAATTATTTGCTGCGATTACATATTTTTACAATACTATTAATTATTATTGTAAAAATCTTTAATTTTTAAATTATACAAAGGGACTTTACATTCGAGAGAAATGACTCTAAGAACTACAAAAATCATTTGTTGTCTTTATTACATTACTTTTTCTCTGTGTGCATACAGTTAGCTAGCGTATGACCCCAAATACTTAAGCCCCAGACTGCCAGACCCCGCAGCATCTAATTAGCCAACATCAACGACATGTTATATTATAATTAATCCAAATTAAATTGGCGACAGGGCAATTACGCCCGTGAAAGTTGCCGCACAATGGTGGAACCCTCCCACGGACTCATCTCGTCTCGTGTCACCTACATACCGACTTACATGACGCTCTATGTGGACCGCGGCCTTTAAACTTGATTTAGTTATCATAAAACATGCGGTGGATTTCATTAGATTTCTTTACATTCGAGAGAAAAAAATGTCTGGAGATTGAGAAAAGAAATCTATATATATATATAAATGAATTGCTGTTCGTTAGTCTCGCCAAAACTCGAGAACGGCTGGACCGATTTGGCTAATTTTGGTCTTGAATTATTTGTGGAAGTCTAGAGAAGGTTTAAAAGGTGAATAAATATGAAAGTCCACGCGGGCGAAGTCGCAGGCACAGCTAGTATGACATCAAAATATGTTTGCAGTTCCTAAAATCCTTTCAAATGGGTGTAGGCCCGCCACACACTCCCACCTCTGTTACTCCTGTAAACCAGCATCGACAATGGTGTCTTATTGATGACGCCGGGCTTTACCCTCGACGAGTCCCGGGGAAAAGCTAAACTGTCTTGGAACTCGCACGAATTTCATCAAAAGCCTGAATATGAAGAGTATCATTTTTTGTATTTATTACAATACATTTTGTAATTACAGCAAATAGTTTATGAATACTAGGCGTTAGTCATCATTCACACGGTGAACCCAATACCGATAATTTCCATACATTTTCCTGTATCCAAGTGTCAAATATTCCATTATCTGTAAAAAAAAATCAGAAAAACGGTGGCGTCTCGATAGTAGGATTGTGCGTTTATAATTTATATAAATCATTGCTGTTTAGACAAAACATTTTCAAATTTTCCAAAGGCAAACGTGGATCGTGAACGTGTTTCTGCGTGGATCGGACCGCAAACACCAACTAAATTTTGAGGGTACCCAGTATTTAACTATGACATCAGGACATCTAACACCTCAGTCCCCCCGTGACCCCGTCCCGAAACGTCGGGAACATAAAAAGGAAATAAACGCGATATAATCCGTAAAAAAATGTTTTATTTCAATTTTCCAAAGGCATATAACTCTTAAACTACTTGAGCAAATTGGATGAAACAAAAACATGTCTAGATAGTTCCAACTTCTAGTCATTAATACGCCTTTGTTGTAAAGTTTCCAGCTATTTAATATTAATATTAGCGACCGAACATAAATATACAAAGTTTACACAGCCGAAAGAAAATATTATGACAATCTAACGCATTATCTAAACACATGTATTTATAAAACAACGAACAAACACGATATGATCGCCGCTTCGTTTTAACAACGCTTTTTGTTAATTACATCAATTAATTAAACTGACCATAATCACACATTGATTAGGTGCGGGAATCACACAAAATTGAATCCTAGAATACCGGTTTAAGGTTAATTTTCCTTTGTAAGTGGAATCGTGAATGACCATTGAGGAATCCATATATCTCCAACGAGTTTCAAAGGAGTTTTAACTTTATTGTTTATGTCAATAAGTCTATTTTATGTTGAGAACAGTGGACAGGGGCGTGCGGGCAAATTAAATTAGTCTTTCTAGTGTTAAATTGTTGATTTGTGGTTTATGTTAATTATAATACAGTTTATGAATGGTTTATGTTTCAAATTAATCTATTTTTTGTTAACTTTAATATGGTAGGCGTGGCTGTAACAAATGTTTGAACGTTATCAAATGAGACAACATTAGGTAATTAGATCTAGTTTAAGTAGGCATTGAATACCTTCTTCCTGATAACGTTTCAGAAACATAATGTTACAATCAATGTTTAGTTTTCATCAAATTTGTAACCCCTAACCGGTCATTCACACGGCTAACCCGGCACCGATGACTTCTATACATTTCACTGTGTCCAAATGTGAAATACGGCCATTATCATCAAACATGTATAGATAGAACGATGTCGGGTTTTCCGTGCAAATGGCCGCTATAAAATCCTTAAATTATAAGTCTGAGAACGATCTTGAGCAAACTTTTGACATGCCATTTGTACTAGTATGACACTTCATAGATCGCTCTCAGTATAGAGATTGATCTATTAAAACGGGCCTAAATTCGATCATAGCCAAAAATCCAATTAGGACAACCGGATCAAACCGATCGCTCCATAACAGAGATGCCACAGAGAGAAGAAACCTCGCTAGCGTACGTTCTTACTTAAAATGAATTACATTCTCAAAGAAATGTAATAAAAAAAGTGTGCCGCCTAGGGACGCCGGAAAGAAGCGAAGCTTTATAGTATAAAGCGTAGGACGCCGCAGCAGCCACTCTGTATACCTACCTATATATATCGTGTATGACGTCATCATGTAACGCTACTGACGTCTAACACGGATAGAGTGGCCGCGCCCCGAGCGTCCGTATAGAACGCTTCTCTTCAAATAGTGTCTGATTTACACGCTACACTACACAGGTACGAACTAATTACACCACGGTATGTAATTATGCCAATAAAACATTATATTTATGTGTAGCTAGTGCAATATGCATGAGGCGCGGCTTCCCATGACGGGCCGACACCTCTAACTGTGAATCGTGATTGAGTTTCATATCTATGTGCGGTTTTTCACCGTTTTCAAGATCAGTGATCTTTGAACTTCATGTTTTTTTTATGTAGCATTGTCAGTAGCTTACGAACCGCTGCATGTTAAGCAGTTACCGTAGCCTATAAATGCGTTCGATACCAAAGGCATTGTTCGCACGCTTCCGACCGAAGGGTAGTGGAACGGAACGCAGCTGTAAGTCACTTTAAATTATGATTAATAATAATAATAAATATCGCCAGACAGACATACCAACTGTACGGTCCCAAACTAAGCAAAGCTCGTACTATGGGTACCGTACAATGGACTGGGGGCGATCTCAGTGACACCCAGACCAGGGTAAATTACGAAAAGGCCATTTCCGAAATTTGCCCCGGCGGGAATCGAACCCGCGACTACCATGTCCAGTGAGCCGAGCGGCCTACGCTCGAACCACTGCGCCAAGCGGTCGTCAATTCGCAATTTGATTTCAACAAGTCCACAGGTGAGAACCGGGGTTTACATTACATTACATTTATACAATAGGGTTGAAATTAGGAAATTTCTACTACTAATCTCAATTTGTAGTACATACAATACAAATTAAGTTTTGTTAACATATATTACTTATTACATTTAAAAAAGAATTGTCTATCTGTCTGTTAGTTCCAGCTTCGGAGATTCCGAAACGGCTGCACCGATTTTGACGTGGCTTTCATTAGCAGATAGCTGATGTCAGAAGGAGTAACTTAGCTACTTTTATTTTATCGAAGTAACACTTGAGCGGAGCCTTTAGTAACAACTAGTCTAATTATAATAAAATGACGGAGGTCATCAAGAGAACCCATGGGGTTCTTAATTACGGCTTTCTATTGACATGCAGACAAAAGGAAACTCATCGATGCACTTACAGTGCACTTAGGAACTAGCCTTAGAAGTAGGGTTGTCAACTATGTTTGGGGTGCGATGGTACGCTGACAATCTAAATAAATATAACTCGAAGGTGACTGACTGACTGACTGTCTGACTGACTGACTGACTGACTGACTGACTGACATGTGATCTATCGACGCACAGCCCAAACCACTAGACGGATCGGGCTGAAATTTGGCATGCAGGTAGATGTTATGACTGATGATGTTATTAATTCTACCCCCACACTACTTTATTTGACACACTACTTTATTTTATTTATAATACCTACTTAACCTACACATGCTTAACTTAACCTGTAACTGTAACCAGATAAAAATAGATACCTAATAAATCTATGATTCAATATACACGTGGTGTATTTGCAACAATTTGTAACAATATTGGTGTATTTCAACCGACTTCAAAAAGGAGGAGCTTTTCAATTCAGTTGTATTGTTTTTTGTAATGTTTGTTATCTCAGGACCCCCTCATATATAAACCGATTTGAAAGAATCTTTCAGATTGGTCCCATAAAATTTTCATCAAAATCGGTTCAGTAGGTTGGCATTTAAATCAAAGTGTCTGGAACAAAAATACATCATTCGAGTAAACGAAATTGCATACCTAATTTACTTTCCTGTGATTTTTTATAAACATGTTATTTTTAATAATTTTATTATTTTTAACCTCTCAGGGTTAATCATCTCAGTGAGTTGGCAACCCTAATTGGTAGTTGGCGATGCGTGAACTTCCGTGTTCCCCGACCCCTCTGCAGGGTTCACACGCGTGCATCGTGCGTAATGGGTATGGGAACCTTACGGTAAACAGCTCATGCTGATACGGCTCAAGGCTGAAGACGCCTTTGATTAGAACAGAATTTACACATTGCTTATCGCGGATGTTTTCTAATATTTTTTGCATACCTAAATTTACTTTTACTTCATTTAAAAGGCTTCAATAGCCTAGTGGCTAACCACTAGGGGCCGCCCTCGTAGCCAAGAGGTTCAGGATTCGATCCCCATACTATTAACGTGGGCCCACTTAGGAGTGGAGTGTTTTTTTGAGTTAGGACTCAAGCATAAGCTTAACCGGACGGGCTTACGGGAATACTAATCATGTAATAAACTTACATATCTAGCAAACTTTTTTTATTTTTAATCGTCAAATTATTATCCTTTTTTGTCATGAATAATACCATTCAACTCCCCATTAGTTAGGTGTAGTGCTAGCAATGTCTTTGGTTTAGAAAGGATCTATATGCTATGGTAAATGATTAACATCGTGTTGGTATAGGTATGCTAGTTTTTGGTTTTGCAAAGTTGAAAAACAAGCATATATTCACCCGATGTTAAGCATGTACCGTAGCATATACAAGGTGAAACATAAAGGGTATACTTTTTAATTCTAAAACTATCAGTTTGGGAGGAAATTTGAAAAACAAAAGGTGTTATAGGAAAACAGCTGTTGACAGATTTCACAAGTCTACAACACATTAAGTACTTCAACCGTCTCACAAAGCCGATAGTTTTAGATTTACAAAGTTAAGTTGCAAAAGAGTTAGTATACCCTTTTTGTTTCACCTAGTAGATACTTACAATACCAAAGGCATCCTTTGCACGTTTCCCACCTAAAGGCGAATAGAATAAAGGGGTTTGCATTGATTAGTTCTAGTGTTTCCTAATTATATGTCTTCTGATTTAAATGCAATGTGATACTTCCTCTTCGTTTCGCGACTGTTACTGTTAAACAATAATAAAATCCAATACACAGCGCTAACAGTACATTACACGTCTCACTGAGTATGTGTTATACCTAGAAGAACATTTTTCGTAAGAGGCGAGCGGCGCCCACCGACCCGCGACGCGACTTCCTGTTGGGTGCTATGACCCCAGCACTGGTCCGCGGGGTACCGCCGGCGAACTTTGCCTTTTTATACATTTTTTTTTAATAGCACAGGAAATTGATCGGTCTAAGTTTTTTCGATGAACAATCGGTTTTATTTTACGGTTGGTAGAGCTGGTTGATATTGTTTTATGTGAAACATTTATTGGCGTATTTTGGTGGTGAAATCTACCAGTTTGCCGTCACGGCAAATGGCATGACGGTTTCTCATGCCGTCATGCACTCTCAACGTCACCACTGTCGACTCCTTTGTGTGGTAGGACCAGTCCCAAAAAAGTACCATAATTAAATCCATAAAAATAAATAATTGTCATAAACAATGTGTGTTGTGCGCGCATACTATGCACTAAACATGCTACACATCAGCCAGACCTCCATGACGGGTATTTTTTATCTGTATTTTTTTTTTTGTGTTGCGAATTTAGGGTAAGTAGGTATTTGTGCCTACCTAGTGAGTGGGTCAGAGGAAGGGGGGAAAAGGTTGGCTTCTAGCTGTCCCACTCATCCTAACGAAGATATAATAGCAACTTTATGCTGATCTTCAGTGAGAAGGTGGTACTACCGCGGTCAAGCCAGTCCGTATAAAGACCTAGTCATTTGAATACAGTTTAACTCCACCACCGCTCTATCTTATCTATATGTCGCAGCCAACTAGCTTAATTCGCCGTTCAATTAACAGCCTAGCCACTTTACTAAACAGCGCCGTTCAACTAGCGGCCTAAATGATATTCAGCCGTATCGTCTGTTACAACATTTAATAAACTGGCTGGCTATAGCTTAGGCAACTGGATGACATTTAAGTACAACAAAACTTTTTCATATTACTAGTCAAGCAGAGCGACCCGGATGGGTTTAGGTTAGGGTTATTTTTTTATGACCCCACAGAAATCCCACCTGGCAAGTAGGTTCGGTGGATCTAATCAATTTTGTAAAATACCTAAGTACCTAATAAAATCATTCCATCAAAATTGTTTTTTTGCCGACGCCATTTGACAGTTTGGTGAGTTTTGGCGCTAGGTGGCAGAAAGTGGAACTGAATTGAAATGAACAGGCTAGGCAAGTAATTAAACGTCATCGATCTAAGTCATTTGCCTAGCTGTTTGATCAAATGGCTTAATATCATTCAGGCCACTAGTTGAACGGCGATGTTTAGTAAAGTGCCTAGGCTGTTAATTGAACGGCGAATTAAGCTAGTTGGCTGCGATATATACACACCACAAGTTTGTTATCACTTCACTATTCTGGAATTATGTTGGAATAAATATTCTAAACAAGTGACCTCAGGTTTTTAATGGTTCTATACCTATTTAGGTAAACACTGTAAAGAATAATATGTAAAGAGTAATTAATATAATTAAATCCAAAACCAAGCGTACCATTGCAAGACCTTGAGACACAGTGAGCACTTTCTGCGTGGTTCGGGCCACAAACACCAACTAAAATTTGAGGGTACCCAGTTTTTAACTATGACATCGGGACGTCTAATACCTCAGTCCCCCCGTGACCACGGTTGCTGTAAAGCAACCGAAACGTCAGGAACATATAAAAAGGTATCTAACGCGATATAATCCGTAAAAATACACACACAGAAATATATTCTTGAACCAAGTAAATATTTATTGGTCAAGAATAATATTGATTCATATATGGGGAAAACGATATTTTCTTGGATGTAGCATATATTTGTTTTGGATTTTATTCTTAGATTAACAATAATTAGCTTGAATTAAGAGTAAGATATCTATTGGTTAGAGAAATGAACACTTTTTGAAATCAAGACCGATACATTTCTCGGGGTTCAAAGACATGCATTTTTCTTGAACAAAAACAAATAACTTGAATTTTCAATTTAATTTTTATTTTCAAACTAAGAGTGAGGATTTTCAAACATAAACAATATTTTCTTGAAATTTTATGTTTCCATTGTTGAATTAAGATAATAGTGATTAAATGGAAGTATTTTTTTATTCGATTAAAAAATAAAGAGGCTCCTACAGAGAATACTGAGTTTTGAAGTGATTTAAAATATTTGTTATCTTGAGAAAGTAGATGTTTTAAACTATAACGGATTTATCTTGATTCAATATTTTCTACATTTTATTTCAATGATACAATTCACTTGTCTTGATAATTGTTAATCTTAACTGACGAATATTGTAGTATTAGATTAAGAAAAAAGTTCTTGAACTTGAGTCTTATTTTTTTTTGTGGGTCTCTCGTGAGTGGAGGTGTTTGTCGTGCTTAAGTGCTTGCTTTTATTTTTGGTATACATTTGTCTTTCAAATTATCGGGTGCCTCTCTTACTATCTTGTGGAGTGGCCCCATAAGACCCAGTCGCCTGTTGGATTCTCGTCGTATATTTGTTTGATATTTTGCATTGAGATCTCTGCCTGCGGTTGGGTTTGAACCCGCGTCCTGGGCACGGTCGGTCGGTGTGGGCGGGCTGTTTGCGCGACGCACCACCGTAGCTGTGCTTTTCGAAGCAAAAATTTCCGTCACTATCATTGCAACTCCCAAAGGCGGCTTAAACTGAACTATTGTTTTTAACTGTCGGTCAAGTGCATTATAATACACTCTGTTTTGTGTGGTCTTATATATTAGAAGCAGGCTTTAAAGCTTTATTTAAAAATGAAATGCCTAGCATGTAATATGCACATAGAACAGGGAAACGAACTTTGTTGTAAAACCTATTCGTCTCAAGATTTGTTTTTATTAGACTGAATATTATTCGTTATTTAAACAAAACGCTCGTTCATCTCATATAGAAACAAAAAAAAATCTTAGGTGGACGCAATAACTGCTTCTCACAAAACTATAAAAGTATTGTACTAACTCATCGGAGTATCTTATTTAAAATTATTCAGTTTCTTACATCAATACTCAGATTTATTCGTCTCAATTAAATATTATAGAACTGAATATTATATTTTCTTTATATAAAACTCTGGTTTATCTTCTTTGCAAACAAAAATATTCTTAGCTGAACGCAATAACTCATTCTCAGAAAACAACAAAAGTGTTGTACGAACTAATTGGAGTATCTTGTTATAAATTATTCGTTTTCTTGGATCAATTCTTACATTTACTCATCTCAATAAAAATGTTATTGAAATAAATATTATATTTTCTTTAAACAAAACGCTAGTTCATCTTTTTTGCAAACACTACGAGTCTTCGTTTAACTCCATTATTTACTAACACAAAATATTCAAATTTATTGTTTACGCTCATTGAGCATCTTGTTTTAAATTAATTATTATCTTGAATTGATACCACACTTTTCTCACGCCAAGAATATAAGGTTATAATCCAAATATTTGTATTTTTATTTGAATAGCATTTTTTCTCGTTTGTATTTGATTTCATATAATTAATTCAAGTATATTACTATTTTAAATAAAAACCATTATTCTTGATACGACACACATTTTTCTTGGGCGAAAGCATTCATCGTTTACAGTTTAGGAGAATTACACCTTTTTTGAAGGAAGAATATAATGTTTTATTCTAAAACAAAAAATCTTCATCTAACATATTAAGAGCTTTGATTCACGAAAATTGTAACAGGTTTTGATCCAATTAATTATGGTTCTTGTATATAAACAATGCTGTTGCATATCAAGACATATACATTTTAATATCCAAAACTAATTTATTATTTGGTCAAGATTGATATATTCTCGAAGAGACACTAATGGTTTTAATTCTAGTAAATTTATCGAGAATAATATTGGTTTACGCAGAGAAAAACGTTTTTGTTAAACTAAGACATTATTGTCAGTTCAAGCATATATTTACTTGTTATTAAACAATATTTCTGAGAATAAAATTATTCTTGACTGAAAACAAATTTTGGGCGCCTTTTTTTGTGTGTAGTTTTATTTCAAAGAATACACGTATACATGTATAGATACAGGCTATGCGTAGTTTAAGGGTCACATGTTAAGTACTCTTTCATCATTTCTTTTTTTGTTTATCAAGTCTACGAACATCATTTGTAAACTAAATAAAAATTATAAACATATAAACATGTAGACTTCGAGATAAGTCAATACAGTTTTCAATAATGGATACCTAAGCCAAGAAAATCTTCAACCTAGCTCGGTAGCGTTGTAACAATAGAAAGTTGACCTGCCAGCGATTTTCCCATACTCCCACTCATGCGTTCGCCACGAAAGCACGCAGATTCAATTAAAACTATCCGTCATAATCGTACTTAATCGATTTTTTGTCGCATCACTAATTGGCCGAGCGGCAGCTTCCGTGTGTCTTTTTTATCGATATGAAATAATCGATTCTAATAACGAGGGTTTGTTGAATCGATTAATCAAAGGGTCAGCAGTGATTTAATTTTATTTTAATGAGGTATTCTCTGTCTGTTTTCATAGGGTTTTGGAAATGATATGTTAATAACTGAATTGTTTTTACAGTTTTTAAGTAGCTTCTTCAGTTAATTTTCTTACTTAACGTTTACTAAACAGACAAGAGGTACAGTACCCATAGTACAAGCATTGCTTAGTTTGGGACCATGCAGTTGGTGTGTCAGTCTGGCGATATTTATTTATTATTAACTCTAAAACGTTTAAGAACGCAAAATAAAAACCAACTTTAAAGTACAATATTTAAGTCACAGTATTTATTTTATAATAAAAAAGTGTCTCGGCTATAAGTCTGTCGTTTTAACAGCGTGTGTAAACATGCTCATTATAAAGCGATAAATAAAATTATCGCGCTTTCACGACACGCCGACGAGAGCATGACATCAGCCGTTGAACTTAAAATACCATAAATATTCCACTGTTAACGTTTTCAAACTTTAAAATATAAATATTACGACGACAGGAAACATTAAATTGTTTATAGTTCAATCGCGCATTAGGCATAATAACACCAATCAGTGCGACCATTCATTATTAAAAAAAAAACATTGTCGCACGTTCGCGCCAACTCGTAATTTCACATTTCGAACACCCACATCGTACCAAAAGTCCCTGCCCTCTTCCCCACACGTATAATTAGGAGAAATGATCACGGACTTTATGCACGACAGGCGTCGAAAGGGCAGGACCGTGGCCCGCAAATATATGGGCGATTTTTCTCATACCGCACTAATAAATGCGCTCATAAAATTGTGGACCGCATTTAATAATAATGTCCTTTAATAGAATGGTGTTTATTATGATATATCGCTGTAAATATTTTCGCGTTTCGAACGTGAATGAATCGGAATTCATTCATTTCGAACGGTAATCATAATAATAGTATAGAATCTTAATATTGATATTCAATTATTCTTAGAAATATCGACCACACGCAATCGAACACGAAATCGAACGATTTATCGATTTAAAACAAAACTGTTCGAAATTTGAAACCGGCGCGTTCTTCTCTCTAATTCTGTTTCCCCGCCTATAATTGACACCGACGCGCCATTCTCTGTCTCGTTCTTGCCTCATACTTTCGTGTACATTTATCTCTTTTCGATCGCGATGTCACGTGCGGCTGTCAGTGCAGTGACTATTTTGACAATTATGTCATTTGGCCGTCATGGCATGTCATTTGGGGACGACCGATTGAGGCCCCTGTAATTTGAGTTTGGAATTGTAGAATCTTTAGGGTCGTTGACACTGCTGTAATAGAATGTATGGGAACATCTGGACTGTGAGAAATAAGGTTATTAAAGGGTGATAGGATTCCATATATTTCTTCTTTTAAATGGCCGCACCCTCAAGATATTTTGCCAATGTATAATAGGTACTGAACCTCGAACATAACAAATAATTTTCATCGGATAATAGGGAAATCAGGATTTGGCTTATGAATGCAATTGCCACTACATAAATGTAATACAAATATTAAAATTCAAACTAGGAACACGGTTGACATTAAAATGGAATCGATACAATGTTGCCATTGCAAAAAATAAATCAAGCTTAGAAAACAAACGATACATTTATCATGACAACACGTGTAAACAATTTCCCTGGGCAGAATAAAATTTAAACGCTTATAATGCACCAATAGGTAGTCGTGACTTTGAAACTAAGGGTACCCGCGCACTAGAGACCACGCTAGACCAGTGGAACAGTCTTGTTTATATGGCAATCAGTCTATACAGTACTTGTTTGCCATATGCTTTGCCATGGTTGAAAGAACAGAACCTTCTGCGAACTCCTTCTATTTTCCTTTTGATCAAATTCGTGCGCGTTCCAAAACAATTTATTTTTACCCGGAACTGCATCTGCTCATCTTAACTTGCAGATATCCTAGGTGACGGTTACTACTTAACATTAAGTGAACCGCCCTCTAATGTGCCTTCCTAGGCAATAAAAAATTAAATAGTAAAGATGATGCAGCTACAAAATTAACCTGATGGTATAACTCTTTTCTGGTATTAATTGGAAATTGATTTAATCAAAGGTTTTAGAATGAAACCCGTCTATTTTTTTTGGTGTTAGGTAATACAACATCTTTAGCATTTACTAAGGTATCATGCATAATATGTATAATATAATATAAAAATGTTGTTTTTTAAATATTATGACCTTTGGAAGACTTGCATGGGCATAAGGGTCCAACATGCAGAGGCCCTTTGTGAGAAGTTAATTTTCGTGTAAGGCACATGTTGAAGTCAACGGCTGCAAATGATGGTGACTTGATCCCAACATGTGCAGGAACTATTGCAAATATGTAGAGAGAAAAAAGGTTCTAATGATGGAGTTTGGATGGACTGGGGATTGGGCTATTGCAAAGAAATCGGACACCTGCTATACTAGGTGATACAAAAAGGGTATACTATTTTTTTTGCAACTTAACTTTGTAAATCTCAAACTATCGGCTTTGTAGGACAGTTGAAGTACTAAAGGTTTTGTAGACTTGTGAAATCGGTCAACAGCTGTATTACTATAACACATTTTGTTTTTCAAGTTCCCTCCAAAGCTGATGGTTTTAGAATTACAAAGTTAAGTTTTGAAAAAAAAAGTATACCCATTATGTGTCACCTTGTAATCATATTATTACTATTATAAAAAACCGCTATGTGAATTGAAACGCAACGAATGGTCTGGAGAGTGGGCTACTGTGTTCGTGTGCGGCGTGCCTTATACCGGAGTCCACGCGTCCCGGAATGGAGCGGTATCTAGCCATGAATTATATATGAGCTCTGAACCCGACCTCCGATAACTTTGTGTCAAAATATTATAGGGATTTTATTATCATGTTAGAAATAAAGTATTTTGCTTTTCTTATGAAATAGGAAGAGAATAGAGGAGACCTTTGCCCAGGAGACAGACATCATTACAGACAACAAAACACAGTTTTACAGTTTTCTACTACCGCTTGGCGCAGTGGTTCGAGCGTAGTCCGCTCGGCTCACTACACCCGGTGGTTGCGGGTTCGATTCCCGCCGGGGAAAATTTGGAAAATGGCCTTTTAATAATTTGCCCTGGTCTTGGTACGTGGTGTCCATTGTACGGTACCCCTATAGGTACAAGCGTTGCTTAGTTTGGTACCATACAGTTGGTGTGTTCGTCTGGCTAAAGCCAAACTAAACGCCGAAATTAACATGATCCCAATTTTGATAACAAAGGGTAATGATAACTCATTTTGGTTTGACTTATTACTTTTGTTGTTAGTTTGGATTGTCATAGCGATTGGGTTCATAACTGTGTTCGATTGAAATCAGGTGTGCCGTTTTCAAGATATGGAATGACATATTTTTCTTGACACAAATAAAGCGGCTAAAAGTATGAAATAACTCCAGTAGCGGAGCGGCGGCGGCTACCGTTACCGGCGCGGGCGCCCCGCACGCATGTTAATGTGGCAACGCGCGCACCGCCGCCGCCGGCGCCCGAGCAGTGACCACGGGGTGAAGAGGAAAAGTTTAACCTATACTATAAAAGCAATACCCACCCAATCTCTAGTAGTAAAGTCGTTTTAATAAAGAGTTGTGAAGTTAGTTCAATTCAAAGCGTTTATTTTGTTTAGGCCTACGGGGGCACTTACAAATTGTCAATTTTACATATATTTTTTTCTTATATCTACAACCGGATTGGATCGCGAACTCGACTGAGAAGATCCGGCAAGAAACTCAGCGGGCTTGTCTTTTTACATGTCATTTTTTTATCGCCAGTTGCAGTACCAAACTCCATTGGAGATTAGACCGAAGCCTGCTAGAGGATCCAGAATAAATTAATAAGTTATCTGCTCTTACCGTGTTGGTTCAAAGTTTAAAATGTTTTCACGATTGATAAAATTAATAAACAGTGTAGCAGATTGGTGATTACTTTACCGGTTAAAAAAAAACTTCACACCTATAAAATTTCAGTATCTAATACTATATTTTAATAGGCAATGTATATACTATTATTTACCACGTTTAATGTGATATTTAATATTAAACATAGTGTAAAACAACGAGAGTTCGGTTGTCTCCGCATTCACTGGATGCCCCGTCGGCTGATTCCAAATAAAAGACATCAACGCGTAAACATTTTTGGTAGCCCGTATCATAATGTTCGCGCTGTAGGTATTAAGTTTTTAGTTTCTGTCTGAATACTTTATTTTTTAGTAATGACATTTGAATTTATTTAATAATAATTAAGGTACTATAATGATTATTACTAGTGCCGTTATCAAATAAAAATACACACATACACAAAAGTTTTATGTAAGTATAAAACATTGACAAAAACTTATTTTTTTAAAATAAAATGCTACGAAAGGAGTCTATATCACGTTTATTGTCCCAATAAGTACCCACACCACGTGACACGACATCCTGCGCTCAGCCGCGTGTTTCGGCGAACCGCGCAGGCGCAGTCCGGCCACGTCGCGCGCGCCTCCACAATAATACCTAATAACGTAACGCACGGCGAGTCGCCGCGAACCGCGCTGCCGTGCCGCAACGCTGGGGCGTGTTTCCATTGCTGACGGCGTTAGACAGGGGCATATATGGGGTAAATGGGGCAAGTACCCAGCTGATAGTCGAGGTCAGATAGGTCTATCTATACATATGAAATTATAACCATTATTAAACCAGCTATTTTTGTCTCCCGCTTTGCACCGGAGGGAAGTGGTTTTTTTTTCTTCCAACTCGTCCTATTATTTCTTTTGATTAAATTCGTGCGGATTCCAAGGCAATTTAACTTTTCCCCGGGACTCGTCGAGGGTCAAACCTCGACGTCACCATTGTCGATCCTGGTTTACAGGAGTTACAGTGGTGGGAGTGTGGGGCGGGACAAGCCCCATTAAATAAAGAATATATATGAAATTTCGGTCGCATTTGTTCCTAATTCTTCTCCTCCTATTGTTTTTACCTATTTGCAAAAAAACGTTTATTATTGCAAGCATCTGAAGGCTACGGTAACTGCTTAACATCAGGCGGGTCATAAGTTTATTTGCCGACTATGCTATAATCACTACATAGTATAAAACAAAGTCGCTTCCCGCTGTCTGTCTGTCCCTATGTATGCTTAGATCTTTAAAACTACGCAACGGATTTTGTTGCGGTTTTTTTAATAGATAGAGTGATTCAAGAGGAAGGTTTATAAGTATAATACATGCATAATATAGTAGAGAAACACTAATAAAAATACCCGTGCAAAGCCGGAGCGGGTCACTAGTTAATACTCGTACATATAATATAAAAAAAATATAAAAAGTTTCCACAAAGTCTCCGATTTTCCATGATACCGTATCGTGCGACAATGGAGCATGCCGGCGGCGGCGCGTGCGGGCGACGTGACCGCGCGCGTCACGCGCCGCGAATAACCGCGCGGCTAATGAGCACGTGTGTACGCGCCCTTACATAACCTTCAAAACATTCGACAGTATAATAAATATCGTAAGACGAACACACCAACTGTATGGTCCCAAACTAAGCAACGCTTGTACTATGGGTACCGTACGACGCACTGGGGGCAATCCCAGTGACACCCAGAGCTGGGAAAATTACGAAAAGGCCAATTCCGAAATTTACCCTGACGGAAATCGAACCCGCAACCACTCGGTGTAGTGAGCCGAGTGGCTTACGCTCGAACCACTGCGCCAAGCGGTCGTCTAATCGGTCGTCTATCGAGGGTTGATTATGATCTGACAACACTTGACAGTGATTGCCAAAAGCCTATGCCTTTTTTATATTGAAACAAAGTCGGCAAACAGTGTACGACTCGCCCTATGTTAACGTGTTACCGTAGCCAAAGCTCGTGATACCGTCAGTGGTGGCGTATGGTGGGCTGAATGCTTAGTATGTGGAGAGCTTCGTTTTTGGTTTACCTGACACCGTGACACCCATAGGCAGCGTTTTGTAAGGTTTAAAAAATAACAGCTAATATTTGCATGAAATTAGCCATGGGTTAAGTAGAGTCTAGAATGGGCTAGAGATGTCTCAAAAAATTAAGTATATGTTTATATCAACATCATACGTAATAATTAAGATGACCGCATGGCGCAGTGGTTCGAGCGTAGGCCGCTCGGCTCACTGCACATGGTGGTTGCGAGTTCGATTCCCGCCTGGGTAAATTTCAGAAATGGCATTTTCGTAATTTGCCCTGGTCTGGGTTTTACTGAGATCGCCCCCAGTCCATTGTACGGTACCTATAGTACAAGCGTTGCTTAGTTTGCGACCATACAGTTGGTGTGTCAGTCTGGCGATATTTATTATTTTTTGGCAAAGATGGTCGTAACGAAAATTTTGCTAAAACTAATGCCTAAAACTAACCTATTGTTTTTTAAAGTTTCTAAACGTCAGTATTTTTGTAAATTTTAAATTTATTTTGCAAATTATTACCCATAGATTAATAGATAAAAGGTCTAAGTTATTACCCTTATAGTCATTGTATTACATACCTTATATTTATACTTATGCAATAAAAATAATTAGTCATAATGTTCATTAATGATTCCATTTTCGAGCGTTAACCCACCAAATCATTGCGTGTAACATAAAAACTGCTCTTCTCTCCATTGGCGGAACAGGGTATAGGTAATCCGTCAGTGGTCGCCGTGGCGATGGAACGGAAACTAATCCAATAGACTTCTAACAATCACTTCATTTTATAGTTTTTCTTGTAATCGAAAAAACAACCGTGTCTCGGCACGCGCGGGATCGTCGTCTGCGTACGCGCACCGCATCCCAACACGATAAACAGAGACAACAATATATACATCCCGATCGATAGACAGAGACGGCTGTATGATTAATGAGCACGACCCGTAACCGAGAAATTCAGTCAAATTAGGAGAAATAAAAATTTACGTTGATGTTTTTAAAAATAAGTAGTCTATGTTACAGAAATAGTTTTGGGAACTGCCATTTGGAGGGTTTCCCGGTAACTAGTGATGGTATGTGAATAATAAGGAGTTGCTCGAATTCCCTGGACAGGAAGTTTTAATATTTTTTCTTTGTAATGAAAATTTGTATACCGATCGTGAATATACAGATAAATATTCCTGTCAATATTCCGATGAAATGAAAACTGTCTTCGGGAAAATAAATCGTCTTACCGACAAGTCATGCGAAAGTTCGGTTCGGGAAGGCCATGGGCAATGGTGAAGAATTTGGTATCGGAGAGAACGGATTTTTTTTATACTTTCTTATGTCATAGAAAAGTCTTCGTTGTAGGATCGTTCCTGTAACGCTAAACTTCACACACTCTGTCTTCAAATCCATTTCTCGCAGAGAGAACTAATAAAATAAAAAACACCTCAGGAATCCGTCGCCAATAAAAAGATACTACTCGAATCCCCTCATGAGGTACATAGATTTTCATAGCTTTTCCCGTGTGTCTTGAAGGCGTAAAATAGATTTTAAACTCCGGTGAGGAATAGGAGAGGCGTCGCCGGAATGGCTGCGCGCACAATGCGTCGCCGTTGGCTAGCGTTTACTGCTCGCTACAAAACTTTATTACTCGTTGAATATATGTAGTGGACGTGTGGTACAAGATGAGCTTCCTTGCCAGTTCTATAAAATAAATAAATATCGCCAGACAAACACACCAACTGTACGGTCCCAATCTAAGCAACGCTTGTGCTATGGGTAACGTACAATGGACTGGGGGCGATCCCAGTGACACCCAGAGCTGGGCAAATTACGAAAAGCTCATTTCCGAAATTTGCCCCGGCGGTAATCGAACCCGCAACAACCATGTGCGATGAGCCGAGCGGCCTACGCTCGAACCACTGCGCCAAGTGGTCGTCAAATATCTCTAGTGTTGCGTTTGTGCGGCCCACATCCCCGCCACACACTCCCACCACTGTAACTCCTGTAAGCCAGGGTCGACAATAATGGCAAAATTGGCGACCAATAATGATATCGAGGATTAACCGTCGACGAGTCCCGGGGAAAAGTTAAATTGTCTTGGAACCCGCATGAATTTCATCGAAAGAAAAACAATAGGAGGAGTTGGAAGAAAAAAATCCACATCCCTCTTGTGCAAAGCGGGATACAAAAATAACTGGTATGCTAGTGTTAAGAGTGGGTTCACGTCAACAGTTTAATGGCCAGGATGGGGATCGAACTCGGAACCTCTCAGCTACGAAGACGGCCCCTCTAACTACTAGGCTATTGGCGCCTTAAAATAAATAAATACATCTTGAAGAACAATAATTTCGGACTGGGCACTCGCTACATGCCCTCTCTTGAATCTATACCGTCTGTTTCCGCCAAAGCGGCGCGTACAACCTTATAAAACTCGGCTTTATGCATTTCGGCAGCTTTGCCGTTTTATTTCACGAGCGTTCCTGGAACTGTCGCCGTGGAAAAAATGCCCGCGCTATACGACTCTACCGGAGAAGTATTCCGTAGGCTTCTGGTTTTTGTCAGTATAAATAATATTGGCGTGACTATGTTATAGTAAAATGCGTCGCGAGGTGCGTTTGAAATGCCATTTGTTACATGTGAAATGTTTTTGCTCGTTTTGATTTGAGTGAGTGAAATATTTTACAATGGTAGAGCGAGCTGTAGAAATTTGACTGCAGCTCATATACGAGATGCCTCGCCGGGGCAGTACCACCCTCTCACAAAATATAGGTGTAAAATAGCTATAGGTACCTATAGTACATACATTAACGACCGCTTGGCGCAGTGGTTCGAGCGTAGGCCGCTCGGCTCACTGCACATGGTGGTTGCGGGTTTAATTCCCGCTGGGGTAAATTTCGGAAATGGCCTTTTCGTAATTTGCCCTGGTCTGGATGTCACTGGGATCGCCCCCAGTCCATTGTACGGTACCCATAGTACAAGCGTTGCTTAGTTTGGGACCATACAGGTGGTGTGTCAGCGTGGTGATATTTATTATTTCTTAAATTACGAATCTACAAAGTTTAACAACATCGGTTGCCGACACAAGTTCAAAGATCTCAGTCTGTGTCTATAAAGGGCCCGGTATAATTTAAATTCAGCCAATAATTTCAACACAGGCCGGCACAGCGATACGAAATAAAAGCCTACATACATACAAAACAAAACGACGCCGCCTGCCACCGGCCACCGTATGCTATGAAACAAGCGACTTTAAAAGAAAAAAAAACGACAAAATTGACCACGCATTCGGAATCGAAATACAAAAAAAAATATTTTGCTAGAACGAAACGGCGGTATAGGAAGTACTGGAGATCGAGTGAGATAGGCGATATAAATTTAGAATGCATCGCGAGCTCTTCGACATCCGTCGACGCAAAAAAAAACGGTGCCGCCATCTATCGTTAGTTTGTGACACTACTGTGGGATTGGCGATTGATTGGGTAACTATTCAGTTTCAGCCAAATTTTAATTGTCTCATGATTTTTTTCCAATAACCGTAAATAAAAGGCTAAGAATCGCAACATTGTCATAACGATTTTATAATTAAAATGTAGAGTTCCTAAGAGTAGGGGAATAAGATTCTGTCGATGATAATTATACTCAGAATAGTTTCCAAATTCATTTTGAAATCTACCAATGAAAATACACATGCTTGTATGAGTCGTAGAGCGACTAAATCAATACAACAATTTGAATATTTGTGTTTGGTTTGAGACCAATCTTAGACAAACTACAAGATTAAGAATTTGATCATGAAATATCTTCTTAAAATACACCATAAAACAATCACATCAGGAATCTCAAAACCTCAGAAACAAAAAGTCAAAGCAAACAATTTGAATCATTCATTAATCGGAGCCCGTCATTACTATCATTAATGATCGTGATCTAATTAATGATAGAGCTTCGCCCGCGCCGGGACCACCGCGTCATAACACAGATGATGGATTGGATCATTATAACCTTATCATTAGTTTCATTTTATTTTTTAAACAAACTGCTTCTGTATGTTCTTGTTAGTTTAAATTTACAGTTAGACGCAGGCGACGAGAGGCTCCTAATAATGATTAAGTCTTACATGTAAAATAATAAGTGTTGCTTTACTTATATAAAGATAAAATATACCTGCAATTCTTTAAGGCTTATGTGATAGGTAGAGGTGCCAATGGTTTATTCGATCCCAGTTAGCGAGCCTATCGCGATTATACCTGGAGCATTCCCCCCTCAGGAAGGGGGATTCTGGCCATAGTCCACCACACTATGAGAGAAAATATATCGAGAACTATATTTAATAAAATATATATATTTTATATGTTTTGTGTGTCAGTTGTCACAGCACATAATAAATTGCCTCGTGGCTGCATGAATTATTACTATCGACCTCGGTAGAGCTATAGCTCTAGCTCTACCATAACATATTATCGATCGTCGTCTTCGTGGAATATTTTTATAGCAAATTGTAGAGGCTACTTCCGGTCACCCCGAAGAATTAACTACTTATAGATACCCACCCAGTAGTTGCAATATTTATATAGTAAATTGTAGAGCACAAGTAGAGGCACTTACTGCCCGCCCCTTCAGGGATACAAGCGTGATAATATACCAATGTATAATCCGTCGCAGAGTGATACAACTCCTTAAGTTGGAAAAAAATGTCACCTGCGTCGTTGATTGATTCCTGACATTTGGCTAGGGCGGTTACCGGGAATCCTTCAATCACGGACCTCTCCTTAATGACGCTCATTTGTTACGATTCACCGATACCATAGTATCTTGGGTGGGATTTCTACGAATAATGTCTATATTTTACATGATTTTGATGGATATAGATATTGTTAAAAAGCTCAGAATAAAAACCGTGGCAAAACAATTTTCAAAAATCCAGTATTCTATTATTATAGTGGTTATAAATGTATGTGTCGATAACATCTTGTTTCGGTAAAAAATCTGCTGTTCTTTGTATATAAACTAGCTGTTGCGCGTAGCTCCGCCCGCGTGGTACTTTAATAAAATAAAAGTAGCTTAATTTACTTCTTATAACATCAGCTACCTGCCAGTGAAAGTCCTGACAAAACAGACGGACAAGAATTTTTTTTTGTTGTAAGTATTGTATTTACATTCATATTATGCATTTAGTAAAAAGCTGTTATTTTGACATTACAAACAGACACTTCAATTTTATTTTCGTGTATATATAGTTTAAACCTTCAGCGTAAGGTCATGCGGCTTAAACCGACAGTATTTGTGCCGAATCATTCAAAGCGTAGGGAAAACGTAGATTGAAATCAATCATTCACACCACACTCTACAAACGGTCGCCTTACAAACCATCCATGATTCTCAATTTACACGGTCGCTTCCGCGATGCGCGCGCGCCGCCGCGCCGTTATCAACGCCGCTCAATTACCTCCACTAGCGATAACGCCCGGCTATGGTTACACCGGTGGTCTCGTAATCGTATTAAATACAAACGAGTATGCGTATCGATTCAATTTTAATCGGATGGAATCGATCTTTGTTGAATCGGTAAATGTTGTGAACGGTCATTATGTTTAAGTAATTAAAATATTAACATAATTTGTGTTCATTAGCATGTAGGCTTAGTTTCTTTTTTCTTCTTTACTCTTCTGCCGTGTGTAAGTTAGTCTTCAAAATATCTAACCTAATGTATGAGTACCTATTGTGAGGTAATATGATAGGCTGATGATGATCATGATGTATATAGATATAGGGCGGCATTGCAGTCAAATAGAAGAGCGTTCTACAGTAACTTTTAACGAGGGTAGAGCCAAAATGTAGCCAATACGGGCTGTCTGGGGTAGTACTACCCTCTCACAGAAGATCGGCATAGAGTTACCATTATGAGTAGGTTTCGTACGGTAAGTGCTAAAACCCAAGTCTGATCTTTGCGATAAAAGTTTTTGTATGAAAATGTTCTTCCTATAATTTTGTGAAATCTCTTTGAGTTGTTAATTTCATTCGTCCATAATATATTTACTAGTTTCTACCCGCGACTTCGTCCGCGTAGACTTAAGTAAAGTATTCTATGTGTTAATTTGAAGTTGTTATGAACTATCTGTGTTCCATATTTCATCCAAAACCATTCAGTAGTTTTTGCGTGAAAGAGTAACAAACATACATACACACTCACAAACTTTCGCATTTATAATATTAGTAGGATTTTAGCAAAGAAGGCGTTAGGACGCTTTTAAAATAAGTGTTTAGCCAGGTGCGGAGCTCGAGAGGTCACTAACCAAGTTATAAAGTGGCCACTAAAAGCTTTATTAGATCCTCCCGTCGTGAATTATTCGTCGCGTAGTGCGGTGACCCGCGGTGTCCGGTAGTCGATTTTATCTCGATTCTCGACAAATGACTAATTGAAAAAATGTCACTCGACTACTTGCCAAACATGTTGAAGCTATGTTGCGATAAAAACAAGTCGTATTTTTCTATTTGATTGATTATAGTTAGATGTTTAATATAAAAGTTTATTATTGGACTTGTTTCAACATTATTATTCTAGTGTTATAAGGTATAAGATTACATATCTCATTAATAATTTTAATAATAAATATAATGTTTTCATACTTATTTATTATTAATAATTAATTCAATCAAATAATTAGTTTCGTAAGATACACACACATTATGAAGTTAAATAAAAATCTAACTAAGTAGGTAATTAAATAAGGACCCAAGATAAATTTATATACAATTTCATGGTCTTAAATATCACTTTTTTATGTATATAATACAAAACTAAGTATATAAAACCATAAAAATAAATTAAACATGTGCTTACTTAATATATAAATATTTTTATCAAAAAATCACAATACTATCAGTTAATTAAATTTAAAATATTTAAATAGTTAAAAATACGTATAACTCGTACAAGCGCTACTCGCAAGGACGTTTGATATCCATTGTTTTATACAGAGGTTTAGTTTTAAAACACGCTATTATAACATCTCTAATAAAAACAAACTCACCCATTGACAAGTGCTCTTAATCTCACTAATAAATCATTAATTATATTATCGATACAAAAACATCGATAAGTATTCATCGCACTAATGGGCTGAGGCATCGCACTACAGGAAGCCTTTTCCCGTCATTTGTCAAGTTGACATTTGACATCAGTCAAGCCGGTTTAACTTGATACCTGAGTGACGCTTTTGTGAAATGATTGCGTACTTATTTACGTGTCCTGTAGTTATATTTTATAAAAGAAATACATGATATTATAACGTCAAAATGCTAAACATTTTGTGTTGGTGATTTAAATAAGGTTTTCGTTTATGTACTGATCGAATATTATCTTTATTCGGCTTGGAACACCTCAGTTAAATACATCTACCTACTGTCCATTTAATTGTATTTTTTTTTAATACCAGAAGTCGTTTAAAAACTACACTTCGACTGTCCTCTTTAGCATTTGGAACTCTTTCTTCTTATTAATAATTGTTATTTAATTACATAATTAGTCGTAGTGAAATAATTAAACCACTAAATAAATACAAATAAAGAAACATACATCCTAATTAATTTTCAGTACATATTTATGACGTAGCATAATATTCAACCTCGTGTTTTTATTAGACGTACAATTATTCACCGATAATACATTGAGTTGGAAATAAATTACACACTTTTTTATCGACACGGCACATCACTAAAAGTGAAGTTGTTTGTTTTGCCGGTAGCAAGTAGTGTCGCTTTGATAAATATCCTTAGAGATTGTTCAGACTCCTCGATAATTTTCTCTCGAAACCTCACACTTGACATCTCGACGGAATTTAAACCGTATTCCTCAAGAATCAAAGTACAAAGTTGGTCGTGAAAAGTTAATGTGTTGGTTAAAGATATATGATGTTATTTATGGTGCGTTCATAGTACGTGTTTTATAGTTATTTGATAATACACTATCGTGATTATTTAGCCGGAGTCTGTGACAGGCGAAGTCAATTTTGTTTTATTTAAAACGCCACTAATATTATTCTCGGGTGTTATCTTAGAATCGGTAAAGTAATATTCATAAATAATAAGTATAATATTACAGTTGTCTCACTTTGATTTAATATTAGTTTTAAATTGTATGTTCTGTTGGCGTGTCATATTCGTGTCCTCAATTTTTTTTTAAATACGCACGTTCGAAATATGAAAAGTCTACTTTGTTTTGTTGTCATACAGAAAACAAAGTAGGTACCTACCTACCTAACTATTAAAATATGCGATTATCACATACTATCTTATTTTGTTGAAGTGTTAAGAGTTTAATCATCCACTATAACTGCTTAGCTTCATCCAAATATCCTTGCACATACATATATTTATTTATAAACCGTGTCAGATGTATGTTCAGAACTCTTGGAAAACTCAATAAAAATCCATACCATAAACAACTCTATTACATCGCAAAAAGTCTGTTTAAACGATAAATATCGTTACACTAGAATGTGTGGCGCGTCTATTTTCTCTCCGCCACAAAAACGTGGAACTACATTGTACTATCAAACACAATCGGCTCATTTTCCATTTTTTCCTCTTTTCCAGGTAAAAAATGGCGCTCGCTCACACCGCAAGACCGGAGGCCGTTCGTGGAAGAAGCGGAGCGGCTTAGAGTCATCCACATGACTGAACATCCGAACTATAAGTACCGGCCGAGGAGACGGAAGCAGAATAAGACGAGGCCCAACCAGCCCGCCACGCCTGCCAGCGCCCCTCCAACTTCTTCAGCTGCACTAGGATCCCCATACGCCACCAGAACGGACTCCCCCGACGCTCGCTTCTCCCACAACACCGCAGCCAGTTTCTCCCCCTATCGTACTTCGCCCCTCGCCTCTGATTACCAGAACCAACAGTTCAACGGTCACGTTCAAACGCCAGAATCCTCGCCCGCCCGATCTCCGGAGCCTCAAGGCAGGAGGAGCGCGCCTGCTGAAGCGCCCTTACCTACACCAGACGCGTCTCCCGTCGAAAACGAGAAAGAGAACTACCAGTACGAAGAGAGGCGACGAGCCATCAATTCTTCCATGTCAGAGTCTTACTCTCCTTATAAAACTTATAGAACACCTGGTTCCTACTCTCCCGCGCCCGTGGCGGCCATGGGGATGGCTAACGGCATGTATGTCATGTGTACACAGAGGACCTTGACTGAGCAGCCTCCGCTCGTGACCGGGACGTTCTTCCCTCCAGTAGCCACGTCTCAGGACCAACAGACCCTAGGCACGTCCACTCCTAGAGTGTCTTCGGCTCCGAGCGGCCCAATGCCCGCCGAATACAGCATCCAGTATCACCCATACGAACAATACGAGCAAATGTATAAAACGGAGGATTACTCCCACTACCCTGACCAGCCGAAGACGGAGTACGACACGGGTGGGAGCTACTTCGCCGAAGAGCCCTCGGCCAATCAGGCTCAGGAAGGCGAGCAAACGTTCATGAACCCTCGGCCTGAGATCAGGACGGGTTCCCCGGAGTCTGACGTTGACGCTCGGGAGTTTGACAAGTATTTGGACTACGGGGCCGAAGGCGCGATGGAGCAGCATCAACAGCAGTACAGATACGAACAGCAGCAGGGCTACAGGCCAGCGTACTGCGCGGAGCAAGCTCCAGGGCCGGAGTACTGCTCCGAGAGGATGTACCCATCGCCGTATGCGTCAGTCATCGCCGGAGCCCCGCCTGCAGCGTACACGCCGCCAGCCCCGGGCTCTGACGTCAGACCTGAGGATGAATTTAGCGTAATTCTGGCCGGAGTCAGACAGACCTGCTACAGCAATTGACTAGATCGGACTGATGCGGAATAGCGAATGGACTCTTCTTAAATTTAGCCATATAGAGTTGAATTTCATTCAAATGTTTGACGATGACAAGTTCCGTGTTGTGGTAATGTGTGATATTATTTCAAAACGCAAAGATATTATAGATCTGTTATATAGCCTATTGTAAAAGGCGAATATCTTTGATTTTATATTTTTGGGAGCTTTGCGAATTTAATGGAATATAGTTGTTTTTTTTGCGATTTCGTTTTTGTGTAATATATTCAAATATTTATTACGCTGTGAATAAAAAGAAAAGTAACGTATTATTAAGTGAATATGCGATTTGTAATAAAATAAAATTAAGTTTATTTTAAAAGCAGTGTAGCTTGTACGACTCGTAAGTTCCAAAATTGTCTCTGTAGACGTGTAATACAATTAAAACTAAATTTTAATGAAAAATTGTATTAACTGACAGCAAGAACTCATCTCGTTATCGATGATATTTGTAGGAAATAAAATAAATAAAGTGAAAAAAAATATTTAGGTAAATTAAAGGCTGTTTACTGACTTAATTTTCAATTGGTGCTATGTGAAGAGGTCCTAATAATATAAAAATACCTATTTTTGTACGTCCAAATCCGTATACCATAGAGGTAGCGAATAATGCGATTCCTATGTAAAAGATTATTTATTTGTAACTATTTTTGTATATTTCGTAGATAGAAACTAAAAACGACGTCGAATAAATCGGCATTATAGTTCTTCCAATAAGTCTGTAGATATAATATATTAAGTCGTATTTTTGTATCGTTTTAGCGAATTAATGTTATAATGTACTTGTATTGCTGTATAAAATGTAAGAATTATTTTAAATAAAAAAAATATCTCATAGTTTATTAAGTGTACTAAAATTATACTTAGTTGAATTATTTTTTTTTAGTTTACGTTGCAATTGTTTAGTTACTTAGAAATGAAACACTCGCACTGCGACACTAAGCTCTTCCTAATTATAAGAAAATTTATAAGGAACAATAAAATTTTATTCATATGGAAAATAATTTATTTTATTTTTTACTGCTACCTACGACAGTAATTACCAGTAAATGCGATTCGTCGTATTAAATTAACGTTGTAGTAAAAATGGTATGATAAATATTATCGTACTTAAAATGAATCAATAATCTTCTTGATATCGTAGTTATTGGTATTAAATTTACATAAGTTTTAAAGACAATCATACCTCACCCAGTTCTGCCCTCGCAAGATAATAAATAACCCGTACATATTTATTTACAGATAAAGATCATATTAAATTAATGACACACTAAAAGATAAATTACTTATCTCACACGCACTTGGCAAGCGCTAAACATTTGGACGCGTAAAGATGGAATTACAACGCCTCCTTACAAAACAGTATAAGTCCAAATAAAATTAAAATCCTACTAATATTATAAAGAGGAAAACTTTGTTTGTTTGATTGTAATTAATAGGCTCCGAAACTACTGAACCGATTTGAAAAATTCTTTCACTGTTGGGAAGCTACACTATCCCCGGGTGACATAGGCTAAAATATATTTTCAAAAAATTTGGGATGCTTACTAAAACTTGAATAATGTACCCGTGCGAAGCCGGGGCGGGCCGCTAGTTACTAAATAATTTGCGGCGAATGGGGCAGGGGTGCACATACCTACATCGGCCCGCGGGCTCGCATGCCTGTAATTACGGTCGCGCCCGCCCGGGCACGCCCCGCTGCGCCAACCAAGGATATTGATGTATTGACGTTTTCAAGAAAAACCGATGCACTAAGAGAAATACGGTTTTGCGGATATTTTTTTATACGTGCTATATGATTTCGTGGAAATGTTGACTTGTAATATTTGGTCCTGGGAAGCTACTGTATTGAGATCTTGATAATAAAATAATTTTACCGAACACACAAGAAGGAAATTATTAAAGTTTATTTTTTTATTTTTAGTCATTGTATATAAATTGCAGTCATGATATTTTGTTAAAGATTCTTTAAACGTTACGCATTCAAAGGATTAAAATCTTGCCATTTCACAGTAAAATGTTAATTATTTTAAATTAATGACTTTCTTAATAAATATTTTATTTGTAATAACATACCTATACAATCATTATGATGCAACGAGTAATACATCCTCAATATATAAATATGCACATAATACTGTAATTTATTCTGTAGTGTATTATGTAAGCTCTATGATGGAACAATAAAAGATATACACTTCAAAAAATTCTTAAATTACACATATTTTAATTACTTACTTAATACATACTATAAGGTTTTATTGACATAAAAAAATTATGCTATCTACAAACCCGCAGTAGATGAAAATTTAAAATAGACAAAAAATATTTAATTTAAAGTAACTTAATTAAAAAATCCAGGTTTCTAAGTTAGCTCAGTTCTCCCGCGGCGCGCGTCTCGTGGCGCGAGTGTTATAATACGTGATAATTATGTTTTTTGTTTCTCTTTATCATTTTATAATCCGCAGAGACATCTCGAAGTGTTTCAGATGATTGTTCATTTGTTTTGTGATTATTAATGATCTCAATCTTATTTTCATTGAAGTATATCATCAAGCTTATAGTTTTTTGGAAAAATGGAGAGAAGCATACAAACAGCCATGCACGCACAAGTCTCACTTTCAAATTACTTAATTGTCTCGTTAATCAAAATATACCTAGGTTCCAGAATATATTAATACGTAAAGGAGAAACTTTCCACCGGACGGAGAAGTATGAAATTTGGCGCACTTATAGTTTATATAGAGAAGGAGTGCAGAATGCTAATATTTATATATTATAATACTTAGAAATACATTTAAATCAATAAATAGAACATTACGCACACTACCATGAATTGACACACACATTTGTAACCTCCACATCGACTAACTGTCTGACTGACAAACGGTGACAGTTTTTGCAGGGCGGGACTTCCATAGTGCATTCTGCATGCCAGTATCAAATAGTCTTTCACAATAAAACCTTAATGACGTTTAAAATTTAAATTAATTTTGCCGAATTTCGACCATTATAACGGGAATACTAGTCTTTTTAAATATATAAAATTCCGGTGAGTGTGTGTGTTCGTAATACTTCTCCTCCAAAACGACTTGACCGATTTTATTGTTTTGAAGCGAAGCTTCTTTACGGACGTTCGGGGCGCTCGCTACCCGGGGACTAAAACGGTGAAAAGCGTAACGCGTGATGCGTGATGCGTGACGCGTGACGCGTTACGCGTTAATATAATATATCTAATATCTACTGCAAAGCTTCGCTTCTTTCGGGCGTCCCTAGACGGCACTGATTTTTTATTTCTTTATCTCTTCACGTTGACGGTTCTTAGTTATGCATTAGCTCCAGTAGGTGGCACTGTTGTCGAAATCCAGATGCTTGCAATACAGCTACTTATACTACAATTTACTACTAAAATTTACTGCAAGAAGGTGGAACTACCTCAGTCGAACCATCCCTTATACGAACTATAGGTAGTCCATTGGGATTGGCTCTCAGCGACGCAAGGAACAGCTCCTTAAAAGGTATGTGACATTAAATTATTAACTAGCGAAGTAAATGCAATCTCAATTATTGCGCCTGACACGTGCCAACAGACCTTACTTTACGACGAGCCTGAATTAACATAAAACTGCCGCGAAGCCAATAGAGGAACGATAATATGCTCGTTGACCATTTAACGAAGCCATTCGACTACTGAAAGCTAAGGTATGTATTAATAAATCGATATCAAGTCTCAGAGCGGTGTTGAGTACGGTTTTGACATGTAGTTTTGTACTGGAATGACGTAAGAATGACGTTTCCAAGATCCCTGTCAGAATTGAGATCAATCTATTAATACGCGATTAGGTTTTGTGTTTATTGCTGACATAAGCTATCAGTCAGACATTTAGTTATTTTGTGGACCTTTGACTGTAATAATAATTATAGGTCAGAGTTATAATAAGATTGTAGTGCATGGCGACCTTAGGTTGTGTTATTTTTTTATAAAATATGGCTCGGCTCTTTAAGTTTGACGTCTGTCAAATGTTTGACAGCCCGCCGTTTTTGGTTGTCATTGGTTGGCTCGCTTGCCAAATATTTTGGTTTTCCAAAGTCACAATTTTGTATTGTTTTGTTAGCAATAGTACATTGTTACACGAGTGGTGAAGAAAAAAGATCGGATTGCCGCCTATTTTGTTTTTTTTTCGTTGGCCGGCCAGCTTCATTCTTTAGCCATTATCTTTAAATATTTTGCCCTAATCTATGTTATTTTAAAGAAATTGTTGAAACTAAATTAAAATAAGTAATTTAAAAATATATATTATTTAATTAATACTTAACTTTATGTTATTTCAATTTTACATCGTGCTGTACTTGAGTGACTGTAGAAAAAGTTTGAACATGGTTCCATAGAAATGTGAAAATGGTACTAGTTTTGTTTTTTATAATTTGACAGCTGTCAGTTGAAAGCGATTCTTCCGGGCCGGAAAAGTATTACTATCAACCCGCTCCGCAGGCAACTTCAGACCTACTTTCATAGTATGAGTAATGAAAATGTGTTTGCTACTGCTATTCATTATTTGACACTGGCGAAATACCTATTAACTTGGGTGGGCCATATTTTTAAAGAAAGAAGAAGAAAAGTGATTTTAATATCTCGAATATGGGATAAAGATACATTGCGTTCATCATCTGTATACTCTGTCGAACGACAGAGTTCACCTTGTTTGAATAGTCGTAAGTAATTATCCTTTAGTCTATGTTATTAACCATGAGCTTACCAAGCTAACGGCCTATAGGGGTGGGCTTGCTCGTGTTATTACATTGGGAATTAGCATCACAGTGCTGAATCTTATGACGATGATTTCTAGCCATGAGTAGTCCACTGCTCGGGTCCAGAGCGGCTTGTTGAACTTCACTCGTGCTTTGCAAGAAATGGAACATTTGATGACATATATTCACAAACATGACTAAGTGGTCTCGTAATTCGCGTTTCCTCGGGACTTGTCAAGGATCAAACCTCGGCGTCACCAGACACCATTGCCGATCCTGGCTTACAGGAGTAACAGTGGTGGGAGTGTGTGACGGGACTACCTAGTCCCATTTTTCTTTTCTTTTTAACCCTCGATAAAAAGAGGGGTATTATAAGTTTAACATGTGTATCTGTGGTATCTGTGTATCTGTGTGTTTGTCTCTGGCATCTTAATCGCCCAAGCGGAAGAACCGATTTTTTGGTAGAAAGGTATTCTGGTCGAGAGTGTTCTTTGGTATGTTTCATGAAAAGCGTTTCAGCCATTTGAAAATTATCAGCTCTTGTGTAGGCAAAAGCTTCGCATCGGGGGTTTTTAAAATTTTCAATTTATAGTTATTTTGAGTTCTCACAGTGAGCTCGAACGCACAGCTACTTCAGTAAGGCCAAATTTCTATAATGTTGGTGCCTTACCAAGACAAGTATTGTTTATGAATTAATATTATCTACAAGACATTATTTGGAAAAAAATTGCGCTCAAAAACTCTTTGCTCGATTATATTCATACATTTGTCATTAAAAATCGCATTGGCAACGTATCTTTGAATGCGGCGCGGTGTCAGCGAGTGCGCGGCAGCGGCGCGCGCGCAAAGACGAGATGCGCCTTTGAAGATAGCGCCGATACATTTATTAGGGCCGCCCGTTTGCATACCGCCGCTAACCTATCACTGTTCCGCTGAAATAAGGAAATTATATTTTAAGAGGGTTTGGCTGTAATTGTTCGTGGTAAAGTGAAAAAATGTGCTGTACATATCAAGCAGACTTGCCGCGGGATTTTTAGCTGTAGTAGCGTTCTGAATGATAGCTAAGAATGCTGCTTTCGTAGATGTAACGCTTGTTTCGGCACAGAGTATACGAGACTAAAGCCAGTATTCATAAATCGATCTCAAGTCTGAAAGCAATCTTTAGTAAACCTTTGACATGTTTTGTTTTCTTATATTTACGCGAATACAACACATTGAAATAAAACTATTTTACGGATTGTATCGCGTTTATTAACAGATCCTCGCAAAAGAACACCCATTCCGGCCAAGGATGATACGTAAGGCCATTGAAATTAAAAAACATCCTAATTTCAATAGGGAAGATGGCTGGGTGCTACCACCAACTTGGGATCCAGTAATTAATATAATTAAATCCAAAACCAAGTGTACCATTGCAAGACCTCGAGACACTGTGAGCACTTTCTGCGTGGATCGGACCACAACCAACAACTTAATATATGAGCGTACCCAGTTACTAACTATGACATCAGGACGTCTAACACCTCAGTCCCCCCGTGACCAAGGCTGCTGTAAAGCAACCGAAACTACGGGAACATAAAGTTAATAAACGCGATAAAATCCGTAAAATAGTTTTATTTGTTTGACATGTTATTTTGTACTGTGTAAATTTTTTTCTTCCAACTCCTATTATTTCTTTCGATTAAATTCGTGCGGGTTTCAAGCCCGGGACTCGTCGAGGGTCAAACCTCGACGTCATTATTGGTCGCCATTATCGATTCAGGCTTAGAGGAGTTACAGTGGTGGCAGTGTGTGGCGGTAGTCCCAATGTCATTTTGTACTGGAATGACATAAAAATGACATTTCCAAGATCACTCTCAGACTTGAGATCAATTTACTAAAACGGGCCTTAGTTGTCGACTGACTTTACAATAGTGTCGTTTCATTATACAGTCACCCCAGGAGCTGTATATCGGCTGATTTTTAGTACCATACTATATTTTTCTATTCAGTAAACGAAATTGCTTTTACAGTTTCATAAAATTGTTGCCATGAACGAAGCTACGATTCGTCACAGTGAGGAGGGCTAAAAAACAGAAAACATTATCGTGTGTTTACATTAATTATTGTCAGAAGCTTAGTTGGTGTAGTTCACATATTATGCTATCGATGTAGGTAGGTATAGACCTAAACTAGTCAGATTTGCCTTTTAATTAATCTAGTATGAAGATAAGATCTACTACATAATGATTGCAAGTCTGTCTTCTTTGGCAGAGGCGCACTGACCACCCCGTCGAGGAATATAGGCGAAGATTATAGGGAAGAGCGATTCCTTCAGTCTAAAACATATTCTAACGGGGCTAATCAATACCTGAGCGGAATCACAAATTCCTTAGAACAGCCACCATCATCTTATCGGGGCGGTATCGCGAAATCTTTTTTATTTCGTCCCCCGCTCGCGTTGTTTAGAAACTGGCCGGCCAGTTACATCGACTACAATGGCACATTAACACGAATGTTTTGGTTGTACTCGAAACTGGGTAAAAAGGACATTTATTGATAACGCACGTGGCCGAACGCTGGTATGTGTGCTGATAAACATCTTGTTTTGATTTTTGCATAGTAAATTGTATACTGTACTGCCGCCGGATATACAGGTTGAAACAGAAAGGGTACACTTTTTTCCAAAACTTATTTTATAATTCTAAAACTATCAGCCTTGGAAAAAACTTAAAAACAAATGGTGCTATAGGAATACAGTTATTGACATATTTCATAAGTCTACAAAACATTTAGTACTTCAGCTGTCCCACAACCGTTGGTTTTAGATTTACAAATTAAAGTTGCAAAAAAAAGTATACCTGTTCTGTTTCACCTAGTATAACACAAAGAGAGTTAATTTATTTTGACACAATATTATACAAAAATGTCAAGTTCACCTTTTTCACAGATTAGCTAGTGTGTCTTATTTTCTGGATGCCAACAACAGCGTTACCTATATGGTCTAACTATAGCTAAGAACTATCCAGGCCTCAAACAACTACTTTCATGGCTGTTGAAAGACATGATTAAAACGGGAATATTTAAATATTAACTGTTTACTGTGGATGTTATTTTTAAAATATAGTTGTTTGAGTCGTCATTTGGGTTAAGTCAGCAAACCCCATTAAATTGCAGGCATTTGGATCCTTAATACGGTAAACATAATATATATGAAAAAAATCTAACATTTGTCGCTTTACTCTTAACTACGAAGAACTTCTCGGTGAAAGCTGCTTTTAATATGTGAGGATTTAAATATTCGAACGTTAATTTGGATTTACTAATTCTCTCTCTACCTATAGTGAGGAGGACACTGCAAACTCTTTTATCCGGAAACAAGGAAATCGTATTGACCGTCAACGCCACGATTGCAGCTAGGGGTGTGCTGTAAAAACATCAACATTCTTTTGACAGTTTTTTATTTTTTCAAATCAATCATCAGTAGGTACTCGTGATGCTATATAGGCATTTTAAATTCGTAGTCTGTAGTTGTCAGACGAGTCTCGCCGTAAGCTATTAGAATAGGCGGGAGCGGCAATTTCGCCGCGTCACCGACATCCTGTCCCCACGTGATGTGTGAGCCGGACTAAACATTAACATAACTCATTACGCTTTTTATCTGATTGTATTTAGGTAATATTTTAAATAACTAAAGGTATATTTACATACTTACCTATAGATACCGCATGCCTTAATAAATAATTATATAGGGCATAAGGAAACGGAAAAATGATTTTATTTATTTTCTGGTGAGTTTAAATTAGTTTGTTTCTTGGTCAAAAAGCTATTTCTAAGCTTAGGGTTTCCATACCTTTTGTAATTATGTCTGTCAGTGATAATTAGGTGAAGCGAATTGGTAGGTAATAGTGTTCGAGTTCATATCGGCTACCGCCGGGCTCGCCAACTTGCCGGCGGCATTTTATAAGTTCGTGGTTAATTCTGTACCATAATGTTATTTAATAATAAATGTAAGAACACGAAACGTACAAAACTAATAATTATTTTAATAAATTTATCTTACCGTGGCTAAGGCCTTTTGAAAAAAATTAGGTAACAGTCGTATTAAACCAGCCTTCTAAAGCCAAAATTTAAACATACTATTCCATAAAAAAACTCATAAATAAGTATCCAATCATTACACAACACTTTTTTATAAAAAAAATACTGACTCCGACGTCTGTCAGTCACAAGAACGCACATTTAATATTCATAAATCGACATGTCGCGTCATACTCATAAATAAAATTAGAAATTCATAAAAAAATATCCCGTCGGACCACCCCTAGCTTAACATGCCGTATTTATACACTCATCACGAACAATTCCGTACCTTTACATTACCATTTATAAACAAAATGTCTTTGGAAATTAACCCTTAACACGTGCACATAAAATGTATATAACACGTTCTGGATTTACATTTAAATTGGTTTTATTTATTCTGTGTTAAAAAAAAATATTTTTTTTATTGCGTCTCTAGACCACGTGCTATGACATCGTAATTTCTACGGCCAGACGACATTTCCTATCGATTTGCATCGAGATATTGTTCGGAAGTGACTGATCATTTCTCTATTTTACAACCCTATTAAACTAAAAAGTTATTGGCCATTGATTTCCTACTTTTTGAAACCTTCATTGCGTGTGAAATTTACGACCAATTGAAATTTAAAACAATATTTTATAACAGGATTTCAATATACAAACAACAATTTGTACATTATTTTTGAAGATTTACGTGTCACTAGGCAAATAGGCAAAATCATCAAAATTAAAAAATATGCAATATACTAAATTAGAATTAAACCAAATTTGACATAATTGAGGATATTGCTGTCGAACAGCCCAATACTTAAACCAAATATATTGTAATTTATTATCATTTTTCATTACTCATACTCTGAAAGTAGGTCTGAAGTTGCCTGAGAAGTGGGTTGAAAGTAATACTTTTCAGGCCCGGGAGTTTCGCTTTCAACTGACAGCTGTCAAATTATAAAAAAAAAATCTAGTTTAATTTTCACATTTCTATGGAACCATGTTCAAACTTTTGCTACAGTCACTCAATTACAGCACGATGTAAAATTGAAATAACATAAAGTTAAGTATTAATTCAAGAATATATATTTTTAAATGACTTAATTATAATTTAGTTTCAACAATTTCTTTAAAATAACATAGATTTGGGCAAAATATTTAAAGATGAAAATGAAAAACGATGGCTAAATAATGAAGTTGGCCGGGCCGACCAACGAAAAAAAAACAAAATAGGCGGCAAATCGGTTTTTTTTTTTCGAGTTGTAGAGTATTGTTTATACTTCCTTGTATTATTTCTTTAGCCAATTCCTGTTTTTATTTTTATTTTCCTTGTATTCGTAATGAAAAGCACAGTGTTTACCTCGGGTGATAGACTTATTTTGTCCCGAGACGGGGTTTGGCGCCCGAGCGTAGCGAGGGCGCTAATAGTTCGAGGGACAAAATAAGTCTTTCATAACTTTCACCACTCATGTAACAATGTACTATTGTATGATATAATTCAAAAGCAAAGGCAACGGCCAAAATACTCAGAATCGAAAACTAAAACTATGTAATGTTTCTGAAGACTTAATACTGTAAATCATTTATTATGTTACTTAAAGGGATAAAAGTTCAGATTAGCATTACTAAACTCAAACTCAAAATTGTTTTTATTCATGTATGGCAACAAAGCATTTATGAATAGTCAGAATCTACCACCACCGGTTCGGAATGCTGCTTCCACTGAGAAGATCCGGCAAGAAACTCAAAGGTTACACTTTTCAATGAACAAAAGATGGTGTACATTCTCAGAGACTTCAACAGAATATGAGCAGGCAACACCATTGACACTTAGCAAGCTGTAAACAGTGTTTCGCGAAAACTTCGAGAACGACAATGGGGTAAGTATCAATAATAGATATTGCAATACCACAAATAATTATACAAAATTAATTATCTATGGTCCTTGTTTTTTTCAGTAGATTAAACTTAAGTTAAAACACAAGTAGGTAAGCTTACATTTATTTTTTTGGATTTCGCGTTTAACCCCTCATGTGACGTCAATGTTTACGGTCAAATATTTCAATCTTGCGGATTGCGGCTATTTATTTCTATACATTTTTAGCCATCAACTTTAAATTACTTACGATCGAATTTTCAGTACGTCCTACATGATATGTGAGTCAGCAACACATTTAAAGTAACGCTTAGTTTAGAGTCTTCAGAGCGTCACTATTCCATTAAATCGATGTTGCCGCTTCAAAAAATTCCATCGCAATTAACTATCGACTATCGATAGTCTGCCGGTACACGGCGCGGCGGCGGCCGGTATGCAGGCTCGCTGGGCTTTTAGCTAAAAATGCCGAGCGCGACCGGGCATCCCTCCTATGTTAATGGCCAATGGCGGATTCCGGTGCGTACACACGCTAATTTAATGTTTTAAACTCGGTGCTCGAGTGTACAGGGGCACGGCATTGTGGTTTCAGATTCATAGATATTAATTCCATTTCTGGTTTGAAATTGTCAATCTAAATATATATAACTCAAAGGTGACTGACTGACTGACATAGTGATCTATCAACGCACAGCCCAAACCACTGGGCGGATCGGGCTGAAATTTGGCATGCAGGTAGATGTTATGACGTAGGCATCCGCTGAGAAAGGATTTTGATTAATTCTACCCCCAAGGGGATAAAATAGGGGATGAATAATCCTGAAATTTTCGTTAAGTTAAATTACACGCGGACGAAGTCGTGGGCACAGCTAGTAGTTCATATACGCTCTTGCTCGGGGTAGCACCACCCTCTCACAGAAGTTCGGGGTAAAGCAGCTATTACGATGAGCTCAGCTCTCCCAGAGCCGGAATCCAATTCCCTCCCTCTATCCCACTTAGGTTGGCAACGTGCTAACCATGCCTTTGGTAATTGCAAACATCTATAGGCTACGATATCTGCTTAATATCAGGCAGATCGCAAGCTTGGTTGTCGATTTGGTTATACACCAAAAAATGTAATTAAATTAAGCTAACTAAAATTCCGGTGCAATACAATTGGACTTTGGGTAAATATCGATGTAGTATAACTATCGATAGTATCGATACTATCGATAGTATCTATACCCAATAGTATCGATATTATTGCACTTTATCAATAGTATTGCTAAATTTCTTGGATAGATACTATCGATAGTATTGTAAAATTTCAATAGTATAGATAGGGCTATCGATATTCTGACTTTTTTTCGAGGTCACGATAGTATTGATAACCTATCGATAGGCAATCGATAGTCAGGCAACACTAGTACAGATAATCCAACCAGGGATACAGACACAGAAAACAACACACCTCAATCCAATATGCCGTGCGTATATACACGTCAATATTTTATTTATCGCTCGCCGTTATCAGAGATATCTGGGCCGTGATACCGCGGCCCGGAGCCAGGTAAATGAGGCTCAGGACACTATACCCAGCCCCTGTGCCGCTTGATTTATAGTATACATAATTATTTAGCACCCAATATCTGCATCAGTGATAGCCGATTGGTTAAGCACGCGTCTTGCGGACACCAGGTCCTGGGTTCAAACCCCGGCTCACACCTCGGAGCTTTTCGAAACCTATGTGCTAATCATCACTTGCTTACGGTGAAGGAAAACATCGTGAGGAAACTGGCAGCATCTCTGAAAATCTAACAAATTTTCGAAAGAAATGTGCAATCCGCCAATCCGCACTGGGCTTGCGTGGTGGATTACGGCCTGAATCCCCCTCGTAGTGAGGAGAGGCCCGGGCCCAGGAGTGGGACGTAAAGGTGATAAATTATTATTTATTATTATTAATCCTCACTTTTTATATAAAAATGTCGGCAACCAAGCGTCTAACCCGCTTGAAGCTCAGTGGTTGCTGTAGCCTACAGTAGATGATTGCTACAACAAAGGCATCGCTCGCACGTCGCGTCGCCACCTAGAAGGGGCATTTGGGCCGGGCTCTCTCTCACTCATCGTACGAGTTGCAGCTATTCTGTGAGAGGGTGGTACTACCCAAGTCGAACCAGCCCATATGTGAGAACTAAATTTGACACGAAATAATTAGCAGCATAATCCTACTAATATTATAAATGTGAAAGTTTGTGAGTGTGGATGTATGTTTGTTACTCCTTCACGCAAAAACTACTGAACGGATTTGGATGAAATTTGGAACACAGATATAACCGGGATTAACACATAGGATACCTTTTATCCCGATAGTCCCGAACTTTTTGTTAAGTTAAATACTACGCGGACGAAGTCGGTGGGCACAGCTAGTTGAAATATAATTCAATAACGCGATCAGAAAAATGTATCTAAAATCTTCTCTTCCTATCATTTTCGATATTGGTTCGGCATCATCTTTGAACTATCATAAAATTTAATAGACTTATAATTTTTATTGCCTATAAATCATACAACGTTTATAATTAATAATAAACTATAAAAAAACAAGGGACCTACTACTTACCTATCTACTACTAATCTAGCGATTCGCGACCCTACAATCTCCTTTAGTAAAGTGCCAAATTAGTTAATGTTATATATAAAATAATAATATAGTCCCATCTTTAAATGTGTCTACATTACGAGTATTTGAGATGTGTAGACATTGGGCCGAGCTTGCGAAAGCTTGCACAACGTGAAAGCTTGAAATGCTCTCTAACGAATGCTCGCGATGAGGACGCACCGTAAAATGGATATAGTTATGCAGAACGGACCCAACCATCTATCCTTTTGCATTCTAAAACCAACCTAAAACCACTTGCACTAGGGTTGGTTATGATCTTCAATAGTATGTGTGGGAGGGATCCCTCCGTAACTATATCCAAATAGGTAATCTACCTACCGTCATCTTTATTTATTTATTATAATATACGTGTTGTGCTTACAACTATGCCAAGACGCACAACAAGCTAATACGGTACAGTGGCTTATATTTAGGTACTTAAAAATCTAATGCAGTGAATTACAAACATGTTTAATTTCATGTTGAATATATCAACGTCTGGTTGGTTCGCAATCAAAGCGTTGAGTAGATATTCATCAAACGATACTGACACAAATTTGGACTTTTAAAAGACACCGACTAAACGCAACAATGTCGTTGCGCGTTGAAAAAAGGAATTTATTCCATCGATACAAGTTGCATATCTACAAGTTGTATGCAAATGCGTTGAGATCTATGCGCGCGCGCCGCTCGTCCGCAGATTTATTGTATAATTGACTTCCGGCCGTTGAGACGCCGCCATGGGCGAGACATGCGACAAATATTGTAGATTGACCAACATTTTAATTAAAGGTTATAAATGTACAACCAGTGGCGGATTTACCAGCAGGCTGAGTAGGCTGGAGCCTAGAGCGGCAAATTTGGGGACCGAATTTGATTTTTTTGCTACCTTGTGGCGACCTCACATTCACGTCGCCGACAGAAATGGACAGATGGCGCTAAATGCAGCGCCTCAATACAATGTACGGATTCTTCATAGAAAAACTGAATCACGATATTTAGAATCGCATCGTGACTATATATACAAGACCCCGAGAATAACCACCGGGGCATAGCGGCCGCCCCGCCAGGCATAACACCCGCCTGGCTGGAAGATCTTCCCTTCTCCGCTAAAAACTAAAAATAATAAAAAATTAAAGCGTCAATAGCCTAATGGTTAGAGGAGCCGTCCTCGTAGCTGAGAGGTTCCGGGTTCGATCCCCATCCTGGCCATTGAACTGTTGACGTGAGCCCACTCCTAGCACAAACATTAGCTTAGTTGGAGGGGCTAAAGGGAATACTAGTAATGTAATAAACACACATTGCTAGTAATCTTAATTAAAAAAATAAATATTCCCGTTTACCGAATGTAAATCATTGTGTAAGTGGCATACATTACCCCGCCTTTATTAATCGTGCATGATTGAGCTTTGATTAGCTCGAAAGTAAACCGAAAAATTTTACGTGCAATTTCAAACGAAATTTTTGAATTGTAAAAATAATCTAGGACATGACAATTGTAGAAGCAAGGGCGGCATAGTTACAGTCTATACCTTGGAAATTTGAACATCCGCAACTGTGTACACCTTATATGTTGTAGGAGTAGAGATGATATTGGCTCTTCCACCTTTGAAGCCCTTCTTTGAAGGGGCGTTTGAAGCCCTATTAATAAAACAATCACAAGTCTGAGAGCGATCTTGGAAATGTCATTCTTATGTCATTCCAATACAAAATTACATGTCAAAGGCGTACTCAAGATCACTCTCAGACTTGAGATCAATTTATTAATACGGGCCTGAAAGGTGTTTGCAATCCCAACATAACGATTCGTAATTAGAAAAATAAAAATAATTTGACTAAGATTGTTGTGTGGGTTGTGTGTGTTGGAGCGTTTAGAAATTGTTAGGCGGAGTAGGGCCACGTTGTTGAACGAACAGAAGGCCTAGCCAAGATACAAACGTTTCGTTTCTATTCTCTTTCTACAATTGCGAACGCCTTAGCGTAAGCGAAGATAGCTAACGATAACTTGGCAGCCATGATGACATATCAACGCCGAACGCTAAATCTACAATGCCGATCGATAAAATAATATGTTTAGTCTGTGGTGAGCGTTCATAAACGTCAGTCATCATAACCAAAGAGAATACTAGAGATGCGCAAACTGTATCACTGAGCTGAACCGATATATGTATATCTTTTCAACTCAGTGATATATATTACTCTTGTATATCAGTAGCTCACTAGTGATATAATGATTTGACGTGTCAAATGGCGTGTTTCTTTTGTTATTAAATCACATACCCACTTAGATAATGTTACTTAATGTTTACATCCTACTTTCCTACTATCCTACTCCCTACTAATATTATAAATGTGAAAGTTTGTGAGTGTGGATGTATGTATGCATGTATGTATGTATGTATGTATGTTTGTTACTCCTTCACGCAAAAACTACTGAACGGATTTGGATGAAATTTGGAACACAGATAGTTTATAACCGGGATTAACATATATGATACTTTTTATCCCGATAATCCCGAAATTTATGTTACGTTAAATACTACGCGGACGAAGTCGGGGGGCACAGCTAGTATATATATTACTCTTGTATATCAGTAGCTCACTAGTGATATAATGATTTGTTTGAAGACTGAGCGAACTAGCGATGTGTTTTTTATAACGCTATAGCTCAGAATACCTACTTGTAGGTAAAAACCAATACTGTCTATGCTAGTAATATGTTTAATAGGTAATAAAATGCGAAAGTGTGTTTATTATTTTGCCTTTCTTTTACGCAGCAACAGATCACGTATATATTACTTACAGTATTTATCTACACAAAATATATGACAATCCTATACACTACATACCAAAACAAAATTACTATTACTCAGTTCAGTCATAATTAGACGTAATTCGTAAGTAAAGTAACTAAAACGAAACGGTTTGAAATAATACAAGTAACTTTGAATGTTTACAAAAACAAAGTGTCATAATTTGTACTCTATTCATTTGACTTAAAGGTCGATTTTCTTTTTACGTCGTGTGCAATTTCTATCTCATCTGAGCCAAAGAGCTAATGAGCTATGTCACCTGTCTAGTTGATCACTACATGTCAATCACTTAGTTCAGTTACTCAAATTGAAACCATATCCGTAAAGATATAGAGATATAATTCGAAATCATATGAGCTAAAGAGAGTACTCTTTGGTACCGATATATATCTTTTTTGTCATTAGCTCGCGAGCTACACACCTCTAATACAAATCATAACCTCAAAGTACTTTTGTATGTAAACAAGGTTCGAGCGGAATATTTGTTTTAAATTTTAATCTGTCTGTGTTTTAAATCTATTGATTAGAAATATGTACATCAAGAGCATCTAATAAATACCTACTTAAGTGGTTTTTGCCACGAACTCGAGCTAGCCCGGAACAGCTCGCGGCTTTACAAATTCATAGAAGGTACGTAAAACATTAGTAATTTCAATAATTCCCATGTTATTTAAGTCTGTCTCATACCTACTCGGACAAATAGTTCCTATCGAGGCATTTGCATTGTTCATTCAAGATTCAGATTATATGTTTCTTTAAAATAGTCTATCATAAATGTTCTAGTCACAGCTATGTAGCTAGCGAGGCCCTAGCATGGATTTCAAAGAAATAAAGTATTACTGTTTGTGGCAGCAACTGTGAGAGGTTATGTATTATTATATCACTTACATTTAAGTAACAAACAATATGTTTTGATTTCAGGAACAACATTATCTCCTGCTCACCTGCTATGTGATGTCTCTGCAGAGCTTCCACAGCTTCCAGATACCTAGAGCTGGTATTTATGTACATTTTTGCCATGGAATAATAGATGGAATCACGAATATGACCTAGCGCGGAACAGCTTGCCGCTTTAGAAATTCATAGAAGGTATGTAAAGCAATACTTAGTAATAATTTCAATAATTCCCATGTTATTTAATTCTGTCTCATACCTACTCGGAAAAATTGTTTATATCGGGGCATTTGAATTGTTCATTCAAGATTCAGATTCTTTGTTTCTCTAAAATGGTCTATCTTAAATGTTCTAGTCACAGCTATGTAGCGAATGATGCCGGAGCAAGGGGTTCAAAGAAGTAAAGTATGACTGTTTGTGGCAGGAACTGTGAGAGGTTATGTATTATTATATCACTTACATATTAAGTACTTAACAAACAAAATGTTTTGTTTTCAGGAACAACATTATCATGATTGAGGGGGAAGCTACACAATGCAGTAATTTTGTAGCAGATATGTCTGTGTGTCCCGGCCGGGTACGTGTGGTGCCGGCGCCGGCCGGCCGGCCGGCTGCTGGCTCTGCCGCGCGCGCACACAGTCCTTGAACAAGGCGCCAGTGACGCGTGCACTTCGCACACTCAACCTCATCGCCGAGGATATAGACCTGTTCTCGTGTAATCTGAGTGAATTAACGAGGGTAGCTTTATACATCAGTAGTTATAGATAATTAAGTATTGTTGGAATTTGGATTTGTGTTGCTTAGCAATTGCATTAGGTAAACCTGTAAGAATAGCTTTAAGTTTTGATAAACAAATAAAATTAAATCTCCAGCTGGCCTTTACTGTCATCCCTCATCCCTGTCTACTGAATTGATTAATTTAACAAAGAAACAATATTATCATCATCTTTTTAGCCCAAGATGTCAACGGCTGCATATTTTACATAAGTAAAATATAAATTGTATATAAATTCAATGTCAATCCAAATGCCAATACAATTTTTGTATTTCTTAAATTAGTAATGAACAATTGTGGGAAATAAAATAATCATTTAAGTGTACCTATGGGATAATGCAAATATTTAGTTGTTTTCTTAAGAATTTACTATGTAATACAGTGGTTCAAAATAAAATTAATTAGGTACAACTTTTCCAATCAATAGGTCACAGTGCCTTCCTACTGATCAATTATATTCCTAGTCCAGTGATATGTATATGAAATAAAATGAAGTTTAAACGACATCACACATATAATTATACCATGGAACATTCGGCACTATGAAAATAATTCGTATAGAAAGTACACTGATTTTAAAGTTTTACACTACTTAGGTATTTCACCATTGACAATTCCTCGGTATCTTAATAGTCTCTTTTTCGGTTGTTAAACCACAATTCTTCATTTTAGGCACACCACAACATATTTAAAAGTAAGCAAGTATTCATTTTGCATGCTATAAGTTGGGTATAGTCCAAACCATTCGTATATTTTAATTATTAAACACTACAATTTGCGATGTTAACCACACAGCTGATTGCAAACGGCCATGTTTTTAGCGTTTTCTACAGGGTCTAGGCGATCGCTTAGCTAGCGTTTACAAACTACGATATCGTTTCGTTAGCGCTTGTCAAAACAGCATGTTGGCTACGATTTGTACGGGACTTAGCGATCGGCATTGTAGAAACGCTTATATTCTATTCTATCATTTGTAACGAATAGCTATCTTGGTATCTTGGCTACGAGTTTTCTATTCGTTTGTTCTGACCACGTGATTTAACGTTGAGATATGTCATTCCCATACATTTTTTTCGTTTTCTATTAGCGTTAACGATTGTAGAAAGTCTTCTTGGCTAAGCCCACAGATTAGTTTTGACGCCTCCCCTTTACTTAATTTATTTTCATTTCAAAATCAAAGTCGCTCAATTGATCATCCGAGTGGCGGGGGTAGTGGGGATGGCAGTTGATCGCTTATATAAGGTGTGCGCGCGGCACTTCGTCGCTCATTCGTAGCCCAACTTTCCTGAGGATGTCTCGTTCAGAGGCGAAACACGTGTCGAATTTTATTCTTAATTCGCTTTGTTCCGCGGAAAATTGCAAATTATTAGGCTCCCTGACACTCTTGACTAACATACTCGACCGACGGAGTTAGGTTTTGTTGACCTCTTCCATTATCGATCAACCTATTTGATTTATAATTTTGGAGGTTAACAAGCCAAGGGTGAGTGGTGGGTCCTTCTCCTAAATTGTTTTACAATGGATTTCCGCAAAGTAACGCCTGAGTCAATCAATTGACTAAGATTCGTTCTCACTCTCATATCGTTCAGCTTGCAGCAATGTGTGTTTTTATTAACCCCCGACGAAAAACGAGGGGTGTTATAAGTTTAACATGTGTATCTGTGTATCTGTGTGTCTGTCTGTGGCAACGTAGCGCCCAAGCTGATGAACCGATTTCAATTTTGTTTCTTTTGTTAGATAGGTATTCTGATCGAGAGTGTTCTTCGCTATGTTTCATGAAAATCGGTTCAGCCGTTTGAAGATCATCAGCTCTTTTGTGGGTTAAAAAAGCTACATTCACGGCCAAAACCAATTCCCTCGGCTCGAATCCAGTCGAAATTTGAGATGATTGGATTTAGATTTATTATATTTTTAAATGATCGTAATAGTCTGAACTGGCTTTTTACAATATTATAAATTTGAAAAGTTTCCCTGATTCTGAAAAAAATGAATATTTTATCAATTTTATTGAGATTTGTGTATGAACTAAAGACGTTCCATAAGTCACGTTTCAAATGATGGATACGCGCATGCGTAAAATTTTGTTTGGTTTGTTAATGGTCGTCGAATATTACGCTATAATAATTCTAGAGGGCGTTGCTCCGCCATTGACAAAGAATATAAAAAAACTAATCTAATTTAAAATAATTTTAGCGTTATTGAAAATTCTTCCCCTAGGCTGCTCCCGTCTACCTCAACCAGAGTTATTACATCAAATTGAATCATAATTGATAATATTTTACTAGGAATAAAACCTCCGTGACATCAATATTTAGATTCGTTGTCTATTCTAATGTCAATTATTATAATGTCATAGCAAAATAATGTCTCATACTTTTACACAGATTTTCTGTTGATTATTGTACATCTTAAATGAGGAAGCCAAAACAATGGATATATGAAGTAAACTATGGATACTGAGCTACGGGAGCTACGCAAATCGCGCTAACATCATTATTTGGAAGAACTAGGTAAATTATACATTTGATGAACAGGTCATCGCATCGGGGGTTTTTAAATTTTCAATTTAGAGTTATGTAAAACTACAATTTAAATAAAATTAACTGTGAATGTGCTGTGAATCTACAACATAAGTGCTATATTACAAAACATTGGTTGATCAGATAAACGGACTTAATATTTGTATATATATATTGTATATATATATTGTATATATAGTTCTAATCTATATACAGGTTGAAACAGAAAGGGTATTCCTTTTCTTCAAAACTTAACTTAGTAATTCTAAAACTATCAGCTTTGGAGGAAACTTGAAAAACTAAAGGGTCCATTAGTCTACAAAACTTTTCGTACTTTAACTGTCCCACGAAGCTAATAGTTTCAGAACTACAAAGTAGCAAAAAAAATAGTATACCCTTTTTGTTTCACGTAGTACATATAGGCAAATACCACCTACTTTCAGAAGTAGGCCTATCGACTATGCGAGGAACAAATTCAATAAGTGTTCAATATAATTCCAATCGTCCCTACACAATATATGGTGCTGCTATTAAACTAAGTAGGCGCATAATGGTGCGTGCGGCGGGCGGCGCGTACGCAGCGGGTGTCGCGGCACAAAGCGATGTCACGGGGACAGGCGACAGGCTACCGAGCTGCCGACCACTGGCTACACTGTACATATACATAATACGTACTTACATGCTTCAGCGTACTTCAGCTGTGCCCACCGACTTCGTCCGCGTAGTCTTTAACTTAACGAAAATTTCGGGATTATCGGGATAAAAAGTATCCTATGTGTTAATCCCGGTTATAAACTATCTGTGTTCCAAATTTCATCCAAATCCATTCTGTAGATTTTGCGTGAGAGAGTAACAAACACACATCCACATTCACAAACTTTCGCATTTATAATAGGTACTAGCTGAACCCGCGACTTCGGCCGCGTGGAATTTAACTTAACCGCTCCCGCTCCCGCGTTCTGAGACCGCGCGACAGCACCCATTTGTATTTTTTTATTTTCTAAAATAAATGTAGCATAAGTTACTGATTATAACATCAGCTATCTGCCAGTGAAAGTCCCGTCAAAATCGATCCAACCGTTTCGGAGATACTCTTTGATTTCATGTGTTTTTATTTTTTACGCGGAACCCTAATTGTTTTTCTAAAATTAAAGTAGCCTTAGTTACGCCTTATAACATCAGCTATCTGCCAGTGAAAGTCCCGTCAAAATCGGTCCAGCCGTTAGGGAGATTACCCGGAACAAACATACAGACAGACAGACAGACACAGACAGACAGACAAAAAATTTTTAAATCGCGTTTTTGCTATAGTTGTTGTATGTACTTTCTTATACATTTAGTAAAAAGGTGGTATTTTGATATTACAAAGAGACACTCCAATTTTATTTATTTGTATAGATTAGTAGGATATAGTCACTCACGCCTAAATCACATGATAGAGCACAGTAATAGATTTCTAGTAATAGTTGACGACCGCTTGGCGCAGTGGTTCGAGCGTAGGCCGCTCGCCTCACTGCATCGGGTGGTTGCGGGTTCGATTCCCGTCAGGGTAAATTTCGGAAATGGCCTTTTCGTAATTTTCCCTGGTCTGGGTGTCACTGGTATCGCCCCCAGTCCATTGTACGGTACCCATAGTACAAGCGTTGCTTAGTTTGGGACCATACAGTTGGTGTGTTCGTCTGGCGATATTTATTTATTTTATTATAGTAATATTGGGTATTCCATAGGTATTGTTTCTCTTAAACGCTTGCGACTCTGCCTTGCGATTGGGCGATTGCATCCTTTAAAATTGAGTCACCGCTGTAACCAAAGTCAATTATCATAACAGTATGAAAGGCCTAGCTAGCCATCTCTGTCTATCATAGTAAGGTATTCACTGAGATGTCGACATGCATTTTGTTTCATAGAAAATATTATTCGTACTACCTATTTGACTAATACATATAATATATTTTTAGGAAACACAAAACTATCAACATTTATCCTACTAATATTATAAATGCGAAAGTTTGTGAGTGTGGATGTATGTTTGTTACTCTTTCACGCAAAAACTACTGAACGGATTTGGAGGAAATTTGGAACACAGATAGTTTATAACCTGGATTAACACATAGAATACTTTACTTGAGCCCACTTGGATGAAGTCGCGGGCAGCAACTAGTATATACATGTATATAAATGAATCTCTTATTTCCTTGGTCATCGCATCACCCGTGAATGGATGGAACGATTTCGCTAATTCTTTTTTTTTTGTATTTATTATTATCAGGAGAAGGCCCTTATGAAATAAAAAAATAAGAAAGTTGAGCGGAACAAATCGAATTCAATATTCAAAGTTAAGACAGGACAACGTCTGTCGGGACAGCTCGTACTATGAAATTCGCGGTGTCAATGACCGTATAATTCCGTGTGAATTAATACATACTAACAAACAATTACACAACTGAAGTCGGGAGAAAAAACTAATATACCATACATTACTCTAGCGTAGGACGGCATTATGTTATCTGAACAATCTTAAGCTTGATACCCCCTCAATCCAACAATTGACATCAATCTGATCGGCGATCTAAATGAGATTGACGCGGCCAATCAAAGCACAATTAATTAGGGAGGCCACACAATGCGCCGACGCATGGACCGGGACAATGTATGGCCCGGGAAACTTCCGATTAAGAGTAGATTGGGTCTATTAAAAGGCGATTAATTAAAGATTAACGGCACAACGTTAGGACTGCAGGACATTGGTTTATTTTCAATTTGTATTGAAAAGGGGCTATTATTCGATCTGAAAATCGTTATAGCTCTACCTAATAGTTTAATTAAATATTATATAAAAACCAACCGACTGGCTACTGATAGAGTTACCTAAAAATTGAATCCACTTCCGTCAAAAACAGTTGAAGTTATGGCACTGGGTCTGACGGACAGACGGATGAATGGACGGATGATGTTATAGGGTTTCTTGTAGCAACTAAAACATTAATGTCTCTTTTTAAGTTTCTTAATTTTACTTCTTTATAAAATACTATTTAAGCGATGGCAACTATAGCTAAATACGGCATAAATAAAATAAGTGCGCTTTTAAAAATCGAAGTAAATATGAATCGCGGACCAATACCTATCGGCTAATCAACGGCCTCCGGTCAGTATCGGCGGGTATCTGCGCGCGCATAAAGATGCGCCGGATAGCCGCCGTATCTCAGATGATAGCCGAGATAAATGGAAGCGCGCGCAGCCGAAATACGGCGGGGAGTTGTACAAAAAGATGCGCGAGCGCATGATGACTGTATGCGTAAGGGCGACATGAATATTATAATGTTGTTTAGTTCGTGCAAAACTATAAGTTACACGAGTTGAGATGGATATTTGTTTGAATTCCCAAATTCGCATCACCCACAGGCTTTCTATGGATATTGTAAAACACGAAGTCGTCAAGAAATAAAATAAACATAAACCATAGGTACTATAAGAACTGCATTCTGAATTCATCTGTTAGGTACAGTCACCTTTATAATCAACAGAACCTTTGAAGTTACTACAAATGTGGATATCTTGAAAATAGTTTCCTGTCTCAGTGCCGCATAGTGCCGTCCCGGCGGTGTCCTTAAAGGCTAGTGTGACACTGTTATTTAGTATCGGCGACCGGTAGCACACGCCTGTCGCGCTGCCCGCTACACACGATATAAATAGACAGCTACAACATGGGACACAAAGCACGAGCTCCAAACGACTGCGACGTTGGAAAAGGGCATATTTGTCTAACCGCCGCATCCTCAAACGCAAATTAATTTTGATATCTATTTAGTCTTACGACTTCTTAAATAACTGAGGGCATACATTTCAGTGGTGTTTCAGTGTAGGAACGAAACATGTAAAAATTAAATTAAAATGCTCGACGAACACGTTAAAAATTCTTGGGTACACGGGCGTGTATGTGGAAAGAGGCATCATACTTATGTTAACAGGATCTCTGAAACAATTACAGCATCGGGGAAAAAAGCAGGGCTCCTGAAAAAAGTTTTAGGACTTGAAATTCGGTGCCTCCATTAGCACACTGGAGACAAAGAAATTTGACGCTATGCTTTATCAGACTTGTCGTATATATACTCCAAATTTCAGGGAGGGACTCACAGTCGACGTAAAGTATCCGTGTCAAAAACTACAGCTTACATCGTTCTGCTAATTCATTTGCAATTGAAGAATGAACACTGTCTTTTCCGACATCGGAAACATTCCGTCCACTGTAAATACCCTTCCAGAAGAGTATACATATGTTTCTCTCTACATTAAGATTTAATAACATTGAATAAATGTTACTACAGAGCAGCTCTACCCTCTGTGAGCTCTTCCTATCCTTTTGAAGAACAAAATAGATGTGATAGCTATATTTTATCTGCACATATTTAATACATACCCATTCTAGGGCAAGTAATTGCTATTTAAATTGGCTCTTCGTCCATAGAGCACTGGTGATGCGGATTCCATTGGTACGGTCGGCAGCGCATCTCAGGGGACATAGCCAGCATAAGCTGAGCTTTCTTTATGACGGGTGTCAATAATAAAGGGAGCTTAGCTTACACTGGATATTTCCCTGAGATGGACAGCCGACAAACTGAACTAGACATAACTGAATATAATGTCGTTCTTGTCACAGTCGTAGAGTATAAGCAAGACGGATATACGTTATACAGACAACAGAATTGGCACCATTTTGTGGTTTCTTTTCAAAATCATTTGCTTAAAAACAACCTTTTATTAGTCAGCTTACGTACAATTTTATTGCTGATTTTATTTCTCTACGAAACCTTTGTAGCTTTAAAAGCTCATATTGTACAAATGAAGAAAATTAAAACATCAAGCTATTTTAAACTCTTAAGTTGCAAGGTTGGGGATCGTTTTTGCATGCGATGAAAACATGTAGGACCTAAGGGAGTCGGGAAGGCTTACAAATTAAGGACCCTAATGGGGTATTTAAAAAAATGTTTAATTGCGACGCGAAAGATTTATGTGGATAAGATTTTCGGTCGACTGCTGACTTATTTTCACTAAGTTCTGCAACTTATACCTGTATGAAAGGCTTTTATGAAACATATAAACCATTAGTGGCAGATATTTGGGCGGCAAATTTGTAAAACTTTTTTTTTTTTTGCTACCACATATTAATAAAAATGAACTGCAGGACGGTTTTCTGATATGTTACAGATTGAACTCTGTAACAAATTTTGCCGACGACTTTTATGCAATTTCAACAAAAAAAAATTATTGTAAAAATAATCTAGGAAATGGCAATTGTAGCGGCAAGGGCGGCAAAAACTTTACAGCCTATACCTTGAAAATTTGTAAATCCGCCACTACTAACCATAGATACGTTATGCGCGATCTGAACGTGTCTAATTGGATAACTAGAGCTCAGTCTAGCCACGCTAACGAAAGCGTTGACAGCTGTGCGTTTCACAGGTGTTTAGGCGGCCGCGTATGAAGGCAACCCGTAAAGGTCATTGGTAAAAGGTGTATTTTTTCTAGAAGATCGGTCTTCATCTACTTAGATAACTTATCAATATACCCACTAATGAGGAAAAAAATAACGCAGGGCGGCACGACGTGGCAGTGGAAGCTCTAACAGTTCCCCTCTCTTTCGTCGTCGTACTCGCGACGAAATTAGTATTTGTCGTGACACTGACAGGAGTGAAGTGACAGATAACGTCAGCCCAGTCCAATCAAGCTACATTTGCAGGAATAAATTTGTTTTTTATAATAATAGATCGATGACAACCAGTTTGTTGTCTGTCTTATCAATCACCATGTCTTTATGATAATATGACGGTTGTCGGTATTTTTACGTACCAACCTTCTATTTACGGTACTAACTTAATGATAAATAGGCGCTTTTTTAACATAAACATAATTTAGCCGTTTTGCGTCCCACTCTTGAGCACGGGCCTGCCTCGCTACGAGGGGGGTTCAGGCCGTAATCCACCACGCAGACCCAGTGCGGGTTGGCGGATTTCACAAGGCCTTTGAAAACTGGATTTCCTCAGGATGTTTTCATTCATCGTAAGGGAGTGATAATCATATAGAAATGATTCGCACATAGATTTCGAAAAACCCAGAGATGCGAGCTGGGGTTTGAACCCAGATCCTGGTGCCCGCAAGACACGTGCTTAACCAATCGGCTATCACTGCTATTTTTAACATACATACTTAATGTTTTCTTATATTTACGCGATACGCATTATATCTCGTTTATTAACTTTTTTTACGCGATATAATCCGTCAAATAGTTTTATTTCAATACCTACTTAATGTTAAAATCTCACAAACATTTTTATCAGATTTCTGAATACGCTAATATTCATTCTACCACGTAACGTTGAAATATACCATCAACACCATCACGCGAAGGTATTTGGAAGGTAACCAGAGGTGCACTATATTGCAATCATATTTCTTATCGTCTTAATTAGAAGGGGTAATTGGGGTGAGCTTATTGCCATGGCACGATGGCAATAAGATTCATGAAAATCGGTTCAGCCGTTTAAGAATAATCCGCTCTTTTGCAGTTTAAAAGTCGGTTGCATCTGAGGTTTTTAAATTGTCAATTTCGAGTAATTATTATTTGTTAATGAGGCGTATCCCCACAACACTGTCTCCGCGCAAGCCGCACGGTCCGTGATCACAGATCGTCGATCGTACAGGAAGGGACAGCGGGAACAAAAAGGTGGCGATGCGATCTAAGCTTATTTGTAGAGCCGCCAGCCTGCGCCCGCGCGGCCCGCGACCGCCCTGATTGTGTTATCTCACTCTCTAACTTTAATTTGTTTTCGAATAACGAACTGGAATTATTGGCGGTCCCGTTCATGGACTCATATATTAGTTTTATTTGTTTGGTAACGGTTTGGTTACCTGCGGGAGCAATTACGATTCGTGTTTCGTGTGGATGACCGCTTAGCGCCACTGGTCAGCAAATGGCAATCTTGCTTGCTAATAGGAATTTTATTGATAACTCTGATATTTTGAACAGAGGTACATCCAAATCCGTACAGCAGTTTTGCATGATTAATTAATAATAATTTTAGCCCTTTTTGACGTCCCACTCGACGGGCACGGGCCTCCCCTCAACACGAGGGGGATTCAGGCCATATCGACCACGCTGGCCCAGAGGGGGTTGGCGGATTTCACATGTCTTTCGAAAATTGGTAAAATCTTCTAAGACATGCAGGTTTCATCACGATGTTTTCCTTCACCGTAAGCAAGTGATAATCATATAGAAATTATGATTCGCACATAGATTTAGAAAAATCCAGAGGTTCGAGCCGGGGTTTGAACCCGAGACCTGTGACACCCAGACATGAGCAAATTTCGCCTTTTCCGTTTTTATCCCGACGGGTATTGAACCTTGTGCAGTGAGCCGAGCGGCTTACGGCTGAGCGCTTAAACCACTGCGCCAAGCGGTCGTCAAAGCATCTACTAAGTACAGATGGCATCGGCTTCTGTAGTCGACATAACACGGCATCGGTACCTGCACATGGCATCGGACATCGGTATCTCCAAGTGGCATCGAGGTATCGTTATTTTAACAACGCCCATATCTAGTAATAGGAAGTAGGATAATTAATTGCGTCTAAATACTTTGCTATTCCAATGAAACAAGCACTAATGGGTCAAAGGATATCCCGGTGCCCGACGCTATAAATCATGGTATAAGTAGTTAGAACGCGCGCCGCCGCCGCCGCGCTCGTGAGCGAACACCTCGGTAATTAGCGATACAACTAATTAAACTTACTATTAGCTCTGTTGATAAAGGGATTGCGCTGATATGGATTAAACCCAAGACGTGATATATACTAGGTGTAACAGAAAGGGTATACTTTTTTTTCTAAAAGAACTAGCAGCTTTAGAGGAAACTTGAAAAACAAAAGGTGTTATTGGGATACCTACAGCTGTTTACAGATTTCATAACTCTACAAAACCTTTAGTATCTACTTCAATTGTCCCACAAAGCCGATAGTTTTAGAATTACAAATTAAAGTTGCAAAAAAAATAGTATGTACCCTTTCTGTTTCACCTAGTGAATTTTTCAAGTGGGCGTGAATAGCCAAATCCGAAACAATGAGGAAAACCGAAAATTCTCAAAGGAGTCTCGAGCCCGATTTTGATGAAAACCAAAACTGCATGATTGGATTTTCGAAGCGAAGGTTCTATACGGACTTTTGGGCCCTCGCCACGTGGTCACTCTATCCGTGCTAAGCGTCAGTAGCGTTACACGATATATTATATAGGTATACAGAGTGGCAGCTGCGGCGCCCTACGCTTTATACTATAAAGCTTCGCTTCTTTAGGGCGTCCCTAGACGGCACTTTGTAAAAACAAAATATTCTTAGCGAGGTAGCTAAGTCGTAGATTTTGCAAAAAAAAAACAGTATTATTATTACACCATTCAATAGTGTCGCTATTAAAAGGATCGGAAAGGAAGGAAATTCTGAATAGTCCTACTAATATTATAAATGTGAAAGTTTGTGAGTGTGGATGTATGTATGTATGTTTGTTACTCCTTCACGCAAAAACTACTGAACGGATTTGGATGAAATTTGGAACACAGATAGTTTATAACCGGGATTAACATATAGGATACTTTTTATCCCGATAACCCCGAAATTTTTGTTACGTTAAATACTACGCGGACGAAGTCGGGGGGCACAGCTAGTAATGATATAAAGGGCACGGGTTTCCCCTCAATGCGACGGGGATTCAGACCATAATCCACGCATGCCCAGTGCGGGTCAACGGATTTCACATGTTCCAAAATTATTTAGTTTTTCTAAGACACAGGTATTCTGACTATGTTTTCCTTCACAGTAAGCAAGTGAAGATCATATTTTAAATTATGATTTTCACATCGATATTGAATAAAAATGAGGTCTGAGTCGGGGTTTGAACCACGCAAGACGCGTGTAAACCAATTGGCTATCACTGCTTTTATAAAATATGCACGATTATACTAAAGATTATGTCCCTACCCAAAAGTAATATAACCGGTGATTACCAAATGAAAATGCAAACTCAACATTTGGTATATAAGTCATTTTGAATCTTCTGCCTTGTGTTGTGTGGTTCAATTTCATTTGATGTTCTAAAATTAGTTTATGGTAATAGATAAAAACTCCCTTTCAAGATACAAATGAGGGCTGTAATAAAGTCTCCTATCTCTGCAGTAGAAATGGAAACGAAACTATACTTGCCATTTACGGTTTCCGATACAGAATGAATCACGAGTTCATAAAATAGTCGGGACTACCTACTGGCAAGCCAGGTGATTAACTTGAACATTATTAGTAATATTTCTAAAGTTTACAACCTTTTTTTTTATATATCTGTGGATATCCCACATTATGCCTCTGCCAGGCGCAAATATAAAAAAAAAAACTATTTAGGAATAAAGAGTTCCATATTCAAATCGAGGCGACGATTACTATTCAAAATGGCCCCTAAGTGTTGTCAGCTTATATGACTTTTCCGCGAATGAGAGGAGAACATAAGATTATTAAAATACTGCTGACACTGTTTCGCAATCGACTCGCACACGTACTCTTGATGCATAATATAGTCCATAACTATTTTTATCAAAGCAAATAATATATTGTGTTGTGTAAGTAAGTACTTAACATAATTATCTTTTTTGTCATTTTTTATCACAAAGTTGTTGTGTTGATTTTGTTTTGGATCCTAACTTATTTCTACAATGGGATCTTATTATGAACAGGCAACCTCGTCGACGCGCCCGATTTTCGTCCCGCGATATACAAATTTCAATTTCCTGTTTTGGTTATCGCACCGCAGTGATCTAAGTTTGACAAATAAGTTCATTTTGACGAGTCCGGCGACTGAGCCGGTGATTTATCATTTTAAATGATCGTATCCAGTAGCTGCCATATTGAAAATCCGATAAAATGTCGAGTATCACAAACAGGATGCTTAATGCGTTTTTATGAAAATTACTTATTTGAAAGTTGGTACTTGGTTGGTACCCAACTAACTTTATTTAAAAAAAAAAACGAGAATCCTCACCGTCGTTAACAGTTTTTACTTGGTTTTAATTATTTTAGTGTATTATAATAAATAAATCAATAAATACGTAACGTACTTATGTATTTATACCAGAAGCTAAATAAATAGCGCTATAGTAGGTACTGCTGCGCTATTTATTTGGCTTGGCTTTTATATAATGTTTAGACAGATCAATTGTAAAGTTAGGAAGATCATAGTTTTAAAAATAAACCCATTATTTCATTACACAAATATTTGATGTCGGATAAGTAACCATTTGGCCTCCATCGCGCTTCAGTCAGACATTTGCATTTTTGGCACTCGGCAGTCCATCGCAGGCGTGTCAAGATCCAGCAATAACCGTTACATCATAACTGGCACGACCCCTGAATAATAACTATCATGGTAGTAACAGGTTGTAGGGACCACACAAGAAACGATTTGTAAAATCTTAATTGCCAATAAAAATACTGAAACAATATAAACTTGGTAAGAATATTGTTAATACTAAGATATGCTAGGCTTACTTTCTATCATTCCTATATGGAACAAGATAAACATTTCCCTCCCACAATATCGGAGCAGAAACTATAACCATCATGGGATACGCTACTTAAAATTCAAATAAAGTGAAAAAGCCGCCTTTGCTCCGTCGAGCCGCGTCGAAATAGCGAAATAATTGCGACGTGGGTTCTTAAATCTGTGAACGCGTCATTTGTTTATTAAGGGTCCGAGCCGCACGCCCTTTTAGCATAAATACTGGCAGCAGTAGACAGCCGACAGAGCCTGCATAAACTTTGAAAACAGACCTAAACTGTTTATGAAATATCCGATTGAGTCGTCATCATGTTGTTTGAGGAAATTAAACGGAGATTAGGGTGTGACGTAATTATTTATAATATTGGTAGGTCTGTATTTTACCGCTAGCACGTCAACGGCTGCAAAAAAAATTGTCTCACTAGATGTCGCTTGATTGGACTAGCCCAAGAAGCTTAGAATAGCACTGCCGTTGTCTGTCACTTCACTTCTGTCAGTGTCTCTACAACGCCGCCCTGCGTAATTTTTTGCCCCCACAAACAAGCACAAATTAAGCCATTAACTAATCATTATAGGTACTTGCACCCAACGAATTAAGAGACCACATCAAAACAGTATAAAATCCAATCCAATCCGACATAACAAGAAAAGCGTAAATCATAAAGAGAATCACACAAGAAAAAGGAATATAAAAAACTTAGGAAAGAACTTGAAACCAAAATAAAAAGGTCAAATCAATGCAAGAACCCGTACACCGACTACCAGGAGACCATGGCGCGTAGAGTAGTGGCCGGTGCTCGGCTGTCATCGCGTGCGCGCGCACACATAAATCCGGCGACGACATTCTTTGCGGCCACCGCCGCCGCCGCTCTGCGCTCCTGGTACAAACGACAGAGAGGTTTCGCTTTGTGGAATTGTTCTGTATCAATGTGGCGGTAAAAAGCCTACAGTTTTAAGTTATTGTGGACGAATTGTTTTGTGTACTAGTTTAATTGTATAAATTTGAATAGTGGAATTTAAAATCTTGTTAGAATCATAGCAGTTTCATCTAGTACCTCCATCACCAACCACCATAATATGACATTTTAAAATCTATCCTATATTAACAGTCCTGGAGAGCAGTTCATACTGAATCTGTACAAAATAAATTTTGGTAACCTTCATGGAAATAAACAAGAAGAACAAAACTTAGTAGAACGAACCGCCCAACTTACTTCACCGCCACAATATTTAATATAGGTACGTTCGCTTGATAATAAATTTTAATCCGTTTAATTCCACCAAATTATCGGTTACGGTAATATTATAAATCTATTGGAGTGCGCAGGTTGCAGAAACAATCAAATTTAATGTGCATCACTATGTGATGCGCCAGCGCACCCACGCCTCGCCCACGATGGGTATGGTGACCACGAAAGCAAAGATATCTAGCTCTAATATATAAAATTCTCGTGTCGCGGTGTTTGTTGCCAAATTCCTCCGAAATGGCTCGACCGATTTTCATGAAATTTTATGTGCATATCGGGTGCATCTGAGAATCGGTCAACATCTATTTTTCATACCCCAAAAAGACAGGATAACGTCTGTCGGGTCCATAGTCCTAGTATATCAATCAATTACAACATATAAATCCAAATTTTACAATAGGAGAAAAAATTAAGAATGTTTTTTTCCTTGGACTGAACAAGTCGAATAAAAGTCGAGCTTTGGCTCTGGATTACGAAGAGCATAGACGAAAATTTAATTGCCGCATGAAAAGGATTTCTGCCACATGTGCCCGAGAAGAATGCAAACACTTTGGAGATGAAGCTTGATAACTTTTAAGTCACTGGCATATATATACTTAAGTCTTATTAAAGTTACTTGTATTTTCCCCCCTGCAGCGGTTCCTAACTCAACCGGTAAAGACTATCAAGCATATTAACTGGTTTTTTAACGTATAACCTCAGTACACTGAGTGTTCTTATGTATTTATCCCTTAATATTCAAAGTCCATGCAACCCCTAACATCATAGCACGATTTTTCCGACCAATCAATTCGCCGATCAGCCGTGCATTGAAACAATCGCAGTTATTTAACATCGTAACGTTTATTTTGCAAGCATGACCTTGCTACATTGAAAGAAGCGCAAAAGGACTGACTAATCACCGTGGTAAGTGGCGTAATAAGTGGAGGAAATCTCCTAGATCCGTTTTACACTTTACGTTATTTAACCGAACATTGAAGGTATACATTTATGGAGAGGCCAATACAAACGTATTTTTTTGTACGCGTTCATGGATCTTATATTAGAATTGCTCACTAAAAATACTTACCTTTTCTTTCTTGGTTTCTCTACTTCAAGAATTGTTGGAAAATGTGAATTAATAGGTATTATAGAAGCCTATGCTTACATATTACTAATTGTATTAAATAGGTTATAGGCTCGTCTATTTCAAGATAGATTTTGTGTGTTTGATGTTAAACAAAATTAAAACCTGTGTATATTTTACTAAATTTTACTGCTATATCTTGACCATTCGTACCTATACATTACTTACACACACATACAACATAATTTTTTAGCTAACTAATTTATTATTATTATTGTGTATGTTCAGGCATCGCAGGCCCATAGACAAAATACCTTATAAACTAACATACATATTAATAAAACAAATAAGATCTAAACTATGGGTGGTGACTGCGGCAATTTCCCCCGAAAGCGCCTGAACACACCCCTCGGCCAGTAGCCTTCCTGCATGAAAGTTGACAGCCTACACTTACTTTGATAATACCTACTTAGATGACATTGACAATAAAACAAAGACTATTTCCCCAAAAAAGTTAAGAGATAAGTTCGTCAACCCCCTACGCAGATTCGCACCACACACGGCGAAACGTGAGGGTTGCCACGCTAGCATCGTGTAGCGCCATCTCGCGGAGGCGGGCCGCATCACGAGCAGTGACGTCACCGCCGGCGGCGCGCGCGCTGATTGAGCGATGAACTTTGTTGGACCGCGTCGATCATTTCATGTATTATTATTACAGTTTATGCGAAGGATTATCCATTCAGATTTTTGTAGACAGGATGTTGTTGGTATGTAATTATAATTGGCTCAAAATAAATTTTAATGCCCACGTGCAAGATGGATGATTTCGCAAACGTTTAATGTTTATTTCAAAATAGCTGCAAATCTACTTGAACATTATAATTAAAATGATGGTGTACAATGTAGTTTAAACATGATATTTTTACGTACCTAATTAAAAGTAGTTTTCTGCATAAACCTTGAAAGAAAATCTTAAGGAAACTAAAACAAATATATTTTTTAAACTAATCCACATTCTGCGTCTGAAAATATAATTTGTAAAATGCCCTATATTTATAATTTCTAATATTATAATACACTACTCTAATATGTATTCCAATCAGTTGCATAAAAGCTGAAAATCCCAAGAGTTGTTAAACTTACCAAAGTTTACTACTTATATTAGGTCTCAAGCAGGTACCTATATTTCCAAAATCGCCACCTACATCCTGTATACGTCGTCGGGGCCGTTACAGCATCGTTCGCAAGCTCTTATTAATAACGCGAAGAAAGCTGCACCGAATCTCTTGATCGGCAAACAATGGGTGTGCTCGGATACCCGCACAGGCAAGCCAATGTAAATATTATTTATTATAATATCCCTTTACAGAATATACCAGAAATACAAAGTACCACAACATAGTGGTAGACAGATTCAGTTATAAATACAGATAATAATCCGCAGCCACTAGTATTATTGCGAATTACAAGGTAAATTATAACTGTAGAATGGCAACATTGTTCTTTTTTCTTAATAAGTAATCATTCAGTAGGTACGTAATATAATAACATGGCGACTAAAGGTAGTCTTAGACCTTAGTTAACACCTCTCTGCAGGTAGTCCCTAGTTGTACAAAAAAACCAAAAAATTAAATCAGTTACTATCATAGGATAGTAAATGCTTTCATTTTCTTTTTTTCATAAATGTCAACCATAAGTAGGTATAATCTCTCTGTGCCTTTTTAATAATAAGTACCTAAGTCAAAATGTGGTTTTGATAAAGTCAACACGTAAATTTTGATTCCCTATACCTATCAGTCTATCAATAATATTAGAACCAGGGTAGGTAGTCAGATCACATTTTTACTTTTTTTATTATGAACAGAGTTATAGCATACTTATTCTACTAACCAACGTCCTACGTGGGCTTAGCGCAAAGGTTTATTCTCTTTGTAATAATACCTTCTCAATGGCTTATTGAATAATCGCCGGTCGAAGATCGCGCCGATACGGCCTCGCCCGACGCAAATTAATATTTTGCATCGACGAATTAATATAATTAGTGGTAATTATACTGTCAGTTTTGTTGCATGTTTTAACGTGGGATGTAGGCGCTATGGGAACACAATATTTTTTTAAAACATCATAATAAATAAAAAAGACTCGTCGGTAGGTAAATACGAAAGAATCGGATAGGTCAGTAGATATTACATCGGTCGTTTACGATTATACATATTTTTTGATGGATAATGGAAATGTAATAATCAGGTTTTAGTATCAGGTATCAGGTTATAGTTTTAGTATGTACTTACATGCAACATAAAATAAAACAAAATCAAATACTAGTAATACCTTTTTATAATCAGCCGCAATGCACCATGAAATACAGATAGACAGATACTGGCTAAGAAAACGTAAGTAATATTTAAATTATAACTGAATTAATTTAAAGTAATATAGTAGGTACTCTAAATGTAAAACCACAAGCCATGCTTTCACTGCTTCAGCTTAAACCCAGTCGAGGCGTAAGTTTTAGATAAGTTTATTTAAAATTACCGCCAAGAAACCGGATATATGTCAAAGTTGAAACCGTTCCGTATAACAAATTTTATTTTAATGAATATTTACCTAATTTATATTGTACTTCAATATTTTTTATTTCCATTACAAATTTATTTCAGATTTTTCAATGATCTTTATAAAAAGAAAAGCAAAAGTGTGCATCTATACGTGTGTATCTTTATGTGCAACGGAACGACACCATTAATGTCAACGCAAACAAAACTATGTCAAAATTAATTCTAAATTTTGTGTAAAAACAACAACAAATTCACACAACAATTTATGTACAATAATCCATGTGCTCCTTTTATTTGTATATACGCTAATTTATCGTCGTGATGGCTGAAAAGTGAGTTATTTTCTTCATTATTTCACTGCAGTTTTGACTTAGAATCAAGTCAATGTTTTATGCTTATCTAAACAGAGGAATAGGTGACAAAATGCGTTGTTTTCAAGATAAATTTGTAAACACACAATCTTTGTGGTCGCTCATCATCATAATCATGTCGAAAGTTGTTTTTAAACAGGTCATGGCGGCGTAATTTAATGCAATGAAGAGAATATTGCTTCCTATTTACCACGTTTACTTTTAGTTGTTAGCGAATTATAGTAACTGTGCATAATCAAGAGCATAACAGTTATAACCGATTTATCTTGGAACTAACTAGATGTAGAATAGACATTATTCATTCTAGCCGCATTACTTGAGGACAGAGCAATTCAATGTTGTTTAGACAATTTTGGATCAGCATGTAAAACATGGGTGGAGAAATAGAATGTAGTCTGATTTACAGCTATGTCCTTGTATTGGCCACTTTATTTACTCTTGACTAAAGTATAGATCTCTTTGTTTACCTCATAGACTTATATAATTATACAAGTTAACCTACTTTTATTCCCAAAATACAAATCTCCCAAGTATTCATAATGCAAGTGGAACCAGTTTTAGGTGATTAGGGTGTAATCTTTATTTATCATGAATCACAAATCAAGAAAGATGGGCTAGAGGAAAAGGAAATGTTACCTAACTAGACTTTCCAAGAGGATTTTTCAGATTTGGTTTTAAAAGATACATGAACTAGGTCACAGAAACCGGGACTGCACGGATTAGATAAAAAAAACTGGTTTATAAAAAGAGTTGTAACATGATTAAAATTCAACATTGTTGCAAAATAAATATAAAAAGGCTGTTTAATTAAAAAATCAAAATGGCAAGTGCTGGTATAGTGCATTTCATATATAGGCTTGTCTTTGTTCAAAAATGTTGTACATTTTAATATATACTAGCAACCCCAGCAACCCCCTGGCTTCCACGGGTGTAATGCTGATACAAAAGTGTTTGTCTACTATATTATGCATGTATTATACATATAAACCATCCTCTTGAATCACTTGTATCTATTAAAAAAACCGCATATAAATCCGATGCGCAGTTTTAAAGATCTAAGCATACATACGGACTGACAGCACTTTGTACTATACTATGTAGTGATATAAATTAATAAGCTTTAGCACACAATTAAGTCCCCAAATATACTGAAAACTCAGGGATGATAATCTGTTATCATAACTATAATAAACAAGAGAAATTAGATTACTGTAACATAGAACAAAGGAATAAGAGCTTCATATTGCCAAAGAGAAGCAATACGAAATGGTAATAATGTTTGAGTTCTCACACCCCTTCAGCTCGGGAACATACAAACAATGCCATTGGTATTGAAAGCATCTATAGGCTATGGTTACTGCTTAACATCAGGCTGTTCGTACACTTGTTGGCCAACTTTATTATATAAAAAACAATCAATTGTGTCAATTTTGTATTCTTTTAATTATAGTTTACAGAACAAGAACCAATATGTAACAAAAAATCGTTAAGTATAAAAAAGATGATAATATATGCACTAATACATTAAACACATCGAAATTAAAACTTGTTTATGTTGAAGGAAAACCAGAAATATAGTAATAGCTAAATTAGTGATTTAAGTGTCAGGAAAAAAGATTTAAGTATGTGCTATATATAAAAAATTGTTATTCCAAGGTCCTGTGATACAAGTCCGAGCGAAGAAGTGGCCAGCACTACGAGACAGGATGACAAGCAAGCCGGCAACTGGTGGGACACCTGGCTGACATCCGCCAAGACCAAGGTAGATTATATTCAACCAGATTTACGATTTTAAAATAGTAGAGTCAATCTGTGTAGGTGAATACGGTGGAGGAATTTTTATTGAAATAAACATTTTTTTGTGCATTCATTTTAACGTGTTAATTAAGGTCTCTGACCCCCATATCAGAGGTGAACGCGGCCGGGCCATAGAGGCCCGGATAAAAAAAAAAAATATGGTGAACGAAAACATCATGAGGGAACCTGTCTTAGAAACTCTAACCAATTTTCGAAAGACATGTGAAATCCGCCAACCGGCACTGGGCCAGTGCGGTGGATTACGACCTGAATCCCACTCGTAGTGAGGGGAGGCCTGTGCTCAGGAGTGGGACGTCAAAAGGGGTAAATTATTATTATTATTATCTGTGGCCAAATGACTACAGCTTGTACGGGCTGACTAGACCGGTGTACTGCCTGCCACCGTCTCACAGAAGGTTTAGGTTGACGTTAAGTAACCACATATTATAGCTGCTTTGAAGTGAAGCTTCTATACGGACGTTCGGGGCGCTCGCCGCGCGGCCACTCTATCCGTGCTAAGCGTCAGCAGCGTTACACGATGACGTCGTACGTATCATTACACGATATATACAGGTTGAAACAGAAAGGGTATACGTTTTTTTTTCAACACATAACGTTGTGTTTTTAACTATCAGCTTTGGAGGAAACTTGATAAACAAAAGGTGTTACAGGGATACAGCTGTTGACAGATTTCATAAGTCCACCAAACCTTTAGTACTTCAACTGTCCCACAAAGCCCATAGTATGAGATTTACAAAGTAAAGTTGCAAAAAAAATTGTAGACCCTTTCTGTTTCACCTAGTACAGCTATACCGTGTGGCAGCTGCGGCGCCCTACGCTTTATGCTATAAAGCATCGCTTCTTTCGGGCGTCCCTAGATGGCGCTGTTATTCGAACGATGAGTGAGAGAGAGAGCCTTTTCCTATTCACACTCCCCTTCACGTAGCCAACGTCCGAGCCATATGCCATTGGTAAATAAGTATTGCAAGCGACCATAGGCTATGGTAACTGCTTAACATCAGGCGGATCGGAAGCCTGTTTGCTGACTTCACAATCACTATCTATTATAAAACAAAGTCGCTTCCCGTTGTCTTTTCCTATGTATGCTTAGTTAGATCTTTCAAGTACGCAACGGATTTTGATGCGGGTTGTTTTAATAGATAGTGTGTCAAGAGGAAGGTTTATATGTACGAGTGTAATACATGCATAATATAGTATATATTTTTATGGCAGAACAACGTTTGCCGTATGGCAGAACAATATTATAAATGTGAAAGTTTGTGAGTGTGGATGTATGTATGTATGTATGTTTGTATGTATGTTTGTTACTCCTTCACGAAAAAACTACTGAACGGATTTGAATGAAATTTGGAACACAGATAGTTTATAACCGGGATTAACATATAGGATACTTTTTATCCCGATAATCCCGTAATTTTTGTTACGTTAAATACTACGCGGACGAAGTCCGTGGGCACAGCTAGTATTAAATAAAATAAAAAATATGTACTACAGCCATGCAGTGAGAGTTATTTAGATTTCTGTTAGTATCTAAAGCTTTCCTCACAGTGCAAACGCGGTAGTGGGCGTAGTAAAATCAGTCCCTTCCATTTATTTAGACTATCTAACACTTAGACGTACATCACATTGTATAATCATTAGGCACTGCTGTATGACGACCGCTTGGCGCAGTGGTTCGAGCGTAGGCCGCTCGGCTCACTGTAGATCGTCGTTGCTGGTTCAATTCCCGCAAAATTTTGGAATTGGCATTTTCGTAATTTGCCCAGGTCTGGGTGTCACTGGCATCGCCCCCAGTCCATTGTACGGTACTCATAGTACAAGCGATGCTTAGTTTGGGACCATACAGTTGGTGTGTTTGTCTGGCGATATTTATTTATTTATTATTGTTCGTGATATTTTTGATGGTGCAATCGGCGCCCGCGCACGTGTGGCCAGTACTAGTCGCGTGTGCGGTTTATCGACCATGTGCCAGCATTAAATGGATATCGTTTTGCAGAACGGAATCAACCCACATGCACTGCTGTAGACCAAAACCAACCTTGTGTTAGTGGTTATAGGTTGGTTTCAGTTTGCAAAAGTGTGTGTGAGTTGGTTCAATTTTTCAAAACTACGTCCGAATTTAAAATCGATATCGAATTTAAATTCTTTACCTACCATGAATGTGGTCTTAAGATTTGTATATGCACAATAGCTAAGGCCACTATTAATAAATCGATCTCAAGTGGGAGTGATATTGAGTACGCGTTTGACACGTCTTTTTGTACTAGAATGACGTAAGGATGACATTTCCAAGATTGCTCTCCGACTTGAGATCGATTTATTAATACGGGCTTTGAATAGACTTGCAAGAATACATCCTACTAATATTATAAATGTGAAAGTTTGTGAGTGTGGATGTATGTATCTATGTATGTATGTTTGTTACTCCTTCACGCAAAAACAACTGAACGGATTTGGATGAAATTTGGAACACAGATAGTTTATAACCGGGATTAACATATAGGATACTTTTTATCCCGATAATACCGAAATTTTTGTTACGTTAAATACTACGCGGACGAAGTCGGGGGGCACAGCTAGTAATAAGTATTTTATGTTCATACTAGCTGTGCGGGACACTTTAACTTAACAAAAATTTCGGGATTATCGGGATAAAAAGCATCCTATATGTTAATCCCGGTTATAAACTATCTGTGTTCCAAATTTCATCCAAATCCGTTCAGTAGTTTTTGCCTGACAGAGTACCAAACATCCACACTCACAAACTTTCGCATTTATAATATTATAGCAGGATCACTTTTGTATGATTATCCCGCGGCTGCGACCGCGTCCGCTGTCACTGTAAAAGGTGTCTAATGGCGAGTAAATAAATAACTAAATATCGTTAGACTGACACACCAACTGTATGGTCCCAAACTAAGCAACGCTTGTACTATGTGTACCGTACAATGTACTAGGGGCGATCCCAGTGACAGCCAGACCTGGCAAATGACGAAAAAGGAATTTCCGAAATTTGCCCCGGCGAGAATCGAACCCGCAACAACCATGTGCAGTGAGCCGAGCGGCCTACGCTTGATCCGCTGCGCCTAGCGGTCGTCTAACCAAAGGCTTCTAGTAGAATCAAATTAATACACACACGCAATATCACATCAGTGTTAAAGTTAATTAAACGGGCTTGCTTTAGTTAACCCACATCGATGTGGCCCAGTTTCGGGAAACACCACTCGCGCCTACCGTTAATTAAGCTAATTGATATAAAAAACGTCGATATTTACACAAATGCTACTTTCTAGATGACTAATTTGTAACTTCTTTGTTAGAATGAAATCGTCAGGAAACTCGAAACAACGTTATTCTAGTCACAAAACAATAAAAAGCATTAGATATGATATGATTGTTTGTTTATAGAAAAAAAAACATTTACGCCACACTACAGTTACTCCTTATGACACCAGCTATCTGCCAATGAAAGTCCCGTCAAAACCGGTCAAGCTATTTTGGAGATTAGCCGGAACAAACAAACAAACAGACAGACAAACGTATAATTTTTTTTGTTTATATGTGTCGGTTATACTTTCATATGCATTTAGTAAAAAGCTGTTATTTTGACATCACGAACAGACACTTCAAATTCAATTTTATTTATTTGTATATTAGTTTAGTTTTGAGACGTTAGAAATCCTTATTATTATAAAAGTATCTAACAAGCATGTAGTACTAAAGAAATCCGAAATAAAAATATCTTTAGGTATAAGTATTCAAGGACAACAACACGCCTAAACGCTGCATTCTAAACTAAATAATGTTTTACAATATTGTTCTCGCCTACTTAAGGATCGTATTGATAAATCAATCTCAAGTCTGAGAGCGGTCTTGAGTGAGCGTTTGACGTGTCATTTTGTACTGGTATATCATAAGAATTACAGTTCCAAGATCGTTCTCAAATTTGAGATTGATTTATTAATACAGGGGTGCTACTCTTAGCAACGATAATCGATATATCGTGACATGTGTTGTCGAATCCTACTCTAAATTCCATCTTCTTTGCCGTCGTTTATCGTCTGAACGAACGATCATCTTATATCGATCGTTCAGTAATCTGTATGACGGTGAAAAATATGGAATTTAGAGTAGGGTTCGACACTACAAATAATAATTAAATAAATAAATATCGCCAGACAGACACACCAACTGTACGGTACCAAACTAAGCAAAGCTTGTACTATGGGTACCGTACAATGGACTGGGGGTGATCCCAGTGACACCCAGACCAGGGTAAATTACGAAAAGGCCATTTCCGAAATTTGCCTCTGCGGGAATCGAACCCGCGACCACCATGTGCAGTGAGCCGAGTGGCCTACGCTCGAACCACTGCGCCAAGCCGTCGTCAAATATATCGTCAATAAATGTCACGATATATCGATTATCGTAATCGATCGTCGATTATCGTATTCGTTGCTAAGAGTAGCACCCCAGGCCTATATGACGGTCGTGTCAAGTTCCATTTGTTCCTTGTACTTACCTACACTTCTCATTGGGGGTGTATTTAGGCGACCTTAATTAGCGATCATTAATTAACAATTAGTAATTACCGTTTGTTAGTCAGAAAATCATAGAACAGTATCTAATGGCCATAACGTTTTAACCATTATAGCCTTTTAAGTTTTTTTATTATCCAACAAAGTCGGAAAAGAAGCGTACGACCTGCGTGATGTTAAGCTGTTTCCGCAGCCTAAAAATGCTTGCAATATCAATGACTTTGCTCGCACGTTGCCACTCACTCATAGTACGAAACGCAGCTATAATAGCTGCTTTACGCCAATCTTCTGCGAGAGGTGGAGCCAGCTCGTATATGAGCCGCAGTCAACTGGCCATTTACTATATTCTTCTTTATATACAAAATTCTGGTATGCATGTGTGTGTACGTATTCTTCTCCTTAAGGCTAAAGCGCCCATCTAGCCCGCGAAGTTAAAATTTTTTGAGGTTTTTTAGAAATTATTCAAAATCTGACAATAATAAAAGGCACATTTTGTAATTCGCGACACAGACTGTGTGCAGTGCATTTATTAATATATCCAACTTACTCTAAAACATTTCAAGAACGACAGCTATCCAGATAATCTGGCAATTTTTGTATATTTAGTGATTAAATAGTATCATATCCACCGTGATAATATTGAGAGTAAAATAAACGTATTAATAAACGCACTGCATACTGTGTTTGTCGCAAATCACAAAATATTGTCTTAAATGTTTTCAGATTTTGGATAAACTATAATAATACTCGAAAATTTTGAATTTCGCGGGCTAGACAGGCGCCTTCACCTTAACGGCTTGACCAATATGTTTTTTTTGTACTTATGGGGTCACCTGGATTAGCTATAACCCGTTAAGCGTAAGCTGTAGTCCAGAAAATAAAATATACGCAAGGGAAGCTGCGAGAGAAAAAAGCTCGTGTTATATAATATGTAAAACAATGTAGCATGTATTTATTTGAACGGATAGGTGGGTAGTATAGTTAATTCGTTTGTTTCACGAAGACGCGTGCTGTGACCCTTATGACAATGGCATATGGGTCAATTTGCAATAATACTCGCCTCTTCGCGAGATGAACTGACTATAAACTGTATCACCGGATGAAATAATTGCGATGGAAAAAAAAGCATGTTGGTGCCTACCATCGTGTGTAATTTGGATATAGTTTTGCAGAATGGAATCAACCCACATGCACAGCTGTAGACCAAAACCAACCTTGTGTTTGTGATTCTAGGTTGGTTTTAGTTTGCAAAAAGGTGGTACAGCGTATCCTATACTGCAAATTGCAATATATCAGTTATGTTTGCAAAAAGGTCACCGACATCGCACTAGCCTGACTCATAAATTGTTAATATTAGATCAAACAACTGACTGATAGTCACTCATGTGCCAAAGCAATATAAACTCTATCATTTCGTGTTCAATATTCATTTTAGCCGTGACTATGTTAGCAAAAGGAGTTTTATTTTTTACTCTAGTATAAACAAAGTTGGATATTTTTTTTAATACATATTTAATTAGTTCAATTGTCTACCTTATTTATATTTATATACGGACGACGAAAGGTGACGACACTGTCGCTCTGTAACCCCTCATTTAAGAAAACATTAATATACTTAATTAACATACTTCTGCCTAAGAATTTTTAGATACGATATCGATTACTAAACGAACAATACAAAAATATCGTTATTTTAGACGATATACGACGGTAAAAATATAGAATTTAGAGTAAGATTCGACAATATGGATGTCACGATATATCGATTATCGTTGCTAAGAGTAGCACCCCAGATTCGGAAACATTAAACTTCTGTATTTTTGGCAGTTTAAATGTATTTGTTTATTTACTTATCTATATTTAATTTATAACTCCCCATATAATCAATTACTGTCAAACCCCGAATATTTTTGTATTTTTAGGTGTTTTGGTAATTCGAAGTAATTCCAGTCAGTAATTAACTTTGTATACCGTGTTTATTATGCATAAAAGTTAAGTAAAATAAAATCATTTAAACCTGTTATTTATTTATGTGGGCCACGTGCTGTAAATAAACATTGTTATCAATATTTATTATTATACCTATAATTAGGTACTTATAAATGTATTTAGCGATTAAATGTGTTCCGATAAAATCCAACTTAACTCTAGATATAAAGAGGTGTGTTATAGATTAAAAACTTAATGGATTATGGAGTTTATGTTTCCTGTCTAGCCCTCTTATTGGCTGTATATAGAATACTAGTTCTCAGAACTGCGTGCGCGCATATCAAATCATTTCTTTGCGGACACTTTGAGACTGCTTTATTACAAGGTCTACAGGTTTTCCAGTATATCCTAACTTGCTCCTTAAAATACCAATGTAATTGAAATAAAACTATTTTTACGGATTATATCGCGTTTTTTAATTATATTTTTTTCTGGCGTTTCGGTTGCTTTACAGCAACCGTGGTCACGGGGGGAAAATAGTTTTATTTCCATGTGTAGTATTCGCGTAAATATAAGAAAACAATATACCAATGCAATGTTTAATACAAGACACCGTTTACGTCCTATAGTTAAAAGTTTGCGGGGTATCAGAGAAGACGGGGAAATTTCAAGGTTGAACCGTAAATGGATCAATCAAACTGTCAGATGCGGTAATACATATTTTAGTGACAATGCATTTTTAGTCGAGCGGGTGTACCCGGCTATGCGGTGTCTACGGCTTATTGGTCTGTGCTTTAATCTTTTCCATGTTCCTCCATACATTTCTCAGAAACAGAAGGCTCAAAAGGGCGTGTACCCAGGGCCGTTAAACTACTAATAAAAAAAACTCAGAAACAGTTGTCATCGTTAGCTCCTTGGTTTCAGTCCGCTGAAGTGTACACGATGGTGAAGAAGGACCTGGACGAGATCGGCACCGCGGTGAAGAGCGAGGCGAGCCATGTGCTCAACACCACCTCCAACGTCATCGGCAAGACGTTCAAGGTCAGTGTGCTAGTGTGCTACTACTAACGACGTCAGGAGTGCTAGTCTTAGCAACGATAATCGATATATCGTGACATTCGTATTGTCGAATCCCGTATTCATAAATTAATCTAAATTCTGGGTGGGGTGGGGTCTCTCGCTCATCGTGCGAAACGCAGCTACTTTACGCCGTTCTTCTGTGTGAGATTACATTAAAATGGCGGTGGCGTCTAGATTCTTGTACTATACAGGTTGAAACAAAAAGGGTATACTCTTTTTTCAATACTTAATTTTGTAATTCTAAAACTATCAGCTTTGGAGGAAACTTGAAAAACAAAAGGTGTTATAGGGATACAGCTGCTGACAGATTTCATAAGTCTACAAAACCTTTAGTACTTCAACTATCCTACAAAGCCGATAGTTTTAGATTTAAAAAGTAAAGTTGCAAAAAAAAAGTATACCCTTTCTGTTTCACCTAACTTCATTTTGATAAAATAAGAATGTGTTTCCTCTACAGTTGGATGTGCCAGAGTCGCCGGCGAACGTGATGAAGAAGAGTTTCAGCACTTTCATTGGTAAGTCATTTCGAATATTCTTTCTGTGACAAAAGTTCATCGAAACTGATTTTCCAATTTCTTGCGGTCTTACCCAATTCGGCTGATTACCAATGATTAACACCGTCGCCAAAGGGCGGTTTCAGATTAGCGTTTGTTCAGCGAGTAAAAGGTGAAAAGCTCGTTTAGGGGCACCATTGTTATATATTTAATAAAATACAATAATAGTGGAGAACAATCCTTCCACTTCATAAATACAAGAGTGTATGTAATTTTGGAATGAAGTTCCTTTACGCGGATTGCGGTAGAAGTAAAATGGGAGAAATCGTCAAGCTTGAATATCGTTACGCCCCCTCCGGGCAACTGTTTGTAATTTTGTAAACTACTTCGTAACGTCCACTGTGAAAAAGTTTTCTAAAAATCAACTAGATGGCGTAAGTAGTTTAATTCCGGTGACTGGATAGTGTGACATCTAAAATCCTTCGTTCCTGACACTGCACAATTTGTGTTATTCTTTTTTCTATATATACCTTACGATCTGATTACGGCCTGAATCCCCTTCGTAGTGAGGGGAGGCCCGTGCCCAGGAGTGGGACGTTGAAAGGGCTAAATTATTATTATATCTACATTTTACCTTCAGGTCAAGTGAGCACAGTCCTGAATCCAGAGCCGGATGACGAAGATGACACAGAAGTCATCCTGTCCTCTGGTGACACCACGATGCTGTCCACGTATAAGGTAAATATGACACAGTTAATGGCGAAGACAGACTTGATGGGGCTTGATGGGACAAGCAACGCTTGTACTATGGGTACAATGGACTGGAGGCGATCCCAGAGGGGGGGAGTGGGTATTCACAGTTAACGGAAAGATTACGATTTCGGTGAGTGCTCCCATCCTTATTTTACGAATTAATTAGAAGTAGGATGGAAGCTGCTGTTTCCGTTTCCGTTCCGGACAATTTCCGAAATTTTCCCCGACGGGAATCGAGCCCGCAACCACCCGGTGCAGCGAGCCGAGCGGTCGGCCGATAGCACGACCTTTGTTTAATTTGTGTCCATACAATTGGTGTGTTAATCTACCGCAAAATAAATACTTATAGAACCTAGTAAAGTTTATGTCATTTAATTAACATTAACTCATACAGAAAGAGCTGGAATCCCTCCAACGCGTGGACGCCACATTCATTGTGCCAGCCTACAGTCCCGAGTTCGAGGCCTGGCGCGCTAGTCTCGAGACTACAGAGGCCGGCCTTATCAGTCCATCGGCGGCTGTGAGGAGACTCGACTCTAACCCGGTCCTGAAGAGTCAGTACGAGAAGCTAGTGCCTGACGCCGTATCGCACGAGGACTTCTGGGAACGGTGAGTAGAAATGCAAGATGATGCAAGACAACCCACACTGAAGTCGGCCTTTCGCATATTTATAGGTTTCATTTTTCTAATAAATTTACTTGCATGTGTGTTATTAGTTTTATACCAAATGCAAGACACGCAAGAACTGGTGAAAATCTTTCATATACCTAAACTAAAATGTGTTATGTTGTGTTGTATACAATTACGATTACGAACATGCTTAGTCTGCAATTGGACATTGGACGGCTTTTAATCACTTTTAATCAAATATGAACTGTATTAGAGACTAAATAAAATTTAAATTGTGATGTGATTGCCCCAGCTACCTGTTCCGCGTGGCGTTGCTGCAGGACCGGCTGGCGGCGGCGGCTCGCAAGCAGCCGGTGGACGAGCCCAGCGCCGACCCTGTGCTCGCCAACTTGCCCTTGCAGACACCCATACAACAGTAAGTGTGTACATCAAATGAAGCGTTGACTGCAATGCCTGAGAAATGCCTTTGTTATTGCAACCATCTAAGGGTAATTGCTTAACATCAAGCCTTAGACCATACTTAAGGTACTATGTTAGCTCAGTTCGAATTATAATAGTAGATTTCATCCGCGCTTCGAAGAAAACAAAATCACAGCTATAATTCTTACATCAATGGTAATAATAATGGGCAGTGGATAATATTTAATTAGAATTCCAAAGATTCTATCAATTAAGCATGTTTTTAAGCAATTTTACTGTTGCCCGACAAGGTTTAAATGTCCGTGACTCCGTTAGAGGTCGCTGTAGACTGATTCATAATAGGGTAATTTTATAGTAGGGCCATTTTATAGTAGGGTCATTTCATAGTAGGGTCATTTCACAGTAGGACCATTTTACAGTAAGACCATTTTATAGTAGGGTCATATCACAATAAGACCATTTTATAGTAGGGTCATTATACAGTAGGACCATTTTATAGTAGGGTCATTTCACACTAGGAACAATTTATATTAGGGTCATTTTACAGTAGGACCATTTTATAGTAGGGTCATTTTACAGTAGGACCATTTTATAGTAGGGTCATTTCACACTAGGACCATTTTATAGTCGAGTCATTTCGTTCAATGTTATAGGAGCCCCAAGAAGGTTCTCTCCGGGTTAGAGGAAGAGGAAGAGGAGAAGAAGCCGCGGGAGTCAGCCGACATCGACCGTGTCGTCACCTGGGAGGACGGTGAGTGACGTAAATGTATGACCACAATTGTATTATCCTATGTTATCATTCACTAAACAATACAATAACTCTGTCATATTATACAAATTGGAATTATTGTTCTTGCATTAGGTCACTTGGATTGGAATGTATATGCGTTCATAACTTTGTACTTACTTATTAATAAATGGTGGTTAAATATTGGTTTGCCTTATTGGGACAATGTTAATAGTCAGGCAAGCATTGGGGTTGACAAAGATTTTTCATCTTGCTTTTATTAATCCATCTATAAATTTTGTTATATAAATGCTAAATATAATCTTTCACGCAGTCAAATATTATCACAAAATATCCAGAATTACAGGTGAAGCCTAATTAAAAACATGGCATGCTAGTTTGTAATTAATTGCTTTGAAAATATTTAAATACAACCTATAATGGTGTGGTATAGATGGAAACGATTGCTTAATATTATTTCGCACAAATAAAACATGAAGATAGTATCAACAATTAATACTCCACAGAGGACTTCGCCAACGACGTCGAACTAACAGAAGAACAGCAAATACTATTACTAGAAGAATACGAAAAGGAGATTGCTACTAAAAAACTAACAAAACAAACGTCCTCTAAAGACCTAGCCAATAACAACACAGACAAAACTACGACCACAGAGAATGTATCAACCAGAGACAAGATGAACAATAAAAAAAATAAAAACAAAAATGGTCGGTCGCCCAAAAAGGCCGCGAAAACTGACTTATGTGGTAACAATTTGGTAGAAGATTACTTTGGTGAAAAGGAAGTGCAAGATGACGCCAGCGCTAATTCCGATGAGAGTTGGGAGAAGGAATTTGAAATTGAAGATGTAGTGGAGCAGAAAGCATGAATCCGGCCATAGAGTAAAGTATTAAAAGTCTAGATTAAGCTCAATTACATTGTGGTATATGCTGTACGTGACAGGGATCAGATTTGAATAGAAGATGAATATATTTTGCGGTCTCTCGGTAAGTCTATGTAATTTTTCACGTCGAACCGACATAGGCATATAATCCGCAATTATTTCAATTTATTTGTACATAATAACTACAACCGAATTGATGAAATTCATGAAATTCTTTGTCCTGACAGGTCGACGCTTATATTTATAAAGTTTTCATTTACTTTTGGTGAAATTGGGAATTGTTTAACTGTCACTTACAGTACAGGACCACGTAATGTGGAGTTGTAAAGCCAAGTGCGCACATTCAAACAGCTTAGCCAACAATAGACAACCTGTGCGAATATTCATAATGCGAGAATAGATAATATTTATAATGCACCTCCTTTTCATTTAAATCTGACCTGACGTTGAAATTATATATTTCTTGCATTAAGGTAGGTTTATCTTGCATATTTGTATTACAATGTAATAATAATGTTTTACTACATAAATCATTATGTTATTATGATTTACGTTTCTCGCATAAGGCAAAGAATATTCCGACAGATTGTCGTTCTATAAACAGCGTCAAGCCAATTGTATTACCTTGTATATTATCTAATAGGTACATGTATATTGTTATAAAATTATAACTATTGCGCCAATCAACAATTATAATCAATCACAAAATTGTCCGGTTCTTAGTCGTATTAATAAGTCGACATTTCAACTGAATTATTTTGTATTAGACTAGTCTCATATTCTTGTTAAATCTTTTACCTCCTTATTAGTAAACTTGGATTAGTGGGCGAATAGTTACACATGAAATGTCTCTTTCTGTCATCAGTAATTTGACATTTGAATGAAGAAGATGAAGCATGGTGAAACTACACAACCGCTGATCCACGTTTATAGGGGGTAATAGATTTAGCAAACAGGTGTGCAAGAAAACCGGAATGCCAACTACTTATATTGGAATATTGAACATAGTTCTTGCATTATGTATCAGAAAAAATATTTTATAATACATAATGTACCGATTAATTTCTTGCATATCGAATAAAAGGTTAACCTAATGCAAGATAGTTGAACAGAGTAATAACAGTATATGTAAAACATGTATGAGGACTGACCATAATTTAAAATAGATAGATATTTTTAATAACGATTCAAAATGGTTGTAGATAAATTGTATGTAAATACATACGACATTCAATATCACACACTGCATCTTTTAATATTTACCAGAATTTCGTCATACGTCTCTCCTCTTACGCTTAATTCACACGAGAGAGTGAGACAATAGCATTTCTCCCATTTTTTCATAATTTTATAATCTAACCTTTTGAATCCCTACTTATCGATCTTTCTTGAGTTATTTTATGTTAAACTAGCGAGCCCGGCAGACGTTGTCCTGCCCTACCTAGGCTCCAATTGTGAATCTAAACCATCAAGGGACCCACTGAAACACACTTAAAAATCATGATCAAAATCGGTCTAGCTATTTAGGAGGAATTCATTGACAATCACACGTACAGAAGAATTATATGTACACAGTCTTGCGACGTCCGCTTGGCGCAGTGTTTCAAGCGTAGGCCACTTGGCTCACTGCACACGGTGGTTGCGGGTTCGATTCCCGCCGGGGCGAATTTCGGAAATGGCGTTTTCGTAATTTGCCCCGGTCTGGGTGTCACTGGGATCGTCCTCAGTCCATTGTACGGTACCCATAGTACAAGCGTTGCTTAGTTTGGGACCATACAGTTGGTTCGTCAGTCTGGCCATATTTATTAATTTAAATACTGAAATGGTATATTATTGTTATGTATCTATTTACCATTTATCTACAATTGTACTGTACCATGTTTAGGCTAAGTTCACACAATTTTGGTTCTCTCTCTTGCGAATCGACCTCAACCTCCATCATCTCCTATTGCATTTATTATTTCATACTTGTATTATCATAAACATTAAAATTAACTCTATGACTTCAGTTTTAAAGTCTAAATTGAATCACCCTATTATTGAATGTATTTCTTTTACGATACTCACTGCCATAGCTTTTGTAAACGCAACTTTGTTTTAATGGTTTTAAAGTTTCAATCCAAATGACGTTTGATAATACAAGCATGTATGTAATCTTCTACCTTATGTACCTTCGAATACTTACTAACAGTGTATTTTTTTTGTAGATTTTATGTGTACCAATTATATTTTGTATTCATTCCAATGTGGACTCTATTACCTGTAGCAACAGAACATGTAATTAATTGACGTTTATTTTAGATATAAAACACCCCAACTAATTCTATATAAAATGGTTGAGGAGAACCACTGTCATACTAGCTTATCGATAAACAACCCTATGACGCGGTACAATAACATTCAAAGTGTGATATCCCACTAATTACGGCCACTGGATATAGTTATAAGTTGTAGTTTTAATATTTGGCGACAAAGTTTTTTTTCTTAAACAAGCTTATGTCTGAATAATCGATGGTCGATAAAATTTACTATACAAAGGAGTCTGGGTAAAATGTATCTACTAGAACTTGGCCGACACGCTACCGCGTGTCTAGATGTATGAGTAGTGGTTTATGAATCAATAACGATTGGGATGGTTCACAGTGGTATGGCACGGTCGCTGATCACGAAGAAATTCGTACAATGACCTGTTATTACCTGTCTTTGTCACTCCCGCGTAAATCTAATACGTCTCGCTCACACAGTTGCCGGTCACACGCAGTTCACGGCAACTGTGTGAGCGAGACGTATTAGATTTACGCGGGAGTGACAGAGACAGGTAATAACAGGTCATTGTACGAATTTCTTCGGGATCAGCGACCGTGCCATAGTGCCAAGTTGTAACCAATTGACTACAACTCGTATACGGGCTGGGTCGACCCAGGTAGTACCACACTCTCACGGAAGATCGGCGTAAAGCAGCTATTACAGCTGTGCTTCGGACCATGAGTGAGAGTCGGAATACCTACCCCCGCTTCCTTCCCCCCCCTCTGTGCCATTCCCCTTCAAGTTAGCAACGTGAAAGCCATGCCTTTGGTTATTGCAAGCATTTATAGCCTACTAGCTGTGTCCCCCGACTTCGTCCGCGTAGTATTTAACGTAACAAAAATTTCGGGATTATCGGGATAAAAAGTATCCTATATGTTAATCCCGGTTATAAACGATCTGTGTTCCAAATTTCATCCAAATCCGTTCAGTAGTTTTTGCGTGAAGGAGTAACAAACATACATCCACACTCACAAACTTTCACATTTATAATATTAGTAGGATGGTAACTGCTTAACATCAGGCAGGTCGTAAGCTTGTATGCTGACTTTGTTCTATAAAAATCCTCGACTTAATTCATAGGCCAGTTTCACCCAGGTTCCTTCATACAACAACAATACCTATAATGAAGATGATAATTAATATTTCATATCATTAATTGTTGTTTTACACAAGTCTGAGAGCGATCTTGAGTACGCTTTTGAGTACGCTTTTGAAATGTCTATTTGTATTGGCTTGACATAAGAATGACATTTCCGAGATCGCTATCAGACTTGAGATCGATTTATTAATACGGGCTTAAGATTAACAATATATTTAAATTGTAAAGATATTAACAGAATGGCCATTGTCGACCGTCGATTATTGGATAACGCAGAAAGTAATAAAAATAAAATAATAGACAATTTTTATTTTATTGTGTCATCAATCAGAATTGTCGGTAAACATTTCGGCATAATGCCAACCGCCAAACGGCGGTAACTAATGTTTTTTTTTTTAATAAAAATTAAGTGCAATACATAATACCGGTTGCATTCAGCAATTATTTTGAATATTTTAGATTACTATCAACTGAACGTTGACTCTAGGTATCGTTATGTTTGTGTACATGTAAATTATAATTAATATGAAATAAAAGTTATTAAAAATTGCAAAAAGCTGCTTTATTTATTTATACTGGCATGTTTCACAATCCACAGATAATGTTTTTCTCCAAATAGTTTGTATTTTAGACAGATGGTCTATAAAAATGAAAAACTTGCTAAAATTAAATGAACTTGGTAGGATATACTTTACCTGACAATTGTGAAACAGTGTTATCAAGCCCTCAGTGTTATCAATTGGATATTGTTTTGCAGAACGGAATCAACCCACATGCACTGTTGTAGACCAAAATCAACCTTGTGTTAGTGGTTCTAGGTTTGTTTTAGTTTGCAGAGGTGTGTGGGTTGGTACCATTTTGCAAACCTTCATTCAATTCTAGACTTTGGTAATATGTAGAGGCCGCCGATTTGTTTCATTTTTATTTATTGTTGATCTCAGATGAATTGCACTTACAGTGGCTCACGTCAGAAGTTGACCGGCCAGGGTGGGGATGGAACCCGGAAATGAGAATTTTATAATGGTAAAACTAAGCTCTAACCAATTGATTTCATCTCAAGGTAGTCGGGAGCGGTGACGTAGAGGGGGCATGACGACATGAGCGAGCGTCATGCTACTTGCCGTGACGGCAAACTGGTCGATTTAACACTAAAGCGCGCTAATAGATGTTACACATCAAAAATACACCTCGGTGACGAGGATGGTCTTTAGCACTAAAATACATTTATAAATAAACGAATGTCAAATAAAAAATATCTATGAAAAGCGAGTACAATGGGCTGAGAAATGGTGCCTACGAGTAATCCTCGTTAATCGATTCAGTACGATATTCAAAGTTTTTTTAAATAAGTAATATTTGCGTATGGAACGAAAGAGCCGCAGCTTCGCATCCAAAGAGCCGCAGGTTGCCGACCCCTACACGAAGATATCCTACTAATATTATAAATGTGAAAGTTTGTGAGTGTGGATGTATGTATGTATGTTTGTTTGTTACTCCTTCACGCAAAAACTACTGAACGGATTTGGATGAAATTTGGAACACAGATAGTCTATAACCGGGATTAACATATAGGATACTTTTTATCCCGATAAACCCGAAATTTTTGTTACGTTAAATACTACGCGGACGAAGTCCGTGGGCACAGCTAGTATATATATATATATATAAATGAATTGCTGTTCGTTAGTCTCGCTAAAATTTGTGAACGGCTGGACCGATTTGGCTAATTTTGGTCTTGACTTATTCGTGGAAGTCCAGAGAAGGTTTAAAAGGTAAATAAATATGAAAGTCCACGCGGACGAAGTTGCGGGCACAGCTAGTTATCGATAAAACAACAACAATTATAGTAATAAAGTGTATATTTAAGACATGTTGGGTAGTTGTATGGTGGGCGGCGGCGGCGCCTGCTGGTGCGGGTAGAAGACGCCGTCGGCGCCGCGCGCCAGCTCGCCGGGCGCGTCGCCCGCGCGCGGGTACGGCTGGTGGGGCGGCGCGCCCATCCACTGCGGGTACCAGTATAGCCCCTGGGGACCAACAGGGAGGACAGGGTTACAAGGGAGGAATGATACTTCATCATCATCATCATCGTCAGCCTATATCAGTCCACTGCTGGACATAGGCCTCCCCTAATGAGCGCCATAGCCAGCCAGCCGCTCCAGCTTGCCGCATCCAGCATCTGCCTGCAGTCTTTCGCAGACCTTCAACGAGCTTCACGATTTCTACTGGCATTGATATGGCATGGTGTCAGCTAAACGTCAAAAGCGGAGCGTTTGAAACGTAATTGCGAGCGTTTGCTTTTCTATTACGATTTGAGTAGCTAGCGTGGGCCCTGGTCGGAAGGCGTCCTACACTACGTTTGCCGAATCCAGGTCTCCACTCAAGAACACGTTTACCCCAGCGGTTGCCGGCTCATCGCGAGATATGGCCAGCCCTCTGCCACTTCAGCTTGATAATTCTTTGAGCCAATGAATGATACTTGTGTCTGTATTCATAAAACGATCTTTAGTCTGAGAGCGTTCTTGGAAATGTCATCCTAACGTTATCGCAGTACAAAAATAGCGCCGTCTAGGGACGCCTGAAGGAAGCGAAGCTTTATAGTATTTAACTACGTCAAAACCAGCTACGGCGCGCGCGCCGCACTTGCCACTCTGTATACAGGTTGAAACAGAATCGGTATACTTTTTTTTTCAAAACTTAACTTTGCAATTCCAAAACTATCAGCTTTGGAGGAAACTTCGGCTTTGTGGGACAGTTGAAGTACTAACGGTTTTGTAGACTCCTGAAATCTGTCAACAGCTGTATTCCTATAAGAACTTTTGTTTTTCAAGTTTCCTCAAAAGCTGATAGTTTAAGAATCACATAGTTAAGTATTGAAAAAAATAGTATACCCTTTTTGTTTCACCAAGTAGAAGCTTCGCTTCATAATGACATGTCAAAAGCGTACCCAAGATAGCTCTCAGAGCTGAGATAAATTTATCACTACGAGCGTTAAGGCGGAGTCCTAATTGGCAACGACCGTAAGAGCATACGATGCGATTTTGTTTCGCGACGAGATGAAATACTCAAATCTCTTTAGAATCTGCGAGCACGGGAATAGTAGGGGTTTGATCATGCGATCGTGCAAACAAATTTTCAAATCTCTTGAGTGTCGTAATCGCACAAGCACAGCGTCGCGAGGGCAAAGCGGTTTAGCAACGTTTTTTTGACGATCGCTTTGCGCATTGGCTCAAACGTTGGCCGCACGAGTGGTTGCGACACCCGCAACCGCTCGGTATTGAGCCCCTGTAGGTATGACGTTACCTTGTTTCCTGAGCCCTGGCAGGTGAACCGGTACTCGTTCACAGTGAGCGGGTCCAGGTAGCTGATGCCCGCGATGGACCCGTAGTTGGGCGGGAACATGTACCAGCAACCGTCCAGCGTGTCTGGATACACACACTTTGTATTAAAACCAAGTTTTTTTTATACAACGTGATAATGAAATAGTTCTATACCTTAGAAACCCAAACTTTCTTTTATAAAAAAAAAAAAAAACTTTTTTCTGCCCGCGACTTCGTCCGATTAGTATTTTATTTAACAAAAAAATCGGGATTATCGGGATAAAAAGTATCCTATGCGTTAATCCCGGTTATAAACTATCTGTGTTCTAAATTTCATCCAAATCCGTTCTGTAGTTTTTGCCTGAAAGAGTAACAAACATCCGCACTCACAAACTTTCGCATTTATAATAATAGTAGGATTATATGAAATTTCCACGTATATTTTAATTTCAGGTATTGCGCAATTTCATTGACACGTTGTATAACAAAGTCGGTGTCAACATTATCTGCCCCCCTAGCCAAGTGTCTTCGTCTACAAGCGTTTCTACAAAACGCTACGCTTCAATGTATGGTAATGACATTACAAGTCGACAAGTAGATCACGTGACTTATGTCATTTCCATACATGAAGCGTAGCGATTTGTAGAAACGAATGTAGACGAAGACACTCGGCTAGGGGGGCTGGTGTTAAGCAGCTATCGTAGCGTATAGATGCTTGAGTATTGAAGTACCGAAAGCATTGCTCGCACCTTGCCGACCAGCCCCCTAGCCAAGTGGCTTCGTCTAGAAGCGTTTCTACAAAACGCTACGCTTAAATGTATGAAATGACATTCAAGGCGATAAGTAGATCACGTGACTTATGTCATTTACATACATGAAGTGTAGCGATTTGTCAAAACGTTGGGCTTCCAGCCCCTCTAGCCAAGTGGCTTCTTCTACATTCGTTTCTACAAATCGCTACGCTTCATGTATGGATATGACATAAGTCACGTGATCTACTTATCGACTTGTAAAGTCATTTCCATACATTGAAGCGTAGCGTTTTGTAGAAACGCTTGTAGACAAAGCCACTTGGCTAGGGGGGATGATCCCTCACTCATCATACAAATCGCAGCTATAGTAGCTTTACGCTTATCTTACGCAGGTATTATCCTGGTCAAGTCGGCCTTTAAGCATATGAGCTAAGCTGTTCTGTATGAATTTTGTGACTACAAATTATTTTTCTTTGAATGGTTGTTCATAAATCACACATAGTATAAAACATCGCTTCCCGCTGTATGCTTAGATCTTTAAAACTACGCAACGGATTTTGATGCGTTTTTTTTAATAAATAGAGTGATTCATGAGGAATGTTTATATTATGTATAATACATGCATAATATAGTAGAGACACGGATAAAAAATACTCGTGTGAAGCCGGGGCGGGTCGCTAGTATTAGATAACGAGTAAGTACAAAGATTTTCGCTATTGGTTTGTTAAAAATATTTTCCGGTGGATAAAAATATTAAGACTTATGAAATGGTACTCACATGTGATGTTGGCGTCATCACCACTGTTCTCAGTGGTGATGATGAAGGCTTCCGTGGTCTGTTCAATGAAGGGCGGCACGGGGGACAGGCCCGTGCCCGGGTCGCCGGGGATTATGAACGGACCTGGTGACGTCACGAAATAGAAGCAGACAATTGAGTACAATGCGCGCAAAAATATTCTGCTCACCAGGTGGCGCTTGATTAGTCTGGGGTTAGACATATCAATCTGTCACTTTCTGACAGTGTCACTGCAGGCACTAATAACGGTTATCGCGAGGTCGGACTGGGCTTCATTTTGGTTTTCCTAAATGTGTGTTTTTAATAGTAATGGAAAATTTCACAGGTAGCGTGTGTAAAATTATATTACATATGTTTTCATATGTAGCACTTGCTACCGACTTAGAAAGAAACTGTAAAAAACATTTCTATGATATCGTTCAGTACTGTCACGTTTTTTATGATAAATCATCGACCAGTGACTTCACAGGATTACGTGTCATAATGAAAATTCACTATGACTAAAATCATTGACTGAAAAATCATAGGTGAAATAACAGTGGAAGAAAAAAATCATTTCACGTAATGAAAATGAATTGAAAATAGCAATAATTTCCATGCCTAGTTTTTAATGCCATTTTTTACTTGATACTGGCGAAATACCTAGTCTCTTAAACTGGGTGCGCCCACAGAGGTGTAAGTATGTATGTGGATGCGCCATATTTTTTAAAAAAGAAGATGACTTCGGAAATAAAGGACGATACTGTACTGTCAAGTGGCAATGTCACCCTTCTGCAACAACGTGGCGCCGCCATAGTGGCGGGCAAAACCCACATTTTGATATTGTGTCCCTATAATATCAATTAAATAACACGTTTATTTTGAAGCTGAAACTGCCTGTTACCACACACAAAATCTTAAGCTGTATAATTATACGTACCCAGCTAAGCAAAAAGAACCAAACTTCTTGCTAGTAATTAATACATAGACTCTTGCGATCTCGGAAATATCATTCTTATGTCATACCAGTACAGAATGACATGTCAAAAGCGTACTTGAGACCGCTCTCTGACTTGAGATCGATTTACTTATTGATACGAGCCTGAGTTACAACAGTAACCTACCTCCATAAAAGTTAGTAAAGTTCCATTCACACACGTGATGGTCACAGGCAAGCGGTGAATATGGCTCCTTAGTATAGTATGTCTGTCCATTTGGTATAACCTGGAAGGTAAACAGATTTCAAATGAATGTATGACTATTTACGGTGTTATTTTCCCCACGAACATTATTACAAACATTGTTTCAGACTTATAAAGGTCATCTATAAGGAAACTATGTTTTCTTTATGTAAATACACGCATCAAAAAATGTTTGAGTTCACCTCGCTTCACTCTGATATCCCCAAAATTTAAAGCCAGAACATGATACAGATTCAAAGCGTCAATAATGGGAATAGATCCTAAAGTCTTACTCATAGTTTTAAATAGTAATGTAAAAAGTTTAAAAAATGGGCAGTGTAGGCCATAATCAACCATGTTAGTTTGTGACGTATGTGTCAAATTTCAACTTCTAACATAATTACCCTACGTCTGGACGAAACATGTTGATGTCTCTTTTTTTGTCATAAAATAGAGACAACATCATGTTTCGTCCACTGCGAACGTCGGGTTAGATATCGCCACATAACACACCAGCATGTAATCATGATGTCGGAACCGCACACCCTGTATGTTGAAGTCCAGTATAAAGGACCCTGAGGTGATCAGGCAGGATGCGGCAGTCAGGGGCGGCAGTTTGTACATATCCGTACCACATTTGACCACAGCCTTGGGTAATGTGGACACGTCGCGAATATGCTGGAGGTTCTTCTTGAATGGGAATCTGGAAGCAGTGCAGTTAGATATGCGTCATGATTTTAATTGGTTTGGTATTAGTCCATTGGGCTCCCTTGGAGGGACTCCTGCGGATTCCTTTGGTTTTTCTCCACGCGGACCATCTAAACATCACCTTTAGAATTCGTTGAAAAGTAATTTTAGGTATGTACATCGTGAATTTATGAAAAAAATACAAATTTTGAACCATATCCATTGTGCTCCTTTGTCAGAGATTACTTTGGGTTTTTGTTACAAAAGAATCCTCTGCATCTCACTGAAAAATAGATGTAAAAACGAGCCAAGCGAGTAATAACGATGTTAGGTTAGGTTTCGATAGACTTTGAGGAGGAAGACGGGGCGAGTCACCTTCAGGCTTGCACAGATCATCACTGGACACGGCTGTTTCAGTGATTATCTGTGCAAGATAGGACGCGAAGCGACGGCCAATTGCCACCACTGTGGAGGAGACCAGGATTCCGCCCAGCACACGCTCGAGGCGTGTCCCGCGTGGGACGCGGAGCGGCGGATCCTGGTCCACCGGATCGGATCGGACCTCTCCCTGGGCAGCGTAGTATCGGCTATGCTGTCCAGGGAAGCGGCGTGGGGGGCTGTGACCTCCTTCTGCGAGACAGTCATGTCCCAGAAGGAGTCCGCCGAGCGGGATCGGGAGAGAGCCGATCCCGCTCGCCGACGTAGGCGCCGTGCTGCGCCACGTCGGGGCCCCCCGGCCCTGATGCCCAGGGCCCATAACAACGGGCTACCCTCGGGGTCGAGAACGTCCAGGGTGTGGGCCCCGGACGTTCCCTGACGACGGCGACCCTGAGGAGGACGGCGGCGGGCGTGGCTCCCCGCCGCCGTACACTGCGAGGGTGCAGGGGGAGCGACCATCTGCTCCCCCGGGGCGAGCTCCCGCGAGGGAGCGCGGCACATGAGGGGCACCGGCGAGTTCTTCGGGAGGGCCCGGAGTCCCTCTGACGTGCGGAAGGCGGCCACCGGGGAGGTTTTAGTGGGTAAGAATCCCACATATCCCCAGGCCTTTCCCACAAGAGGCCTGGGAATCTTTGGAAGATTTCCTCCCCGAAAAAAAAAAAAAAGGTTTCGATAGACTAAAATTAAAATTCAATGGTATCTTGGAATCGGTTTGGAGCATAAATCCAACGGAATTTATAGACATTTTGTCATCTGGAAAGGGTGGGAAATATTCCTGGGTCAATAAAAAATTCGTGTGTTTATCTAGCAATTGCGTTCACCTCGTAAGTGTTCCAAACCACCTCACTTCACTACAAACTCACCTGAATATACAGATCCCCAAATGGCACTCCAGCCCGTGTATATAATTGTCCATCGCGAAAGCCACGCTCGGGTCTTCCTCCAGGTAATACTTGGTGTCGTCCATAAAGTGGACGAACCCTATGAAGTGGAAGGCGCGGCCACGGCAGTAGGGCGCCGGCCCGCGGCCCATGTTGTAGATATCACTGTACAGCTCCGACACGAAGATGTACACGTTTTTGCCACAGTAGAACTCTGGAAGAAAGGGTTTTCTCAGTCGCTCAGTCAACAGCTCATATACCTACCTATACGGACCAGCCCCGCTGGGTTGATAGATAGACATAACTCTCGCCGTGAAGGAAAACTGGTCAATGTTACTACCGAAGTGCGCCAATAGAGGTAAAATAATATAATAATAATAATAAATATCACCAGACGAACACACCAACTTGGGTACCGTACAATGGACTGGGGACGATCCCAGTGACACCCCGACCTAGGCAAATTACGAAAAGGCCATTTCCGAAATTTGCCCCGGCGGGAATCGAACCCGCAACCACCATGTGCAGTACGCTGGAACCACTGCGCCAAGCGGTCGTCGAAAATGACTGTTACATAAACAAAACCAATACACACCTAACCCCCCGCCCTCCTCATTAATAAACGTGGGTTAAGGTGAAGGCGCCTGTCTAGCCCGCGAAATTCAAAATTTTCGAGTATTATTATCTATAGTTTAGCCAAAATCTGAAAACATTTAAGACAACATTTTGTGATTTGCGACAAACAGAGTATGCAGTGAGTTTATTAATACATTTATTTTACTCTAAATATTATCACGGTGGATATGATACTAGAAAATCACAAAATATACAAAAATTGCCAGATTATCTGGATAGCTGTCGTTCTTGAAATGTTTTATAGTAATTTGGATATATAAATGCACTGCACACGGTCTTTGTCGCGAATTACAAAATGTGCCTTTTTTTATTGTCAGATTTTGAAAAATTTCTAAAAAACCTCAAAAAATTTGAACTTCGCGGGCTAGATGGGCACCTTAGCCTTAACGGTTACACCATGTACAGTTACGCCATGCCTTGTCTTCTTCTTTCTAATTTCAAATTACTGATGTCAAAAAAACTAATTCGGTGTGCTACACCACGTTTATTAATAAGTTACTAATAAAAGTGGTTTAGCGGGTGAAGAGTTACACACTGCATTACCTATCTCGTTCTGTCATCAGCTATTTGACAGTCGAAAGAAGGAGACAAAGCATAGTAACAGTACAACTAATAAACCAAATCCTACTAATATTATAAATGTGAAAGTTTGTGATTGTGAATGTTTGTTACTCTTTCACGCAAAACTACTGAACGGATTTCGATGAAATTTGGAACGCAGATAGTTTATAACCTGGATTAACACATAGAATACATTACTTAAGTCTCCGCGGACGAAGTCGCGGGCAGAAACTAGTTTATTCATAAGGGGTTACAAGTATGACATCAGTGTAAACAATAGTTCAGATGCAAGTGTCTTACCTTGGCTCAAATAGAACTCGGCGGGCACGGCGCCGCCCGAAGCAGAGTTGTACGTAGCCACGCGCTCCGTCTTAATCACGTTGTGGTTGTCGTACATTGTCAGCATGTTGTCAATCGTATCGTCCAGCGCTATCAGCAAACAATAAACAGGATTATAATAATTTAGCCCTTTTGACGTCCCACTCCTGGGCACAGGCCTCCCCTCAACACGAGGGGGATTCAGGCCATAATCCACCACGCTGGCCCAGTACGGGTTGGCGGATTTCACATGTCTTTCAAAATTGGTTAGATCTTCCAAGACATGCAGGTTTCGTCACAATGTTTTCCTTCACCGTTAGCAAGTGATTATCATATAGAAATTATGATTCGCACATAGATTTCGAAAACTCCAGAGGTGCGAGCCGGGGTTTGAACCCAAGACCTGGTGCAAGACGCGTGCTTCAACCAATCGGCTATCACAGCTTACAATAAACATTAGCTCACTTATTAATGAACATGGTCTAGCGGTTGTATAGTTACACCATGCTTTGTCTTCTTCTTTCGAATGTCAAATCACTGATGGCAGAAAGAGATAATTCGGTGTGTTACTATTCACCACCTACACCAGGTTTATTAATTAGGGGGTATAAGTCTGTGGCGTTGAAATGATTGCTACTTTCAATTCATTTTCACTTCGTGAAATTGTGTTCCTATTTCACTGTTATTTCACCTGTGATTTTAATTAAACATTTTATTCAAAGTGAATATTCATTACAACACTAAATCCTATTTAGTCACAGGTCGATCGATGATTTATCATGAAAACCGGGACAGTATCGAACGCTTTGCGATTTAATTGCAATGATTTTTAACAGTTTCTGCTTATATCGGTAGCAGGCGGTATGTTTGATAACCTACATAATATGATTTTTCACACGCTACCTGTGACATATTCAAACACAAAAAAAAATAATCGGGCGATAAAAAAAAGAAATATAACAAAATATAAAAAGACAAGGGCATCATGCCGGATCTTCTCAGTCGACTTCGCATTCCGATCCGGTTGTAGATATAAGAAAAAAAAATTGACAATTTGTAAGTGCCCCTGAAGGCCTAAACGAAATAATAGTACATTGTTACATGAGTGGTGAAAGTTACTTATTTTGTCCCGAGACGGGGTTTGGCGCCCGAGCGTAGCGAGGGCGCTAATAGTTCGAGGGACAAAATAAGTCTTTCACCCGAGGTAAACACTGTGCTTTTCATTACGAATACAAGGAAAATAAAAATAAAAACAGGAATTGGCTAAAGAAATAATACAAGGAAGTATAAACAATACTCTACAACTCGAAAAAAAAAAATCGGATTGCCGCCTATTTTGTTTTTTTTTTTTCGTTGGCCGGCCAACTTCATTATTTAGCCATTATTTTTCATTTTCATCTTTAAATATTTTGCCCAAATCTATGTTATTTTAAAGAAATTGTTGAAACTTAATTATAATAAAGTCATTTAAAAAAAAATATTCTTTAATTAATACTTAACTTTATGTTATTTCAATTTTACATCGTGCTGTAATTGAGTGACTGTAGAAAAAGTTTGAACATGGTTCCATAGAAATGTGAAAATGGAACTAGTTTTTTTTTTATAATTTGACAGCTGTCAGTTGAAAGCGAAACTCCCGGGCCTGAAAAGTATTACTTTCAACCCGCTTCTCAGGCAACTTCAGACCTACTTTCAGAGTATGAGTAATGAAAACACTTTAACTACTCCGGTCGAGCCAGCCGGAAAATGATCTGTAATCACTTAATTGGCTTCAGATTAACTCTACCACGGCTACCTATTTATACTATACTAGCTGAGCCCGCGACTTCGTCCGCGTAGTACTTAACTTAACAAAAAAATCGGGGTTATCGGGATAAAAAGTATCCTATGTGTTAATCCCGGTTATAAACTATCTGTTTTCCAAATTTCATCCAAATCCGTTCAGTAGTTTTCCTCTCAATCTTTCGCATTTATAATATTAGTAGGATAAGTAGGATCACCTTTAATTCCTTGACATGCATGTGAACGAATCTTGCCAGATGGTCCGTCGCTATGTGTACATGCTCGTTTATTATGTACTGAAACAAATACAAACTTATAGTTTTTGATACTTATATTCGTACTATTGTTCGATTTACGCCAGTTTATAAATATTAACTAGCTGAGCCCGCGACTTCGTCCGCGTGGAATTTAACTTAACAAAAAAGCCCGCTCCCGCGTTCTGAGCACGCGCGACGGGACCCATTTTTATAATTGTTGTTTTTCTAAAGTAAAAGTAGCCTAAGTTACTGCTTATAACATCAGCTATCTGCCAGTGAAATTCCCGTCAAAATCAGTCCAGCCGTTTCGGAGATTACCCGGAATAAACACACAGACAGACAGACAAAAAATTTTTAAATCGCGTTTTTGCTATAGGTGTCGTATGTACTTTGATATGCACTTAGTGAAAAGGTCTTATTTTGATATTACAAACAGACACTCCAATTTTATTTATTTGTATAGATGTATAGATGACCGCTAGGCGCAGCGGTTTGAGCGTAGGCCGCTCGGCTCACTGCATCGGGTGGTAGCGGGCTCGATTCCCGAGCGATTTTGTTTTATACTATGTACTGAAGCAATGATAGCCGATTGGTTAAGCACGCGTCTTGCGGGCTACCAGGTCTCGGGTTCAAACCCCGGCTCGAACCTCTGGATTTTTCGAAACCTATGTGCGAATCCTAATTTCAATATGATTATCACTTGCTTACGGTGAAGGAAAACATCGTGAGGAAACCTGCATGTCTTAGAAGATTTAAATAATTTTCGAAAGACATGTGATATCCGCCAACCCGCACTGGGCCAGCGTGGTGGATTATGGCCTGAATCCCCCTCGTGTTGAGGGGAGGCCCGTGCCCAGGAGTGGGACGTCAAAAGGGCTAAAATTATTAAATTATATATTCGTACTATTGTTCGACTTACGCTAGGTTATAAATATCAACGACCGCTTGGCGCAGTGGTTTGAGCGTAGGCCGCCCGGCTCACCGCATCGGGTGGTAGCGGGCTCGATTCCCGAGCGATTTTGTTTGAAACTATGTAGTGAAGTTTCCCTTCTTTCAGGCGTCCCTAGACGGCACTGTTTTTTTGTTCTTATTATTTACTAGCTGTGCCCGCGACTTCCTCCGCGTGTAACTTAACTTAACAAAAAATTCGGGGTTATTCATCCCCTATTTTATCCCCTTGAGGGTAGAATTAATCAAAATCCTTTTTTAGCGGATGCCTATGTCATAACATCTACCTGCATGCCAAATTTCAGCCCGATCCGTCCAGTGGTTTGGGCTGTGCGTTGATAGATCACTATGTCAAGCTGACTGACTGCAGCTTTGAGTTATATATATTTAGATTATCTCACCTGGTCTGGCGCCCTCTTAATCTTCATCATCTCGATCTGGTAGTGCGCGAGGTGGTCCAGCTTGTCTGTGGGATCGTGGCCGTAGATCTCGTACGCGTCGATCACCATCGCGAGGGTCAGGTTCTCGTTGAGTTCTTTGCAGCATGGGTGGTTACCTACTATGTACGGATGCTGGAAATAACAAGTCGTATTACGAACAACTACCATGGGTATTACGCGTATTTTACGCACGATTCAATGACACGGATGCCGCCGATGCCCCTCCACCCGCTACGATTCTCTCGAGTGATTATCTCGCTCATACTCATATTTTTTTATATTTGTAGTCGCGCGGACTGTAAGTTAGCGGCGACCAACCTTGACGCTTGGTCGGGGTTTCGTACACGCGAAGTACATGCATTTGCGTTATCTATGTAAATCTATATCTGTGGTCAGAGTCTTCGTAAATTACTTTTATGGGTAAACTGTCAATTTAACAATAGGTACCTATAATATTTTACGTTTGCACATATACTAATTGGTTAAGCACGCGTCTTGCGGGTACAAGGTACAAGTTTCGAACCCCGGCTCGGGTCTCTGGGTTTTTCGAAACTATGTGCGCGTCATAATTTCAATTATGATTATCATCTGCTTACGGTGAAAGAACACATCGTGCTGAAAACTGCATGTCATAGAAAATGTAATCTATTTTCGAAAGACATGTGAATTCCGTCAACCTATTATATTGAGCAACAAGTAGGTAGCCTAATCCTGGGCAACTAATTACCTAGACAACTATTCGAATTAATGTCTTAAATAAAATTCAGTTGTGCGTGTATTCGTAATTCTCCTCCTCCTAAACGGCTTGACCGATTTCGATGTTTTTGTACTCAATCTGGATGGTTAGCTTAAGTATACCCGGTAGGTGGCAATATTGTCGTCATCCAGATTATAAAATCTACGTTAGCGAAGTTGCCGGCAAAAGTTATTAAAGCAAAAAAATCATTGGTGTATAAAAAAAAAGAATACTAGTATTCCCATTAGCCGCTCCAGCTCAGCTAATATTTGTGTTAGGAGTGCGCTCATGTCAATAGTTTAACCTCCAGGATGGGGATCGAACCCGGAACTTCAAAGCTACCGGGGCGGCACCTCTAACCACTGGGCTATTGGCGCTTCTGTTTTGTTTGTTATAAATAAATCAACATTAATTACTTACAGTTAAAGTAAAAAAACATGATAAAAATAAAATCGGAAGCAGTGCCGCGCCGCGGTAGCGGGACATTATATCGACTGCGAAGCACACGGTACCGTCGCGCAGAAAATACCATTAACGAACAATTATTTTAATTGCAACTAGGTTTTATTGCTTTGAGTTTTTTATCGGAGATTTTATTACAATATATTTGGAAAATAGAGCATCATGCTTCATAATATAAAAAAATAATAAATGTATGTTTTAAATAATTTATGTAGATTAAATGTTTTTACAAAAAAAAAATCAGTGTCATTATTACTCTAGTACATATAAAATAAAGCCATGACGAATTCTCAATTAAGAACAATAGATTGAACATTCTTGCTTAAAGTAAAAACCTATGATTTTCAGTTTTTTTAAGACTCCAGGCCTCAGGTGCAAAATCGTAAAGCGTACTTTTATTAAGATAATTCGTTGTTACGTGCCGAGATGAAAGGTTTTTAGAAGCCGATCTATCGATCGCCACACCGCGCATCGCCCCCGCGTCGCAGGGGATGACACAACCCCACACCACCCCGTACCGCGCCGAGCAGCCATTGCATAAAAGAAAACCGTATTAAAAATGATAAAAACCCTCAAATTACAACCGTGAAACAGCAAACATTATACAAGATCAAAACGAAGTGTTTCCTTATAAAAGTAAATAAATAAATACAATATTGCTAACAATGGGTGAGAGTGGATAAAGATTTCTGGGTAAAAATGGCTGCTCGTTCCACTAAGGGCACGTTAAAAGTATAATGTAAGATAAATTAATATATCATAGTGTAAAGAAGTCTTCCAATAGTGTTAAGGTTATACAAATATATTCAGTGCGTGATTTAAGAAAATTAATACTTAGGTAGTATTTAATAAATAAAATGTCTTCCCATTGACGTCAATTTTGAGTAATATTTAGAATAATTATATGCAAATATTACGTAAGTAATATTAAATTTTATTGAATAAATATAAGAAATACGTCATCCATATAGCAAAAACATAAAATTTTGGTCAAACGATTAAGGTCACAGACCGAAAAATAAGGAATAAAAATGATTAACCTGAGCCGATTCAAGTTGCCTCCCCTCAAGAATGTGCTGGATGTCACCATGCAGACGGTCAGGCAGCAGATGCCTGAGAAACCAGGTCCACCTCCGCGCCCCCCTCAGAATGTCAGATTTGCCAACTTGGGTAAGTACAACCGCATTACCTACATACCAATATTGTATTGGAATTTCCAATTATCTCCAAAAAATACCACAATAAATATGGCGTTTGAGACCAGAAAAGACTCGTAATTAATTAATTTGCGGTTCTGATACTACTCAATTAGAAACGAATTATATTAGTAATATAAATAAATAGTTATTTAATTAAAAATCATTAAATTTGATTTAAGATAACATGGGGGAAAGCTGCGAACTATCCACCATGAATGAGACAACATCGCCGTCATACCAGTCTACAAACCCAACCAATCCATTTTTAAGTGGAGCATTGCAAGCAGAAGACTCCTTTACGAGCTACCAAAATACTTACCCTCAACAAGATGGGACACAAAGGTATGTTTAAAAGACTGGCATTAATCAAGGTTCCTTCTTAAAAGCGGGAAAAAGTCACATAGCGATTCTTTTTCAGGACTCAAAGCATGCAAAGCGTGGACTTCTACGCTTCATCTGAAGAAGGCGGCTTCGAGGAAGGTGGTGGTAAATCGGACGCGAAGATCAACGAGTATCAAGCAGCTTGGAACGTCACAAATGCTATCCAGGTATGAAAGATTTAAGCATTTTTTATTATCAGTCTTTGGAAACTTTCATCAAGTTGGTATGATTACAATGACAAATAATCATTTATTGCTTAACAGGGTATGTTCGTGGTATCCCTGCCGTTCGCCGTCCTCCAGGGAGGCTACTGGGCGATCGCCGCAATGATCGGCATCGCCCACATCTGCTGCTACACCGGCAAGATCCTCGTAGAGTGCCTCTACGAAGACGATCCAGTCTCCGGCCAGCGCGTCAGAGTTCGCGACTCATATGTAGGCATTGCGAAGGAATGTTTCGGAAGGAAATATGGAGCCAGGGTCGTCAATATCGCTCAGATCATAGAACTTGTCATGACCTGCATCCTTTACGTCGTCGTTTGCGGTGATCTGATGATTGGCACCTTCCCTGATGGTTCTATCGATGCTCGATCTTGGATGATGCTGACTGGAATATTTCTTCTGCCTTTGGCCTTCCTGAAATCGTTGAAAAGCGTCAGTATGCTATCTTTCTGGTGTACCATGAGCCATTTGATCATCAACGCTATTGTTTTGGGTTATTGCATCCTGAATATCGGTGATTGGGGCTGGTCCAAAGTCAAATGGAGTTTGGATTTCGAAAACTTCCCAATAAGCTTGGGTGTTATAGTGTTCTCGTACACTTCGCAGATTTTTCTACCGACTTTAGAAGGCAATATGGAAGATAGATCTAAATTCGAATGGATGTTGAATTGGTCGCATATTGCCGCTGCAGCATTCAAATCTATATTTGGATATTTATGCTTCCTGACTTTCCAGAACGATACCCAGCAAGTTATTACGAATAATCTTCGTTCTGCTGGGTTTAAGGGACTCGTTAACTTCTTTCTGGTCATCAAAGCTATATTGAGCTACCCATTACCCTATTACGCGGCTTGTGATCTGCTCGAACGTGCCCTCTTTAGAGGCAAACCAAAAACCCTCTTTCCAGTCATCTACGCACTCGATGGGGAGTTGAAAGTTTGGGGACTGGCTTGGAGATTGGGCGTGATAATATTTACAGTGCTGATGGCAATTTTTATTCCACATTTTGCTATTTTGATGGGTTTCATCGGTAGCTTTACGGGAACTATGTTGAGTTTTATATGGCCAGCATATTTTCATCTTAAATTGAAGGGAAACCAATTGGAAAGCACAAGGATCGCTTACGACTATTTCATCATAGGTCTCGGTGTTCTTTTTGGAGTAATAGGTATGTATGATTCAGGCTCGGCACTTGTCAGGGCGTTCAAGATAGGATTACCATTTTAATTTCTCCGCAACTTTAGAATAGTAATCATTGTTGAACTATTTTTAGATTTATGCGTACTTTATTGGATCATATTTTTGCCGTAACGCTTAGACCGATTGATTTTGTATCTTGGGCCATTTCAGCATGACAGATATTTTTTGATAAACCCCTGTCTAATTGAAAATGATAATAATAAAGTGTTAAATGAATTTATTACATGGGGTATAAGCTCTGCTTTAGTGACGCGGCTCTATACATTTATTTATGTATATACATATATAGTGGCATTAGAAATAATCGACAATACTAGTTAATAATGTACTGTCATAATCCAATGTCTTCCAAATATTTTTATTTAATACAACGAAGTCTTCCATGGAAAGTAATTATAGAAATACCAAGAGTTTTGCTAGTATTATACATAATATTACATATTAATATTATCAGTGTTATTTTAAATTCAAAAAATATTACAGGCATTTTTTTGGAAATACATTTTAATTCTATATAGTAATCAATAAAAAATGATACCTGTCAAGTAAAAGTTTCGAAATATTCCATAATGTTGTTTATTTACAAAACATTTACAACTTATTTATTAATATTAAATGCTAGAGTATAGTTTACATATTTTGACGATATCCTGCATAAGTCTTCCATTTCTAAAATATAATTGTTGTTGATTATATTCATAGAATATTGTACTAAATTATACGTGTTGAATAGATTAGTTAGTTAGGTTACATGGAGATATTTGTGATCAGACGTAATGTTTGTTATAGCACTTCATTATGGGTATAGAAATGACTTTAATGAACTAAAGACAAATCAATAAATAAATTTCCAAGGAAATTACGATAAAATCAGTAAACTACTATGAATAAAAAAATGCAATCATCTTCAAATAAAACAAAAACATTGAATCAAAAATATGTACCAGAATCAGAAACTAAAAGAAAATTTTATAAAATTCTCTAATAACAACAACTTGATTCTTGAACTTGACAAGTCATATATGTATCTAAAAGAGGGTTTGGGCTTCCAAAGTCATCGTAAATTAATCCTTAACGGATAGATAACGCTTGTATTTGCATCTAAACGTTTATTTTTATTAAAATATCCCCACTTATCCATATGAATACCTATTTAGAAATGTAACCAAGTGCAATAATGATGTATAAATATACCTACTATGTATTGTAATGAAATGGACAATCTAGGTGTGTATTTTAAATAATATAAAATGTTATTCGATGTTCATGTTTTATTCTTAGTAGTTACTTTATGTGATGATGACAAAATATTTATACAAATAAACTTTTGAGCGTGAGTGTACCAACCTATGTACCAACCAATACCGCCACGATCTCATACACCTATTCCCAACACTATACTTAGATAATTTTTAAAAAATACATACAGGCGAACAAAGAACCTCATCCTTTTTGGAAGTCGGTTGAAAGCAAAGGTGCCGTTTTTATTTGTGTTGGTACACAGCTAAACTTTTTTAAACTAACAGTAAAACCACGGTCGTATCGTACCGTATCTGCAAGATCATTTTTGGAGTCCATTTTTTATTTAAAAATAGGGGACGTTCATATTATTTTCAATTAAAACAAGATCTTCACCAAACTGCCAGAACATTACCTACTTATAAGAGGTGAAGCTTACGTAATTAAAACATATTTAAAAAGTTGTACCCTCGATTGAATTATTCTAAACTGTAGGGTAAAACACCTCTAGACTTATTAAAAGCAATAAAAGATGAAAGGCCAGTTCGATAACGCCTGAAAATTGGCAATTTGTATAATTGTTCACGCGATTTCCCGGCCAGGGCCCAGCCGGCCGCCATGTTGGCAAAATGTACGGACGTATTCGCGCACGCGCGCTGTTGGCAATATGCCTGCTGTGGGTGCAGTTAACTGTGAGTAAGGAACACTATAAAATATATAATGATTAACTATTTAACCTGCCAATGGCGTAGCTACGTAAACAAGGGCCCTGTGGCAAAAATTAAATAATAACAAATATCGCCAGACTGACTCACCAACTGTATGGTCCGAAACTAAGCAACGCTTGTACTATGGGTACCGTACAATGGGTTGGGGGCGATCCCAGTGACACCCACTCAGTGGCAAATTACGAAAAGGCCATTCCGAAAGTTACCCTAGCGGGAATCGGACCCGCAACCACCATGTCCGCAGTGAGCCGAGCGGCAGAGGTCGTGTGGCTTTATTTAAACTAAACTAAAGTAAATACGAAGGTGCGAAACTACTTACACATCATAATCAGCTCCTTATCTTTCACTGCAGGACATAATAAAGCAAAGTTGCTTAGTATTGTGTAACGCAGCAGAAATTTTTTAATAATATTATAGTTTAACTTTTTCAAACGTCGTTCATGAAGGCCGAGGGGCCCCTTGAGCTTGGCGGTCCCGGGGCAAAGCCCGCCTGGCCCTACGGTAGCTACGCCACTGACTACATTTCTGTCTGTGTCTGGCCTAGTGGTTAAAGGGGCCGCCCTCATAACTGAGAGGTACCGGGTTCGATCCCCATCCTGGCCAATACACTATTGACGTGAGTGACCCGATAATAGGATTATCAAAGTTTTAAGCAAACTTCGCCGCTGAAAATCAACAAACAGCGACAAGCACAGACCTACTATCTAAATATATATAACTCAAAGGTGACTGACTGACATAGTAAACTATCAACGCACAGCCCATCAATTTGGCATGCAGGTAGATGTTATGACATAGGCATCCGCTAAGAAAGGATTTTTATTAATTCTACCCCCAAGGGGATAAAATAGGGGATGAATAATCCCGAAATTTTTGTTAAGTTAAATTACACGCAGACGAAGTCGCGGGCACAGCTAGTAATAATATAGTCTTGTTAATCCAGGCACCATACAACATTCGAAACCACCCATGTTGCTTGGAGCCGAACGAGAACCTAACCCTGGCCATGATCATCGACGCGTTCGAGATCTATGGCCATGATCCTACCGACAAGCTGGACAACCTGTGGCTCTACCAGAACGAGATGATGAGGATCAAGACTGCGGAGGATCAGGTAAGCAGCCCCGGGGACAGGCGGGTAAAATTACGCCCCTTTGACTCGCCAGGGTCCTTATTACTTTAGCTACTTACAACGCAAGAGCAACGCTCGCGTTCGAGCGGTTGAACGCTAATTTGCTTTCAAACGCGAATAAGCTTAAAACACTTGAACGCGAGAGTTTGAAAGCTTTTGTATTGCGTTTTAAGTAGCTAAGGTAATAAGAGCCCAGGCGGCTTTCACGAATAATAATATGTATATTGTATTTCAGTACATGATCAACGAGCGAGTTCACATAGCCACTGATCACTTGGGACGGTTCATAAAGCTACACATTCAGGAGTTAAAGGCTAGTATTTAAACAGCTAAGTAGAACCTTATCCCAGAACGTCGAGGATAAATTATTTTTGTAGTTCCTTGTATCAATTCATTTTTTTACTATTTTTACAAAACTTTCTGTAATTACAGTTAAATTTTATTTCATGCTGTATATATTCATAAGTTATTTGGTGTACCTAATTACAAAACGGTTAACAGACTTGCCTCCCTGTTCGAAATGATATAGGTCGTAGTGATGTAACGAATGTTGGATTTATGACATTCGCGAATGCGAATGCGAATATTTGGCTCCAACATTCGCGAATGCGAATGCGAATGTTGACTTTCAAATAACTCTAAATTAAAAACTTAAAGAACCCCCGTTGTGACGACTTTTTAAACTTCAAAAGAGCTGATAATTTTCAAACGGCTGAACCGATTTTCATGAAACACAGCTGAGAACACTTTCGATCAGAATACCTTTCTAACAAAAGAAAAACAAAATTAAAATCGGTGCATCCGCTTGGGTGCTACGATGCCAGCCAGACATCGTAGTCCAGTTTTACACAATATGTAAAACTTATAACACCCCTCTTTTTTCGTTGGGGGTTAAAAATCATGTCGTTTTTCTTTCATAGTGTAGGTATGGTCCTCCCTCCCTCCCTATCCGTCCTCCCGGCGGAGGTGGGGGCCAAGTCTGTTAACCTTTCCAATAACGCTCGACTTGAATCGAAACGCAATACCTCAGCTTTCTACGGAAACTAGAATAGTAGGTATAGGTATAGGTAGACTACGGTCTACTAACCACTCGCCCACCCGTGCCGACCGATTCTCGACTCGAGAAGCAATCGTTAGCAGACTTCGAAATTTTTGGTTCGATCGCAAATGTCAAAATGGACGTTTTGCGAGTGAAGTGCAAGTCGAGCGTTATTGGAACGGTTAACAGACTTGGCTCCCTCTTCAATATGATATAGGTAGTTACAAAATGAGAAATATAAATAAATCAATAAATACCACGCAGTTGGAGTGTTCGTCTGGCGATCGAATACACCAACTGCGTGGTCCCAAACTAAGAAGCGCTCGTACTATGTATACTGTACAATGGACTGGGGGCGATCCCAGTGACACCCAGACCTGGGCAAATTACGAAAAGGCCATTTCCGAAATTTGTCCCGGCGCGATCGAACCCGCAACCACCATGTGCAGTGAGTCGAGCAGCCTACGCTCAAACTACTGCGCCAAGCGGTCGTCAAAAATAAGAAATATACAGATTATAATTATCCAACTAACTCAGGTGCTGCTTATAACCCTGGAAGATGTGGTGGACAATATGCTGACCATGTACGAGAACCACAACGCTATCGCGGCGGAGCGGAAGGCGACCTACACCGGGGGCCCGGTGCCCATGGAGTTCTATATGAGCCAGGGTGAGATTATAGTTATAGGCTAAGCTACAGGCACAGCGCTAACTTAGCAGGGTCCTGAGGGAGGAGTCCCATGTGACGTCACTAAACTTTCTTGCTATACACGACGGAGCCTAATTCTGGTAACCGCTGGCATCTCGATCGACACGCAATACGTCAGAACTGACGTATCGCGTATCTGAATACGTCAGTTTTGTCCGTTCTTCTATATAAAAGCTGTCAGAACTGACGTATTCATGTTCGCGATACATAAATTTTGTCGTGTTGCGAGTCAATCGATACGCCAGTGGTTAACCAGAGTTGGGCCCCTGAAGTCGCGCGTTATTTGACGTAACGGAACCACACCCCTCCCGCACCCTGCAGGAGTATATTGCCTGTAACTGTTCTAATATACGATATCTAAATCTCAATGAGACTTAATTGTACTACTGATTTATAATCCTACTAATATTTTTTAATATTAAGTTTGTGAGTGTGGATGTATGTTTGTTACTCCTTCACGCAAAAACTACTGAACGGATTTGGATGAAATTTGGAACGCAGATAGTTTATAACCGGGATTAACATATAGGATACTTTTTATCCCGATAATCCCGAATTTTTGTTACGTTAAATACTACGCGGACGAAGTCCGTGGGCACAGCTAGTTTAATATAAACCTTAACTACCTTACCATACGGTCGCTTGAATTAATTCGCACGCGGTGCTCGGAGCGTCCTCAAGCTACTACAAGAGCATACGTGTGTAGTTAAGGTTTATATTAAATTGTTATCTTCAATCGCTCTCCGCCGCGCCTCCAGCGGTGTGCGCTGGGCCTAATGGTTACATTATGCCGATGTTCTGTAAGGGTGGGTGCCGCCCAGGTCCAGCTAGCTCGTATATAACAGCTTGGCTCTCCCACCGTTATGACATCCATAGAAACATAGGTATATATATATATATCGCCAGACTGACACACCAACTGTATGGTCCCAAACTAAGCAACGCTTGTACTATGGGTACCATACAATGGACTGGGGGCGATCCCAGTGACACCCAGACCTGGGCAAATTACAAACAGGCCATTGCCGAAATTTGCCCTGCTTCAAACCTGAGCCGAGCGGCCTGCGCTCGAACCACTGCGCCGAGCGGTCGTAAACAAGGCACAATTTCGCTCTCACCAGAATTCTACTGCGGCAAGAACGTGTACATTTTCTTCTCGGAGCTGTACAGCGACATCTACAACATGGGAAAGGGCGTGGCGCCCTACTGCAAGGACCGGTCCTTCGTCTTCCTCGGCTTCCTGCACTACCACGATGAACAGAAGTACTACCTCCTGGACGACCCCAGCATATCCTTCCCGACGGATAACTATCTGCACGGGTTGGAGTGCCATCTTGGGATTTGCATATTTAGGTCAGTATAGCCAGTGCTACGGGGTCCTTGGAGTTATACATGGTGTAAAAGGCATCGTAACGAAAACCGATACCAAGGATTCAACTCATGATTCTGGACCCCAAAGTTGGAATTTTGAGTCGATATTTTCATTGATATCTACCTTCGTAGATATCAAACATTGACCAGAATTTGAACAGTTAAAAAAATTGAAAATATCTCGAGCACCTAATCTATACAAATAAATAAAATTGGAGTGTCTGTTTGTAATATCAAAATAACACCTTTTCACTAAATGCAGTACATACGTTACCTATAGCAAAAACGCGAATTAAAAAAATTTTGTCTGTCTGTCTGTGTGTTTGTTCCGGGTAATCTCCGAAACGGCTGGACCGATTTCGACGGGACTTTCACTGGCAGATAGCTGATTTTATAGCGGGTAACTTAGGCTACTTTAATTTTAGAAAAACAATTAGGGTTCCGCGTAAAAAAATAAAAACACTTGAAATCAAAGAGTATCTCCGAAACGGCTGGATCGATTTTGACGGGACTTTCACTGTTAGATAGCTGATGTTATAAGCAGTAACTGGGGCTAATTTTATTAAAACAAAAACAAAATTAAAAAAATGGGTCCTATCGCGCGGGCTCAGAACGCGGGACCGGGCTTTATTGTTAAGTTAAATTCCACGCGGGCGAAGTCGCGGGCTCAGCTAGTAAATAATAAGATCTTAACTTATCTCTTGAGATACTACGAACATTTTTAATAAACGAATTTTTGTATTGATTGCTGCTACCTACTTACTCGTAAATGTAGTTTACATTGTTTTAAGGGCTTATGTGTGGTAAGGCCGCAACACGAAACTAATGACAAATATTCAAAGATCTGATATGTTTAATCTGTCTTAACTAAGCCTCTACATAGCTGCCGTAGGGTACATAAAATGTTATTTCGCACTTTTGAAACACACTTAAAACCACTGACATTACCAACCAACATAAATATTTATAACATAGTCACAAAAGTGACGCTGAAGAAACACACTCCAAAATCATCATTATAAATTATGCCTCACTAAGGTTTCCCTTCAAGAAGATCCTACAAAAAGAGCGGGACGTCACCACTCTGCCTAAGGCGATCGTCAAGTGCGGGACAGAGACGTACAAACTGCCTCCACTGTCCGCCGCTTCCTGCATCATCACCTCGGGCTCCTTCATCTTGGACTTCAACATACAGGGCCTCCGGTACCGGCATTACGATTATTTGTTGGTAAGAACTTTTACCTTACAAATATATATCGCCAGACTAACACACCAACTGTGTGGTCCCAAACTAAGCAACGCTTGTACTATGGGTACCGTACAATGGACTGTGGGCGATACCAGTTACACCCGGACCTGGGCAAATTTCGAAAAGGCTGAAATGCACAAATAATAATAATATCACTAACGATCGAAGCAATGAATTTTCATCGAAATCTTGTTCTTTTTTTGGTTTACGACGGATTTTATGGAACACACATGAAATAAAATAACACAAACCTTGCTTTAAATTCAACATAGGTTCAATATAGTAGGTGGAGTGAAGTTACAATATCTCCTCCAATTTACAAGTCTTGGGTTCGGTACGCCTTGACACGCGCACTTGAATTGCTTAGGCCGTATTAGTAAATCGATCTCAAATCTGAGAGCGATTTTGGAATTGTCATCTTAACGTCATCCCAGTACAAAATGACACGTCAAACGCGTACTCAAGACCACTCCCAGACTTGAGATCGATTTATTAATACTGGCTTTAGTGCATTGCATTTAATAAAAATAAATATATAAATATCGCCAGACTGACACACCAACTGTATGGTCCCAAACTAAGCAACGCTTGTACTATGGGTACCGTACAATGGACTGGGGGCGATCCCAGTGTCACCCAGACCAGGGCAAATTACGAAAAGCCCATTTCCGAAATTTACCCCAGCGGGAATCGAACCCGCAACCACCATATGCAGTGAGCCGAGTGGCCTACGCTCGAACCACTGCGCCAAGCGATCGTTATAATTGATTTCCAGACAATACCGAACGGGAACACATACTACACGAAAGAGGCGACCTCACCGCTGATATGCGATCACCACGTGTGCGAGTGGAACTACACTAACTTCTATGGAGGTACCCACATACCTATCGTCATCATCTGCCTTACTTTTTCCATAAACTGGGCCCCTACCACGTTAGTTACTTAAAACGCAACGGTAAGGCAAACGCGAGCGTTTGCTTTTCAAACGTTGGGCCAAATATTTGGCACTCCACCCGCGTTTGCGAGTGCTCGTATGCCTTCGAACGCTTGGTAGTTTTTTTAATTGTATATTGTATTTATATCCGCTATCGTACGTCGTATACCTATACCAACAACCAACCCCATAAAAACTTAAAAAAGATATTTTTAAGCACTCCAATGTCATTTTGCACAGGGCCTCAGCATTTACTGAAAAACGAAGTCAGTCGCGAGCTCGTGGTCAAACGCTAACAATCGCTTTGCTTTTATATTGCGTTTTAAGTAGCTAACGTGGTACGCGCCCTGGGGTCGGCACAGTATGTCTTTTCCTTCCACTCATCGCGCTTTCCCGTCATACTCACTCCACTCCAAACTCGTTCATATCCCTCTTTACAATCCATCCATCTTTTCTTGGGCCTTCCTCAAGCACTGTATCCATCCACATTCATATTTATCACTCCTTTAGTCATATGCTTCTCATCCCTTCTCATCGCGTGCCCAAACCATTCCAACTCCCTACTCCGTTATATGCATGTAACTTCAAAACTACTAGATAAATTTGTATTAAACTAAAACTAGTTTTTTGTGGAACAAAGTCGGCAAGTGAACTTATGACCCGCTCGATAAGCAGTTACAGTAGCCTGCAAATGCTTGCAATGCCAATGGTATACGATGCCAACCTGAACGGGAGTAACGCCCTGGTAAGGGAAATTGCACAATGGGATAAAGTTCATAAAATAGAATAGAACCTTCAGGACCAGCTTCACCTATGGTGCGGGGTGTGCGGCGCTGACGAGTGTGGGGTCTTAGGGGGCGCCACCAGCGAGTCTAGACACCTTCAACAGATATAGATTTACATAGATAACGCAAGTACCACGATTTGTATTGAAATAAAGCGTGTCGAATTTTTAACACTTACTCTGACGTCATTAGTGACGGGAAATCCAAACCGATTCAAAGACACCGATGCCGCCGATGCCCCTCCGCCCGCTACGATTCTCTCGAGTGCTTTTGTCGCTCATACTCATATTTTTTATATCTGTAGTCGCGCGGACTGTAAGTTATCGGCGACCAACCTTGACGCTTGGTCGGGGTTTCGTACACGTGAAGTACATGCATTTGCGTTATCTATGTAAATCTATATCTGTGGGCCATACGCTCGTGTTATGGCCTAAAGGGCGCCAGGGTATTGATTGCCCCCGGGCGTTGCACCTTCACAGGTCCGTTCCTGCTGCCGGGAGACCCCGGCACCGGCGTGGATGCCGTGCCCCCCTACATAGAACCCACGCCCAAACCCGACGACAGCGATGAAGATGAGAATATCACTGTGCCCTGTAAGAACCTACCAGCAACAGTTTTTATTTATTTTGTTCCCAAAGTAAGCAACGCTTGTACTATGGGTACCGTACAATAGACTGGCGGTGATCCCAGTGACTAGGCAAAATACGAAAAGGCCATTTCCGATATTTGTCCCTGCGGGAATCGCACCCGCAACCACCACCATGTGCAGTGAGCCGAGCGGCCTACGCTCGAACCACTGCGCTAAGCGGTCGTCAAACTACCTAGTAGTAGATATTAATACACTTTCTCTCTGTATTAATAAATATATCTCAAATCTGAGAGCGATCTTGCAAATGTCATTATTATGTCATTCCAGTACAAAATGGCACGACAAACGCTTACTCGAGATCGCTCTCAGACTTGAGATAGATTTATTAATAGGTACCTACCTAATACATAATTATAATTTTAGCCCTTTTTGACGTCCCACTCCTGGGCACGGGCCTCCCCTCAACACGAGGGGGATTCAGGCCATAATCCGCCACGCTGGCCCAGTGCGGGTTGGCGGATTTCACATGTCATTCGAAAATTTGTTAAATCTTCTAAGACATGCAGATTTCCTCACGATGTTTTCGTTCACCGTAAGGAAGTGATAATCATATAGAAATTATGATTCGCACATAGATATCGAAAAATCCAGAGGTGCGAGCCGGGGTTTGACCCCAGACCTGGTGCCCGCAAGACGCGTGCTTGAACCAATCGGCTATGACAGCTTACCTACGGACTAAAATTTATTGTATCTTACAGATATTCTGGACGGGTGCTTGTTCATGTACCCCCCGAACTACGGCTCCATCGCCGGCAAGAGTTACCTGGACACCATCGATCTGCACGATGACAGGTTCACGTGCAACGCCGCAGGAGGGAATAAGGTCTACATTGGTCTATTTTTTCTCATCTAAAAAAGATAGGGACGCCCGAAAGAAGCAAAGCTTTATAGTATAAAGCGTAGGAAGTAAGCGTTAAAAACAGCTGCTACGCGCGCGCCGCAGCTGCCACTCTGTATAACTATATAGTCCTGAAACGCTACTGACGTTTAGCACGGATAGAGGGGCCGCGTGGCAAGTGCCCCGAACGTCAGTACAGAAGCTTCGCTTCAAAACTTGACTACAAGAACAATGACGAACGAAGACGTCTTTGTGCTTGAACTTCGGCGAATGAGTCCACCCAAGAAATGAGTTTCATTATTCAAGTTATCAATATATAAATACTGATACGCTGATCAAGAAAAAAGGTGATCTTTGCATCCCATTAAATAATAAGGTGCATATATATAATAATATGCATATCTCGTCGCCGCATCTGTCAAAATGTTCAATAGTACATTGTTACCCAAGGGGTGAAGGTAACTTATTTAGTCCCGAGACTGGTACTTCGAGGGACAAAATAAATATTTCACCCGAGGTAAACACTGTGCTTTTCATGACGAATACAAGGAAAGTTAAAATAAAAACAGGAATTAGAACTTTACAACTCGCTAAAACAAATGAAGATCGGATAGCCACCTATTTTGTTTTTTTTTCCGTTGGCCGGCCTCACAGATCTATATCTGTGGCCGGCCTGCCCCCCTATTCGCTAACTTGATGATCACCAGTGACTAACTGGCTTCAGTTGTACACTGAACTTTGATGACAACTGAGAATGGTACAACTTTGGTATTCCGTATCATATTGAGTGGATATGAAGTTACGGTGACTAACGGGCGGAGAGCGGTGCTCTTCGATACAACACTCGACGCCTCTATTTCTTATCGACTATTATACGACTAAATTGAACAACGCCATTTGAACGTGTGAAGTACTACATTTTAGATAACATTTCATCATAAGCGGTTTATGTACACATGACATGTTAAGATGGCGGGAAATCTATTTTGTGCTGATTTTATATTAATTGTTTGGTGCGTTATTAATTTAATTACTGCGTTATAACTTTGTTAAAATAAAACCTAAAAGGTAAGTTAACGATTAAGTTATGGTTTATAATGTGAAAATTGTTAATTGAATCAAAGTTTTTTTAACTTCAATATTACCTAATGAAATCACTATAAGATCAAAGTAACTGAAGGTAAATTCAAGTATTTAATATATTGTATTAATGTCGATTTCTACTTTTAAGATGCCTGCATGCAGAAGAGTTTCCGTAAGCCAAATGGAACTGCTAGTGGAGTTTGCGGAGTCTCATCGCGATATATGATTGGGTCACTTTACGGGAAGTCCACAGGCTGTTAGTCACCCGAGAAGCGTGTGACTCCGTAGCAATTCTGCTAAACCTGTGGCATAAGGAACCACTACTTTAGACCACGTAAGTTTACTAGTTAATAAATTAACTCAAGAACTGAAACATCTGCTTAAAATAGTTATTTTACCTACAATCTAAAAAAAAATCACTCAGTCATCATTAGTATACTCAGCGAGTGATTAATCTTAGTTGAAAAGTAAATTCGCACATTAGGTAAATCTTAAAATTCCTAGAGAGCTTGTTTTTTTTTATCAATTAAAATAATAATAGGCTTCAACATCAAACCAATTTAAATATGTAAATTTCAGTTCATGGAGATGAGAGGGTGCGGTGCTGGGCCAACGTCATTTAGATACTTACGGCACATTGATGCTGAAGAGCAACATGCAGCTGCATAAGGAACTGTGATGGAGCTTATGAAGGACACTGGAGAAGATGTACATAGTTATGTACATAATAATACTTCTAGTAGCATTCAAGTTAAAGCTTTATATGTATTTTAAAGTATTATTGACTTCTTAATATGAAATATGTAATTTCTGTTCTTAGGTATGTAATAAATGTTAAAACAATAACAAAAATATCAGTATTACTAAGCCCGATGATTATGGAATGCATTATATAATTATACATGATTATCTCAAAACATTCCATAATGTTTGGTCTGTTATATCCCTACAGTTATCTGGATTTTCGATGATTCTTGCCACCACACTCTGTAGACTTAGTTCTGACAACATCACTCTGAGGCTCTGCATTGGAACATTCAGTGAATTGGCAATGTTTTGTAAAACAACACATGCATTCACCACATTGACTGCTGTAATTGGGTGTACCGTGTGTTAACAAGCACTGCCAACATGTTATCAGTACTCCAATATACCGTTCAACAGTATTTCTGCCTGTGCAGTGATCTTCTGGTGAACCCGGAGCTGCACCTAAGTTAGATGTCATCATCCAAGGGGTGCTGTGTATTTTCAGAATCACCTAAAAATAATAGGTAGTAATTTTCATATTTGTTTCAATTATTTATTGATTAAAGACTCGAAATATCTATTAACATATTTACATTCATTGAGCTCTTCATTATCAATAACCAGCCAAAATAATATTTCTCATCATATAGCCAACAGTGTTCTTCATTACTTTCAAGTCTTTCTAAAATACACTTTATGGGGTATTGACTCCACATAGATATGAATCATGTACAGCACCACAAATCTGAAACAAGAAATTAATTTACCTTTTAAACATATTATGTAGATGTACTTATTATTTTAGTAGGTATTGTTATTACTTACTATTAAAACCTTTAAAGATTGGCAATTTTTTCAATTAAAATATGCCTCCTCATGATCATGGTCGGATTAAGGCAACTTATGAACCATCATAAACTGAGTTCTTCTAATGCCTGTTGAAATCCAGCTTTAGGTATTCAAACAATTATATTTGCAATAAACCCTCTTGGGCAACTGTAGTAGATTACTAGCGACGTGCAGGCAGCGTCTCTCAATAAGTACTTAAAAATCCTTGTTTTCGCTTTTCTTTAGCTAATCCCAACAAAATAAGACGTGCCATAATATTTCTCTACGCACACGAATCACAAACAAAAAACAAAAGTTTCAACTTTCACTTGCTTTACTAATTACCGGCTTCGGTGATCATCACTTTTACTTGAAAAACACTACCCTTGAGCAGTGTCTTTCACGAATATTTTGAAATTTGAAATGATTATCACTTTGATGTCCACTAAGCTTACAGAATACCAATCATACAAATATCGATACGAAAACATCTGTCAAAAAGTGTTACGGTGGCTATCAGCAATACTCGGTGCTCATGACGTCATCTTAGTTAGTCACTGGTCATAGGGAATACGAAACTAGCTGTTTGACAGTTATTCGTTGAACACTTTGCCAAGTGATCATCACTATGAGCTGTCAACAGAGTTAGCGAATAGGCCTGCTGGTTCAATAGAAATGTCAAAATAGAACTAGTTTATTTTTAATAATTTGACAGCTGTCAGTTGAAAGCGATTCTCCCTAGGGCGGAAAAGTATGCAAGAGCGAGTTTTATTTACCTACTGATTTTTTTCCGCCGGCAGGGTCTCTACTGGTACCCTCAGTGGATGGGCGCGATGCCGCACCACCCGTACCCCTCGCTGGCGGACGAGAAGGACAGCTTCGACTCGCCCGGCCCCTACTACCCGCACCAGCAGGGGTACGACATGGACGACCAGGACGTAGACAAATAATATACTGTTTTATAAATATAGATTCAGTTAATTCGACATACCTACCCTTTTCTTTGTTACCCAACTACGGCAAAGCCAAAAGAAAGGGTTATGTTTTTAGCAGTCCATGTAGATTTATATTTATGTGCCACCTTAGCGCCTAAACGACTCATCCGAATTTGATGAATGAGGTGTCAATGAATTGGTCAGGTGACATAAACTACATTACACTTATACAAATAAAAGTTTTTCCAACGTTTTAATTTGAGTTTGAGGGAGAAAATCTTCTAAAGATACGCAGACCTCTCGTAAGTAGGTCTGGGGTGTTTAGGATTCTTACTTGCTGGTAAATATGGTAATTAGGATGTTTAAAGTTTCCGTTTTCGGTTCCGATATAGATTCGAATGATTTAAAATACCCTTCTGGTGTAATAGTAAAATTAGTAACCTATCGTTTGCACGAAACTAAAATACTATAACTTTTTTTTAATTTAAGGTATCCCATATACCGTCAATACTTTAATAATGATAAACAAATCAAACAACTATAAACACAAGGTAAAAATGTATTATACATTATATAAAATCTATACAAATAAATAACACTGAAATGTCGGTTTGCTGCTGCAAATATTTGCATTTTAGTAAATGCATACGGTACTTATAACAAAAAACCAATTAGGAATATTTATATGTGTTTGTTCTATTCTCCAAAAAGGCTGGATACATTTTTACAGGTCTTACACTGGCAGATAGCTGATTTTATGAGGAGTACCGTAGGCTACTATTATTTTATCGAAATACTACGCGGGCGGAGCCACGGGCATTAGCTAGTCTTAAATATAGCTCTCCAAAAACTGACGCTCGACTTTGCTGCCGCGAGGCAATACAAAGAATGCGGGCGTCCCAGCTTTCAGCTCGAAATATTTCGACAACAACAAATCACCAAGATTCTTGGATATATCTACAATGTGCGGCATTTTATCGTATCCTTCAAAGTACACGTTGATCTTAGAACAATTGTATTTATTGTCCGCATCCCATGGAGCGGGGAACAATTGGTCCAACTGATTAAACAATGGCACGTTTTCAGGACAAGCTCTTATGAAATCTGTCATTTGATACTCAGGGTATAATAGCAATACTGGCCATTTTAGAATACCGCCATCTAAACACACTATAGCGTCATGCGCTCCTGGTAAACTAGGCTCTAACTTTGACAAATCAATGTCGTCTTCATCATCGCATTTCGATACTTTGATGCCCCGTTCAATTATCGCCTTTATTACTGAGTCCTTTTGCTCTGTATTCTTTTGATCTTGCCGTTCTTTTTTCCTCTGATCCCGTTCGTGCAACAACTTCTTTTTCTTAGCAGTGTTCAAGAGTGCTGTAAGTTCTGCGTCTTTAGGTTGCTTTTCCTGTAATTTTTCGCAATGTTCTATACATTTATCGTATTTCGCTACTTCGAGAGCAGATTTCGCTGCTCGTAATCTCGCTTTTGTGTGATCTTCATTGAAAAATAATGCTTTTTCACTGTCAAATAAGGCTGATCTGTAGTTTTTTAGATGCCAATGCGAAGCAGCTCGGTTGTTGTATAAGCTGGCATTGATTTCAGCATTTTCACATCTCTGTTTGATGCCTTCCGTGTATCTGTAACAAACACCAATGCAAAATCAGTCATATTTTATCACCATTTTAGCCTCATTTACATTGATGCAATACCTACATATAGTATATATTATATTGTATATTGATTCATAAAATTCATTTGAATTATTTATTCACTTATCTGAGGATTGCGAAACAGACCCCTAACATGTCCCATTAAAAGCGCACATAAAAAACTCACCCTAAAATAGCCAATCTATAGTTCTTATGTTTAAAATTAAAGTTGCCATCCTCTTTGTAATTGGTTGCTAGTTCAACAGGGGTGTTCTCTTCGGGGTCATATTTCAGCTTGGCGAGGCCCTCGGCTAGTGGAGACAGTTCATTATTCTCCGGGGTCGACTTCATGAAGAACGGGTGCTTGTCCATTTCTTCCTGGAATTATAAGAGAGATGGAATGATCATATGGATTTATTTTTGGAAAAAAAAAATACCAAAACCTATAGTATCAGATAATTTTTTTTTTTTGCTTATAATACAGGGTCTGTCATTTATTATGTCAAAATTTGATGTACAGTCAGTATCAAAAGTCATTGAACAAGTCCAATTACCAGTAATAGGATTAATTATAACTTCATGACACCATCAAGGAAGGTAGTAAAAATGTATTACCTCCCACCGGTCTTCAGGCCATCCTTCAGAGTATCTCTTCTTTTCCAAGCTATCAATAAAGTCGTCCAACTCCTGATCCAATTTCTGAGCTAGCGCCAGCCTTTCCTCGTCAGTCATTGCCTTTTTATCTTCTTTCGGAACGTCACACATTTTTCGCGAATTTACGTAATTTTTTCGAAAAAAACTTCTTGTTTTAGTAAGTAATTAAATGTTGTTTCATATTATATTTTCATATCATTTATAAATGATACATAAGATCTATGTTAACTAGGTATTTATTTATTACAAAGAAAAAAATGTTTCTCACACACGACACAACCTAAAAATTTTGACAACTGACATTAGTTATTAAATTGGCATTGACATTATCACATTCATTTTGTACCACAGAGTACATACTCTTAGTTTTGTACAAACTACGTTCCGTTCTCCGACGATATACGTTTATAAACCATGCAAAATAAAATATTATAATTCATAATATCAAACTAGTTGAGTATCCCACAGTGCCACTTTTGGATATATTCACATTTCCTAGTTTCACGCCTCTGGAAATACTCAGGATAGTGCGCTTTTTCAAGAGGGTGCCAGTAATCAAGCACCCAATCTGGAGGCGTGACGACTCTCTCAGCAGCCACACCACCAGCAATTCCAAAAGATCTAGCAACTGAAATAAACACAAAATATTTGGTAATTATTATTACCATGTATGTTCAAAGCATATTTATCGAGGCCAAATCAAACTAAGCAACGCTTTATTTATATATAGGTACCTACCTAACTGTTTTCCGTCATTGGTCAGTAGGGTCAGTCAGGGCAGTGGGGTGGGTGGCTGCTGGGTACCTTACAAATGGACTAGTTGGGGTAGTTGGGAGCTGATTTTGTTTCGTCATACGGTTTCCGACAAAGAAGAGCCTCGAATTTATAAAACAGCTGCCCGAACATTGGCGAGCCCGGCAATTACCGACTTGAACTTGAACATTACTACCATTTCGTATCGTTTCTCGTTGGCCATGGTATTGATCGTATACCTTTTTATTATTTGAGGAAGATATTACTATGTATCTGTCGCAGCCAAATAGCTTAATTCGCCGTTCAATTAACAAACTAGGCACTTAACTAAACAGCGCCGTTCAACTAACGGCATAAATGATATTCCAGGACCAGTCCCATTTAAAAATACTAACATTTAGCTGGCGGTAACGGATTTTGCTTAGCAAACACCTCGTGTTGTCCAAGCCAAAGCAAACGGCGTTGCTCTTTACCATCGCATACACTCCTGTTCTTGTCAAATTCACTTCTCAAAATAACTTGGTGGTATCTAACAACAAATCTGTAAAATAATTCCCCATCACATTCTAGAATAATTACGTTATGTTTATTGAAACCAGTTATGAGTTATTTTCAGTAAAAATATTTTATTAGCTTACCGTCCGACATAATACGATTCAATAAGTCTCATTGCTTGTTTATAAAGTGTGCACACTTTTTGGGAATGGCTCCTTAATTCTGGCGTAAAAGCCATTCTTAATAAAATTAAATCCTTTCCCAGTTAATATTATTTAATGATAAAATCAGGCTGTCGCAACTTCAGAAGAAAAAAACGATCTATGAAATGGGGTAGAACTTTAATGGTGGACGTCAGAACTAAAACGTCAGTGGCCATCTGTTACAACTGATCACTCATCTCGTCAACAACTGTTTGTTTTCAATTTTGTTTCGGTGATTACTGTGAAAATAAGTGTTACTGGGTTGTTTTTATGTTATAGTTCTATGCAAACTTTATAACATTACTAAGTACCTACCAATGAAATATATAAAGTGTGATTTATGTGGAAAAATATCAGAAAGAAAAGCCGGTATAAAAAGTTTATTGGCAAGATATCCCCTGGATAGTGATCGGTGAGTAGAATATTAACTAATTTACCAGGCCTATGTTTGATTTTGGGATTAAAAAGGCAGGTTATTCATAATTTCAAGAATAAAATAAAATTAATTGTTCAGAAAAATAGTGTGGTGAAAAAATTTATCGATATTCGATATTATTATTTTTAGTTTTCAGAGAGGGGTCATGGTGAATGGAAATGAGGACTTAGTAAACATGCCCATCGCAAAACTGAATAATTTGAAATTTGTTTTTAGCAACCATTTAAAAAATATATATTTTCAGAAAAATTACTCAAATTTAAAGATAGTCGTCGCCCCGTCCTTACAACTGACTACTGAGCCAATATCAGATGACAAATTCATTGAATTTCCTTTCCACCTCTTTAAATAACAGTGGACACCAAATAAAGGTCGATAAGTTAAATAATAATGTATTTCCTAATTTCAAATGTTTTACTCTTTCTTTATAGAAGTTCCGTCAACTTCATCAACTCCTACTGTTTACAATGAGAGTGAGCGTACTCCAATAGAAGATACAATAGAAGTTCATACAAGTGGACCGCGCATTTGCAACAAATGTATCTATTTATGTTAAATATTGTTAATAAACTTAAGTAGCCAGTTTTGGAAAAAATATGTATCCAACGTTTAATATTTCACATATTTTTCAATAAATGAGTTGTTTTATCAATGGCTTTTTTATTTAACACAAAACCAAAAATGGTAAATGGTTGATTAGGTAATCCATCGATATCGATAATTTTCACCGTACATCCCTATTTCGTTATTTATGTTGGTACACTGTATTATGGTTGTCAGTTTCGTTGTTAGATTGGCCATAAATGGTAGCCCCATTTTAAAAGCAGGGTTTATTTTAATCTATGGAGTCCCGTCTCTTCTTACGTAGTATTGTATTCTCTTTGGATAAAATGATAATCGGTTCTTCGTCTTCTTCTTTTTTTTTAAATATAGCCCAAAGAGAATACAATACTACGTATAGCCCATATTGTATTCTCTTTGGTATAGCCCACCAAAAGCCACCAGCCCACACAGTTTGGTACTTGGTCATAGATTAACGAACCAATGGATAACTGACGTACTTCATTTTACGAATCAAATTTTCTGTCAGATTTTGGGGGAGACGAGGTAACCACTACAACGAAACGATGCACAATTACAAAAAAACAAATTGTGTCATTATGAATGCACACTTAAATAAATGTTCAACACTAGTAACTTTTACGCACACTAATCGGTCAAATACGTCAACATGCAAGAATTTACGAATGTACTAAGTGCAATAGGGAGATACCAATATCGATATTTCTAATTAGATATATCGATAGTTTCACTTGCTCATCATCACAAAAATATTGCATAGACGTGTGCATTTCTTCATCTAATACAAAATAAGAATTATTTTGTATATGATGGTATCTTATACAGTACGATGATTTATCGTTTATGAATTACTTAAAAAAAAATCCCCTCGCTGTGGTAATGAAACATCTAAAATAAATAATATTTTACAACAATATACAAGGTGAAACTTCTACTACATAGTCTAGTCACAAATATTACCACACAAACACTTTACGTGTATATTTCAGTGAAATATTTTTTTAGAATTATTTCAGTAGAAGTATAAATCAAATACTTACAGCATCAGCTAAAAAATAATATTGGTACGGCATTATCTACTAATTTTCGTCGTTTATTAGATAAACATTGGAATTGCGACGAATCAAAGTGTACCGAACAAATAATACTTGTGCGAGTGGGTTCCCAACCTCTCTTTCTATTGCAAGATTTTTCCCATTTGGTTTTAATTGAGGGTCTTTGCTTTCCCTATTTCTATTGGAATAATGATAAGTTAAAAAATTAACAATAAGTAATTATATTTTTACTATTTATAATTTAAAAGAAATATATAATAAAAACTCTAAAAAATATAATTCTATCGATACCCAATCATAAATTATCACTACCTCAGCACTATTCAAAATGGCGAACTCGAGATACCATACTCTTAGACCATTTATTTATCTATGGACTAGCCTTACATGATCATTCCCTTCTGCCAAGGTATAAGAACAATAAGGTCTAACACGTTTATAAAAAGTGTTTATGGAATCGATTTAATCAAAGTCAGTATCGTTTTCGATGTGAAAGGTGCTCCATAAAAAATGCCGACCTGCGCTATAAACCATTGCAAGAAGAAGTCAAACACCTCTAATCTACAAAAAAACGGAGTAACGTTTCATATTTAAGTATTTTTGGTGTAAATAATCCCTTATTTCTAACTAAAATAAATAAAATATAAAATGCCATAAAAATCGAAAACATTATCGATTAAACAATCGAGTACGAAATAATTGAAAAGTGTAGTATGGTATCTCGAGTTCGCCATTTTGAATAGTGTTGCGGCAGTGATAAATTTATGATTGTGGACGTGTATCGATAAAATTATATTTTTTTGAGTTTTATATTATATTTTACTTTAAATTATATATAGTAAAAATATAATTACTTATTGTTATTTTTTAACTTATCATTATTCCACTATTTTTCCAGATTTCCCAAAGACCCTCAATTAAAACCAAATGGGAAAAATCTTGCAATAGAAAGAGGGGTTGGGAACTCGCACAAGTATTATTTGTTCAGTACACTTTGATTCGTCGCAATTCCAATGTTTATCTAATAAACGACGATAAAATAGTAGATAATGCCGTACCAATATTATTTTTTAGCTGATGTATAAGTATTTTATTTATAATTCTACTGACATGATTCTAAAAAAATATTTCACTGATATATACACGTGAAGTATATATAAGTGATGCAGTAGAAGTTTCACCTTGTATATTGTCGTAAAATATTATTTATTTTAAATGTTTCATTACCACAGCGAGGGATTTTTTTTAAAGTAATGCATAAACGATAAATCATCGTACTGTATAAGATACCATAATATACAAAATAATTCATATTTTGTATTAGATGAAGAAATGCACACGTCAATGCAATATTTTTATGATGATGAGCAAGTAAAACTATCGATATATCTAATTAGAAATATCGATATTGGTTTCTCCCTATTGCACTTAGTGTCTTACACTCGTAAATTCTTGCATGTTGACGTATTTGACCGATTAGTGTGCGTAAAAGTTACTAGTGTTGAATATTTATTTAAGTGTGCATTCATAATGACACAATTTGTTTTTAGTAGTTGTGCATCATTTCTTTGTAGTGGTTACCTCGTCCCCCCCAAAATCTGACAGAATTTTTTATTAGTAAAATTAAGCACGTCACGCCTCCTTTAGTTAACACCTCTCTGACCATACTACACTTTTCAATTATTTCGTACTCGATTGTTTAATCGATAATGTTTTCGATTTTTATCACATTTTATATTTTAATTATTTTATTAGGAAGAAGGGATTAATTACACCAAAAACACTTACATATGAAACGTTACTGCGTCTTTTTGTAGATTATAGGTGTTTGACCTTTTCTTGCACAGGTTAACAGCACAGGTTGGCATTTTTTACGGAGCTCCTTACACCGCGAAAACGATGTTGACTTTGATAAAATCGATTCCGTAAACAGTTTTTATAAACGTGTTAGACCTTCTTAGTCTTATACCTTGGCAGAGGGGAATGATCATGTAAGTCTTGGATAAAAGGTCTAAGGCTAGCCTGCAATAGACCATTGACACAAGAGCTGTCAAAACCGCGGCGTAAAATATTGAAAAAATACCGTTTTGCATCATTAAAACATGTAAAAGTGAGAACTGGAAGCATATGAAAGCGAATGGCATTTCATTTTATCAGTGAGTCCCCCTTAAAATACAATATTTTACAAGAAAAAGTAAAATTTATATTTTCATACATTCTATGTAGTTGGATAATGTGGATACGACTTCTATAAAATTATATTGATTCGTACACAAATCTGTGGTTTCGCATTAAAATGCCGTTTTCGTAGAAAACGGTTTATTGCGCTCTCCACAAACTTTACTTATACGCACTAGTTGGTACAGTAACATTTGTTACACACAAAACTTCCGAATCACATAGCAGTCGCACAGTCGCTCGTCCAATATAGTCGCTTACCTAAGGGTAGTCGTATATTCCTCTATCTTTGCTTTCTTAACACATGTTCAATGTCGCTTCCGATCACAATATATTTTTTAGGGTACTTTTCTCGACAGTTTAAACTCGATAATCTGGAAAAGTTTAATTTAAGACATTTAATTAGAGATACGATATAGAGAGGCGTGAAAAATGGACTAATGCCGTACTTTTTACGAGAGCATCCGATTGGAGACCAACAAAACGTACCTGTATTTGTTCATTATATTTTGATGAATCGGATTTTTACACAAGTAACAAAAGCCACCGGATGTTAAAGAAAACTGTTCAAATATATTGGTTTATATTTGAGTAATCGGCGGTTATGCTCAATACCGCACCTGCTATAATATCGCCAGACTGACACACCAACTATGGTCCCAAACTAAGCAACGCTTGTACTATTTCCCGATATCATACTTGGTACCGTACAATGGACTGAGGGCAATCCCGGTGACAACCGGACCAGGGCGAATTACAGAAAGGCCATTTCCGAATTTTCCTGGGACGCAAATCGAACTCGCAACCACCCGGTACAGTTAGCCCAGTGGTATACGTGCAAACCACTGTGCCAAACAGTCGTCACGATACCAAGCCAAGCGATACTGCGCCAAGCAATATAATGAACACTTCCATCACTTGTCTTTGCTTGTGTATAACTTCTTATATTTTTTACCAGGCTGCTTCTCTAATACTGTTTAACTTAACACTGTACACATCATAAGGACGTCGTGCCGCTTATAATTAAATGTCACATTTCATTTTTAAGTCCTAGTATTTTCAAATCTCATGTATTTATTATTTAATGTATTTTTTTGTGGACCGATAAAGTAAAATCAAAGTATTTCCATATTTGCTTAATACTTTTTCTCTTACGATAACGGTATTTTGAATATAACCCGCCATGTTATAATATTCTTAGGTAATTGACTTGAAATCGTGAGGCGTATCCATAGTTTTGACGTCGTTTTGCACAGTTTTGACACTGGGCCCCGCGCGCCGGCGCGCTTTACACACACTGTCATTGCCGCGAGATCGCATTTGAATAATAATGAAGTATGAAGTACTGTATCCTTTCCTTCCTTTATCAAAGGTTCAGTCTCTTTGGCGTGATAGCGCGACAGACAGACAGAGTTACTTTCCCATTTATAATATTAGTAAGGATAATATTCTTGCTTTATTTAGAAGGCTTTCATACTTCTCGGGCTTTCATACTTTACAAGGCTTTTCGGCTAAATGCTTCAAACAACTACTTACTACTTAGCTTCTAACCTAGTCTTCTAATCTATCAACAAAAAAATGTCATATGTTAGTGTCATTTCTCTCTTTTGTCAAGTCAAAACTCAAATCTCTTTGAACTCAAACAGAACGCCGCGCGCGCCGGCCTCCATTTTGGTTTTCCAAAGTGGACGGTCTTCGGTCACATTTTTGTACTGTATTTATTTTTAAATGTGTTTGTATTGCTATTTGTTACACTTGTGACACTTGCGAAATTCCTATTAAACTGGGTGGGCCATATTTTTAAAGCAAGAAAGAGGAAGAAACAGAACGCCGATGGATGATACCTACCAGTCTATCGGTAAAGATTTGGACCAAAAATAACTATTTTCAGCTCTAAAATACATAATGATTGTCGTATAAACAATGTTTTCATAGTGTGTAGTATAAAGTCTCCCTGTAATATACAAAATAGCTCTAAAAGCGGCCGACATACAAAGCCAGAAAGGTCAAAGTAAATCGTAACGAAAATACGAAAAATAGAAATGTCTGACGCATGGGAGGCGATCCAAGCTGTTAAAAGCAAGCGGAACAGCACGCTGCCGCCGGGGTGATGGCAATGGGTTATTCACTAATATGATGGATATTTGTTTCGCGAGTGCGTTTTTGCGTACTATTATGTGACAAACCAGTGATTTTTGATCAAATTCCAGGATCTTGATCAAAATCATCTAAGGAAACTAAACAAATCGTGTTTTCAACTTGTTTGACTTCGGTCCTTGACCAAAATCTTGTAATTGTAACATATGACACACACACACAAACATACACACAGTACTTACAGTTCAGACATATCATCATCATGTGAGACATGTCTTGTGACTTGTCATCTTTAAAAAGTAAGTAGTAAATAAAATATAGGTATGCATTTGGAGAATTATTTATTTAGGAAGACATTAAAAAATCTGAGTAAAGTAGCAATATAATCAAAAATATCAAAAATCTAATAAATAAACATCCAATAGAAATTTAACTGAAAAATTTAGATTTGTTTTTTAAATAAAACAATTGTCACTGGCAAGAGTGAGTGATTGTCATCACAAAAATAAAATATAAAAAAAACAATTTCAATAAACTTATGAGTGTGCCAGGCAGAAACATTTTGTGCAGAAACCTGGAGAACCTTCGCATTGCTTACATTCATACATTGTTTGCATCCTCTTTTTCTGAGCTCTGCAGCCTTTGCATTCTTTTCGGGCCACTTCGGTGATGTCTACCATGACACTTCCTACCTTCTTTTGTCTCGCTCGGGTCTTCTCAATTTTAGTGAGTTCGTGTTTCACTTTCAAAACCTTGCGTCGATGGTCTTCATTACGATCTGGTAGAAGCTGTTCCAGTATCTTCAAACGGAAATCATATAGATTTATTTTATCATTCAATGAAAATTTGTTGTACAAGTACAATGCATTACTGAGGCTCATTTGCAGCATATGCACAAATAGCTTGTTGTACCAGCGCAGCGTCTTTCTTTGGACTGGATAATAATCTAACATCTGATCTTGAAGATTTACGCCCGACATAAAATTATTGTAATTAACAATTGCCTTTGGTTTCAATACCACAGATCCCCTTTTCGAAGCAGTTTCCATCATCTCAACACCATGTTCTGTGGAAATATACAGTATGTAACTTTTATCCCTCCATTTTCCAATATGAACACCGTTCAAGAACAAGGATTTGTTTTCTCCTTTTTCCAATGAAATAGTCCCAATTTGAACAGGATTATCTTTGCGGTTTTTGTCTAATGTTCCTGTGCAGTACGTCTGTCGATCTAGCAATGTCACAGCCAAACCATATGAGTTAAAATAATTATCCATGTATACATGGTGGCCACAATCTAGCCTCTCTTCTAGCAGTTTCAAGACGATTTTACTAGCATGACTTTGACCTGATGTGTCATCATTTGCATCTGCGTAAACATGATATTTTAAAACAGTACCATCTGGCTCAGCTAAGACATACAGTTTAATTCCATATTTATGCCGTTTGTTCTTAATATCCTGTCTGAACAGCAAGCGACCTCGCGACAAAACCATGGACTCATCCAGTGTCAACTCTTTACCCGGACAGTAAATAGTTTTCATTTTTTTGTTAAAATGATCCATAAATGGTTGAATTTCTTTAAGACGATCATCCTTGCTTGATTCAGACGTAAAGTGCAGGCATTGTAATATCAGTGAAAAACGATTTCGAGACATGAATTGTCCGAAGCATGGAATATTAAATAAATAGTGCTGTTTCCAATAATCGCTTATACGGTTTAGTCGAATTGTTCCTGTGTGAAGAAGGAGTCCTAGAAACGTGAGCAGTTCTTCCCGAGTTAAATCTTTCCAATTATTTATTCTTGCTTTTCGCTTCACATTCTCTGCAGTAGCCACTCTTAACGCGTTTGCATTTGTCTCTCGAATAATAAGATCCAATAAATCGTCGTCAATGAATAAACGAAATGCTTGGTAAGGATCTGATGGAGGTGGCACTAAGAGTTCCTGTTTTTTAGTAAAATCAATATTTTTCATTGAATGTGGAATACTGGTCCAGGTGCTAGTGGCTCCTTGACGAGAAGGTGATTTATTGTGTATATGGTCAGGTAATAGGACATCATCGTTATCACTTGGTAAGTTGGGTGTACTACATTCAGATAACGGAACGGGTAAAGAAGGAGAGGCGTTATGCTCTGGCGGAAAGTTTGGAGTGGGCGCATCAGATCTCGGAAGGGATACGGTTGGCATAGAAAGGTTATCTTCATGAGCTCCCTGCGTATACACTTCTTCATGACCATAATATTCTTCAGAACCTTCCGAGTCATAATCATCACTTTGACGACGTTTTTTAGCACGAGATGTTGAAATTATCGGTTTAAATTTACGTTTGGACGACCCAGACTTGCTGTCCATTATGGCGCAAATATACTCTCCGTACGATCGTGTATACAAATCACTATTACACTATACTAATGAATCCAATAAAACAACACGAAACGTGGCCACGCGAAACAACGCAACGCCGCAAACGTCGGCGCATTACTGACCTTACCGCTTACGTAGTTTTGTATTCTCTTTGTTACTGACTCTCTGACTAGACTACCAAACCAAAGAGTATATAAACACTACGTTTAAGAGACGGACCGGACGGCACTTGGATATTATCTCTAGCTAAAAGTTATGAAGGAAAACAATACCAACATTGTAAAAATGATGTAGGGCTGCCAACTTTTACGTACAAAGAAAAATGTCAGCGACATTAGAGATATAATCTTCATGCTTTATTTCTTTAGAAGGCTTTCATACTTCTTGGTCGTACCTGAACAAGGTTTTTCGGCTAAATGCTTCAAACGACCACTTAGCTTCTAACCTGTCAACAAACAAATGTCATAAGTCAGCGTCAGTGTCATTTCTGTCCTTTGTCTTGATCAAACAGAACGCTGATGGATGATACCTAGAAGTTTATTTCATCAATAAAGATTTGGACCAAAAATAACTATTTTCGACTCAAAAATACAATATTATTGTTGTTTCAACAATGCTTTCATAGTGTCTACAGTATAAAGTCTCCTTTTAATATACAAAATAGCTCTAAACTCGCCCGGCATAGAAAGCCAGGAAGGTCAAATGAAATCCTAAAGAAAATACAAAAATTAGAAATGTCTGACGCATGGGAGGAAATCCAAGCTGTTAAAAGCAAGCGGAACAGCTTAAGGGAGAAGCTGGAGAAGCGCAAGAAAGAGAGACAGAACATATTGAGCGCGAGTATGGTGAGTGGGGAGAAGTCAGAAGCGTCCCCCGGCAGTGGCAAGGAGAGGACTGTCGCGAGTCCAGGAGCACAGAAACATGAAGGTAAGCGAGTGCTCAGTGTTTTATTGCCAAAACTAACTGTGCCTTCGATTTTCCACGGAAGTCTCGTCCCTAGATAATGTCCTATTCTGCATATTATAAACTACCTGTGCCCACGACTACGTTCGCGTGGAATATTTATTTATATCATAATCAATTTATATTTATATATAATCAAAGCCTAAAAAGTAAGATTCAAGCTTCTAGCTCTCAAAATGAAGAAATTTCGATACTACTTTTCATCCTCTGCTTTCAACCCCTTACAGCCCTTTTTCGCATTAAAAAGTAGCCTATGTCCTTTCTAAGGTTCTAGCCTATCTGTGTACAAAATTTTATTGAAATTGGTTCAGTAGTTTTGGCATGAAAGCGCAACAGACAGACAGAGTTACTTTCGCATTTAGAGTCACGGACAACGTAAGGCAAAATTTCATGCCTCTAGAGTCACCAGACTCTAGAGGCATGAAATTTTGCACAGAAGTTTGTAACATAAAATAGTTGAGCACTACGTAAGGATTTTTATAATTTCAACCTATAAGTGGGTTAAATAGGGGATGAAAGTTTGTATGAGAATAATTGACCACTTCTAGTAGAAGCTGAGATTAAGTCATAGTTAGTATCATTAAGTGCCTTTCCCAGTTCACTGATTGCTTGCTTATTTCTAGGTCCTACTCCAGAGAAGCCCAAGCCGCTGGTACCGTCAGCATCTCTGGAAGTACGTCTCCTGCAAGTCCTGTCCGACATGCAGCTGCAACTACCGGCCACAGCCAGTGCTCTGCTGCCAGGGCTCGGCGACGTGGACACGGGGATAGTGGCCAGTTTACTGCAAAAATTTGCCACGCAGAAACTTATTATGTATGTAGTTGCCATATAAATTAATCAATCAAACAATGACACCCACTACAGATGGCCTGATCCGATGAGGGACAAAGCTATGGAAAGAAATAGGACGCATTGTCATCAGACTGCATGTTTTTGTCTCTTTAAATCTATCGTACATGATTTTATTCAGTGAATGTTACTTTTATTTTATGATCACCGTAAAATGAACACTAACATTATTGTAATTAAATTCGTTATGGACAAGTTGCATCTGCTCGCCAACCCACCCCCACCCCACCAACAAAGCGGCGCCAGTGTAGGTAGGACGGTAAAATGTGCAGTTTCAGTTTACTTTAAACATATTAATGAGAGTGATTCAAAACTCTAAATGAATAACATTCAATAACTTAATGTCAATGACGTTAGTGCTCCATTTCCTGTAGCATAAAGGAACGCACAGAAAGCACGACAGACGCCACAATAGAAGTGGTCAGCGCCGAGTCTGTAAGGTTGGCGGCAGTGTTGGCAGCATTGATGGAAGAACAGTCGTCCACCAACAAGAGGAAAGGTAAGTTATAGTGCCCCTCGTTTACACTCACAGACAGATACTTAAAATTGCGTCACTGTAAGCGGGGGGTAAAAATACTATTATGCCCTAATTCAATAAGGGATTAGTAAATTATAAGATTTCAATGTAATTAGGAGCAACAGCGACTTTGGTACTATTTACAGGATACAGTTTAAAACTGAAAATAGAACATTTTTTTTCAAATATACAAGGTGAAATACAATGGGTATACCTTTTTTTCAAAACTTAACTTTGTAATTCTAAAACCATCAGCTTTGGAGGGAACTTGAAAAACAAAAGGTGTTATAAGAATACAGCTATTGACCGATTTCACAAGTCTACTAAACCTTTAGTACTTCAACTGTCCCATAAAGCCGATAGTTTGACATTTTCAAAGTTAAGTTGCGAAAAAAATAGTATACCCTTTTGGTTTCACTTAGTATAATGAACCTTTGGCCTTATGATTGGCTACCCCTATCGCATATCGCAACCACTAGACCAACGAGGCAGAGTACTGTAAACCCTCGTTTACACTTGATGTATCTTATTTTGAGCTGTCAAAAATAGAGAACTACCATATCAATACCAGTATTGCGTCAGTGTAAACGAAGGGTGATAAGTAAAAATTATTTTAGGTGACTCTGCAGCAGACGAACCCGCGAAACCGAAAGTAGCAAAAACCACAACAGACGAGAAGAAAACTGGTAAAAATGACACAGATATTATGGTAAGTAATTTACAACCATAAACAAAGACAAATCTCGAGCCTTTGCGACATCTACACGGAATATCTTGTCTCCCTCAGTCATTATTAGCGATGCCATCGAGCAGAGAAAAGGCAGTGAAACGAGTGGGCGAAGAGATCATGGACCTGCTGAGCAAACCCACCGCCAAGGAGAAGTCGCTCGCTGACAAATTCAAGAGCCAAGGAGGTCAGTGGCATCAGTTTCTCCTAATCTGCTATTCCTGATCGAAGAATACTCTAGTTTTCTTTGTCCCCCTTATTAATAAAAGTGGATTAGCGCGCGAATAGTTACACATCGAACTATCTCTTTCTGTCATAAGTAATTTGACATTCGAAAGAAAATGACAAAATATGGTGTAACTACACGACTCGTTTACTCGAAGCTCATAGGAATTTTGGTCTTGTTGGTCTTTTCTATTACAGAGCAATTTGCTTAAATTAATGTCACGCCATCATTGTCCTCATTGAATCTTGAGTTGGCAATTTTAGCATCATTTATGACGACTCTTGGTGCAGTGATTCGAGCGTAGGCCGCTCGGCTCTAGTGCACATAGTGTTTGCGGCTTCCATTCCCGCGGGGGTACATTTAGGAAATGGCCTTTTCGTAATTTGCCCCGGTCTGGGTATCACCGGGATCGCCCCCAGTCCATTGTACGGTGCCCATAGTACAAGCGTAGCTTAGTCTGGTACTGTACAGTTGGTGTGTCATTCTGGCGATATTTATCCTACTTCCAACTAATATTATAAATGCGAAAGTTTGTGACTGTGGATGTATGTTTGTTACTCTTTCCCTCAAAAACTACTGAACGGATTTGGATGAAATTTGGAACACAGATAGTTTATAACCTGGATTGACACATAGAATACTTTACTTAAGTCTAAGCGGACGAAGTCGCGGGCAGCAACTAGTATTTAATATTCCTAGGCGCGCAAGTGATGGAGTTCTGTCCGCACGGCACGCGCGCGGAGTGCGCCCGCGCGCTGGCGGCCGCGGCCGGACACGCCGAAGCGCGCGCTTGCACCAAACTGCACTTCAAGAAGATCATTCAAAGCCACACTGACGAGTCGCTGGGGGACTGCTCCTTCTTGAACACCTGCTTCCACATGGATAGCTGCAAGTGTGTATAGTGCAAGAAACTTTGAAATTTAAGTTGACTTGTTTGGGTAGCCCAAGTTGTGTGTAAGATAGGGTATGAGGAGGCTTTGGCTGAAAATCTGCGCTGGAGGAGATCTCGTTCCCCTCCAGCACATGCTGAGCCAAATGCCTTTCGGTACAGCTCACACTGTAGGAAATGCAGCTTTCTTACCTTATGTCTATTTATTTTACTTATTTTATAATTATGTGCTGTTCTTTTCTTATGAGTGTAATGCTGTGTTGATTAAAAAAAAAACATTCATTTCATTTCACTTGTCTAAAGTGGAATTTCTTGATAATTGGTAGAAAAGTCGTGGTTTCTTGGTGTGAAATGCAAATACACTTTCTTTTCTGTTTCGGGAATAGCGGCTGTTGACCGCAGTCACAAGATATGGATATGTTATTTAAAACACATCTAAATGTAATGTTTGCAAGGTATTACAAACGGTATTGGTTTGGACATATAAAATTTAGGAAATCTCTGTTGGCATTTTTACGGCAATTCTTGTGTCTTCTACTCAGGTACGTTCATTACGAAGTGGACAACGCTGATCCGAACGCGAACGCGGCTAAACCAGCCGAAGCTACGCCCAAAGGAAGTCACAACGGTACAGTACCTGACCTACTTCTTACACGTAACAAGATTTGTTTATCGTTAACACCAACGACATTCTGTTTACTTTAATCTGAGATTAACCCAGTCAAAGGTTGTTTAATTACTATTAGTTATATCCTAGGTACAAAGATGTGATAGCTGATTGTTAAGCACGCGTCTTGCGGGCACCAGGTCTTGGGTTCGATCCCCGGCTCGCACCTCTGGATTTTTCGCCATCTATGTGCGAATCGTAATATCTATATGATTATCACCTGCATAGGGTGAAGTAAAACATCGTGAGGAATCCTGCATATCTTAGAAGATCTAGCTATCTAGGTCAGCGTGGTGGATTATGGCCTGAATCCCCCTCGTGTTGAGGGGAGGCCTGTGCCCAGGAGTGGGCGTCAAAAGGGCTCAATTATTATTTATATTATATATATATTCTAGGTACGAGTTTGGTATCAAAGCCTGACGGTGTGCTGACACTGACGCCACCGCAGTGGTTACAATGCGATCTCAGATATTTGGACATGACCTTCTTAGGTACGTACAATAAATACTGTTTGGTTTGTAGACCAGGGGCCCGACTCTGATAACCACTGACACTCGACTTGCAATACATCAAAACTGATATATCGCGATCCTGAACACGTCAGGTTTGACAGTATTTCCATAGGAATACTGTCTAAACTGACGTATTTAGATATATATTAGATAGAAACAAAAGATATAGATATTAGATGAAAAGAGTAACCATTGAGTTTCTTGCCGGATCTTCTCAGTGGAAGCAGCATTCCGAACCGGTGGTAGATTCTGACTATTCATACATGCTTTGTTAGCTTATGTGAAATAAAAACAATTTTGAGTTTGAGATAGATAAGGTGTGAGTCGAGAGGAATGTCGGCGGTTAACAGATTTGGGCGCCTGATTGTAAAATTATGACTTATTTTTTTACACGTCTTTCACATATTTTTATTATTGTAGCTGCACCCAGTTTGTGGTCACTCGGGTTTGAGTCCGCCCTGATTTGCCGTTTTCCTTCCAGGACTCAACTAGGGATTAGCGGCAATTGTATAAGACCATTTTTGACAGATATTTTTAAATATTTAAACTTTATTTTTTAATTTATTTATTCCTTTAGATAACAATGATCCAATTAATATAATTAAATTAAATATCCGACAACTGTGTCAGTTCCCTCTCACTGGCATCGCAACTGTGGCACATTCGTCGCAGCAATGCCGAATGAAAGGGCACTCCAGTCTGACGGCTATCATTTTCCTAATAATATTTGGGCTGCCCCGCACTATGCATACAAATTTCGCGACTCGCTTACTCCACCACTTACTCCTATGAGCCAAATTCACTAGTAGCGTCTGACATGAAGCCTGAGTAGTGATATGTCAGTCCGTACGTTAAGCCCTTTATACTTTTACTAGCGACCCGCCCCGGCTTCGGACGGTTCTAAAATCAGTGTTTGTCTACTATATTATGCATGTATTATACATATAAACCTTCCTCTTGAATCACTCTATCTATTAAAAAAAACCGCATCAATATCCGTTGCGTAGTTTTAAAGATCAAAGCATACCTATGTATGCTCAAAACAAAGTCGCTTTCCACTGTCTGTCCCTATGGACAGACAGTGGAAAGCGACTTTGTTTTATACAATGTAGTGATGCCATTGCGCAGGCAAGTTCGCGGTGATAATGGCGGACCCGCCGTGGGACATCCACATGGAGCTGCCGTACGGCACCATGTCCGACGACGAGATGCGCTGCCTCGGCGTGCCGCAGCTGCAGGACAGCGGGCTCATCTTCCTCTGGGTCACCGGCAGGTACCCACCTACCGACATATACATACTATAGTATTTCCCACGAAACGTGTCTATATTTTTTGCCGTCAAAAATATTAATATTAAACATGTTTATGTCGATTTTTTTGTTATTGTACAGTTACTTTGAATGTGTGTGAATGAAGAAACTGTTACTTTTAGGGTTCTGGACCTCAAAAGGGAAAAACGGATCCCATATAGCATCACTTTGGTGCCTGTCTTGTCTTTCTGTCAAGACCCTTTTCTCACTTATAGTGTGTCTTATAGAAAAAATATTGTCCATGTGTTATAGGCCTCTTTATTACCCTTTGTAATAAAGAAAATGTGAAGTAATGTCACGGTATAATTCTTAGAGCAATGGAGTTAGGTCGGGAGTGCCTCAAGCTCTGGGGCTACGAGCGAGTCGACGAGCTGATCTGGGTGAAGACGAACCAGCTGCAGAGGATCATCAGGACCGGCCGCACGGGACACTGGCTCAATCATGGGAAGGAACATTGCCTTGTAAGTTATACAGGTTCAAACAGAAAGGGTATACTTTTTTCCAAATGTAACTTTTAAATTCTAAAACTATCAGCTTTGGAGGTAACTTGAAAAAGAAAAGATGTCACAGGAATACAGCTGTTGACATATTTCATAAGTCTACAATACCTTTAGTACTCCAACTGCCCACTGTTTTTTTTGGTCTTGAAGTTAAGTTGCAAAAAAAAGGATACCTAGTACACACCTAAGTAATAGTGGCAACCTAATATTTTTCCTAGGCAGACCCAAAACAATGCTGCATCAAGAGCGGTATACACGTGTGACAGGACTTGCCCAAACGTGGTGTAATAGGGGTGAGACAGGCGGGTAATCTGGGACCAAACGTGTATCAGGGTTGGTTCTAAAGGTTTTATAACAAGGGTAGAATAGGCGGATAATATGGTTGGCCTCAGTGGATAACAGATGTGGCCGTAACGTGTAATAACAATAATGGCCTAGATAATTATGTAATGGAGGTAGCCCACGCATGTACTAGGGGAGGGCCAAACGCGTAACAGATATGGCAAACTCAAATCGTTTATTTTGTTTAGGCTTACGGGGGCACTTACATATTGACAATTTTACATTTTTAGGGTTCCGGACCTTACAAGGAAAAACCGGAACCCGTATAGTTATACTTTGTTGTCCGTCTGTCTGCCTGTCTGTCTGTCAAGACCTTTTTTCTCAGAAACGGGTAGAGTTATCATGTTGAAATTAATACCAAATATCAAATGCTATGGTCCCTTGTGGGTGTAAAAAAATTAGGCTTCTAAGTCAACGCAATCAAAAGATACGGTGATTTATGTCACATATTTTGATACTTTTCGCAAATTCACTTATCAATGGTGTTAGAATCATGAAATTTTGACAGTAAGTACCTTATATACCGCAAGTATCCACTAAGAAAGGATTTTGGAAAATTCCACCCCTAAGTACATAAAATAGGGGGTGAAACTTTTTATGGGGTAAAAAAATTAAATGAACCTAGACATGAAAATAAGTATTGAGGCTACTTATTACAAATAAAAAATATTAATTTCAGCGTTTTGTAAAATTCCACCCCTAAGTGTGTAAAATAAGGGTTTGTATTCAGTTTGGTTGCAGTTTGTATTCGGTTCCCGAATTTGTTTAAGCATTTTTGGGAACTATTTATTATTAAAATATCTTGCCGGTATCGATATTGGAATCCAGGAATGGAAAAACTATCTAAAATCATAATAAAATATTGTACGGAACCCTCAGGGCGCGAGTTCTACTCGCACTTGACTGGTTTTTTTTTTCTTATATCTACAACCGGATCGGAATGCGACCTCGACTGAGAAGATCCGGCAAGAAACTCAGCGGAATTGTCTTTTAACATTTTGTTATATTTCATATTTTTAAATCGCCAGTTGCTTATATAGTTAACTAGCTGTGCCCCGCGACTCCGTCCATGTGGAATGTGGACAACCCTTATCACTTAGGGGTATGAAATAGCCGATAGATATTAGCCGATTCTCAGACCTACCCGATATGCACACAAAATTTCATGAAAATCGGTCGAGCCGTTTCGAAGGAGTATGGTAACTAACATTGTGACACAAGAATTTTATATATAAGATAATGACAAAGGGCAGTAGATAATAATATAAATTGTTTGGCATTGATTTTAGGTGGGCATGAAGGGGAACCCAGACAACTTGAACCGCGGACTAGACTGTGACGTCATCGTAGCCGAGGTCCGCGCCACCTCGCACAAACCTGACGAGATATACGGCATCATTGGTGAGACAACCATCTAGTTGATGATAAATAACGAAATAAAATAATTGAATAAATATCCTGCCTGCTGAACCTGCAACCCCCCGATGCAGTGATCCGAGCGGCCTACGCTCGAACCACTACGCCAAGCATTCGTCAAATTATTATTAAAATATGTGTACCTAGTACTAGTATTGTTTTTATTTGCAGAGAGGCTTAGTCCTGGTACGAGAAAGATAGAACTGTTTGGACGACCGCACAACGTTCAACCAAACTGGTAAGTAGCTCTTTCATAACTATGAAGACAAAACATTTTCAGCTCGCCAAATGTCGCTTGATGGGTTTGCGTTTTTTTATTACTGTCACTAAAAAATATAATGAAGGTGAGAAATAAGAATAAGACTATCAAGTGTCAATAACAGCACAGCCCACTCCAATGTGGCGCCGTCTTTGCGACATTTTTTTTACCCTCAACTGTAACTTTTTTGTAACGTTTATTGCTTCTTTACCCTTCGTTTACACTGACGCATTACTTGTATTGATTTATGTAGTTGTCACAATTTATTGACAGCTCAAAGTAACAGATGACAGTATAAGCCAATACAAGTATTGAGTGAGTGTAAACGAAGGGTAAGATTGTAATCCAAAGCCGTATAATATTATGATCAACTAGCCCGTGCCCGCGACTTCATCCGCGTAGTATTTAACTAAACAAAAATTTCGGGATAATCGGGATAAAAAGTATCCTATGTGTTAATCCCGGTTATAAACTATCTGTGTTCCAAATTTCATCTGAATCCGTTCAGTAGTTTTTCCGTGAAAGAGTAACAAACATACATCCACACTCACAAACTTTCGCATTTATAATATTAGTAGGATTCAACGTTTAAGCATAAATACTAGATTCAACTCTAACGTTTTTCTTTATGCGTGGTAGGTGCCTATGAAAATAATTACCTACCCCGATACCGCTGATACGTCTTTCCATCTCACTCGCTCACCTGCTGCGCTCTTCTAGCCCTCAATCATATGAACAATATATTTTCAATTTGTATTGGTTTCTTTTTTTATAGACCAGACCAGGTAACAGTAATAAAATAAAATAACAAACAAAACTTTGTCCCTGCACATATATCAGGGGATATCTATACAAATAAATAAAATTGAAGTGTATGTTTGTAATGGCAAAATACCAGACTTTTACTAAATGAATATGAAACTATATACAGGTACTTATAACAAAAAAACTGTTTAAAAAAGTTGTGTCTGTCAATTAGGTCCGGATAATCTCCGAAACGGCTGGACCGATTTTGACGAGATTTTCATTAGCAGATAGCTGATGTTATAAGGAGTGACAAAGAATGCTTTATCGAAGTACTATGCGGGCAAAAGCTAGTCTTGAATAAAGAAAAACATTAACGACCGCTTGAAACAGTGGTTTGAGCGTAGGCTACTTAACTCACTACACCAGTTGGTTACGGGTTCGATTCCAGGCGAGGCAAATTTTGGATATGGTCTTTCGTAATTTGCCCAGGTCCGGGTGTCACTGCCGCTACTCCATTGTACAGTTCCCATAGTACAAACTTTACCTAATTTGGGACCATACAGTTGGTGTCAGTCTAGCGATATTTATTTATTTACATAGACCGATTAGTTCATCTGGCTTTTAAATCAGGATAACTCTCGGCAACCAAGTGGATGGCGTCCGGCTGGTGGACCCCGAGCTGATCGGCGCGTTCAAGAAGCGCTACCCCGACGGCAACTGCATGGCGCCGCCGCCGCCCGACCCCGGCCTCGCCAAGCATTAACCCTGTATGTCAGGGGTGGCCTATTTAATTACACCCAAGATCTACTGTTTACTGACGAAACCCCGTGCGACCTGCCAATTACATAAGAGAGGACAAAAACCGTGACGGAACGGCCATTGACAAATTATACAAGTTGATGCGTGCTGCAGTTGGTAATTACGTTGCACAGTCTGTTCTACGTATTTATATTTTTTGCCTTGCCACGATCGACTGGACTCAGTCTCAATCGACCGGTTGGCCATCTCTGCTGTATGTGATAAGTGCTAGGACTTCTATGGTCCGTATTAATAATTCGATCTCAAGTCTGACAACGATCTTGAGTACACTTTTGATGACGTAAGAATGACATTTCCAAGATCGCTCTCAGACTTGAGATCAATTTATTCATACGGGTCTATGTGACTAATTTATTACTTTTTTTTATAAAAAAAACTAGCTATGTGAGTTTATCACGTCACTAGTATTCCCGTTAGCCCCTCCAGCTAAGCTATGCTTGTGTCAGGAGTGGGTCACGCCAATAGCTTAATGGCCAGGATGGGGATCGAACCCGGAAGCTCTCTGCTACGAGGGCGGCCCCTCTAACCACTAGGCTATTGACTTCAATTTATAGTATTAATGAGATATTGAGTGATGTGTGTCAGAATAGATTAAGAAACTTCCCAGGCTCGCAGTGACCGCGGTAGTCACTTTGTGCATTGGTGATATGAATGGTTTGAATGGTATTTCTCACAATGTACCCTATTGATTTCATTTAAAAGCGCATAGATTTTAATTTGTACTGACATGATTTTTTGTAAATACTGTGAATAAAACGCAATAAACCGTACTATATTGTTTATTGTTTTACTATGTACCAATACCACCTGTTATACTCGTACACTGGACAATTTGACAAACACCAAACGTGCGGCCATACACACGAAGCGACATACCGTCAGATATCTCTGGATAAAGCGCGAAACAAAGCAACGACTAGCTGTTCGGACCTACTCATTTCAATATGTGTGAAGATTAACCCAACAAAGAGGCACAAAAAGATACATGATTATTAATTTCCCACTTTAAAAAGCCTACGTCGTTGTCGTACGAGGTATTTGACGATACAGCCCCGGGTATGGCGCGACAAGTGTTCAGTAGAAGCCGGCCGGCGGGCTGCGGCGCCCCTTCGGCGACATCGGTCGAGTCGGCCCGAAGAAAGAACGCGGTATGGGATTCGCCTTGTCCCTAGTAACGACGAAATGTAACATACATTTTGGGTATCTAGTGCAGAGTAAAAGGAACACTACCTTAAGAATTATGCCATTGGAATTCATTGTATGTTAACTTACTAATCTAAACCCTAATTAACCTGATAAGCTTTATTATTTGGGTTGACCCGGAGAGTATACAAAAATAAGGATACGATGACAGTTCGTTATATACGGCAAATATGGCAACGCTACTTATAGATGTCTTCCTACCGGATGAAGTCGAAAGCCACCATATTAAACCTGGCGTCCTAAATTAAGCAGGCATTTTATTTTGGATCCATAGGTACATCTAGTATGATCCTAGCGGTACATAAACGCTCAGACCACTAGACCAAACGGTGCGGTCAAATGTGTGTTGGATGATGACGAGTAAAAAAATGTAGGTCACCTTAAATCCTGGGAGACACCCGCCTTAGCAGGTGTAATGGACCTTGAGGGCACATGCTTCGCAATAGGTTTCTCTTTAGACACGTGACTACAAAAAACAAATTGGAAATACATTTTTATTAGAAAAGGTAAATGAGGGAGGGCAATGGATACAATAACTCCCTAAATCACGCCCGAAGCACTACTGATAATCAATGTTTCCGGAAGGAACTAATTTTCTGCCACACCCCAATGAAACCCCGTATCGATGCCTGAGCTTGCGCCTAAATTAGGTAGGTATTTGTTCCCTTATAAAAATAAAGTTTTTACCTGACTTTCTCATGAAATGTGGAACTTTTTTCCGTATGTATAGTATCACGTAATCGTCTTTGGAACTGTAAAACGAAGTTGGTAAGTAAAACTGTCGGTATTAATTTGATTGCTTTCGAATAGCTTGCTCGACCGACGAGGTTTACCTTGATGCTGTTGAGCATGTCGCCCTGCGTAGCGAGCGGGCGCTCGTCGGAGCGAACGCTGGGGGCCCGGCGCGGCGCGGGCGCTTCGCGGCGGGCGCCCAGGGACGCCGCCCCGAACGACGCCGCGCCAGTCATGTCGTCGCGACACATTGACACTGGGACACGTGGAACGCATTTTGTAGGCAGAGCCGTATTTTGGGATAGTTCTCGGAGCGGATCAGTTGCTAAACCGCATCTGTTACCCTCGTTTACACTGAATGCAATATGTACATATTGTATTGATATATTGTTATTATTTCATATTCAGCTGTTTTAAAATGGAGAGCTACATAAATCAATACAGATATTGCATCAGTGTAAACGAAGGGTAACAGGCGTCGCCCAAGTGGAAGCGCAGGGCACTAGCCTTAGGCTTACACTCATAAACTCAAGATCTCACGGTGCGTCATGCAAGACCAAGAACACACTGAAAACTTCAAATTTTCTATATAGTTGGTGCCTCTACAAAGATTGTTTTTGAATATGGCTGTTAATCTAAGTATTTGCCTACGGCATACAATAGGGTGTCATGACACCCATGTAAGGTACAAACCAAGTAGTAGAATTGATAAAAACAATACAAAATATGATTATAATAACAAAACATTTTATTTATTCTACATCTAAATCACATTGGTTTCAACAACAATATTGAACTGAATTAATTCACAATAGTATTTCCAAGTGAGCACCAAATTAAATAAAATCTTCAAGATTCTTCATTTGCCAACATATTTGAATAAATTTAAGATGCAGCTTATTACCTAAAAGGTAATTAAAATAAGTGTTCTTAATTTTGAGACATGCAAGCAAAAACAGTTCCTGCCATAGTAAGCTCTCGAGCCATTAGAGAACAATATACCAAACAAAATAATATTGTTATTTGGTTTACTAGATATTTACAATTATTAGCAGCAACTTGTAACTGAAAGCATAATTGTGAAAGTTCCAATCTTAGACAGCTGATCAAAACAAAATTGAAATGGTTCTACTATTGACATAATACCAACAAAAAATATTTTTCACAAGTCGATGCAGTTTTGCAGAATGGACCAACCATGTGGGTATTCCTGCAGACTAAAGTCAATCCTATTCCATGTGATTGTAGGTTGGTTTCGGTTTACAACAGTGTGTAGAATGGATCCATTCTGCAAAACTACAAAGTAAAATTTTGATTGAAATCTACTTGAATACATTTTGAATATGGAATCACATGTGACATCCTTACTAAGCACTCAGATGTGACAAAATGTTGATAGTTCCAACCTCTATTAGTATCTATCAGATAAAATAAATAGTATTATCAATGAGGTGCCAATATATTATTTGACTAAAATTCAAACTACGAGGCATTTTTCACTTTGATACTGTCTTTATTAGCTACATTTGTGGTCTCCTCACTTCCTATTTCTTTCACATCTGTCTTGTTAAGCTGCTTCCTCAAAGCAGCCGGCCCTGCAAACACCGCTGGTGTTTTCCTTGTCTGCGGCAGGTACACTTCATATGTTTTGAAGTATTTAAGTATAGTTTGCACATCATGCTCACTTAGTTTGTACTCTAAAGCTATTTTCGCCGCGGTCACTTCTTCAGGATTCACTTGGTGGGCTGACATGAAGTCTATTACGTGTCGCAACGTGGTCCGGCCGTACGTGACCCTTTGTGGCTCTTTGAAACCGAAGTCAAAGTCTTCCACCATCTTGCGGTCTTGGGGCAATGGGCGATCTATACTCTGCGTTCGCTTCTCCCGCGTAATGTCGTCCTCCGGTTTACCCAAAGAGGTTACATAAACTTCTTTCAGTCTATCGTCGAGTCCTGCATCCTTCTTGTCCAGTTTTTCGTCAATATCCGGGATCTCTTCAAGAGTTCGCTTCAAATCTTGAATATTTGTCGCATATCGGGGCGCAGGAGTCGGCTTTTCTTTCGATATCACGCGATGAGCGCGATTCTCAATGTTGAAAGCTTTAATAGGTCTTAAAGCTCTCGTCACTAAAGCACCCATCTCAGGTGGCGTTAGCACAATATTAATTAGTTTAAATCACTTTGTTATAGGTGTAAACATCTTATTTATTAATATTTAACTGTTGCATTGCATCACAACGCATGAGAGTTGATGAGAGGATTTTCTTTGACATTTGACTAATCATCCATCCGACAGTTTTGACATTCTTATTTTGAAATGACAAAGAAGTTGCCAGTTACAATAACATAAATATAATGGTTTCATGCAAAAAATAACCAGAAATATTTTTTTATGATTTAAATAAAACATGAAAAAAAAAATAGCCGTGCAGTTTATAATTATCAGCTTTATAGCGACTAGCTAGTTATTTGAGACATTTCAAATTATTTTACTTACATTTTAATCTTGATAACACATCACGTAATGTCGATTTTGAAGTGTCCTTGAGGAGAAACTTTTCTGCTGTGGTAGGCGTGTTTGTGGCACGATGTTGTTCGTTTGCTGCACGAGTCTGAGGAGGGCTAGGACTTCGACCGAGTCGTCGCCGATTTTGCGGGAGGCTTGGACTTTTTGTTGCTTAAAGTGAATAATTTTGTTACAATATGTATTATTATATCATAAGTGAGTAGTCAGCAGATTAAATATTACATAGGTACCGGTGCTGAATGAGGAGGGAGATATATGTGTCTCATTTCTGGAAAACTGATCATAGTAATTTGGCGAGCGCACAGAATATTGTGGAGTGATTGTAATGGTTGAATTTAATTGTTTTTCTCGATCATCTTTATAGACACCGCTTCGTAATAGGAAATTCTGTAAATAAAATTATGCTGTAAATCCTTATAATATCCTTATAAAATATCCTTATAAAATGAAGATATTTAAGCGTTAATCCTTTCACTTACTTTTGCATCATTAACGCTTTTCATCACCGGAGCTTCACTTGTGCGGAATTTAGTAAGTGGATAATATGCATTAGAGCTTTTTGGACTTGAATCCTGGAAATAATTAACATGTAAGCGAACACAAATGGAACTACTTAACATACAAATCTGTAATATAAATTAGGTGCTACTGATTAAAACTAACATTCGAATTGGCGCTATTTCGCTGTGATTGTGTACGTGTTGTGGAACTGCGTGTAGGTGGACGTCCAGCTCTAGGATCACCAGCACCGCTACGCCGGGACACATTACTACTTGTTTCATGTGGTTCTCTGTAAAAAGTATTAATATTGAATTAAATTCTTCCTGTAAAATTCTTACTTTCGATAAGATCACATGAACTTAATGAATAAATATATAACAAGCATGGTGAGCAGTACTGTGAACATAATTGTATTACTAATACATATACGTGATTTACGTGATCAAAATATCTATGGCATAAGGTGTAAGTGTGTAAATTCATTAACTTGAAAAAATGAGTTGCATATTTAGATATTTAGTTAATATACAACATCTCCCTCTATATATTATTTACCCTTTATGCAGGATCTTTTGACTGGTATTAACATTTGAACCTCTCACGCGCCAGTTATATTGGTTGTCCTTCTCGGACGCCTTGTTAACAACTGCCTCAAAACAAAACATATCTGTAGTGAATAATCATGCAATGATATATGCAATGATGGTTCAAAAATATTTTGCAATAATTACAAACCGAGTCTAAAAAGCCGCACACCGTATTGGAATAACAATTATCTGGAGCAACGCTTGCGCAACGCACGGCCAAAAACCATAAGCCATCATTCATCGTTTTATAACATGGCCGACAACAGAGAAACTTTTTCCAAATAGAAGTTCTTGATTGTGCTGTTATATCGTGGTCATTGTATTCTTCAGTAATGGTGTTATTTTTAATCACACAACCTTTCATTCGAGTCGTTGGTTCAGTTGATACTACAGTCAAATCGCACGATGCCAGAAATATTTCCTCTTCTTCGTTACCTGATTTATCTAGATGTAAAATGATATATTTTAGAATTGGTGGCAGTCACCATTTATCAAAACAAAAAAATATAAAATAACACTGTTTTTTGTAAAAAAAAAACCTGGTTTCTTTGACGGTGCGTTGTGAAAGCGTTGCTGTAAGAGAAATTCGTAACACAAACAGTGTTACTTTAAATTGATTTGTGATTCAAATAATGTACTTGCAAATGATAAGTCTCAGTATGAAATAACACTGTTTGGATATACTTAATGGTAAAAAATTGAAATATGTTTACCATCTCTGACCCTAGAAGCGTGTGGTCTCATAGGAGAATTTAAGTCCGAGCGTACTTGTGCCTGTATTGAAGGTGGTGGAGAATGGGTGTTTTGGAACATCACAGGTCGCTGTTTTCGTGTTTTTTCAGCGATTGAATAAACACCGAATTCATGCATTGGCAATTTTTCTGTGTCCTGATATGTACGTTTCCTGTCACAAACTTTATGAATGTCAGTTTTCACTTTGATAATATTTCGCCATTCCTCAATTTTTTTAAAATATACCTGTATTTTAATAATTGAAACAAAAATATAAAAATCCAATTTAACTATAAATGAATTCACCTGTTTACCTATAAAGATTGCCCTGCTTTGTCAGCCACGGCTCCAGTTGTTCCAGCCACCCCTAGTAAATAAAAACAGCTGATGTAGAGCTATTCTTATTATAATACTGACCTATTGAAAACTGTAATTTCATATTTTAACTAGGTATAATTTTGCAAAGAAAAACATCGCCCAACCTACGTTCAAACTAATTATACACAACGATACCTGCTGATGACCAATGACTGATCCTGGTCTACAAATCCTCATCCAGCCAATAGCTTCGTGAGATGTCATGCGATAATGCTTGATTAAATAACAACCGATCAGCGAACCCGTGCGCCCAAGACCTGCCTGAACAATTTCTCTATCAGGATACGAAAATATAAAGTGTTTATTTAAGTGCAAGTAGACCAAAATCGTAACCTTGCAATGCACAGCTAAAGCACCATCCACTTCCTCGCTAATTTGAAGAAATTTAAAGAGAATATGCCGCGGAGGGCAAGACCCATCGGGAAAATATAAATCGTAGTGTATTATTCCGACATTGCTGAATCTGATGAAACATGAAAACATTAAAGTGATACCCACTTTATGGGAATAAACAAAGTTGAAATTGAAATACTTACACATTCCCGTCATAGAGCCTTTTATTTAATCGTATGACGATTTTGACGTTATTTTCTAAGAAATAATCTATGTACATTTCTGGCGGATGATACAATGAAACGCTATAGTCGACAGGTCCAATAAATGCAAGAAATTTTCCTGGAATATTAACAATGTTGTTATGATAGTCGTGCTCAAGTATCCGTATCTGTAAATTAACTATTAATAATCTGTTAAATCTCTAACCAGGTACAATCCAGTTCAGATCACCACCTTGAATTTTGTCTAATCTATCATACTCTTCGTAATTAAAGTCTTGGAAGTTGAAGAATCCTAATTCTCTCGCTTTTTTAATCGCTTGAAGACAATCCATTAGGGATATTGTGAAAACTGAATCACCTTGCGTTGCGTCTTGGAATGGTCTAAACATAAAAATATCACACTTAAAAAGCCATTATTTATATAGTTCAAAGAAAATTATGTACGTTTCCTTGAATTTGCACCGGTTAATCATATACACATATTATGTTTCTTATCACTAGTTTTTAGCAACTAAAAAAAGAGAATTGTTTTGTGTGTCTTATGTAGTACAAACGTAGGGTTTGACTAACCTGTAGTTTTGTCCATGTACCATCAAAGGTTTCAAGGCATCTCTTGGTGACAAGCTCAGATACAAAACACCATAACATCCCAACAGAAAAGCAGAGTTGGCTTTCTTTTTAGGCTCAATTGACGTATAATGAACAATAATCTGCTTATTTAAAAACTGCTTCAATTTATCATTCAATATTCTGCAGTACTTAAAAACACAACCAAGATTTAAAGGTCCAAAATCTGAATAGTAATTTTCGTAAACTAATTCGTTATCTATACAGAAATAATGTGTATCAAATGTATTTTTAAGCGCTTTTCCTTGCCTTACTGTAGCAAAATATAAAACATTTTTTATATATTCTGCCATAAATAATATATCAGGATTTCGATTCATCATTGCAATAACAATGATACGTTACTTAATTGATACTACATCTTCGCTCGCTACACATATTTATAATACTTCTTTCTTTACAACTAAAATATACAGCTTTATGACTAAAACACAATGATTTCACTACACAAACATATTTATCTAAACAAGTTATTCAAAAATAAAATCTATATAAAACATAAATTAATGACACTGTCGTTGGTCCTCTTTTGTTTTAAACATGCCGCTTTTTGACGCAGTTGTTATTTTATTCTATGTTGCCAGTACCTATAGAGTTACTATTATTTATGGTATTTTCATATTTAGTCGATTATTAGGAGTTGCCATAATAACGTGCTCTCTAATTTTATTGTCAGTTTTAAAAATAATGTTGACAGCTCTAGTCTTTTTGCGGTACGCAAGGTAAATTGTCAAACGTCCTTTGGGGTTTTCTCTGAATCTTGAAATACTTTCGTAATCGTAACTCGTGAAACGACCTAAATTATATCCAGATAATGTTAAGGAATCTCTTTATTGATTGCATTTGTTATTTCAGGTCGTCAAATCACAAAAAACCATGGCTGAAGTTGAAGTGTAAGTACATTGAATTTTCTAGATATTGGTACAGTTTCTTGTGCTGCTATTGCACTATAAAATATGAAACACGTGTAAAAGTTATAACACACCCATTTATATTCCGATTCTCAGTATAAACATGGAAATAAATTGAAATAACATGTTGTCAACATAACCTCCAAAATGTGTTACAGTAATTTACTTATTTAGACAACATCACTTCTAGACTTCTTAGGTACCTAGTCATAATGTAATGATGTATTTCAGTGAGGTTCCCGCCAACCCCGTCCTGAGCGGCGGCGCCATGGATGTGAACATGGCCCTACAGGATGTCCTGAAGACCGCCCTCATCCACGGAGGACTGGTCCATGGCCTCCACGAAGCCGCCAAATCCCTTGACAAGTGAGTTCATACAATGCTTATGTCCATGACTTGCTCTGGCAAAACATGTCTACAGATTTGGATATATTTTGTGCTACAAAGAAATTGAGAAAACAATCTATATCATTGAACATGCTTTCGCTTTCTCAGTGCAAACTCAACAGTAATAATGTCAGTATGGAGATTTCGTCCACCACACTCCCAGACACATTGTAAGCGTCATAATGCTGAAAAAACATCCACTATTAGATATTGGATATCGTTTTGCAGAACGGAATCAACCCAGATGCACTGCTGTAGACCAAAACCAACCTTGTGTTAGTGGTTCTAGGTTGGTTTTAGTTTGCAAAAGTGTGTGGAATGGTTATATTTTGCAAAACTAAACCCATTTATTTTTTATATTGCAATCCTTAGTTGCTGACTCCAAATCCTGATTGTTTGGGTCACCTTGCATTTTATACACAGACTCAAGAAAATTGGTACAATTTTTTGTTACTAAACCTTGTATATTAAAAAAATTACACACTTATTCATCGTGATCTGGCATCGGAACTGAACCAAACATTCACCAAGGGTGTGGTTGTTCTAATCACATGCTTGGTGGAAATATCACATGCTGTGCTAGAGGTGTGTGATCAACTCCGATGCCGACAGTGATGCACACACATAGTACCACTTTGCTTGGACTCACGACATTGTGGCCTCCCACGTGTGCTACAGTCTTCTTTTCATAATGTGCCCCAGTCTGGGTGCTGCTGGGATTGCACCCAGTCCATAGTGTGGTTATTCGTTTGGGACCGTTTTTTTTTTGTCTGCCAGTAACAATTTATATGACTCGGCAAGTAATTGCCCCACACTAACTTTTGACTATAATTTCTGCATGTCCAGATCTCTGAATAGAATTTACATAAAAGCTCCTCTATTTTAACTCTAGGGTGAAATTTTCCATAAATCTTCTTGGTATGTACCCAAATCTGAGTATTTTTGAGAAAAAGTAGTATCAGTAGTAGACTCATTGTTTGTGAATGTTAACCCATGCTGTTGGTTGCAGGAGGCAAGCTGTGCTGTGCGTGCTGGCTGAGAACTGCGACGAGGCCGCTTACAAGAAGCTGGTGCAGGCTCTCTGCAATGAACACCAGATCCCACTGGTGAAGGTACGCTGAAGCATGTTGTTGTTAATTCCGTGTAACTTTTTTTTTGGGACTAGTCCGCCTCACACTCCCACCACTGTAACTCCTGCAAGCCAGGTTCGACAATGGTGACCAATAATGACGTCGAGGTTTAACCCTCGACTAGCCCGGGGGAAAGTTAAATTGTCTTGGAACCCGCACGAATTTAATCGAAAGAAATAATAGGGGGAGCAAGAAGAAAAACATCCACAGCAAAGTTAATGCGGGCCAGGATGAGTCCCGGCCGGGCGGATCTGGACTGAGCATAGCTTTGTTTCCAGGACCACCGCAAGCCATTGAAAGAAGTTTCCCTTGATGATTGATAGATTTGATAGGACAGTCTAAGATCTCTCTGGTCGCCTGTGTTTTAGGTATAACCCAATGATGCACAAGATTGCAACAAGACTTGTACTTGTACTTCTTTTGTACGGTCAGTAACAAAGTCGCTGAACATTCTAAGTTTTGTAAATCACTTGTATGTTTGTGTTGCATTCAATCCATATTTTTTCGTATTCTAAGCAACACTTAAATATTTGTAAAATAAAGAGTAATGTTGATTACAAAAATTTTGATTGTATAGCGACATCAGTTAGACATTAGTTAGGCTATGCGCGCTCTGCACGAGCCGGGCCGGCCGCATGCCGGCGCTGGCTTTAGTCGAGCGCAGAGTGAACCGTATGCCCCTATGGTGGCTCGCACCATGCTGAGTCAACTTTCCTAGCAAACGGACATATTTGTTCTATTCATGTATTTATTATAATCTATGTTATCTTATTCATGAGTGAATTTTTGCATATCCCATCACTAGTTCCTGTGTAGAGTGCCTCTAAAGAAGCCTCTTTAGGTAGTATGAAAGCCATTTCCGTCAAGCTAAATTGGCCATCTTAAGCTAGGTTACTGCAAAGAAATTGGGGCAATCCTTTTAGACTCATCGCAATGACAGGAAAGTCGCTTGAGAATACAATAAAATGGTTTCTTCAACTACAAGTAACCAGGCCTAACCCCAACTTCCCAGCCTCTATGCCAAAAGAGTAGGCAATCCTAGAAAAATATTCCCGATTCTCGAAGCCTCGTCGCTTCCTGTACATGGTCTAAGCAAGCAAATTGCTTTAACATTAGCCCATGTGTCAATAGAATAAAGTTGGTTTGCATCATGTTTTAAAGTCGTGTTTGTGGACAGGTCGACAACAACAAGAAGCTGGGTGAGTGGGCGGGTCTCTGCAAAATCGACAAGGATGGCAAAGCCAGGAAGATCGTCGGCTGCTCGTGCGTAGTGATCAAGGTAATTTACTACTTACCTGTATAAAAATAAGGTTTATTTTTAATAAGACTGCTGCTCTCAACAAATATTCATATGTCGTATTTTGGACTTATTAGTCATTGTAGTAGGTATGATTTTGGAATAATTGCGCTCAGCACGAACACTGGCTGCTTCAGAGCAGTCAGTGCACAATAACTAGCGCTATATTAAACTGGGTGACCCTATGGAGTCGTGCCTGTGCACAGACAACTTTCCTATCACCCAAACATACTTATCTTCAAAAGTGTATTATTGAAATCATGCAAACTTGACTGGCTACCTCTATGATGCTATATTTGATATTTGCAAGACACTTCTTACCGCGAATATTGTTTGCAGGACTTTGGTGAGGAGACGCCAGCGCTGGACGTGCTCAAAGACTACCTCAAGTCTTCAAGCTAGTCCTCCTAATGTAATAAGTTATCAATAAAATTACAAAAAAATCGAACTGCCTTTTATTTTTACCAACTTTGCCCTTGCATTATTAGGGGTCGAGGTGGCTTACTTGGCCGTTTGTTAGTTTTAAAAAGCAAGTTTGGTTTCCTAATAATATTTATTGAAATAAAATACCTACCTATTTTGTATGTCCATGAATAATAATGAGAACAAATGATGTGCGTATTCACAAACAGTTCCACACTAAATAAACTTGGTGGATCCGCGAAAACCTTTACTTTTCTAAACGCATATCTTAGAAAACTGGTCGCAGAGTTCCTTGTGTTTGGGCCACTGTTGCACTTGACATTCTCTGAAACAATAAAGCCGCAATCACGCTTAAGAGGCGATAGGTACCTATACTTCATTTATTATAACATTAGACATAAGAGGCTCGCAGAAGCAGGGATGCAAAACATTTTATTTCCAAGTCAAAACAACTTTTATTTAGAGTCATTACATTGAAATTGTTTTAACATAACTTTTGGTAGATAAATCTAAAATACTAGCTAAATACTTCAATAAACAAAATAAAAGTACTTTTTATATTATGTTTTATTAATAACAAGTATCCGCACGGTGATGGATGATTCGCAACATGACGTTATCAACGGCTATACCTAGGTTTAACTATGTATACGTTATTTCGCATTGTTAAATGATTTTCAGTTCTGAAATTAATAGTCCTAGTTTCATTTCCAATTAATAATTTACAAAACTTGCTAACCTTATTTAAAATGCATCTAAGTGAGATATTATAGGTATTAACTTATATGTGACTAGCTGTGCCCCGCAACTTCATCCACGTAGTATTGGATTATTGGGTTAAAAAGTATCCTATATGTTAATCCCGGTTATAATCTATCTGTGTTCCAAATTTCATCCAAATCCGTTCAGTAGTTTTTGCGTGAAGGAGTAACAAACATACATACATACATACATACATCCACACTCACAAACTTTCGCATTTATAATATTAGTAGGATAACATCGTAGGTATCACATTTTAAACTGACAACAAAAAATGAATCAAACAACTGATTACATGATGATTTAAATCAATTTAAGATTAAGGGAAATAAAAGATTTTTTTTTAAACAATAATTTATTTAAAATAACTTACAACACACAATACATCGGTGAAATTTCCTCATCTTCATCAACTCACTTAGTCACTATCATCAGATGATGAAGATGATGAAGTTTCACCGACACTAATAATAAATTTTTCCACCACATCATCCATAATGCCATCAAGTTGACAAAACCTTTCTTCTTCTTTAATTGTATGTGACACGCAAGACTGCCATCGTTCTGGTGTTATATTAGCCAGAGCTTGTGGGAGTAGGCGTTTTATCTCGTCTAATTTGAATGTTTTATTTTGTTGCGCCACATACCCTTTCATTTGAGCCCATATTAATTCTATAGGGTTGAGCTCGCAGTGGTAGGGTGGGAGGCGCAACACTAAAATACCCTTTTCTCTTGCCATCTCATCCACAACAAACTTTTGATATGAATGTTTTTGTTCTTTTACTTTCTGTAATAGTGTTGCCCTAAGGTCTTTTTCCTCAAAAGGAATATTTTTTGTTTTTAACCACTCTTGTATATCTGCCTTTCGTGTGGCTGTAGTTGGCAGCTTTTCCAATTTTCTTGAGTGGTATGGCGCATTGTCCATTACGATTACAGCGCCACTCTCAATTTTAGTCAAAATTAATTTGAACCACTTTTCAAAATTATATGCATCCATTTCAGAGTGATAATCTCCATCTCCTTTCTTCGCATCAAATATTAATTCAGCATCCGTTAAAAACCCTTCACTTGATCCTGTGAAATAATATTAATACAAGTCAATTATTCTGTACCCCCTATAGGTATAATTTCACTGCTGGAAATAGGGCTGTGTATATACTTTACATATGTAGCAACAACACTTATGTTAAAACTTTAATAGTTGGCTTTGCATGTGTTAATTTGTAATAAAATATTGTTTACTTTACAATGCAATTGGGTGGTCACTTGTTGTCGGTGAGGATAGTCAACTTAATATATTAAAAGCAAATGCAAGTTAATCAAGTGCATACCAATATGGCCAATGATAAGCCGTCTTCCTTTTCCCGTTGGGTTCTTTAAACCAGTAGATAGGCCTTCCCTATGCGCATGTTTTGTGGACTTAATAGTGGTGTCTTGCCATATTAAGCTTTTTGTGTGACCTGTGTGTATGATAAAAGGGTATTAATTTAAAAACAATATTCACACAAAAAATTTATGAAATGATGTTGTACTTTTCTCTTATTTTATTTAACTGTATTTATAATATCATAATAAACAGTTATAACTTAATGACCCATCAAGCAAAAAAAAGATAAGTCTTATCTATTGTTATTGAATTTAGGAGGTTAAACACTGCTTGGTCCGTAACAAACTGTTAAGAAATATTAGTAGCACTGTACCTTCATTTAGCCAAGTCTCATCTAAATAATATATTTTTCTTCCTTCATTCCTTAGCATTTTTATTTCTTTGAGATATTTCAGTCTCCATAAGATGATCTCCTGCTTGTCGATGAGTGCACTTTTTCTGCTCCTTTTAATATAAGTGAACTTTAATTTTTCTTTCATTATTTTATATAGACTGCTTCTCTTAAAATCTGGCAGAGACTCGTCACTGTTTACTGCTTCCAGTATCTTATCTAAGGTGGGCAACTCATTATTGAAGAAGAAGGAATGAATTTTTCTGCGTACTCCACTTAAAGTTATGTCATCATAATCATGTTGCCTTTGCTTCGGCTGGCGAGGAGGGGGGGATTGCAGGCGACCTTTTGTGTTGTACTCTTTGAGCAAATTGTACACAGTAGCCCGAGATACGCCTATAAATAATAAAAAATATGTTTCATCATAATGCATGTTACTTTCAAATATTTTTATACAAAGAAATAATTTTATAAATATTCTTACCGGCAACTTCTGCAGTTTTCTTTATCATCTCAGTCTTATAACGAGGAGAACCTTCAGGCCAGGACTCATTAACTTGCTTGAAAATATTTATTACAGTTTGCTTTTCTACAGCACGCAGTGGAGTTTGCTTCATTCTCTTTTTCTTGGGAGACATTATTATGTCCTCGGGGTCAACTTTGGGGGTGCGTTTCTGACGCCGTTGGCTTTGGTCAGCAGACTCAGAACTTACATGTTGTAAGCCACTCGGGCCCGGACCGGGATCACCCATAGCTCGACAAAACGTAACGTTTTGTACAAACGAGTCAATAACAACAGTAATAACGATAACAAAACAATAACAAAGGAAAACAGTAACAAGTAACAATTAAATCACGAAAATTCGACAACAATAACAAACAAGGTATTCACAGGAACTTAAGAGTGCAGGCGAATGACTCAATGACAAACACTGACAGCACATTATTTACGTCAATCTCATAGATAACATAGTCCGACAAAATTAAAAATACCCTGCTGTCATAACCTCTGAAGGGATTACGTAATATTTTAGATTTGGTAGGATTATAATGAAGCGAAAAACGTTCCCGGTATGTTCAACCCTGCTTCTTTTAGGTTTTTAGCATCGACACTAATTTTAAATTGTAATGAAATAATCATTATTTAAATATAAGGCAATATATTTAATAAGATAAATAATTAATATTATTACAGTTAGGTGTGACAAGCTGGTATATAAATAGATTATATTAAATACGACGTCAATCGTAACTGTAACTCGTTAATTGTACTTTTATTACAAAGTGGACACTAAAAATAACCTTTTTTAACTTCTGTCTAATGCTATAACAAATGGAGTATAGGTAAAGTTGAAATAGGAGATGCAAGCAAAATATAACAAATTTGATTCATGCATTCGTTAACGATAAAAAACGATTATGTTACAGAAAATTGGGAAGAATTGATCACATCATAGAATGATATCTGGTTGATGAAAAAAATATGAATTAGAAATCCTACCACCACTCTATTATTAGATTAAGCATAGTAACATTATTTGGCTCTTAAACTGTCAAGCAGTGTTACCAACCCTACTGTTTTCAGTAGATTTGCTGTTTTCACATTGATGCCCTTGTTTTCTGTTTTATTCCAAATTTTTAGTTTTTCAATTATCATTCAGCGCCACCTATTACACTATTCATTTTTTTTTAAACAGCTATGTAATAAAACGCAATGATACTAGATGGCAGTATTAATATTACAATATAAGAATGTATGTGAGTCCTGGCTACTAATAAAAGTAAGTGATTGTTTTAATTATATGAGGAAAGTATGAAATACCTTTTTTACTGTAAACTACTGTTTTCTCCTGTTTTTAGGGTTCCGGACCTTACAAGGAAAAACCGGAACCCTTATAGGATCACTTTGTTGTCTGTCTGTCTGTCTGTCTGTCAAGACCTTTTTTCTCAGAAACGGGTAGAGTGAAATTAATACCAAATATCAAATGCTATGGTCTCTTGTGGGTGTAAAAAAATTTGGCTTCTAAGTCAACGCAATCAAAAGATATGGTGATTTATGTCACATATTTTGATACTTTTCGCAAATTCACTTATCAATACAAAGGAATCAACGCACAGCCCAAACCGCTGGTGTTAGAATCATGAAATTTTGACAGTAAGTACCTTACCTATATACCGCAAGTATCCACTAAGAAAGGATTTTGGAAAATTCCACCCCTAAGTGCATAAAATAGGGGGTGAAAGTTTTTATGGGGTAAAAAAATTAAATGAACCTAGAGACATGAAAATAAGTAGTGAGGCTACTTATTATAAATATTAATTTCAGCGTTTTGTAAAATTCCACCCCTAAGTGTGTAAAATAAGGGTTTGTATTGTAGTTTGTATTCAGTTTGGTTGCAGTTTGTATTCGGTTCCCGAATTTGTTTAAGCATTTTTGGGAACTATTTATTATTAAAATATCTTGCCGGTATCGATATTGGAATCCAGGAATGGAAAAAACTATCTAAAATCATCATAAAATATTGTACGGAACCCTCAGGGCGCGAGTTCCACTCGCACTTGACCGGTTTTTTTAAAGATGAGCTGTTGTTTTATAGTTTCTTGGGGTTGGCAGAACTGCTGTCAAGTTACTAAATAAAATTGAAAGTCGAACTTGGCCAAGTTCCACAAACCTTGGCTATTAGAAAACTTAATTAATCAATTTTATTAGACAATCCAACTAAGGCAATTAGGTATTTAACTTTTCCCAGAACACGTCGAGGGTCAAACCTCGGCGTCATCATTGGGTCACCATTCTCGATCCTGGCTTACAGGAGTAACAGTGGTGCGAGTGTGAGGAACCCTTGGCCACCACTGCGGTCAAGTTAGTCAAGAGGTCTCCACTAACCTGCCGCAGTACCACTCAGTCTTGCATCTCGAGCACTTCTTGGTCGCCTTATCACCGCACTTGGCACACTTGGCGCCGCCGCTGTCAAGCGCCAAGGCCGCGTCGCTGGTGTACGAGTCCAGCAGCCGCTTAGCCATGTCCCGCGACTCGTCCGAACCGTCCAAGTGGAAGAGGTGGAGCTGAGACTTGGCAATTGACTTTGTGCGTTTATGGACTTGCTTTAGATAGGCGTCCTTTATCTGTGAAAAACAGATTTCTCTGTCTATGGTTAACAAAGAATTCGTAGACACAGTAAGATGTAGACCGAATCACCATAGAGTGCATTGATTCCATTCGGAAGTGAACCAGCGATATGGTAAAATAGCAAGCTTGAGATAAATATTCTGCTTGATGGACTCTCTTCCCCTAAGATTTTATTAAAAAGGTGTCTATTTGTAATGTCAAAATAACAGGTTTTTCTAAATGCATAATATGTAAGAAGTATATACGGCACTTATAACAAAAACCATTTTATTTGTCTGTTTGTTCCGGCTTGTCTCCGAAACGGGTAGATCGATTTTGATGGTACTTTCACTGGCAAAGAGCTAATGTTATAAGAAGTAACTTTTATTTAATCGAAGAACCACGCGGGTGGTGCCTCGGGCAGCAGCTATTTAAACAATAAGGTTTGGTAAGTAGTACCCTTCTAACTACTACGTAACGCAAAATACGTGAAATATCTGAGGTGACCCTCAAATGTGCGGATATAAATCTGCTTTACGGGGCCAGTATGGAGTACATGGGTCATGGTTGTATTTTGTGACTACGCATCTACCTGTGGGACCAGCTCGATGAGCGTGCAGCCCGGGTTTTTGACGCCATCGCCGCGGGTGTGCAGGCTCGAGTAGTCGCCCACCGCCAGCCGGCACAGGAACATCTTCAGATCGCCGAGCGGCGGGATCTGGTCCAGCATGGGGTCTGACATCTTCGCCTGGAGCTATCAGTACCATCCGAGTAATTAAAAACATTGTTGTCCTTGTGTTCCGTCTTTTGTCGTCACTATTTATCGCAGCCTTAGTACAAGTGTGTGTTGAATGACCGGAATATTTTTTTATACAAAATTTGCATTGTGAAGACTGACACACCAACTGTACGGTCCTAAACTAAGCAACGCTTGTACTATGTAAATATACAATACAATACAAGTATTAAAGTAGACAATATAATATTGTTTACATTTCCTTATAGTAACAGTTTGCCACAGGTGGAAAATGATATTAGGTATAAGGTTAATCAGACTTTGAATACTTTGGTGGTTCAAAGTAATAATTATTCAGATTGTAATAAATTTCACTTAATTGAAATTAATAATTATTTAAATAATTTTTATCTGACAAAAGGTAATTATTACCTTTCTAATTACTATAAAAGACAGATAGCTGTTTCGCTATTATATCTATTTGACATATCAGCCAAAAATTTGGCTAACAAGGTTGCTTCTATTGATCAACCTAATATAGACAATGCTTCTATTGAGCATTTTGACATTTGTAATAATTTAAATTAGTATATAAGACAATAGAGACAACCTCTTGCAATAAAGTATTAAAAGTTGTTCATCAGAATTTACAAGGTCTGATGGGCAAAGAGCTGGAACTTGAATTGTTTTTGAACGACAGCAACATAGATATTCTTTGTATTACTGAACACTGGTTAAAAAGCGACCAGCTCATGTTTAATTTTACTAATCATCAGATTGCTAGCTCATTCAGCAGAGTAAATTTAATACGTGGTGGCTCGTTAATAATTACAAAAAAAAAAGTATTAAAGTAAAAGAGCGTAAAGACATTGTGAGCCTATCTGTTGAACGAGTAATTGAAATTTCCTGTATCGAGTTTGAGCAGTTCATTGTTGTATGCGTATATAAGCCACCGTGTTCATCCTATGATGACTTTGAAAAATACTTGGAGGACATTCTTTTTAAAATAGCCAAGTCTAACAAATCAATGATTATCTGTGGAGACTTTAACATTAATTTACTAGAAAATAGTCCTATAATAGATAAATTTAAATTACTTTTTAAATGCTACAATATGTATAATATTTTCTTGGAACCCACTAGGATCACTGCCACAAGTTCTACTTGTATAGATAATATATTTACAAATTTAAAACCACTAGATAAATCAATTATAAATAATTTAGAATCAGATCATTGTGGTCAACTCGCAGTGTTTCCAAGAAAAATGGACAAAGCTCAAAGAAAAAGTGTTAGCTTTGTTCCAATAAATAATAGCCGCCTAGGACTACTGAGAACAAATTTAATACAAAAAGTTCCAGGGTTGCCTACACACAGCGACACAAACAGTTCTTATAACTCACTGTTCCATCTTATCAGTGACGAATTCAGTAAAATATTTTTACCAAAGACAATATCTGTTGGTAGCAGTGCTAGGCTTAGTGAGTGGGCAACTCCAGGAATCTACAAAAGCAGGCGCAAGTTATATGAACTTTATCATGAAAAAGTCTATAATCATAATCCCACTTTTATAGAATATGTAAAAAAATATTCTAAGTTATATAATGGACTGGGGGCGATCTCAGTGACACACAGACCTGGACAAATTACGAAAAGGCAATTTCCGAAATTTACTCCGGCGGGAATCGAACCCGCAACCACCATGTGCAGTGCGCCGTGCGGTCTACACTCGAACCACTGCGCCAAGCGGTTGTCAAACGTTACCTTCAGTAAAGACCGCTTACCCTGCAGAATGCGTTGCGGCGGCAGTCATCTATGGTGTAGTAGTGCGTAAGCCGCGGCTCCAGCAGCAGCTGGCGCACGCACAGCCACAGCTGGGCTTCGCTGCGGTGCAGCTGCGATAGATCCTCCGCCGTCGGCTGGCCCCAGCGACCGACTGGTTACCAACCAATTTATATAGTCCAGGATTTCTCAAAGTGGGATACGCGAACCCCTAGGGGTTCGCACTTCGGTGGCAGGGGGTTAGCAACAAAATTTACGTAACAATGGTGCCTGGATGACTCATTGTGATTCACACCTGGTCATGATAAAAATAAATACAGAAATAGACTTGATACCAAGTCAGAATTAAGGTTACAATTTTCCAAAAATACTCCTAAAATTTACTCCATTTGAAACATCATATTAATATTAAAAACATATTTCTTTTGGCACTTTATTATTGAAATAAAAACCTTATTTTCTTCAACAGTCAATATCATTATTTTCTTTCGGAGGAAGGAGATTCAATTAGTTAGTTAAGGGGCTCGCTGTCACCTGGAAACTTAACAGGGGTTCGAGGAGCCGAAAGTTTGAGAAACCCTGATATAGTCAATCAGTTCTCCTAGTGCGAGATTTTTCGGTAGCGAAACGCATTCTTTATAGTCACCGTGTTTGTCACATTGTTATGATAAATTGAACAAAGCCCCTAGCGGATGGTATATATATGACTTATGATTCTCCATACAAAGCGGATAAATATACGTAGGCTGCTCTAAAGTAAATGGTTATCTTAGTTCTTTTCTCATAGTTCTCAGAGATATCGTGAATAATAACATAATAGAAATAAGCTTGAATTAAAGAGCTCTTCTTACAGTTAAAGACCTGCCGCTCGCCGTTCTGGTCAACCCTTGTCCAGGGCTCCTGCAGAATCAGGTGCGTGAGCAAGGAGAGCACGTCGTGTGTCTTGTACAGGTTAGTGGCTATGGAAGCCCCCGCGCCGCCCACCTCCATGTGCTCGGCTATGTAGCTGTATGTATAGTAGCATGGAAATGATTGCTACTTTTAATTCATTTTCATCACGTGAAATTATTATTTTCTTTCACTGTTATTTCACCTATCATTTTTCACAGTCAATGATAAATCCGTATTAATAAATCGATCTGAAGTTTATTCTGCAGTAATCAGCACCAGCCCTAGTGCAAACATGGGCAAAGATTCGATATAGAAATAGTTTTCGCAACGGCAAAACTTATATCCTAATAGACTCTTGAGTGTTATATAGTTTTAAACATTTTGAAAGATGTGTGTGCGACTCACCGCACTATAGAGATGCATCTCATGCTGATGTCAAACTGCAAGTCGTTTTTCTGTCGCTCCAACTCGTCTATTGCCGTCTCGCATTCCATCTCCTTCACCGACAATGGCTTCAGGTAGTCTTTACTGTTTTAAGGGGGGAGGGGGGTTTATACGCCGATGACTTACTTTATCATTCAAAGTAGTTAATCATTCCAGTTAGTTAAGTAGTTACTTGATAAGAGCCAGCAAAGAAGTCAGTTGTTCCACGGCATAGTTGAGGAGATCCACCACCACGTCGACGATACACTGAGCCCCGTCTTCATGGAACAGGACAGTCTCCAGCAGCCCTACGGCGGCCGCTTCGTGGTACAACTAGATATAAACATTTTAATGTATATGCCATATTATAGTATATAAACATACCACATAGGAAGTCTTGCTCAAAAATACGGAACTAAATTGTATACTGCAGAGTAATAATAATACATTCTGTTCTTGTACCCATTATGCGAAATACTTAATTGTTTATTTTCTTTATTCATACTTACAGAAAAATACTGTATTAAGTCACTAGGAGCGATCCCAGTAGAAGGCGTTGCTGTGAAATATAATATTATGGAAAATATTCGATCACTCGATCGGAAATTGATTGTGACAAAACTTGTACTAAGCCCACTAAAAGTAGCTCAACTTACCACCATATAAATACCAAAAGCGTTAGCTGGTGCTGGCTCCAATTTTATTATTTGTGGGTATATTTTCATACGCCACACTTGGATGCATATTGCTTCGTACACTAGGACGGGTAGCTGAAAATATTTATTTAATTAACGCCATCTATAATTTTAAGCCAACATCAATGTTATGTTTCAGTCATTAACAACAGATGTCACTTTATAGAGATATTTTTCGATTTGGTAAAAGTACTGACGGTTTTAATAACCAAAGAGAATATAATACTACGTAAAAACGTAGAAACGAAAAAAATACCTTTCCATAAGAAATCAGTGTTTCTTTTGTAAGTTCTTCCTGCATGGAAGATGCCTCCAGAACAGCTTGCTGATTGAGTTTTTGCAGTCTTATATGCCAGTCCACCCATCTAAAATGCACAATTTATTAATTTGTGTAAAATAAATTATTATTTTATGAGAAAAAGTAAAACTTACGATTGATTCCCTATAATATCAATACGTGACTCTTCCATACTTGCTACAAACATGTCTAATTCACCAACTTCTAGGGCGCTCAGCTGGGGTTCTTTATCTACCATTTTATTAAATATTTAATTGCTTTACAAGCAGTATTATCAAGTAAACATAAATCTAAATTTTCACTTATTTTTTTAGTGTATCTATGGCAACGTTTGTTCAATAGTTTTTGAAAATACGCGGCTCATTCTAACGGAAGTGAATAAGGAGGCCAAAACATAAAGGTATATTAAACTCTATGTCTAAATTGTCAAATGAATGAGCATGTCATGTAGTCGAGAAGATTATAGTCTTCTTGCATGTAGTTAAGAGAGTTTATTCTACCCTTGATTCTACCTATCCAATTTTTTTTTTGCTCTAATTTAATTTGGCTACTATATATATTCTAATGTCCATTTAGCACATAAAGCCTTCCATCCAAAAAAATACCTCTGTAAAGCTGTGCTAATGTTGCTACATGAAAAAACGAATAAAATGGCGACTGGCGGAAGTCTATTTTCTGTCTTTCTTTTGATAATTTGACACACGTGCCGCGTGGAGTTTTGCCCCGCAGGTTGATATAAAATTTATTTTTATTCGTAAATAAGTGATAAATTTGTTTAGAAACTCTCAAAGAATCTAACTGCAGTGTCAGTATTATAAAATTCGTGGTGAATTTTGTGTAAAGTGTTGTTGAATACGATGGGGCCGATGGTGGCATGCCGCCACACTATTGATACTTGTTTTTCGTATAAATAGGGATTTTATTTATTGCCATACCTCGAGCAAATGCATTAGGGACCATAACTGGTTAATTTCCGATGTATTATGATCGTAATTTGTATGCATTGTTGATTTTTTAACACACGGACATAACCTCTTCTTGTCAGTGTGTGGGAAGAAAAATTGTAATCAAAATCCAAATTTGTTAATTATTTTTATTGATTCAATCATACAGACGTATTGAATAACCATCTCACCATCGGCGTCAATTTACAATTTCGTTAAAATCAAAAAATATTTTTGTAGTGTTTCATGGTAACTATCGTAAAGGGAAGTTGAAAGGGTCTGCAAGGGAAACTTTCAATTTCTACCAGATTCAAGCTGCAGATACAGTCGATATTTTTCTTCATATCACATCACTTGCTAAATCGAAAAAAAAATTAAAAAATCAAGTGGCTTTGTAAATATATTTTATTTTGTTATTGTTCTACAAATAAATACTTATAATGGCAATGGTGTTCCAGCACAATGGTTGCGACCACAGACAAGAAGGCTGCGGCCGAGAAGAAGCCCGTGAAAGGCAAGGAGGACAGCAAGAAGCTGCCCGCGGTCCCCGAGTCAGTGCTCAAGCACCGCAAGAGGAGGGAGGCTCTCCGCACACGCCGCCTCCAGGTAACACACCAAATCATGTCAAAACTTAAGTACCTTAGATATACTAACCCAACCCCTAAATAACCCAACCCTATTTTCCAATAAAAAATATTAGTCTCTAAATTCTAAAGACAGATTTTTCAATCCTCAAAGTTCATCCTCTAAATAAAGTAGGACTTCTGATAGATATTTTATAAAAAATCTATCAGGAGGAAAATTTATTGGTAGATCAAACTTTGAGGATTTAATTATCAGCCCTGAATAGTGTAAAACAGAGTCTCACTATCTATGTTTGTCTGTTTGTCCATTTAGTTTTTCTTTTCTTCACTAAGAAGCTGATTTTCACAAAGTCTTCACTATAATTTGGAGAATTTCCTCCAGAAGGTTTATACATATTACCTACATATAGGTTGCATGGGTTTATAAGTAAATGATGATCCCAACATTGAAAGGCATAGTTCATCTGATCAAGATGCTGTCAACATCACTATCTGACGATAAACTCACCAAATTAAACCATCCCCAGTTCATACAACAAGTATATCTACAATTAATATAATTTCTTACTAGATCACTCTCAAGAGGCGTTCAACAGCCGTCAAGAAACGCAAGGAGATCTTCAAGAGGGCCGAACAGTATGTTAAGGAATACCGCATCAAGGAGAGAGATGAGATCAGGCTAGCCAGACAGGTGGGTAATGCTGAGTTTATTTTTTATGTGAAACATCTACTGGCGCACTTCAGCAGTATAATCGACCAGATTGCCGTCACGGCAATGGCATGACGCTGTCTCATGCCGTCGTGCCCCCCAACGCCACGGCTCTCGACTCCCTTGTTAGTGCGGCCGTGCATACTATTCGGTGAAACAAAAAGGGTAGACTATTTTTTTTTGCAACGTTACTTTGTGAATTTAAAACTATCGGCTTTGTGGGACCGTGGAAGTAGTAAAGGTTTTGTAGACTTATGAAATTTGTCTCCCTGTAACACTTGTTTTTCAAGTTTGCTCCAAAGCTGGTAGTTTTAGAATTACGAAGTTAAGGTTTGAAAGTATACACTTTCTGTTTCAACTTGTATAGCCAAGTCCAAACAAGGCACCCTGCGTAATGCTTGCAATAACAATGGCATTGCTTGTATGGGCTGACCTGAAAAGGAGTAGCAAAGAGGGGGAGTTGGCATTCTGGCTCTCTCTTCGCATTTACTAAGCACTATTATGGCCCAGCGCACACCGCTGGATGCGCGGCGGAGAGCAATTGAAGACAACAACTTTTAAACCTTAGCTACCTTGACATACGGTTTATAAGATTAAATTTGCATGAGATGCTGTGTGTCAAGGTAGTTAAGGTTAAATTACACTATAGCTATTTTACGCCAATCTTCTGTGAGAGGATGATGCAACTGTAGTCAGTTGACTATGTCTTGACTATACCTACAGTACATTACCCCCGTGTCTTGTCCAGGCGCGCAACCGCGGCAACTACTACGTCCCCGGTGAAGCCAAGCTCGCGTTCGTCATCCGTATCCGTGGTATCAACCAGGTCTCACCCAAGGTACGTCACCTTCCATTATTATTTTAAAATTTAGCCTTCAAACAAGAAAACTGGGGATACCTGGAGTAAAAGGAATGTTTACATCCAGAAATTAGTGATGTAGGATGATTTATTCATTGAAAAGAGTAACCATTGAGTTTCTTACCGGGTCTTCTCAGTGGAAGCAGTATTCCGAACCGGCGGTAGATTCTAACGATTCATAAATGCTTTGTTGGCTTACATGAATAAAAATAAGTTTGAGTTTGAGTAGTTAGAGAAGATAGAAGCAAGCCAGCAATGCTGCAGATCTGCTAATGGTTAGTTTCATGGTCATCTTTGCTAGTGTAATTTTATAATCTGGATGTCAACAACAGCGCATCCTGCCGGTCTAACTATAGCTAAGAACCATCCTGGTGACTCCATAAGTACAATGATAACATCAAAATCTTTCAAGCTGTTTAGGGAGCCATTTACGAGTAAAGGAATTATTAACAAACTAGCTGTGCCCACGGACTTCGTCCGCGTAGTATTTAACGTAACAAAAATTTCGGGATTATCGGGATGAAAAGTATATGTTAATCCCGGTTATAAACTATCTGTGTTCCAAATTTCATCCAAATCCGTTCAGTAGTTTTTGCGTGAAGGAGTAACAAACATACATACATACATCCACACTCACAAACTTTCACATTTATAATATTAGTAGGATGAATGATTACATAAAAATCAATCTCTGTTTTCCCTTGGTCATCGCATCACGCGTGAAGAGATGGAACGATTTCACTTATTCTTTTTTTGTCGTGTTTATTATTGTCAGGAGAAGGTTCTTACGAAAGAAAAATTTAGAAAGTTGTCGGAACAATTCGAATTCAAAGTTAAGACAGGGCAACGACTGTCGGGACAGCTAGTATATTTTAAAGATATCTTAGACGAATATTAAAAAAGGGGTTTCCCGTATTTTTCTAAGCAATCACTATTGACTTGTACTCATTTGTTTTCACATAGGTCCGCAAAGTCCTGCAGCTGTTCAGACTGCGTCAGATCAACAACGGCGTGTTCGTGCGACTGAACAAGGCCACCGTCAACATGCTGCGCATCGCCGAGCCGTACATCGCGTGGGGATACCCCAACCTGAAGAGCGTGCGGGAGGTAAATAAATACCGCCAGACTGACACACCAACTGTATGGTCCCAATCTTAGCAACGCTTGTACTATGGGTACCGTACAATGGACTGGGGCGATCCCAGTGACACCCAGACCAGGTTAAATTACGAAATTTGCCACGGCGGGAATCTAACCCTCAACCACCATGTGCAGTGAGCGGCCTACGGTCGAACCACTGCGCCAGGCGGTCGTCAACCTACCTACAATTCCAAAAAAAAAAAACTTGAACAGCTGATAATTTTTAGTTACAAAGTTGGACTTAAATAAAAAGTATACCTCTGTTTCACCTTAGAAAGTTTACCAACTAGCCTTGTTTTGCTTGTATTACATGTTCAGTGATTAATATTCATTCCAGAAAACGTTGAAAACCTAGGATTTTAATGTTAATATACTAACCTAGGAAATAGTAAAATATTAGGTTGAATATCAATTGAAACAGCAACTATGGTTGGTTGACAAACATTCTATAATTAAGATTGGCTTTCAAAGTAGCAGTGATCTGTTTGACGTGCCCATTTGACCTATTAGGTTGAAGGATTCTCAATTGCTTCACTGGCTATATTTTTATCTCTGTTATTTACACCCAAGTTTAAGATACTAGCATCACAGACACTGGCAGAATTGAGGCAAATGACTACAAACGCCACCAAGGGGCCATCCATAAATTACGTCACACGTTAAGGGGGAGGGAGGGGGTCGACGAAGTGTGACAAGGGGTGGGGAGGGGTCCCAAATTTTTTGACATCACATTTTTTTGACAATTTTTTTATTGAAAAATAATTTTAATGGAAATAAAAATAATTTTGGGACTGTTGTTTTAATTTCTGAATGAAATATTGCAAAATATGTGACATAACACTAGGTAGGGGGGGTCCCACAAATGTGACCAGCTGTGACAAGGATGGGGAAGGGGTCAATCATGATCATCATGTGATGTCATCAAAATCATGAAACCCATGTGACGTAATTTAAGGATGGCCCCTAATAAAGAAGAAGACCCATTTTTGTCATGGTCTACTTGGCAATGCCGATTCAGAGGGTCCCGAAACAGCTTAAAAAATAATTATGTTCATATCTTCTAATCATTTTTTATTCACAGTTGGTGTACAAGCGCGGCTTTGCCAAGGTCAACGGACAGCGCGTGCCGCTCACTTCCAACACGATAGTGGAGGAGAAGCTTGGCAAGCAGAACATCATCTGCGTCGAGGACCTCATCCACGAGATCTTCAGCGTCGGGGAAAAGTTCAAAGTAAGTGCCACCTCTCACAGACACGCCATCGTTAAACAGCCAAACAAATATTGAAAGGCGACGTCGCAGTGACGTCAGATCGGGTACACCTGCTATTAACTGTGTAGCAATTGTTTTACAGTCTAAAATAGCTTGAACGCAACCCCGATAGCCGCTACTTCAATCGGATCTGCATAAAACTATTTTGTATTGTAAAATAGTTCCAATTTTCGAAAGACATGTGAAATCCACCAACCCGCACTGGGCCAGCGTGGTGGATCCTGGGCCAGCCTGAATCCCCCTCGTAGTGAGAAGAGGCCCGTGTCCAGTAGTGAGACGTCAAAAAAGGGCTAAATTATTATTATTATTATTGTAAAATAATCGTTATGATTTTATTTAGTAAGGTAATCGAAAATTGCTCTGCATTGCTCTGAGTCCAAGGGTTGATAATTGTATTTCGTCCCCAGTATGCCAGCAACTTCCTGTGGCCCTTCAAGCTGAACAACCCCACCGGCGGCTGGCGCAAGAAGACCATCCACTACGTGGACGGCGGAGACTTCGGCAACCGCGAGGACAAGGTCAACGAGCTCCTCAGGAGAATGGTCTAAGAGAATAAATAGATTTTAAAGTAATTTATGGTTTTATATACCCTTCCTTACTTTTCCTTTTCCTGAAAATTATTTTTTTTGTATGTTCTCAATTTTTCACACGCCATTCATTTACTGTTGTGTCAGATTACACCGCAGGGTATGTTAAAATCAAAGGACTAGAAAGACTTACATAAATAAGTAAACATTATTTTATGCGTAATTACAATACAGCTAATATCACACACAACGCCCAGCTATGCTGGATACAGAATGATTAATTATATATAACAAGATAAAAAATAGATTCTTGATGACACTACATTGGCAATGCTCCCACAATATGCCTTTCAAACTGCTCAATCAAAGGAAACACTTCTTCAGTATGTGAGGAGTCAGCAATACACTCTTGGATTGCTTTCTGAAGGTTCTGTAAATAATCATCTTATATATAAAATTCTCCTGTCACAATGTTAGTTACCATACTCTTCCGAAACGGCTTGACCGATTTTTATGAAATTTTATATGCATATTCAGCAGGTCTGAGAATCGGCTACTATGTATTTTGCATACCCCTCAAAGACAGGACAACATCTGTCGGGTCAGCTAGTTATAAATTTAAATGAAGTGGTGACCACAGACTTCTATATAATAGCAGTATGGTGACTAAGAATATTGATATTGTTGGATATTTCAGCCCATATATCATATCCATAGAAGGATATAATACAGTTGGTTAGATCCACCCCAACTCTGTTCTAAACATCTAACAGAGGATCAGATATTGGAAATTTAGAGTGAGCTAAAGCAGGGTCGCTGAGCACGAATAATTTCGTAAAATGACCTGTTATTACCTGTCTCTGGCACTCCCGCGTAAATCTAATACATCTCGCTCATACAGTTGCCGTGAACTGCGTGTGACCGGCAACTGTGTGAGCAATACGTATTAGATTTACGCGGGAGTGACAGAGACAGGTAATAACAGGTCATTGTACGAAATTCTTCGTGCTCAGCGACCCTGCTTTACCAGTGTCCGGTTTCTTCTTATGCCTTTATGTAGGATGACAAATAGAAATAAGTCTTTCTATAACTTAAAGATCAAACGAAAATAATAATTTATGCAATTTAACTTACCTCTACAGCAGTATAAAAAGTAGAACTAATGTACTCCATCCCCAAACAGAATTTAACAAAATCATTGTAAATGACATTTGCAAAGAAATTCCTTATATTCAATGCAATTTTCATATTCCCACATGTTACCTTGAATAAGGGACTCGAAAATCCATCATTTTCAATTTGAATATTAACTTTTTCATTGTTTATAACAAGTGTTATGTTACTTTTGGATGTGAAGAAATTTTCAGAAAACAATTGTACAAGATAATTAGCTCTTTTTGAATTGAGTTTTCTTTCATAATATTCTTTGGAATTCAACAAAGTTTTATAGTTATTGGGTAGCTTTACATATAAGGACCAGTAAGGCAGCCGGTTGTGTGGCACTTCATTGAATTCAAACAAATTCCCATACAAGTTTTCAGCAACTTTCAAAGTAATTTCCTCTAATGATTCTTGTGTTTCTTTCAAAGAAATATTTCTATTTGAATGGAATATCGTTTTTATAAAATGTTCTGAACTCAATTTAATATCCTTTCTATATAAAATGGTCCATATTGTTTGTTTTATGTCCAAAGCACCAGGGATATTTGACAATATCTTAATATTCACATTTATTTGTGTCAATTCCATGTTTCTAAATTTAAGTGGTATTAAAACACACAATTTCTTTAGTTTCTCTGCAATTCCAATGCTAGTTGTTTTAAGAATTTTAGTTTCCGTTGATAATGTAATGTGAATCTTTACATCTCCCAATGCATTTGATAAAATATCATCTAGTTTATGTTCTGTGCCTGTAGTGATCTTAATCAGAAACAGAAATATGTCTGTATAGTGATATTCTACAAAATCTTCAGTTAATTTTACATCTGAATTTTCCGTGACTGCTTCCTGATAATCTTCATAAATTATAACTTCACTAGTTATAATATTGTCCATAATATCAGGTCTATTAGAAAGAGATATTGCAGTAATATATCTCGCCTCTTTATTTAACTTTGTTACAAGTTTATTATTATGATCAACCTCTTCCAGTATTCTCTGTAAATACTCTGCATTCTTGATAAATTTTTCTGCAGAACAATATTCATCTGTTGTCTGCGGTTTTAAATATGTAGACTCATCATCAATTTGAAATATGTATATAAGATTTGAGAACGTAGTACATATTATTTGATCGCCAAACTTCAGAATATCTTTGATATGTTTGACAAATAATTTTGTGAATTTTATGTCTTTTGTAAATATATCTTCTGCCTTCCATGTTGAAACACCATCTGTGTATATTGCAATATTGTTGTGAACGAATAGTTTATGTATTGCAGCATTCAAATGTACTATTTCGGGTTCTTTGGTTGGCTCCAGCAAGGACAGCCTGATTAAGGTACCAATTGTAAGTCCAATGACTATATTTACATCGGCACCATCAATTATTTCAATATTGCATATTTCTGATGGACACGTGTACAGTTTCACTAGAGTTAAATGCTCTTCACACATTTTGGGATTAAATAAACATACATTAAGTACTCTTTGGTCAAAAGACATTACTATTAAACTCCATTCATTATGAGTATTTTCTTCGACATTGAAAGATTTTCTAACTCTTTCTGAATTTTCTTCACTGAGTAAATGAGAGTTAAATATGTATTTACCTTTCATTTCTGTCATGTTCAAATCTTCATTACAAATTAATAATATTTTCCTTATTAATTGTAAGTCTGCATTTGTTTTATTCAGAATCAAAAAATAATTGTTTGATTCACACTTCAAGCTCAGTAAAATGTCTTGGCTATAAGCCACACATGCCATTACACCATGTTCTCTGATTTGAAAGGAAGTTTTGAGTCGTTTTTGTGATGGATTTTTAAACTTCAATGAAGTTGCTTGTACATTACCCGAGCTGTCCAAACATATCAGATAGTTACTCGACGATAACACGCTCTGTATTTGAAATTCAGGTATTATAATTTTCGCAGCACACTCAAATTCTAGGTTTTCGTAAACGAATATTTGAAACTTGTTCCACAACACAATTGTTGTGTTTGATGGATTGTAAAATATATTTAAGTTCTGTAATACTGATTTATCGCACTTATAACACCGTTTTAGTATCTCATTGTAATCATTACTATCCATTTTTATTATTAATTTCTACTTTTTCTTAATATATTATGAACAAATTACAAAAAAGTTTTGATAGTCGTCCAAATAAATTTTCTTTCTATGGCCCACGCAAAGCGAAAATTACTTAAATGTCTTTGACCCACTGAGTGTAATAGGTATTTCGCTAGAGTCAGGTAACAATTACAAGACCGTTCACTTTGGAAAACCGAATTAACGCGCCTCCAAAAGGCCAAACAAATTACAAAACAACGCGGGTAAACAAATGTGACATGAGTGACATTAAATCGGAGTATAAAGGGCCCCATATACGGTGCGATTGATGTACGATGCGTGTCAAACTGATCAAAACAGCGCGGCAGCGAGTCAATAGTGTGTGTGAATATCGTTAAAGATTTAATAAATCGAAGAAGACGTCAGAGGTCGCAACAAACCCATGCAATCTTCAATATCATAACGATAAATCGACAGTGTATGGTTCTTCTGATTCCATTTTTGTGTCTGATTTTGACTATGTAAGTAAACGTGCCGCACGCGCGTGCTGATATCTGCTGCTAGCGCATTATAATCGTAACGATTAATCATTTCGAATATAAGCGTCAAAATTGAAGCGATCGATCGTTACGATTTTCTTCAGATTCATCGAAGCGACGGGTTGCATTGTATATGCCCCCATATACAATGCAACCCGTCGCGCCCTTAAGTTTTAGAGTGACGTAAAGCTACATATCTCTAATCTGTGACGTAAAGGATTCTGTTCGGGAATATTAGATGTAATATTCTTCTTTCTTTAGAATTATGGGCCACCCAGTAACAAATAGCAATAACAAACACATTTAATAACAATACACCACGTCTTGTCGCCTTTAATGATGTATATATATTTATGAATTTTATGGTGTTTCTAAATTTATGCGTTTATAGATGAGGACATAAAATTGCACCTTTTGATGTTCCCTAATTTATGATCTCACTGATGACGCCATTTTTTGAGATTTTGTGGTGTATATCACATATCTTTGCCTTTGACTTTACCTGTTACCAACAGTTCCACAGAGTACCTTGTATATACTAGAAAGTCAGTTCACCCGCACTATTCTTCTCTCTCGATGAAATTTTTATCCCCAATGGAATTTGGACGTGGTAAGTTCTTAAGGTTAAGTTCTTCAATTCGAAGTCCAGTCAGACAGTTTATTTACAGTAAGTATTTGAGTTGAACAATGAAACAAAATATTTTAAACATCATTCTTTACTCCACAAACAAAATGAAAATAATTACATAATTTCAGTTTTAACAGTTTAGCAACAATTTAGTTTAGATAGGTAAGTACGTAACCTGGTATAGTTTAGTAATATCTAACACGAAAATGCAAAAAAAATCAGTTTTTCAGCTGTATCAGAATCTATTAGTTTTGTTGGTAATGACGGTTAAGTTTATTTTCAGATAACTTGTCTTACATAAAATCCATTCATTTAAATTAAAAGATATTGTCAAAGTAGTAGTGTTTTTTATTTTGCTTAATTTGGCACTTTTCAAGTCTCAGATTTTTACTTGTGTACCCGTAACATATAGTTCCGTTTATTTTATTTTATACAGGAACGTATTTGATGGCCGTAATGTAAAGGTAGTAACCCAAATACCTAAATTTTTACTTAATATTTAAAGGACTGGAGTAAGATAGACGTAAAAATACTAGAATTACTTTAGAAAAAACTAAATTTTAGGCAAGTGAATATAATTATAATAAGTATTTATGTACAAGCCACAATAAATATTAAATACTTAATAGCCGGGGACCCATGACGGTGACGCCCGGTTTATTAAAACTAATTGGCACACTTTCACATTGATACTAGCAAAACTATAGCTATTAACTAAGGAGATTTGTTTTTTGGGGCTAACACAGACGGCGGACCGTCGGGACGTAGCGGATATTATTATTTCATGTCGATGCTTTAATACAAGGCTGCTCAACTTTTTACCAGTTTGACCAAACCGATGAATCAGACATTTTAAGCGGGTGAGGCAGTCCCTGCTGAATTTTCTAATTTGGTTGCGCGGTTCATTTGAAATTCGTCCAGGTTTCGGGAATGGGTTTGAGCAGCCTTGCTTTAATTCTTGTAGAACAGTCCCACATACTTATCTGGCCTGCTGACAGCACAGCTAGTATTGTTATACAAGATATTTATCTATTGAATATAATTCCTTTTTTACCACCGTGCCAGATAAGTTTGTGGCGGTGTACAGTCCATCAAGAAAGAGCAAAGAAATAATGATAAGAGGAACTCTATAATTTATATTTTGCCTGGCAACACTAAAACACCTGAATAATGTTAGTCAAATATGGTTACCTTAATTTATACATTTATATTTCCTGTTTACTATACTAACATATTAAATAAAATACAAATCAAATCATCAATCCATCCTTCTATTAAAAGTGGTGCAAGGGAGTGATTATGCACTTTGAACGGATTAAAACTTTCTTTATCTATTAAGGCTAAAACGCCCATCTAGCCCGCGAAGTTCAAATTTTTTGAGGTTATTAAAAAAAAAAAACAAAATCTGACAATAATAAAAGGCACATTTAGTAATTCGCGACAAAGACCGTGTGCAGTGCATTTATTAATATATCCAACTTACTCTAAAACATTTAAAGAACGACAGCTATCGAGATAATCTGGCATATTTTGTATATTTAGTGATTTACTAGTATCATATTCACCGTGATAATATTTAGAGTAAAATAAATGTATTAATAAACGCACTGCATACTGTGTTTGTCGCGAATCACAAAATGTTGTCTTAAATATTGACAGATTTTGGATAAACTATAAAAATACTCGAAAAATTTGAATTTCGCGGGCTAGACAGGCGCCTTCACCTTCATTCAAAGTATTGTACATGTTCTGAAAAATAGTATAGGGTTGCCAGGGTATCCTATAAAATACCCCTCACTTGTTTTTAACTCTTTTTGATAGACTTGTACTTTTAATTTTAGTATATACCTCGTTAGGTACTTAAAACAGTTGTTATGATACGGTCAAAATAACGCACGGTCAGTCGCCGTCGTCGCTTTTACCTTACGCAGACTAAAACTTCATAGAAAACAATAAAACATTAAATTTACATTACTATTTACAGTAATTTGATATGTGTCTTATTGCGGTGGATGTGAAACGCTATTTATTATTCATTTATTAAAAAATACTCCCTTTTAAAAATTACAAAAATCACTGATTGAGCTGAAAATATTATCACCTATAAATGCTTAATTAATACTATTTGTTAATGTTAATCTATAACTATGTACATGTTCTCACAATCATGAGTATTATAATTGCACTTTATTAGCATGCGGGTCGCCGAACGAAGATTATCATAAAAATAAATACGCAATCTTCAACAATATTTTGTATGGCTGTATTTGTATACCCAACAGACGGTCGGACTGTAGGAACCAACCATGTCGGAGCGTCTGCTGGAAGCTTTAGACCAAGAAGTTTATACAACCCAAATAGAGATTGGCACTAGTACATAAAACTCACGGATAGGTAAAATTAGGTCCCTTGAATGACTTCTTTCTGAGAGCGTTTTTCATAAATAATGGAAATAAATTCTTCATTTTCTTGCATTATTTCAAAGAAACAGTCTGAATAAAAATAACGCTCAATCTTACGGTTTTTGTGTTATGTTCAATCTCCATTTAGATTTAGGCAAGCATAAACTTTATTCCATTGTCACGATAAATCTAATTGGCTGTATGATTGGCACCTTTGCTCGTAAGATAAAATCAAGCAGTTTGGTACACAAGTACATACACAAGTGGTTGGTTCTCGTTGCGCGGTGCGCGCCGCACGGGCAGTCGTCACCGCCGCCGCTCGTGTGTTACTTCTTGATGTCCGGGTCCATTTTTGTTTTATCCATCGACGACGAGACCATACCACTTTGTGGATATAATTTGTCTAAATGCTTGAGGGACTCGTTTAGGAAATTCTGGAACAAAAATACGACATCATTATTATTGTATCTTCTCCTCTAAGCTCTCATTCCATAATAATGTGTTGAGAGGCCAACCGACGTGCTGTCACTACTTTTTCGAATTACGGCTTCTGATTGGCTGAAATCTATATAATGTGATCAATGGTTGGACGCGCAATGCTCCATCTAATGCATTATTTATGTGAAACCACCAATTTTCGAATTGAGCGGTGTTGTAAGCTAAGGGACGTTAAGCCATTTTTAACGGACGTTAAAAAGCTCCCGTGCGAATGTGATCATGTTTACCTGTATGGCTGTGAGTGCGGCCACGATGGCCGGGCCGCCGAAGCCGTGTGAGATGAGCGAGAAGTGCGTCAGATGGCGCTGTATCGCCGGCTCGAGCAGGTGCGGCGGCCGCGTGTTGCACAGCGGCGACCTGTCCTGGTTCAGCAGGTCCATCAGCTCCTTTATCACCTGAGGAATGATGGGATATTACTATCACTGCTTAAGATGGCTTCCCCGAGAGAACGACAAGTGCAATGAGCTCAAGTAAACAGCTGCACAATAGAATTGAATAGAATAGAATCACTCCAGCCTGCAACACAGCTGATACATAGCTACCACAGGCTGCACTACTCCATTGTAATTGTACGATGCTCTTTTTATGAAATAAACAATATTCTATTCTGTTCTAATTCAATTAAGGCTGAAGCGCCCACCTAGCCCGCGAAGTTCAAATTTTTTGAGGTTTTTTAGAAATTTTTCAAAATTGGACAGTAATAGAGGGCAAATTTTGTAATTCGCGACAAAGACCGTGTGCAGTGCATTTATTAATATATCCAACTTACTCTAAAACACTTCAATAACGACAGCTATCCAGATAATCTGGCAATTTTTGTATATTTAGTGATTAACTAGTATCATATCCACCGTGATAATATTTAGAGTAAAATAAATGTATTAATAAACGCACTGCATACTGTGTTTGTCGCAAATCACAAAATGTTGTCTTAAATGTTTTACAGATTTTGTATAAAATTTCTATGACGTGCAGGTTTTCTAACGATTTTCTCCTTCACCGTACGCAAGTGATAATCACATTGTAGGTAATTATGATTCGCACATAGATTTCGAAAAACCCAGGGGTGTGAGCCGGGGTTTGCACCTAGGACCTGTTGCCCGCAAGACGCGTGCGCACCCTTGGCCAGTCTCCTATGATAGTGCTGCCTGCTTGTTGACCTGCAGCTTAGACCCCCTTAGAAGGTTTATGACCCCTATGACCCCTATGACCCTTATGACCCCCGGGACCCCCAGGACCCCCATAGATCCGCCCTTGGCCAGTCTCCTATGATAGTGCTGCCTGCTTGTTGGCCTGCAGCTTTGACCCCCTTAGAAAGTTTATGACCCCTATGACCTCCGGGACCCCCAGGACCCCCATAGATCCGCCCTTGGCCAGTCTCCTATGATAGTGCTGCCTGCTTGTTGGCCTGCAGCTTAGACCCCCTTAGAAGGTTTATGACCCCTATGACCCCCGGGACCCCCAGGACCCCCATAGATCCGCCCTTGGCCAGTCTCCTATGATAGTGCAACTTGCTTGGTGGCCTGCAGCTTAGATCCCCTTAGGGGTTTATGACCCCTATGACCCCCGGGACCTCCATAGATCCGCCGTTTTCCAATCCCCGTTGATAGTGCAACTTGCTTGGTGGCCTGCAGCTTAGTTCCCCTTAGGGGGTTCATGACCCCTATGACCCCCGGGACCCCATGGCCAGTCTCCGTTGGTAGTGCTACCTGCTTGGTGGCCTGCAGCAGGTCTTTCCGGCGGCGCGCGTCGTGCTCGGCGTACTGCCGCGCGAGGTACTCCGCGAGCGCGCGCGCCGGGAACTCTGTCTCGCAGACGTAGCCGAAGTCTCGGGCTAAATGGACTGCCTCCGCTGTAGAAACATTTTAATGTTAAATAAAAATCTCCAAACTCTAACTTGTTTTTATTCATGTAAGCCAACAAAGCATTTATGAATATAGTTTATAATATAAACAGTTACGTAGTCTACAGATCTATGCACTATTATATTTTTTTTACATCTTTCTTGTCATTGCAAAAAAGTCTATGCATTTTGATGTAGTAGAGTACCTGCTTATTAATTTCCATGACTGTTTTAAAAGGGAAGGGTAATTAATACTGTAAGCTCTTATAAAGTAATTCTAGACTGCTAATCTATACAAATAAATAAAATTGGAGTGTCTGTTTGTAATATCAAACTAACACCTTTTTACTAAATGCATATGAAAGTACATACGGTACTTATAACAAAAACGCGATTTAGAAAAAAAATGTCGGTCTGTCTGTCTGTGTGTTTGTTCCGGGTAAAACACATGAAAACCAAATGTAACTCTGAAACGGCTGGGCCGATTTTGACGGGATTTTCACTAGCAGATAGCTGATGTTATAAGCAGTAACTAAGGCTACCTTATTTTAGGCTAACAAAAATAAAATTAATAACAAATGCTGCCTGTCGCGCGGGCTCAGAACGCGCGAGGGGGCTTTTGCGATATTAGGTGTATAAAACACGAATGACGATACATCGACTCGCAAAAGTTAAATTACATTTTTGTTAAGTTAAATTCCACGCGGACGAAGTCGCGGGCTCAGCTAGTGAGTAATCATAGCTACCTTCCACTAACGATGTGAGCAAGGTAACGTTAGCAGCTTTCCGCCGCCCCGCCGGCAAATTGAGTCCAATTTTTTCCAGCTTTTCACGGAGTAACCGACCGCCATTTTTGCTCTTAGCTCTGCAAAAAGAAAGAAATAAGTTAATTTCAAATTTCGAACCGCGAAAATTTGAATCAAGAAAATATAACCACAGTTGCCTGCCATATTATCATAACGAAACCCTGATTGGTAATTAGTTTTGCAATAATTGCGAAGTCCTAGCGATACATTTGTGATAGGTATTACTTGGCATATATTTTAATATCTATAAGGAAGTTGCCTACGTCATTTTTGTCTAATTTAGTCATTGACCTCATCTACAGACGGCGAATCAGATGTAATAAAAAAAAGTTCAATAAAAAACGTAAAGTAGGTACTTTTGTTACACATGACGGGTCGCGTGTCAGTCAGTAGTGCTGCTACTGACCGCTAGATAGAGCTACCGATAACCTATCGATTACCGTCAAAATTCTTATTCATGATTGACGGACGCATAGAAAGTTGTTAGGATAACAATCAATCTTCACGTAACAAATATTTTTTTTCCACTTATTCCAACGAAATAGGGCTGGGAATCGATTGATTTATGGTAAATTCAGAGGTAAATTAAAAGTTGGCATGTAGCTGTATGGCTACCAGTATTAGCCGATGTAAAAATAATAGGTCGTTAACGAAATTGTTATCGATAAACTTTAATCGGAGTTTCCGAATAAGTTTAAGAATGCTAGTTCGCTTGTTATGTTATGGTTAATTAAATGAAAAGCCTGTTCGTTGCGTTGATACAGATAGTTAAGTAAAAAGAAGAAGAATCTTTTCCTATTGAAGTACCTATCCTACACCAATATATGATGGGTACTATCTACCCCAGACCCCCTTTTAGGGGATTTTTATAACGTTTTAATGATACCCAAAAGAAACACTTTCACCGCCCTTTTAAAAACTGTGGAAAGAATTTAAAAAATATTGAATTTAATTTTCGAAATTGTTATCTTGAATTTGAATTTTCTATAAAATTATCGACGGCGGTAGGGGTGCTCCAAGATAGGCATAATTTTGTATAACGATGTCTTCGGCCGCCCTGCATTAATTAAATTAGGGATGGCATGCGGATTGCGGACGAATACCTTAAGGAATATAATATTAGATCGCGTATTTTAGTAACGTTTGGTGGATAAAAATCGTAGGTTGGTATTTATATTAGTGTTACATTCACTTGATGAAAATAATCACAAACAGTTTTTGTTTGTTTAAAGTTGTTTAGTTGTATATTTTAAGCGTTCATATTTTTAATTGACAGGTAAGTAGTCAACATCAAGATACAGAAGAAATCGGATTGCTTTGTATCACACCACAAGTGTGTTAAGTAGCTTCTTGACCGTTCGAACTCTTCCACGGACGACACGAAGGCTTAAAGCTTGATCACCGATAGTTTCTTCACACATTCACTTGATGAAAAGAATCACAATCACACTAGTATACTTAATTAGACAGCGTCCCGTTAGTCGATTTTAATATTTTCACACGTTCGTTTAGCCAACTACAAAGGAATCGAGAATCATGCGCGGCGCTAACGAGCCAAACAATAAATTTGAATTTAGAATCGAAAACTAAATCGAATGAATCGACAGTTTGGAGTAGTAATGGGCACCGAATATCGAGTATGCAACGAATACGAGTGTCCGATTAAAGAGATTATCAATCAAGTACTCGATTCAAGTACGATAATTATGATGAAACAGATACCGTTGGACGATTTTCCCACACATGCGACGGTGCCACCATTTATGATGCTGTCTCTACATTTTGTGTCCAATCCAAATCGTCACGTGACGTGAGAGTTTTGTCTATTTGATTAAGAATAATAAGGTAGGGGAACCTGTTGTACCTAGGATACTTTTTTAACAGCACAAATCATATTTGCATATGTTCAATTATTTGGGAACTCAACAAAAAATATCAGATATAAATATTTCATACTTACATTATATATTAAAAGTTTAAAAAAATGGGAAGTTAGGCCAAGGTACAACAGGGGACATATTGAAAATGTAGGGGTAATTTAAGTAAACTATTAACTTTTATTAACTAATATCGTTTTATTCGGTTTATTACCATACTTAACAAACAACCTTAGAAATTCTGAACTAAATCAAAATAATATTCTAAGTGTAAATAATAATCAAATTCCAAGTTATTTTTTGCTTTTCAAAAAAAATCTTTAAACGAAAACAACTAACTTTTATCCACTGTTTTGTCACATCATAAACATTAAATTTGTAGGTACATAGCCTAGGTACGTAAATTTGACCATATCATATAATATTTATATACAAACAAATCCTACCTTACAAATCATAGAAATAAACTGACCAAGGTACAACTGATAGACAGTAACCGAGGTACAACACTACTCCAACCTCAACAAAACGGTGGATTTTAAATAGTTTAGAAGTTAGTTATCTCGTAAGTTTCTTATTGTTTTGATACTTGTTAATTAAAAGAACCGATAGAATATAAAAGTTAAGCGACTATAATAAAACGTTTAAAACTATCAGTCTTCAAAATATATTAGAAATACTTACTTTTTTGCCAAAGAAAGTTTTAACGTCGGATAACACCAAACACCGGCTTAATGACGGTATGGTAACTTCACATTGAATAGTCTGTAGTTATGTCCCGAATACTATATACAGTAGAATTTTATATCGCGCTAATATCCTAAACGAGCCCAATGACCTAGGTACACATAGTGCCAAGGTTCAACAGGTTCCCCTATTTATTTTTTATGGTAGAGCTAAGCTGTAGCCAATTGACTACAGCTCTTAAGGACTGTCTCGACCGAGGTAGTACCACCCTCTCACAGAAGATCTGCGTAAAGTAGGTAGCCTTTAGGCGTTTCATTTCATGCGATTAAAAAGAGAGACGGAGGACTTGAATAAATTAGAAATAAATACTGTACCTACTTACTGTAAAGTATGTATGTACTACAATAATTTTGAAATTGCACGCAGGCTGACATCATAAATAATATCAATTTGATGAGTACTTACACGAATTTACGCTTCGAGTACATAATCGATGTTTCACTTTTTATCGATAAAGACATTTCCATTAAATGTTACCGAGAAGGTTACGGATCGACTCCGATTACTGAACCAAACAAATCGATAAATAAAAATAGTTGTAAGTAGATGATTCGTATCGTAAGCTAGCGGATCCATTAATAATATGCAATTGATTAAATCAAAATGGCGGTTCCTACTTACGACACAATATAACTTTTTTTGAATTTCGAAAGAATGGCGTCTTCAGTGATGTGTTTTGACAGCGTTCCTTTTGTAAAAAGACGAGTCAGATAAGTAGTTTTACGGGTGATTAATTTCATTTGGATTTGATTTTGAAATGGACACAGTTCAATTTGTAAAGATGAGTGGGCGACTGACTATCTATAGACTACAGCCAAAGACTTCTAGCATTATGAATAAAGTCCATTTCTTTTAAAACATTTTACAATTAAAGTTACCGCTCTAAATACCTAATTGGAATGGAATTAATGAGTCGGTTCGTAAGTAGGTAGTGTGAGGCAAGCTTTGTGTATTTTATCATAAAAAAGTAACCACTATTATCTAATTCAAGAGTGTACCTATTTCTCAAGAGGTAGACAGACTTTTTGGCGGTAAGTGGAAAAGTGATGTTTAAATTCGGGACACATAAAAATATTTACTTACTTATCGGTTCCACGATTATTACAATTTATTTTACCTAGTATACCTAGTATTCTGGAACCTCCTTAACTCAAGAAAATAGGTGGAGGTTAGTATGTGTAATAACAGTTAACATAAAGTAGATATGCCTATAATATCATTACATTGCCATGAATAATGTAATATGTGGTTATAGAAACTAAATTACACGCTTATAAATGAGTAAATTAGTCAGTCGAATCCCGTTTATCTTATACTGCGTTCGTAGTTTCGCTACGAAATTATTAAATATCGACAATTACCTACAATGTATGATCGTAGGAATGTGAAACATTTTAGACAATGTGTGGTATCATCAGCTCACAGCTGCCACTTTCCCGCCATTACGCTTCAGAACGGTGTTGTCATGATAAAAAAGGTTGTATTAATTTGGTGGCGTTTCGAAATTTAAAATTTGAACTAAGGAGGACGATGAAAAATATTTAAAAAAAGGTTTATAAAAAACAAAATACTTAAAAAATTTGACTTTTTCCGTTTTACGGTTTACGGTAGCCTTGATTTTTTTAGGCTCTATTTCACAGTAGCAACCTTTCCGCCAATCACGTACAAACTAGGATGTACACACGTGTTCTCATGAGTCGGACAGATAGTCATTACTTCATCCTTTTGTGAAATAATTGACTTTTTATTAAGTAAATCATGACTGAATACTTTTTGTACTGAAACTTACGACCATTGAGTAAAGCGGTCGCTTTATACCATATCGAATGTGGTTAAAACATGGACATCGAAGAAGTGGAACCGATTAGAGACCAAAAAAAATAATTGTCAAGTGTCACAATCAGATTTCTTATACATTTGGAACAGGTTTAAATTACACGAGTCCTCTATTAAACATGTTCTATTAAGATTGTCGTAAAAAGTTGTGGACAAAAAGATAATAAATAGCCACTTTTAATGTAACGGTATATACCTATACTTACATGAAAAATGGTAACAATGGCCGGTGATACCTGATAATTATATTCAATAAGCATATAAAGGAAACGCTGGCAACCGCAGCAATCGAACTAAAACCGCATAAAGTGTAACATGAATATAGTTTGCGGGTTCCGTCTTGTTACTTTTTACTTGCAAGCTATTATGATAACTTATAAAATAAGTGTAGGATATATTCAGCTGCTATGTAAAATTTTATGTCAAATTATTGGTTTAATAAGAAGAGTAAGAAATAATAGACGCTTTAGGATCATACATAGAAAAAATGACGTTTTCAACATCAAAGCGAGCACCAATTTTTTGTGGGAGTAGAAAAATAACAATTAAAAAAATATTAAAGTCGTTCGTACCTATTGAAATATTAGCTCAAACGTTGTGTAATCGAGTTTTTGTAGTCGGGAACCCTAAAGGTTGTTCTAATAACCGCGCTAACTAAAATGATCGGATATTGTAAAAGTCAAACGCGTCTTTATCGCTAGCCACAAATTGTAGTGTTGCTAGAGCAAAAAAAAAAAATCAACCGCGAATGCATTCGCTTGCGGTAAGAAATATAAATAGTAAATTCAATTTTACAGGCGGTTGATGGTGAATAAAGTGTATTTGTCTTATAATTGCTGAATGTTTGTTATTATACAGTAATTTATTGTTTTAATTAACTTGTCGCGGACCGTATGGCGCTCGCAGCTGTTGACAAGTTAATCATACTTTTTATTGCTTATTATTTCTGTAATTATCTACTGAAATGGCACAATATCTACATTTAAAGAGCATTAGTATATAAAATAAGTATTCGGGTAATTTATAAATGTTATTGATCCTGCAGTAGGATGTATTTAATAAAACAATATTGCCCTTTATCTGAAAATTGGGACAAATATAACATCTGTTAGTTTAATCTTTCATTTACGCACAATGTGAAAAAAATAAAAGACAAAGATTTTTCCATAAATATTTTCTTGACAACAGAATTATTATCTCTATGCATCTCTGTGTTTTATTATCTTCGATTTCTTTTTTTTGCATGTCTCAATACAGAAAAGTTTTTTTTTCTTTTTTTTTAAGTAGTTCTTTTGACCCTCACCTCCTAAGCACGCCGCCGAGCAGCGACGCGTTCAGACACTCCGGCGGTGCCAGCCTCCTCTGCACCTCGGCGACGGTCACCTTGTACTTGCTGGTCGACGACAGCAGGGACAGGCGGCCCGGCACCGAGCAGAACACGTCGTTCGGTGCGCAGGAGCCGGTCCCGCCTAGACCGTCGCGGCCTTTCATAGCTACACGAAAAAAAATATATTTGTACTGGTACACAATTAAACTTGACTAAATTAAGTTTGTAATTAAACTAATTATCGTGGCCACAAAAAGCCGAAGATGACCTGTGGCGTAAAAAAGGGGAGGCCCAGAAGTGGGACATAAAATAAGCTACAAAAAAAAATATTTAGTCTATGGCCCGGCCCTCCTTCTCATGTATGCAATGCATTAAGCAGGTCAGCAATATTTTTACTCGTGTCAAATTTATTTAAACACTCATTTGTGGCCAACAGAAGTACCTAGCACAAACTTTATTTCTACATAAGCTAAGAATCTTTCATAATATTGTTTATTGTCTTTTACTTTGTCTAGGGAAGGAACGGGAGCGGAGCTAAGTTTCCTATTAGAGCTGCAGTGGAGTATTGGATTAAAAATTGTTGATTGATTAAAATCGGTAAACTGATCCTATGTTAAGTTTTTATTCATTTGATGTACCGTTATCACTTCCTGAATTATTTTCTTCAACAGGTGGGTAATTGCGTTTTTTAGTCATTCCACTGGAGCCTAATTTAGTTGCTGAGGAGAGAACGCTCTAGTCATCGTTAAGGTATTCGGGGCTTGCAAGTTTTTATTTTTACAGAAAAAAACATACGCTCTGAGTCTTAATTGTGTTTTAATAGTGGGCCTAATGTTAGTGTTTGTGTCAAAATTATGCAGTTTTGATTAGGGTTAGTTACCATATCAACCGTTTAATTTATCGATGGAACGATGCTCTATGCAGAAACAGAACATCTCTATTTACCATCGATCGATGGTTCGATCGACAGTCGATCGATTGGTGTGTTATTTTTTTATAAGTGAAGTAATTGCTGATAAAAATTAAAAGTTACGTAAAAATTACATAAACATAAGAACATACATGTATACATATATTGGTGTGAAATCAACATTAAATATATTTGAAAAAAAAAATATTGTGTCTCATTACTGTTTCGGACAATACACTAGGTACACGCCACAAAAAGCAAAGTACAGTTGTACAAACATAATGAATGTATAGAGCACATAAAAATTCAGGTGATTACAAAATTCCCGGCTTCGAATACCAACAATAGCGCTCTTAACAATTACGGCCACGCCCCAAACATGCGCTCAGCGTGATATCCATTCACATTATAATATTTCACTATGGCAACCCTAATAAAATAAGCATTAGTATGTCATTAGCTTTGCACCATACCGACTTAACACCCTGCCTTTTGAAATAAAAAAGAAAAAAGCTGCGTTCATTTATTAGCAGCTAATTATTTATAGAACTTACAAAATCAATTGGAAAAATACAATTTGAGACATAAAATATTACATTTGACCAGCGATTTTGGATTAAATTATAACTATTTCAAGATTAATTCACATCCATTTGCCGGTTTACCTTTTTGATTATAAACTCAATCTTCAATTACATATTTTAAGATAATATTTTATTATGTACGAAGAAGATAAATAATCTTTTTTTATTTTAATTTTTAATTACTAATGTATCGAATGCATGCAATGACAATATAGAAATTAGAGAGCGTCTTGAATCAAAGAGTCATTTCCAAAATCGAATACACTATTCAAACATCGATTGATTGATCGATACTTTTATTTATATGATATTGATTCATTCGACCGTTCAATGAGATGGATTTTTTTTACAATCTACTTAGAAAAATCGATACACCTATCCGATAAGTGCGGTATGAGGCCTAATTACAGTTTTATCTTTAGCGGGTCATCTCAGAAGTGTATAACAATAAAAATGTTTGATAAGTTAATAATATGTAGTTATTTTATCGGATGTAGGTACTTGCGATTTAAATTACATAGCTGGTAGGATCGGTAAATGAAGTGGAGAATTTAAAGGACCTTAATATGTGATTATGGTCCGTAAATTAAGGCAGTTAAGGTGCAAAAAATGGACCTCGATACCGTATTGGTTAATTTGAATTAATGAGCCAGCTTGTGTTATGAACGTGCAACAATGTTTTCTCGAAAATTGTTTCATTTATAAATATTTTTTTAAGTGGTTCGTGACAGTTTTTAAAGTTAACGACTAATTCGTTATTATTTCACAATTATATAATATGCTAATCGATATACTATAAAAGTCACTACCTACTTATGTGTCAATACATATGACGTAAGTATTAAGTATACGTGATATGTAAAAAAAAACTCAAATTATATTGCTAACTGTACCTGAGTCTTCGCTTGGAACACATTTAAAACATGACTCGACAAAATGCAACCATATCGTTTAACATCACTATACCTATCACTCTTAAAATTTCCATCAAACGTTCTGTAATTATTTAAGCTGGCTACACTGTAATTTGACTTTTTTTTTATTGGCAGCGAGTACTTTTTGGTGCGAATCTAGATCAAACATGAGCCAATTGTTGAGCTATTAAATTTACTGTACCACATGCCGCGAACGTTTAGATAAAGGATTGTAGATGAAGATAATTATCAATATAATATAACGTTTTGTTACTCACTTTTTAACAGTGGAAGGTCTGTCATGAAGCCTGTCGTATCGTCCATGGCTGCGTTCTGAAACAGAGTAAACTTTTTATTGGAAACTCAAACCCTGAAGAAAAAATAAATTAGATTTACAAATTGTGTGATCAACACGTCTATGTTGTTTTTAGTAAGTAAGCCTAACACTAACGAAATTTTAACAATTTATTATTGCAATTTATTTAACTAAGTAATATCCTATAATATAGTTTATAAGCAATCATGGATATTGGTAGTTAGGTGGGTAGGTGCTTAAAGATACCGCCCGTTAGGGACGATGTGCAATAAGAAAAATGAATTACAAAGACAAATCAGACTAATAAGGGTGTATCCACCCCAATCGCCCGATGACCGATCGAACGTTGTTCTATGTAAAAACTAGCTCGTACGTCGACTCGATCGATGGATCGATCGACGGTCGATGGATCAGGGTGGTAGGTATGGAAACTAACGTCTAACACCCAAATATGCGTTTCTCTAATAAAAACAGTGCCGTCTAGGACGCCCGAAATATAAATAAATATCGCCAGACTGACACACCAACTGTATAGTCCCAAACTAAGCAGCGCTTGTACCTACTATGAGTACCGTACAATGGACTGGGGGCGATCCCAGTGACACCCAGAACAAGGCAAATTACGAAAAGGGCATTTCCGAAATTTACCCCGGCGGGAATCAAACCCGCAACCACCGTGTGCAGTGAGCCGAGCGGCCCACGCTCGAACCACTGCGCCAAGCGGTCGTCAAAGAAGCGTAGCTTTATAGTATAAAGCATAGGGCGCTGGAGCTGCCACTCTATATATATCGTGTAACGCTACTGACGCTTAGCACGGACAGAGTGACCGCGCGGCGAGCGTCCCGAACGTCCGTACAGAAAATTCGCTTCAAAAATCTTGCACTTTAAGTACTTATTAAAAAAATACAATTACTTACTTAATTATTTTCAAAAACCGGGAGTCATCTGATACGATATCGGTACATTATATCAATATAGGTGCTGTTAATACTAAGTACCTACTTATAAAAGAAAAATGTGAAAATTCTCGACGTCCCCTGCTCTCGCTATCGTTGGAGTATTTTAATTTAGTACGCTTATTATTAAATTCCTATTGGCTGGACGCACATACTTCGACGATATTGGATGTCCATCGAAAAAGCGCAAGGGCGATGAGTTTATAATGATCTAGCTGTGCCCGCGAGTTCGCCCGCGTCTAATTTAAATTAACAAAAATTTCGGGATCATTCATCCCCTATTTTATCCCCTTGGGTGTAGAATGAATCAAAATCCATTCTTAGCGGATTCCTACGTCCCAACATCTACCTGCATGCCAAATTTCAGCCCGATCCGTCCAGTGGTTTGGGCTGTGCGTTGATAGATCAATGTCAGTCAGTCACGTTTGAGTTAAATATATTTAGATTAAAGTCAATTGTTTTTGGATTCTGTCTGTCACAAGAAATGTGCAGTGGTATCTAGGGGCAGTAATAATAAATCTATCTCAAGTCTGAGATCGATATTGAGTAAGTAGGTACACTTTTTTAATTACCTTTTGTACTGGCATGACATAAGAATGACATTTCCAAGACCGCTCTCAGACTTGAGGTTGATTTATTAATATGGATCGCTTTATTAAAACGGACCTTATAACAATAAACGGGCCTTATAGCAGTGATAGCCGATTGGTTAAGCACGCGTCTTGCGGGCTACCAGGTCTCGGGTTCGAACCCCGGCTCGAAACTCTGGATTTTTCGAAATCTATGTGCGAATCATAATTTCTAATGATTATCACTTGCTTACGGTGAAGGAAAACATCGTGATGAAACCTGCATGTCTTAGAAGATTTAACAAATTTTCGAAAGACATGTGAAATCCGCCAACCCGCACTGGGCCAGCGTGGTGGATTATGGCCTGAATCCCCCTCGTGTTGAGGGGAGGCCCGTGCCCAGGAGTGGGACGTCAAAAGGGCTAAAATTATAATTTAATTATTATTTATAACTATGCCTGCGTTTATACCTACCTACGTATTAAGGAACGTAAAACGTTAAAATTACTTATCTTATCTTGCCTCACGTCTAGAGAGTTTTATTCACTTTGACTTGTCAATTAACCATTATAACTAAGGGCCGTATTAATAATTTAATCTCAAGTCCTTGGACATGGTATTTTGTCCCTTGTATTACATTTTAAAGATCGCTCTTAGACTTGAGATCGATTTATTGATACTTACGGGCTTATACCTAGAATTAGGAATACTCGAACGCAACACAACTCTGAGAGCTGCTCAATTTTGACGCGGCATACAAAATATGATAGATATCGACGTCTAAACTGAAACAGCTAAGGCGCGTATTAGATACTAAATCGATCTCTCACACTTGAGATCGATTCGATCGTGGAAATGTCATTTACAAAGTGACATGTCAAAAGCGCAATAGACCGCTCTCAATCTTGAGATCAATTTATTAATACAGGCCTAAATGAGAAAACATAATGACTAAAGTGTAATTTACCCAAGTCGGTAGTATTATTAAGTCTGTGCATTTACCCTTATTTTAAAATGTTCCAAAACTGACAAGTGACATAATGACATAACCTACTTGCAGTTTTATGATTTAAAAAAGTAGTCACATTGGGCCTGACTCAGTGGAAATAGGCCATTAACACAAAAAAAAAAATGTAGTAGGTAGTTATTATTATTTTATAATCTGTGTCTCACCGGCGTCTCCTCGGCGGAGTGCAGTGCGTGGTGGAGGGCCAGCTCGTGCTGTTCCCGGGCGCCGTAGTCCGCGCGCCGCTCGCCGCCGCCATAGCTGAATCCACTGTGCGATAACTGCTGAGGAAATCAATACCTTATTAATTCATTATCAGCGGCTACTTTTATCTAATTCGTCTGACGTATTTAGTAAACAATCTTGCCATTTGCCTCCTCCACCTTGCACCTAAAAACGTAGCTACCTAATAAATCAATCGGAACTCTTGAGGCCGAATATATAACATTATAATCTTATATATAAAATTCTCGTGTCACAATGTTAGTAACCATACCCCTCCGAAACGGCTCGACCGATTTTCATGAAGTTTTGTGTGCATATCGGGTAGGTCTGAGAATCAGTCAACATCTATTTTTGATACCCCTAAAAGACAGGACAACGTCTGTCGGGTCAGCTAGTTATAATATTATTTATGAAATGCCTAATAGAATAAATACTTAATTAGTAGCTTTTAGGCTGCATCCGCAGAAGAACTAAGGCCCGTATTAAAAAATCGATCTAAATTCTGAACGCGATCTTTCTTAAGTACGCGTTTGACATGTCATTTTGTACTGGGATGACGTTAGGATGACATTTCCAAGATCGCTCTCAGACTTGAGTTCAGTTTATTAATACAGGCCTAAAAGTGGCGATGTAGGTATATATATCCCCAGAATCGGCCTATATGTCTCTGATAGATTGATACTTCTTACATCCAGAAAATCAATAAGGGTAAGTATGTTTAGCAATAACTAATAACATCTACTTCGAGAATATTTTCGTTAAAATGCTCCCATAAATCGCTATTGAATTGTCGTTGAATCTTCCCGCCATACATCGGATGCCATTGTCCGGGACTATGGTGCCGGGAAACCGGAACATTACGAACGGCTAATCTACTAAAGTGATCCCCTCACTACCGTCCACGATCCAAGTTATTGTTGGCTGGAAAATATTGCGATGTCGTATTAAAAAGAAAATATAAAATAGAATGCAATTTTCTTGGCTTTGCAAAAAATTATATTTGAACAATCTTTTTTTTTCAAACCCTGTCCCACCACTGTTAATTAATAATGGTTTCCAAAGATGACAGCGAGGTTTGACAGTTGACTCAGTTGGCGAATGACGAGTCCCGGGCGGGAAAAGATAAAAACGTTCCATTAAAATCAAATTATATTCGCCACTACTAGGCCTCCATTTTGGTTTTCCAAAGTGGACGGTCCCATTTTTGTATTGTATTGTTATTAATTGTTTGTTATTGCTATTTGTTACTTAATACTGGCGAAATCTACTAACTGGGGTGGGCCATATTTATAAGAAAAAATAATAATATTCGTCACTAAAGCCAATGTCACCCTAACGTCATACTAGTACAAAATTACATGTCAAACGCGTACTCGAGATTGCTCTCAGACTTGAGATAGGTTTATAAATATACGGGCCTGAAAGTTGAACGACCCTAAATGAAACTGTCAAAATGTTATTGACATTATAACCTAACTTTATTTGTGACATTAGTAAAACTATGGATCCGTTGTATACGTAGTATAGATACTTATTTCGATGAGTAAAACCCATGCGAATATTTTGCATGCCAAAGACTGCCATATTTCCTCTAATACCGGTACCTGCAGGATTGTGTATAATAACATAATTATGCCTCGTGTAGGGTACCGAACTATGCGAAGATTCTTCCACGAGGGCGCAAGCAAGGGGGTTGAAGCAAATAGTTTCTTAGTAAACACGATATTGATTTATTTTAAGAACCGAAATTTATGTACTTCTAATATTGTGCTTTGAAAATGCTTAGTACTGAGTTTTGGATTACTTATGCAATTCTTGGTAATTCTAAAAGGCAACACACTGGAGCTATTATACATATTTATATTAATATCAACTTTGTAATTATTAATTAGATAAGCAACTTTATTAAAAAACAAAATGAAAAAATGTAATAAGACAAACCCGCCGAGTTTCTTGCCGGATCATCTCAGTCGAGGTCGCGTTCCGATCCGGTTGTAGATATAATATAAAATATGTGAATTTAAGTATCAACTAGGCTGTATGCTTCACCCTGGTTCGCACTGACCAAACATGTAACCCAACATTATGACGTTGTCCTTTTTTTGTGCTGAGAAATGGAAACATACATAATACCTATATTGTGTAAATATTTCGGCTGTGAAAACTCACGGTTACTCAGTAGGTAGTCATAATGATAATATGACAGATGGAGCAGTAAAGGCGATCCACGAAGCTGATATCGGTGGCTATGATTTTGGTGGCGGGTGATTTCGGTGGCAATGATTTTGGTGGCGGGTGATTTCGGAGGCAATTTTTTTGGCGGCGGATGAATTCGGTGTCAACGATTTTGGTGACGGATGATTTCGGTGGCAACTATTTCGGTGACGGATGGTTTCGGTGGTACTCACGTGGTGCGCGTGAATGGCGTCGTGGTGGTCCCTGTGGTGGCGCAGATGCGCGTGCGGCTCGTGGTGCGGGTGCCGCGGCAGCAGCTGCTGCGGCGCGTAGTGCTGTGCGTACTCCGCCCCGCCGCCCCCGCCACCCCCGTACTCCATGCCATGGCTCTGTGGATAACGACACTGGTGTACATAGTGTAACCACCGAATTGGGGAAATAAATTGAAAACCAAAATAAAACTGTTTATAATTACTAGCAATGTGGGTATATCACATTACTAGTATTCCCTTTAGGCCATCCAGCTAAGTTAATGCTAATGTTAGGAGTGGGCTCACGTCAATAGTTTAATGGCCAGTATGGGGATCGAACCCGGATCCTCTCAGCTATTAAGCCGGCCCCTCTAACCTATTGCCTATTGACACCTCAAGATATTACAAAGAGAAGATTGTGCCAAGTAAATTACCTATCTTATCTTGCCAGTGTAAGGGTCTTTTTGATTTAACTTAGGCCACCGCATTACCCCAGTCCACACATTGAGGAAGAGTATGCCTGGTATAATGGCAATAAGCTCCCCCCCTATTACAGAATAATAGTTATATTTATTTTAGACCTGCGTGTTTAGTTCCTGAGAGACGTGCAAAGTCCGCTAGCCCGCCTATAGCCAAATGGTCTATGGGGCGGAACTTGTCCTATCTGATTTCGGTGGCGATAATTTCCGTGGCGACTGCCGAGTGACTGGTCCCAGCAAAGTCATCATTGGATATCGATTTGCAGAACAGAATGCACTGCTGTAGACCAAAACCAACCGAGTGTTAATGGTTCTAGGTTGGTTTTAGTTTTCAAAACTACGTCCATTTTATTTATCGTCATGGGTTTTAGTTACCTGTTGTTGATGATGTGGGCTGGCGGGGTGAGGCGCGGGCGCGAAGGGCGGCGGGAAGTAGGGCGGCTGGAAGTCGGCCAGCGAGGGCTGCGCGCCCCCGCGGAACCCGCCGCCGCCCAGACCCAGGCCGCCACCGCCCAGCCGCTCCTGAGAACGAACCATAGATGATAAGTCATCATCCTTACTTTTCTCCCAGCTACTACTAAGGCTAAAGCGCCCATCTAGATCGCGAAGTTCAAATTTTTTGAGGTTTTTTAGAAAATTTTCAAAATCTGAAAATAATAAAAGGCAAATTTTGTAATTCGCGACAAAAACCGTGTGCAGTGCATTTATTAATATATCCAACTTACCCAAAAACATATCAAGAACGACAGCTATCCAGATAATCTGGCAATTTTTGTATATTTAGTGATTAAATAGTATCATATCCACCGTGATAATATAGAGAGTAAAATAAACGTATTAATAAACGCACTGCATACTGTGTTTGTCGCAAATCACAAAATGTTGTCTTAAATGTTTTCAGATTTTGGATAAACTATAAAAATACTCGAAAGTTTTGAATATCGCGGGCTAGACAGGCGCCTTTGACAGATCTAGTTTTAGTTACGTGTCTCATAGAGTTCGGTTAGGCTCGTATTAAGAACTCGATCTCAAGTCTGAGAGCGATCTTGGAAATGTCATCCTTATGTCATACCAGTACAAAATGACATGTCAAAAGCGTACCCAAGATTGTTCCCAGACACGAATTTTGGTCACTACTAAACTCCAGTTTTTTCTGAGAGTAAGTTCAAGCAAGAGACCTATACTACGTGAAACAGAAAGGGTATATTTTTTTTTGCAACTTTACTTCGTAAATCTAAAACTATCTGCTTTGTGGGACAGTTGAAGTACTAAAGGTTTTGTAGACTTATGAAATCTGTCAACAGCTGTATCCCTGTAACACTTTTTGTTTTTCAAGTTTCCTCCAAAGCTGATAGTTTTAGAATTACAAAGTTAAGTTTTGAAAAAAAAATATACCCTTTATGTTTCAACCTGTGGAGAAAAGTCTATCTGGATAGCAAAATCGCTGCTCATTAAGCTAAATACACGACGACATACAAAATGTCTTGTTATTTTGTAAACAAGTAGGTAAGTAGATATTCGGTGGGCACCCGAATTAGCTGCCGAGTTCGTGTCTCATTACCGCGGTATGTAATTACATATACGAAACAATATACCCAACTAAATAGTCAATGAACATGATTACAGAGAGTTCATTTGTGTGGGAAGTAGGCTACTTCTGGTATTAAATACACTATTTTGTTTTTTTTCTTATGTTGGCCCACAACTTGAGAAGGATGGATACTTCTCTTAATTGTAAATTGTAACTAGCTGAGCCCGCCACTTCGTCCGCGTGGAATTTAACTTAACAAAAAAGCCCGCTCCCGCGTTTTGAGCCCGCGCGACAGGACCCATTTTTTTATTTTGTTTTTCTAAAATAAAAGTTGCCTAAGTTACTCCTTATAACATCAGCTATCTGCTTGTGAAAGTCCCGTCAAAATCGGTCCAGCCGTTTCGGAGATTACCCGGAACAAACACACAGACAGACAACATTTTTTTAAATCGCGTTTTTGCTATAGGTGTCGTATGTACTTCCATATGCATTTAGTGAAAAAGTGTTATTTTGATATTACAAACAGACACACCAATTTTATTTATTTGTATAGATATAATCTAATGTAATGCAACGTATGAAAAAAACAGAAATACTTTTGGATAAGTCAAATTTTATTTAGTCGTGATTTGATGACAACATAATTAGGTAGCACCAATGTCATGTCGGCTTAATTTTCAAATTCAAATTCTAATAATTTTATTTCAAATAGGCCAGATTAACTGGCACTTTTAAAAAGTCAAGAGCTAGGTGCATGTTCCAAAAAATATCCTATGGAGAAGAACATGCAAGAAAGTCCATGGATATATCTTTTCTTTTCCCTTTTTTAAATTATGTTTACAATATATATAATTAGAGGTGTGAGGGCAATGTAGGTTAATGCATAAGGCATCACAAATAATGAAGTAGGCCCAGAATATTGCCAGAACAGAAGAGATGACCAGTCCTGACATTTACAATATTATTACGGACTGACAAGTAACTAAGTCATGTATTTTATTTTTATATTATAAAATTTCGGTGTGCATGTGTTCGTAATAGTGTCCTAAACGCCTTGACCGATTTAGATATTTCTTGTACTTATGACGTCACCTGGATGGTTGTTAGCTATAGTTGGACCCGATAGGTGTCGCTGTTTTATCGACACCCAGAAAATAAAAAGTACGCAAGTGAAACTGCGAGCAAAAGTTAGTAAGTAGGCATCTAATAAAATTTAATTCCAGTACCGTTTTCGAAATATACAAGCGGGAATTTAAAAAAAAGGAATATTTATGCTAATTTTATTTGAAATTAATGTCTACCTGATATGCAGATATATGGCATACCTGACATACACACCACTACCACAAGGTGGGTACTTCTTTCATGAATAAAAGTCATTAACCGGGGCTGCGGCCCGCGCACGTGTCAATGTTGCCAACAATCGTTCCTCTCTATTTACGAAGAATCAAATCGTGTTCCTATTTCATCTCTATAACAATATAACAAATTGGCTCGCATGCAAGCGTTGAAAGGAGATCTCATTTATCATCGGTGTATTAGTGATGAGTAATTAAAGTAACTAATTAACCGATCACTCGCGATTTACACTGGCCGTAGACACTATTGTAATATTTAATTGGTTGGAAGGTAGTACCGGGTACTGGTGTAATCCAAATGTAAAATGTCTATGGTTGAATTAAAAAAAAAAAAACAGTAAAAATATGCAAGAATATTTTCGTCAACATTATTGACGACATTCGAAAAAGTTAAAAATAATCATTCAACACAACTGGTAAGTAGTATAATAACCAATCACAAATTTTGTTTTAAATATCACGATGCCAATGAATGTCGTTGATATCATGACAACTAAAAAAAACTGATTTTATCCTTTCAACACGAGATGGCGTTACGTGTCTCATATTTTAAATTATGCTTTCATTATTTTTAAAAATGTTTTACACAATCAGAAATCAACTTTAATTCGAAACAATACGAACATTAACACAGAATAAAAAATATGCGTCAGTAATACGCTTCATGTAATTACAGAAAACACGCGAAACGCGGATTAGTATAATATTGTAGGTAAGTAGATACTTGTTCTTGATATACGCTGCGTTCCGAATCATTGAAAACAATAATCAATTTGTAGCAAGTAATTTATCGAATCCAAAAAAAAATTAACATTGTTTATTAAAAAGTAAATAAATTGTTAATAGTCTGCACCTGTCTATATTATAAAAAGCATCAATAAATTTGACAAAAATACACCAATTAGTGTTGCCCATTCATTCTCAATATTCTCGTCGATATATTGTAGATCAATTACAAAACTTACGGTATCAGTATCGAGTTAGCATTGGACACCTAATCGATAGCTTTCGATCGAACTAGTTTTTTTATTATTTACTATTAGTTTAATTTATGCACTTGTCACCGGATGTGGTGAAAACTTGTCGAGATGTGATGACATTGCTACGATACTTGAATCAGTAGGAGCGATAGAAAAAAAATATTTTTAAAAATAAGTAAAGATGAATATTATATTTTTTATGTTAGTGCTGTTAACGTTCTTAACCGTTGTTTTTCTAGCATAGGTATAGATATAACTCACTAAAGTTTGGAATATATCAAATAATATCAAAAAACGATAGTGTACCTTGTACATAGGTAGGTCCTTAAGGTTATTATTTGGTACTGCAGCTTAACAACCAGGAATAGAACACCATGTTTTATAGTTCCATCAACCTAATTAGACGTGATTATATAACTTAATTTAAATAAAAAACAACTTTTTTTGGTGACCTTACTTATAGTTTACGAGCTCGGGCTGGCCTGGCTCAGTGTCGCAAGTGCTCTGAATTTGTCCGCTTGATTTATGCGCGCGCGCACCTACTCTCAAATTCCGTTTATTGGCCCATTATACTTACGCCATGAAATTAAGTATTATAAAATCGTAACTAACCAAAGCAATGTTTGAATTAAATCGGCGTAAGACCGGTTTCTATATACGTGTCATGGAAGCAATTAATAATTGGGGTAAATTTTAAGGCAATTTATTGTATACTTATTTCTTAATTATGAATAATTTAAATTGACGGGAATCAAGCCCGCTGCCAGTCGATGCGGTGGCCGAGCGGCCTACGCTCGGACCACTGCGCCAAGCAGGCCCTATTAGTATAATCAAAATACTTTTATATACATACTTATAGTCCATACACCGTGGACATTCCTTCAGTTCTACTTTTATTGTGCGAACTGCCAAGGAATGGAACACCTTGCCGGCGCCTTTGTTCCCGGTTGACTATAACCTGGATGTTTTCAAGTCGAGAGTGAACCAGAGTGAACCTTCTAGGCAAGTATGCACCACCGTAGACCACATCGTCACTTACCATCAGGTGAGATTGTGGTCAAATACTTGCTTATAACGAAATAAAAAAAAGTCGAGAACAACGGCATTTTAATCTGTAAAACCGTAATGTTTGATGTCAAAATATTCTCAATCACAGTCAGCAGGAAGGAAGGTACTATAGATACCTTTCAAGGAGAAATAAACCGGTTTTTTATTTTTTATTTATTTATTTATTCTTGCAGAAGACTTACGGACTAATACAAAATTATATGAAAAAAATGGATCCAAAAATTGCCAATAACAAGTCTCCACATATAGGTATACAGTTGTAGACACACCTAATAGTAAAATATCAACATAACTAACTAACTAATAAATAACTAAATACTAAAAACTTAATTTGTGCCAGAGTAACATTACAAACCAACTAGAAAAGATAAAAAAAAATAATAAAAAATAGTAACAATGCCAATGATCGCAGTGAGGGTAGTAAGCCGCCTAGGTAACCGCAGTCGCTGTTGCAATCCCAAAGAACTGTTTACTTAGTAACCGTCTAACGTAATGCGTGTCCGTGCAGAACAGATCGATATCTAAATCCAGGGGAATGTCATTGAAGCTAGATACAGAGCGTGGAAGAAATGAGTTCTTTCTATAGTTGGTTGTGGAGAAAGGCACATCCAGTATCGGTCTACGGCGAAGGGAAGCTTGGTTAGCACGCAGGGATACTTTGGATAAAAGTTCTGGACAATCAGTTGTTCCGTTGGCAATATTCATCAACAGACAAATATCATTTATGCGACGTCTCCAGTCCAGTGGTAAAAAGTGATATTTTTTGCAACGGTGCTGATAGTCTACTGAGTACTGCCGTGCCCTGAAGTCAAGATAGTTTAAAAATTTCCTCTGGACAGCCTCTATACGAGACTTGTATATCTCGTATTTAGGATTCCAAACCTGAGAGGCGTACTCAAGGTTACTGCGCACGTAAGCACAATAAAGAATCTTTATCGTTTTTATTGCCTTAAAGGATGCTGACATGCGCATAACGAAACCCAGAGTCTTTGACGCTTTGCCAACAATACCATCAATATGTTTATCAAATAACAGTTTACTATCATGGACGACACCTAGATCACGAATGTTATCAACTTTATTTATCACTTGACCGTCAAGTTTGTAGCCCATACCAATGATGGATTTTTGCCGACTAAACGTCAGTTGGTAACATTTAGATACATTTAGCTGAAGGTTATTTGATGAACAATAAATAGTAAACGCATTAAGATCTGTCTGGAGATTCACAGTGTCAGAAATATCACATACAACTTTAATAATTTTCATGTCATCAGCATAAAGTAAAATTTTTGAATGTTTAAAAATATTTTGGATATCATTAATGAATATTGTGAATAAAAGTGGGCCCAGAATCGAGCCTTGCGGTACCCCAGATGGAACCGTACTCCATTTGGATGAGTACCCATGCAATACCACTGCCTGACACCGATTCTCAATATATGAAGTAAACCAACGAAATAGGCTGCCATGAATACCGGCCATCCATAGCTTACGCAATAGTAGGCGATGATCTATACGGTCGAAGCACTTGCTGTAGTCCGTATATATCACGTCTACCTGGGCACCCTGATCCATACCCGCAGTAATATAGTCATTACATAGGATAAGATTGGTGGTAGTTGACCGATTTTTAAGAAACCCATGTTGTTCATTAGCAAAGCTGCTTTTCATGGCAGGATAAATGTGGTTATGGACTACCCTTTCGAGGAGTTTTGAAAAAAGACATAACTTTGATATTGGACGATAGTTTGCGATATCAGATTTATCACCCTTCTTGAACACTGGCGTAACGAAAGCGGATTTCCATATATTTGGAACTACCCCTTCTGATAGCGACCGATTAAACAGCAAACAGATTGGGGCAACTAAACTGTCAGCACAGTTGACTATAAAAATAGGCGGTATTAAGTCCGGGCCACCGGATTTCGACAAGTCGAGGGACTTGAGGAGTTTTAAAATTGTATCAGCGCAAACATTTTATATAGAAATACTCCTTATACAATTTCTTCAGACTTTTTAATACAGAAATTAGGCACAATTTTCAACTTAGTAGGTTTTTGAAACTAAGAAACGGTGCCGCAGTAGACGTTATACCTAGATCTTGACTCCATTGGGAAAGACCAGGAAAAGTCACTGAAGACAGAAATGTGGGGGACTCCTTTATACAGTAGGAAAAAGTTGTTTAAATACTACAAAAAGAGAAATAAAATTAAAATACACTTAACGGATTCGTGTGTTATCTGTTATGTTAACTAATCTGTCAAAATGAAAAAAAAAGTTGGTTTAAAGCAGACAACCCATAGTCACACGTAATACAGAGATAGATCATAGATCATAGATGTGAGGTGAAAGGCAAAGGTATTGTTTACTTGAGGTCGGAGGTCAGGCCGCGTCGGGTGTCCGCGGCCGACGCCGCCCATTACTTTGTAAGTGATAGACGCGGCTATAAAAATACTGGAATGATAAATTGATTTGTTTGGCTAACTGTACTTTTAGCCGGTTGCCATGGGAAGTGAAAAAAATGCGTCTTAGATTGCCTAATTTTGATTACATTCATGCTTTATAAATAGAAGATTCTTTATTATTATTGTTGAAGAAAATACAGTTCTAATCGCAAGTCAAAATGACGACACAATTTCGCAAAAAGAAACCGAAAACTAAATCACGAATATGTCACCTCCCTACTTTTTAATACGCTACAAATATTTATTTTACCGATTATAAAACGAAATTCTCTAAAAAAATGTTCTGCATAGTGCGTTCTATGTTCCGAAAAGAATCGATATCGATAAATCTGTCAAGTCGACAGAGATTTACTGTTATAGTTTGGAACTGGTTTCATCAATCAATACAGGAATACGTATTAGGCGAGTACGTCTCTATCCGAATGCAATAATGAATCGATATGTATGTATGTGTGTCATTAACGTTACGAAATGGGACCCATACAATGGCTTTAAATAAGTATGCTGTGATTAATTGTGTTATTGCTTTTCTTGCCTCTACCTATCGGTAATGAATAGAGGGTTATAAAACATTATTTCGTAATACCCACTGAAATAAACCGCGTCCTTTAAAAAACGGGGATAAAGAAAATAAAATATTGATAAAAAAGACGGCATTAGGTATGTACTATATCTATCTTAGTTTTGTACCATATTTTAATGACGAATGAAACATATTTTCCTTAATTAGGTATTCAACATTTCCCGCTACGCCATATTTATATTTGAATTAATTATTGAATAAACTACATTTCATGAATGTACTTAGGTAAGCATGCTATTTACATAATGCTAAAATGCTAATCTACAATTTTTCATACTAGTATTTTGTTGATATGAAATGATAATTATTGTAATTATAAAAAATATAGGTAGGAATCTCTTAATTCATAATGACGACAGGTTATTTGATCAATGAACATAAAATGATTTTTATGGCTGGCAATTTTAGTTTAAACGTTATTCAGTTTACCGTTATTTTAACTATAAAGCTGTTCTTATTCGTTTTTTTCCGAAAACAGGCTGTTAATTGATCGAAATTTATAGAGTTGGGTATCACCAATTAATTAAGTTAAATGATATTTTTTTACGAAAATATTTTCAATTTTTTTATTTCGTATTCCATTTGGGACTTACTTACTTACATCATCATCATCATCATCATATAAGTTAATTAAGGTAGGTCATTATCATAGCACATTAATTGATTGAATTTACCTACTGTTATTAAGATAATAATTACCTATAAAAAAAAAATGCCCTTTCGACGTCCCACTCCTGGGCACGGGCCTCCCTTCAACACGAGGGGGATTCAGGCCATAATCCTACATGAATAATTACCTACATGCAAATATTAATTTTATTAAATGAATACCGAAAAGATTTGATTATAATACATTCATTTGATTTGTGATAAAAGTATGGTTCAAATGATTCCAATTTCTTAGTAAAAAAAATAAAAATAAAATTTATTCAGACGATTTCGCGATAACATTAATCAAATACGAATACTGTGACGTATTATCTTGAATGTATAAATCTTTGAATGTATGACAGAATTTCGACATCCGCTAGTAAGTCTTCGGTAGTATAGTGGTAAGTATCCCCGCCTGTCACGCGGGAGACCGGGGTTCGATTCCCCGCCGGAGAGAACACTTTTTGTATTTTTTGTATTGTTTTCTTAAATAAAAATATTGGTTTCTATATTTACCTGCACCTCGATCACACTGGATAAATCTACGTACGCCAGCGCCAATGTTTCTTTTACACTTCACCAAAATAATTTGTAGATTTTAATTTAACGTTTGGCACACTTGTCACACACCTAGTTACATAATTTTACAACTTATTTCCGTTTGAAATCGTCATTCCTTTTTTAAACTGAACTTAATTTAGGGTAGGTAATTTACATCTTTATAACTCCATGAGAAGTGAAATCGTCATCATTAAATCTTGTAAACACTTCTAATAAGACATAATAAAACTAAATAAGTAGGTATTACAGAATGATCAGAATGTGGATCGCACTTAAACAATTTTTTATTAACACATAAAATACATGACGTTTTAATTAACCGATACAATTCTAAACTAGATTTAAATCAAGATTAACGTCAGATTATCTCGATAATTGCGGGATTAGATTGATATTCGGATGATAATCGATTTATTGCCAACTAGTGAAGTGAAAGCGAGCGTTTAAAAAACAGCGATATGTAAATGTTGTAGTCGAGTATCAATAATTACCGGTCCCTTAAAAGGCGGGCGATTCCGGCTACAATCGGTTAGTGATTACTTTTTAAATTGCTGCCCCGCGCGCCGACTCAATGATCGACTACTGGTAGATTTTTTTAATTTATTACACGAGCGTTGTAGTCACATTGATAATTTTAACAATTTTGTGTTACGCAAGAGAATCACTATATAATCTATAGTTAGTGGGTACACTATACTAAGTATTTTTGAATGTATCAGATGCATATTAAAAGTATTATTAAAAATCGATCAAGGCTATAATTCCAGTGCGAATTTTCTTAGGCGGAGTCGTAGCAATAAACTAATAATACAGCTCTACATTATAATAATGTGGCAGAAAAAACTAGGCCTTCGTAGAATTAATGCGCACATCTGGTCCGAAACAATTCAAAACTTAGATTAGATCAAAATAAAAAGTGTGACTAATGATATTTTAATGAAACATATTAATCAATCGTCAGGGACCGATTGCGGGACCGAATACAAGATAAACAATGCCGCCTGAACGATTGCTAATCGATTAAAAGTAATTACAATTGAGCTACTTCATCATCTATGAATAATAAAATAATTTCCATAACTACCGATGGTTTTTTCATTCGATTAAATTCAGCCAATTAATTTTATCGACTACCTAATCATTCCGTCGATGCGCGTGAGCCCATCCCTAAACTACTAAGCTTTTAATATCGTTTGCAAATAAAACCGATTATACCGATTCAGCACGGTGAATTAAAAAAACATTACCCTTAAATAGATAAAATGCAAAGTTAACGGAAACTTCGTATAAAGTTTTAATAACAATTAAATGTTTATTAACGAAACGGTGTCTTGATTAATGTAATCGAAAACCGTAAATGTGTATGAAATACGAGATCATTTAATTTTAATATCACAATAATCGATTACCAATCGTGGATATCGATGTATCCGTAATCGTAAAGTTTAGTTTACGATCGCGCGCGTCGGGTGCTCGGAGCAGACTGCCGGAGGGCGGGCGTTCCGCCCTCGGGGTAACCATGTGCTCTCGACCTCAGGACTAATATTCGATTCGACCCTTTCTTTAATTTATTGGCTACTAACTATCTGTGCGACAGTGATTTTATATTCGAGTTTTATTCGAGCATCAAAATTTGGCGAGTTAACTCGAGATGCTTTAGTGCTATTTCATAATCGTCACATAAGGTTTATTCTTCTAATAAATTTGACGTAGGTATAGACAGTTTTTCGATAAAATGTCCGTCAAAACGTCTTAATTATTTCGAGAATAAGCTTTATCCGACGATCCGGAAATGTAATTCATTTAATGTCACTATTGCGTAGTGACAAATCTTATTATATAAATCAAAATACTGGGGTAGATAGAGGCTCCATCTTGTGAGAATATTCTGGCTGAAGGGTTTGCCCCAAGAACGGTTCAAAATTACTCTCTCCATAGTAAAGTTAGCTCAACCACCTAATCCCCAATATGAACTAGAAAATGAATAACTTTTACGTAGCTGGACTCCTCAATATGTTATTTAAAGATCTTGTATTTGTTACACAGTTTTTGACTTTGTTTGCTTTTATTACCACGTGTATGAGTTGAGTTCTGCCTACATTGGCGACCGAAAAAATGTCATCTAGAAATATTTTAGGGGCCTACCTACAGATATCGTTCGACATTAGAACGAGTTCCATTTTCAAACTGGAATTGCGTTTGAAAAATACACACAAATATTTCGTCTTAAATTGAATCGAGTTTCCGAAACAATTGGTACCGTTCACCCCACCCTCGGGCGCCGCGTTAATTAGTAGGTAGGTGCTCGACCTCGCGATTGGTGATCACTCGAGTGTGACGCGATCCTTACGCACTTATGTACTTGCCGGTACAGTTGGCACTTTGCCGATCCATGTTACAGATTTTTTATTTAGCATCTTGTGTCCGCGACTTTACTGCGGTGAATTTATTTTCTTATTCCCGTATCATAATCCTTACATTTCCCGGGATCAGAAGTATTATGTGTTGTAAAGAAGAATATAAGCTAATACCAAACTTTCAATATTTTTCAGATGTGTTCAGTTAGGATTTTTTAATTAAAACCGGAGTTTTGCGCCTAATAATTTTCATATTTTATTTTAATATTTCGCGCAAGTAGTGAACATGACTATGATAAGGAAGGTACATTATTTAAAAATACGAATCCCAACCGTAACATTTGATAAATTACAGACTAAAAATATTTTAGACAGGGCTCCATAAAAAATATACAATTTTTTTCACATCCCATATTATTTTTAATCTGGCAATTCTGCCAAAAGGGCCGGTTCCTGAAGTCACTTTCGTTAATATCCGCTGCAGGGCCCTGGGCCACCCGCCGGCTCCATGCCCTCAGGGCACTCCATGCACGCGTAACTTAATACACGAAATATGGCATAGAATACTGATGACGTAGTAATGGAAATATTTTGTTTCTAACAACTTGTTTGACGCGGCTTTGCTCTGGTATTTAGGCACGACTAGGTATAAGAATGACAAATGGTATTGACCATTTCTCATGAGTCACATGTTAATTTCGTTACGTGTTAATTATATCGCCAGACTGACACACCAACTGTATGGTCCCAAACTAAGCAATACTATGGGTATCGTACATTGGGCTGGGAGCGATCTGAGTGATACCCAGACCAGGGCAAACCCGCAATCACCATGTGCAGTGACCCGAGCGGCCTACGCTCGAACCACTGCGCCAAGCGGTCGTCGAATTATGTCTATGGTGTTAATTTTATGTTACTCTTCTGTGAATCTATCTCTTATGTTACAGGTAGTCGCAATAGAACCAGTCTGATCTTAGGCCCGGACAGTAGCGTCCCTTCATACATATTATCAGTTAAATAAATACAGATTAGAATAGGAAGTCGACCACATAGTGTAAGTAGTAACTTTTTGGTGAGATTCGATATTTATAACTATATTTATGGTACCGACTATGAGGGCAATAGGTAAACTTTTATTAATTCAATTTCGATATGAGAGTTTAATTGGCAAAATTTGAAATGTACCTACGACTGTGACGGCCATACAATAAAATAAATTAATATTAACTTGCGTGCCACGCACTCGACGAAATTTGAAGAGCGCACTGGCCAATTACTTTTGAATACAATGAAACTATTGAAAATAATAAAAATGCATTACGGCCAAAGTAGTTTTTTGAATAAAGGACGCTCGCCGATTGGCTGTATCGCCTCGGGCAAGATGGCGGGGTGCCGAGTGTTGCCAGCCTCTCGCCCGGAAATATGAATTATATTAGTCTAATGAACTTTTAAATTTGAATTCGCGCTCTTCCGATTTTTAAATGGTGAAAATCCAGCTATAATAATTTAAAGCTGTGACTCTGTATTTTTCCGTAAATAAATAAAAATAAACCAAAATCAAAGTTTCGTGAAAGAAAGTATGAAGATGTCCTTTAGTGATTTTCAATAGTGTAATAAAATACACAGAAATGGCAAGATTTCGGCAAAAACGCGGTAAACAAAGTCTCGAGGAGGAATAACCTGCGCGGAACAAAATAAGAAGATATTTGTTCGTCGCAAAAAGTTCTTAATTACGAAATTTCGAAAAAGGAACGCCATAAAGAAAGTAAAATGGCGCGCGCCCGCGCACGGTGGACCGCGCCGTTATGTTCGTGGAACCCGTTGATTGATTCCGCGCCCTCACATTGTGGTCAGCTGATTGTACTATCCGAGATTGCCGCCTTATTGCTCAGAGGAAAATCGTTTTTTTTTTCCGTTTCGCACAAATAACCGTATTTTGAAGTGCCTAATTAGTTTAATAAAGATTATCGCCGTCTGTAGCGATAATCTCAGGAAAGAATAACTTGTTATTTATTTTTAATCTTACCAGCACGTAAGCCATTCAAACGTAAACGTAAAACAGTGATGCGAGGGAATTAAGTTCCTTGCTCGCGGCCGTGTTGGCAATAAAAGGCTTCACTAAATATTGTTATATGTATTTTTTTAATACATATAATAATATATATACATTTCCGGGGAAGTGTGTTTGTTATTTTTCTTCCAAACGGCTTGATCGGTTCGGGGCTACCCTATCCGTCATAAGCATCAGTAGCGTTACACGATGACGTCAGAGCTGCGGCGTCCTACGCTTTATATTATACACTTCGCTTTTTTTTTCATACTTATGGGGTCACCTCGGTGGTACTAAGTTATAGTTTGTCACGTAGATGGCGCTGTTGTCCACATTAATTAAATAAAATTTACGCTAGTACAAGTGCGGGAAAAAGCTAGTCTTGTATAAAATCACATAATTAAATTCTGAAAATAAGTATTGTATACAGTTCAAACAACTAAACTAACATTTGATCTCAATCTTCAATCTTCGTTACTCTAAATCTCATTGTCGCTTTTTATTATATTCAAATAGAATCCCAAAAAAACCGTGCTCCAATCAAAGGAATTTAAATTACAAAATTGATTCATGTACACGAAAAAAATATTGCATGGTCCTTAGCGCGATAGATTTAAAGATGAAACGGCAAGAGATTTCGGTTGTTGCGATTGCGATCGACACGCTGTTTTGTGTATTGAGTAATGTTGACAAGCAGGCTGATTTGGGAGCAACTTTCTATAAGTATAAACAAGTATAAGTTGTGCGTATGTATGGGGATACGTAACGGCTGTCGAAATGTGTATGAGGTGTCGCTACTAAAAGTTGTGACCGTGGAAGTTACGACTGTATTTTTTTTTTCATAGCGGCATGTCTTTTGTTATGTAAACTCTGTGAAATCGCAAATGTCGCTTATGCCGATCGCGCTAACTACCACAGAATGTTGCTGTTAAGTGCTACGGTCACTCAGGCACGAACGAATCCTGAAGCCTGTAGTAAGTTACTGTTTTTTTAGTCATTTATTACCTATTTATTTTATTTTATTATTCACTTTATTTGTTATGGTATCAAGGCCAATATAATTGCGACCTTCGACCATCGGTAAAATTGAGGATTACACCACTGCAGCCTCCCCCCACTCCATAGAGGAGTACTCTCAGACATAAACATTTTTGTATGTATGGTATTATGGGTAGGTCAATAAAATCTATAGATTTTCATTGTATTTTTTGATCGTTTCAGGAGGTAGGTAAGTACTGTGCAAAATGATTCGTGATAATTTCAATGTGGCAATCTATCCACGGGGCCGCAAATTAAAAAAAAAAAACTAGAAAAAAAAACCGATGAATCTACTTATACACCTACAGTCCGATGTTATTCGGCCAACTCCACAGTGTTGCCAGTCGATATTACAACACTGCGTGGCGGGTGCCAATTAAAAGATAAAGTTGTGCGACAGACTCGAGGACCGTCACAATGGGCGGGCCGCGCGACGATTAGACCACGCATTTTGATTTATTCGCGTTGATAAACATGGTGGTACCTTTATGTTCTAACTCCTATGTAGCTGGCCGTAAACGAAAACAGTAAAAAGGATTTAAAAAAAATAAGTCAAAATAATTATGTTACCCATAACGTAAAAATTAAATAAATGGTGTCATCTTATTAAATTTCATATTGAAGCAGGAAATAAAAATGTTAATAGTACCTATACTCCATTTATTATAAGTTATTACATTAGACATAAGAGGCTCACAGAAGCAGGGATGCAAAACATTTTATTTCCAAGTCAAAACAACTTTTATTTAGAGTCACTACATTAAAATTGTTTGAACATTACTTTTGATAGGAAAACAGTAACAAGTAACAATTAAATCACGAAAATTCGACAACAATAACAAACAAGGTATTCACAGGAACTTAGAGTGCAGACGAATGACTCAATGTCAAACACTGACAGCACATTATTTACGTCAATTTCATAGATAACATAGTCCAACAAAATTAGAAATACCCTGCTGTCATAACCTCTGAAGGGATTGGGTAACATTTTAGATTTGGTAGGATTATAGTGAATCGAAAAACGTTCCCGGTATGTTCACCCCTGCTTCTTTTAGGTTTTTAGCATCGACACTAATTTTAAATTGTAATGAAATAATAATTATTTAAATGAAAGGCAATATATTTAATAAGATAAATAATTAATATTATTACAGTTAGGTGTGACAAGCTGGTATATAAATAGATTATAATAAATTCGACGTCAATCGTAACTGTAACTCGTTAATTGTACTTTTATTACAAAGTGGACACTAAAACTAACCTTTTTTAACTTCTGTCTAATGCTATAACAAATGGAGTATAAGTGCAAAAAAATTGTCAAAATAAACATTTCCATGGTAGTCGTGATTATTCTTCGTCAAAAGCATGTTTTTTTTGCTTTATTGTAAATACTATTTCTGTGTCTATACATTTTATTATGCCTATAAAAATGCGATTTTTGTAAGTCTGTGGATAGGTAGGTACTGCTGAAATGTCTTAAAACGTTGTACCATCCTTGTATCTTACCCTAAGTAGGAATCTATTCGAGATTAATTACCTCAGTTAGTAAAATTTGCAGTATTTTTGAACAGAATATTTTTAGACATTTGTCAAACACATAAAATAAATTATCGTAAACATACGTCAGATAAAATAAACTTTCACATCACTAGCCATTCCAGTTGTTACCTCCACAGTAGGCTAATTACCACAATATCCTGTTCACAAAATTCTAGTTTAAATAGAAATAAAATAAATTAATCGAGTCTTTAATCGAGTTCTTTTATTTGTTCTCATTTGAATAAAAGTTCTACAAGTCTGCTGCAAGTTTATGAAAGCTTGTAAAATAAAATAACCTTAAAAACACACCCAAGAGTTTGTTTTTGTTATCACCTAGCAGCATTTCGTTTTGACAGTAATACAAATTCTATTTTTTTGTTAATTGTGTCTTTTGTCAGTTGTGAATGGTGTCCCCAATTTGCGATTAAACTATATTTGACATAGCTTAAAATGTCACCGTCTTGTTGTTCATAATCTATGTGAGTCATTGCCACAGTAAGAAGAACGCTTAAACAATATGTTTAGCAAAGTCAAATTTGTCACCCGAATACGGTCAAAATTTGTGGCCAAAACGTTGTCGCTTATGCCTAACATTTAGTGATGCTTGGCGATACTAAAATATTACTGTATTGCAATATATTACTGGCATTGGCAACACTATCGAAGCCACATTTTGCAGTGAAAATATAGCTCGTTCAGACGAACCGGACCTATAGTCTGGTGGTAAGTACCTAAGTATTATTTATTTTATTCTCTCCACCTCACGGCTTGTGTAAATTCGTAATGAAATTAACTATTCGCCATTCAGATACCGGTCAATTCCTGCGTGGGCGCAGCAGATAATATATTTTTCAATCAGACAGCGACCGCTACACAATTCTTGCGCAACAGCTACACATTACAATGACAAAGAGAGGTTTTATATGTAAAAATAATTTATTTCCGAGCTCGCCTTTTGTAACGGGAAGCTTGTGGCCATTGCACAATTTAGTCGCAGTAGATTAAGTTACAGAAACCATTACGTATTCTGATTCTGTCTGCCCAAAAATATCCCAGTATTCCTTTTTATGAAAAATCTATTTACACAATACAATTGTATTAAATCGCAATTGTTGTTTACAATATGGCGGTGTGACATTTCATTTCAGCCAATAGGAAGGTCTGAAACATGACAGATCGACATTTCAGACTGTTCCATTGAGTGTAATAAAATGTAACTATCTGTATATTTGCTGACAAAAAATAAATGAATTTATAATATAAAAAACAGTGCCGTCTAGGGACGTCTGAAACAAGCGAGGATTTATAGTATAAAGCGTAGGAACTAAGCGTTAAAAACACTGTAGGTACCTATACCTATATGTCGTGTAACGCTACTGACGCTTAGCACGGATAGACCGGCCACGCGGCGAGCGCCCCGAACGTCCGTATAGAAGCTTCGCTTCAAAAGGAGACGAAAATGTCAGCAGGACCGTGTGATTTGAACTTCTGTAACGTATTTGCGCAGTGTACAGGCCATCTATCAGAGACAGTGCGTGCGTAAAAAATACAATTGATGTGTATTGGGACTATTGGGAGATAGCGATGTTGTTGGCCCAGCTATGTACAGCTAGCACACATAAGTACTAAGAACCTCTCACAAACCCCTCTTACCATCTGCTACCCCCTTACAACACCCGCTTAGGTACTCTTTTTTATCTATATTAAATAACTAGCTGTGTCCCCCGACTTCGTCCGCGTAGTATTTAACGTAACAAAAATTTTGGGATTATCAGGATAAAAAGTATCCTATATGTTAATCCCGGTTATAAACTATCTGTGTTCCAAATTTCATCCAAATCCGTTTAGTAGTTTTTGCGCGAAGGAGTAACAAACATACATCCACACTCACAAACTTTCACATTTATAATATTAGTAGGATTAGTAGGATTCTAAATTGAAAATTAATAAACTCCCGATGCGACGACTTTTTAAACTATAAAAGAGCTGATAATTTTCAAACGGCTGAACCGACTTTCATGGAATGTAGCTAAGAACAAATCGATCAAAATACCTTTCTAACAAAAAAAAAACTAAATTATATTTTAAACTAAAAAAAATGCCACGGACAGACACACAGATACACATTATACCTACACAGATAGATACACATACAAATTTAAAATACCCCTCTTTTTTCGTCGGAATTTGACTTTACCTCCGTCAAAATGTTGCGTCAATATTACTAGCTGAGCCCGCGACTTCGTCCGCGTGGAATTTAACTTAACAAAAAAGCCCGCTCCCGCGTTCTGAGCCCGCGCGACGGGACCCATTTTTTTAAATGTTATTTTTCTAAAATAAAAGTAGCCTAAGTTACTTCCTATAACATCAGCTATCTGCCAGTGAAATTCCCGTCAAAATCGGTCCAGCCGTTTCGGAGATTACCCGGAACAAACACACAGACAGACAGACAGACAGAGAGAGAGACAGACAAAAACAATTGAAATCGCGGTTTTGCTATAGGTGTCGTATGTACTTTGATATGCACTTAGTGAAAAGGTCTTATTTTGATATTACAAACAGACACTCCACTTTTATTTATTTGTATAATAGATACATGCCTGGGAGCAAGAACCAGTGGCGGATTTACAAATTTCTAAGGTATAGGCTGTAAAGTTTTGCCGCCCTTGCCTCTACAATTGTCATTTCCTAGATTATTTTTACAATCCAAAAATCTCGTTGAAATTGCACGTAAATGGTCATCGGCAAAATTTGTTGCAGAGTTTTATCTGTAAATCATCAGAAAACCGTCATGCAGTAATCTTTTTGATTTCTATGAGGTAGAAAAAAATATCGGTTATCAAATTTGCCGCCCCAAAAATCTGCCGCCCTAGGCTCCAGCCTACTCAGCCTGCTGGTAAATCCGCCACTGGCAAGAATGATGCTATCCAGAGTGGAAGTGTCAAATGTGTTCAGGTTTATGTAATTTAGCCGTGTAGTAGTCGTCTGCCCACGCGCATACGCTCTCGTTGTGTTAATTTCACAACAGGTACTTTACTTTACCCACTTTACCTTTGGTTTCGATCATCACACATTTGTGGGTATTTTAAGATGAAGTATAGGCACTATGACGTCATGTTAGTTAGCTTTTAAGTCATCTCTATAAGTAATTGTATGTATACTTATACATCGTTTTGTGGTAAGTATAGCGGGTGAATACTTACACTCTGAAATCTGAATTATCTCGTTCTGACATCAGTAATTTGACATTCGAAAGAAGAGGACAAAGCATGGTTTAACTTTACAACCCCTAAACCACGTTTAATAAGGGGGTATGTACCTATGAGTAATTGATACGCAGTTTTTTAAATGTCAATCTCGTCTCTTACGGTAACTAGTAACATAAATTAAGTATATGGTTAAAACAGTACAATACCGTCTAGGGACGCCCGAAAGAAGCGAAGCTTTAGTATAAATCGTAGGAACTAAGCGTTAAAAACATATGCCGCGCGCAGGTATCTGTCTGTCGTGTAACGCTACTGTCGCTTAGCACAGACAGAGTGGCCGCGCGGCGAGCGCCCCGAACGTCGGTATAGATGGATAGAAACTTCTCTTCAAAATTGTCTTTGTATTTTGTATGGCAATATTTATTTAATTGTATAAGTGCATTGTGCTTAAACATTGCAAATACGGAATGGAAGTTGAGACCACTTCAAATTATTACTTATAATTATTTTACGTTTAAATACAATAATTACATCATATTCTACCAAATATCGATCCCTATCTCCCGCCTTGGTCCTCAAAAGCGACGCTATACTAAATTAACACCTAATCAATCAAACCTCCGGTCGATTGAAAAAAATACTCGGAATACTCGAATTACACCTCAGCCGATTAGGATAATGACATCATTAAAGTCTAGACCACATGTCTCGGCCTGAGTTTTTGTCTAGACTGTAGTGTTGTGATAATAAATCTGTCCGTCAGTTGGCACGTGATATTATATTGTATGCATGGACGTTTTATATCAGATGGTTGCTTATTGAATAAGCTTACTACTTGAATATATTTTTAACCGACTGCAACTAGGCTATTATCCTACTAATATTATAAATGCGAAAGTTTGTGAGTGTAGATGTATGTTTGTTACTACTGAACGGATTTGGATGAAATTTGGAACACAGATAGTTTATAACCTGGATTAACACATAGAATACTTTACTTAAGTCTACGCGGACGAAGTCGCGGGCAGACACTAGTACTCACTATTTTCATGATGAGTCTACTTGGTGTTAGAGGCCAGTGCCACACGTAAACCATGTAAAAATCCAAACGATTATAAATCTGTTTGTTCCGTTGTCTCTCCTAAACCGCCGCATGTTGAACCAATTTCAATGAGTTATGGTATAGACAAACATCAGACCTTGGAGAAGGACATAAGCTAAATTATTGTCGCGAAAATAAACCTTGAAGGGGTTAAATAGGGGATGGAAGTTTGAATGTATATTCCGTTCCGAAATCCACGCGGACGAAGTCGCGGACAAAAACTAATCATAAATAAAAAAACCGCCCTGAGGGTTCCGTACAATATTTTATTATGATTTTAGATAGCTTTTTCCATTCCTGGATTCCAATATCAATACCGGCAAGATATTTTAATAATAAATAGTTCCCAAAAATGCTTAAACAAATTCGGGAACCGAATACAAACTGCAACCAAACTGAATACAAACTACAATACAAGCCCTTATTTTACACACTTAGGGGTGGAATTTTACAAAACGCTGAAATTAATATTTTTTATTTGTAATAAGTAGCCTCAATACTTATTTTCATGTCGCTAGGTTCATTTATTTTTTTACCTCATAATAACTTTCACCCCCTATTTTATGCACTTAGGGGTGGAATTTTCCAAAATCCTTTCTTAGTGGATACTTGCGGTATATAAGTTACTTCTGTCAAAATTTCATGATTCTAACACCAGCGGTTTGGGCTGTGCGTTGATTCCTTTGTATTGATAAGTGAATTTGCGAAAAGTATCAAAATATGTGACATAAATCACCGTATCTTTTGCTTGCGTTGACTTAGAAGCCTAATTTTTTTACACCCACAAGGGACCATAGCATTTGATATTTGGTATTAATTTCAACTTGATAACTCTACCCGTTTCTGAGAAAAAAAGGTCTTGACAGACAGACAGACGGACAACAAAGTGATCCTATAAGGGTTCCGGTTTTTCCTTGTAAGGTCCGGAACCCTAAAAACCAAGAAACAAGTGTTGCAACATAAAAAAAATAATAACAGTGGTAACGTCTCGGATTCAAAAATGGTATTTCCACATTCGAATTTCAAAAAAATTTTCAATTTTAGAACTTGTATAAATTTTAGACTCGTTCGTGAAGCTCAGTGTATTCTGGTTGCTTTGTCAGGCAAAAACTGTGCCGTCAACCGACTCGCTTGACACATTTTCTTATGGCCCAAAGGTCGTCAAACCTGTGACAACTATAAACAATTTATTCAATCCGATAGCGGCACTCACTTGCTAATTAAGTGAACTTGCCTATTTTTTTGTAGCGAAGCTAATACAAGCTTTATGCCATTTAAGTATATTTATTATTCCGGCCTATAGCCGCTAGCTGTAGATTGCAGTGTTTTTTAAAAAAAAGTTACAATAAAGCAATATTTTATGCCTATGGCAATCACATATAAGTAGAGCATATGTGCTCTTGTCTATGTTACATTAACATAAACTCAACTGGCAATAAGTGACTATACTACTGTATGGCACGAATAACTTTTAGAGCTTTTCGCTTCGCTTTGGCAATAGTTAAAGTGACTTTCTTCTGTCAGACAGTCATAGGCATTCTGGTGACAGATTTTAAATAAATATAGACGTTTGAACACAGAGCGTACGAATAATAATTAAATAGGTATGTAACCTTCAACTGTAATCCCTTTTTCAACACACACTTTTTTATTTTTGCAAAGACATTACCACTAACACTAAAGCAATGCTAAATTATGCCAGCAAGTTGGTGGCCCTGTTGTAGACTACCAGAAAATAAAATGTATGCTAGCAAAGCTGGGACCCAAAGCTAGTTAATAAGTAATTTTTTTATTATTATTATTATTATTAAAGCCATTTATTCCTTGAAATTTTACATTTACAAATTACAATTACAAACTTTAAGATTACATTTACAAAAACAATTAAATTATTAATTATTTCATCAATGTTTTCATTTTCAGTCAAGTATTCATTTGAGTCAGTATTGTTAGTATCAAAAATCATATATTGTTAGTATATTAATTATAATTATTTGTATTATTTATAAATGTTATGTCGTGTTATTTGTAATAATCAAGGACCTCTCTCGAGTGAAGGCCTCCTCCATGTCCTTCCATGTTTTCCTATCATTCGCTGTTTTTATCCAGTCTTGTCCTGCCGTTTTTCTCAACTCGTCACTCCATCTTTCCAGCGGCCTGCCTTTTCTCCTATTGCCGATAGGTCCAGCCCATGCTGTAACTCTCTTAGTCCATTTGTTCTCGTCCATGCGAGCTACATGCCCGGCCCATTTCCATTTTTGTTTTTGACAATAATTTAGTGCATCTATAACCTTTGTTTGTTTTCTGATGTCTACATTTCTATGCTTGTCTTGTCTTTTTATATTCAGTATACTACGTTCCATGGCTCTTTGGGTTGTTAATATTCTGTTGATGGTGTAGTTGTTGAAAATCCAAGTTTGGCAGGCATACGACAGGCAGGGCAGGAGGCAAGTATCTAAAACGACTTTTTTATATTTTAAGGGCATATTTGACTTGAGAATTTCTTTATGACTCCAATACTTTTTCCACGTATTGTTAATTCGTCGGTTGAGTTCGTCTCGATGTCTTGATTTCTTAAAAGATATTTGTTTTCCTAAGTACGTATATTCCTGTACATATTCTAATACTGTATTATTTACTGTTATGGGTATCTCGCTGGTATTAGTCATAATTTTTGTTTTTGTAGAGTTTAGATCTAGGCCAGTTTTTTGGCTGACTTGGTAGAGTTCGTTAATCATAATTTCTATCTCTGTTGCGTTTTCTGAGAAAAGAACAATGTCATCAGCAAATCTTAAATTATTCAAGCGGGTTCCGTCTATGTTTAAACCTTTCTCGGACCAATCCAGACTCTTCATTATATATTGGAGAACTGTAATGAAAATTCTTGGAGACAGGGGATCTCCTTGCCTTACACCTCTACAAATCTTAATGTCAGGGCCCGTTCTGTCTAGCCTTACTCGGCTAATGCTTTTATTATATATATCTTGCAATAACTCTATTATTTCAGCAGGTATACCGCAGTCTTGTAGAGCTTCCCATATGCTGTTATGTGATATAGAGTCGAAAGCTTTTGCGTAGTCGATGAATACTAGGTAGAGAGGGCATCTTTTTTCCTCATATTTCTCGATAACTTGCTCTAACGTGTGAATATGATCTATAGTCGAAAAGTTTTTCCTAAAACCTGCTTGCTCTACCGGTTGGTATTCTTCCGTAGTTATAGCAAGGCGATCTTCCAAGCATGATGCAAACAATTTGTATAGGTTCGGTTGTAAGCTGATAGGTCTGTAGTTTCCGATATCACTGGGGTCACCTTTTTTATAGAGCAGTATTATGTCAGATGTGGCCCATTCTGTCGGTATTTTTTTTGTATCCAGGATCTTGTTGTAGAGGATGGTTAGATATGGTGTGAGTACATGACTTCCTGCTATAATTGCCTCGTTGGGTATATTGTCTGGGCCACTGCTCTTATTTTCCTTGAGTTTTTCGATTTTTCTTTGTATTTCTAAGTCGTTAAATCTTCTTAGGTTGTTCGCGTGTGTCGTTATTTTTGTTTTCTCTTGTTTTGGTAAGTCTTCTTTTGCAGAATACAGATTTTTATAGAATTTTGTGGCTATGTTTATTATACTTGATCTTGAAAATATCTTTTTACTGGTAGAGTTTTCTTTTAGGCATGGAATCCAGGTTTTCGCGGTATTTAGTTCTTTATAACCCTTTTTTAGACTTCTTGTACTAGTCAGGTGTTTCTTGAAAATGTTTAGGCGATGCTCATTGTGTTCTTTCCTAATGAGTTTATGAGTATTTTTGTACAAGTAACTTAGTTCTTTTTTTTCTTCTGGTGTTAAACCCGCTTGGAGTTTTAAAATGTTCCTTCGTTCAATCATGGATTTCGTTTTGTCCGACAGTATACTTTGATTTTGGGATTTTGTGTTTTTGATAGAGTCAATGCTTTGAAGTATAACATTTTTAATTTTTAGGTAGTAGTCTTCCATATCCTCAACTGTCCTCGTGCAAATCATATCTGTCTGTTTTGATAGGGTTAATAAGTATTGTTTTTCTTTAGATGGAGAGTTTATGTTAACTGTTTTATTTTCGTATTTTGATCGACTAGATTTTGGTGTTTTCAAGAGTATAGTACTTCTGAGAAGTCTGTGATCGCTAGGATAAGAACATTGATTGATGATTTCCATATTCATAAAGAGCTTTTTTATATTAGTCAGTATGTAGTCGATTTGACTTTTTGTTCTTTTAGGTGATAACCATGTCCATAAGTTATTTGGGTTCTTTTTAAAGATGCTATTTACTACCGTAAAGTCGTTTTCCATTACATATTGCAGCATTCTCTCCCCTCTTTTGTCTCTTTTTCCATAACAATACGGGCCCATTACACGTTCTTCACCATCCAAGCGCTGGCCAATACGGGCGTTAAAGTCGCCCATGATTATTAAGTGTTTGTTACATTTTTTTTGGGTTTCTTGTAGTTTTTCATAGAATTTGTCCACTTCGTCTTCGCTTGAGTCGCATGTAGGAGCGTATACTTGAATTATGGAGAGGGAGAAATTCAGTAGTTTGAGGTTTAGAATGCAAATTCTTTCTGATATCGCAATAAAGCTTTCAATGTATGGTTTAAGTCTTCTTTTTATAAGGAACCCGACACCATGTAGGCCCTTGGTTTCACCAAAGTAGTAGTTAATAAGTAATATCGAATAATAATAATATAAGTAATATCGAATTCGTTTTACCGACAAGCGTGGAGTCAGTGCGATTATTTCCGCATTTTGGGCCCATTGTCCGTGGTAACGGAATTAGGCAAAGAAATTGTCAGGCAAGTATTGTCGGAATTCGGCGTCTTATCGGGATGCGCTATCGGCTCACGACGCGCTTTGTTACGGATTACGATTCCGTATAAATGCAATGTAATGTGGCCATGCGAAAATTATCATTTTCCTGTTCTTTACCACGAGTTCAACACCTTAGTTTTGAACCGAAGCTTCTATACGGACGTTCGTGGCGCTCGCCGCCACTCTATCCGTGCTAAGCGTCAGTAGCGTTACACGTCATAGGCACACTCATATAGGTAGATATACTAGGTGAAACAAAATGGGTATACTAATTTTATTGCAACTTTACTTTGTAAATCTAAAACTATCGGCTTTGTGGGACAGTAGAAGTACTAAAGGTTTTGTTGACTTGTGAAATCAGTCAACAGCTGTATTCATATAACACCTTTTGTTTTTAAAGTTTCCTCCAAAGCTGATAGTTTTAGATTTACAAAGTTAGAAAATAGTATACCCTTTTTGTTTCACCTAGTATAGAGTGGCGCGAGCCACAGTGGTCTTTAATGCCTAGTTCCTACGCTTTATTCAATAAAGCTTCGCTTCTTTCGGCCATAGACGGCACTGTTTTTTTTTGTATGTATTGTCACCATCGTTTTCCAGAAGAAAAGTACCTATCTATTATATATGCGATTCGTACGATTTATTATAGAGTCGGAAGTCCAACACCTCTCCATTTCCGTCTATCTGTCGTACTTCCCTTCAACTTGCGAGCAATGGCTTTGGTATTGCAGGTATCTACAAGGTGAAACATAAAGGGTATACTTTTTTTTTGAAACTTTACTTTGTAATTCTCAAACTATCAGCTTTGGAGGAAATTTGAAATAAAAAAGGTGTTATAGGAATACAGCTGTTGACAGATTTCACAAGTCTACAAAACCTTTAGTACTTCAACTGTCCCACAAAGCCGATAGTTTTAGATTTACAAAGTTGAATTGCAAAACAATAGTATACCCTTTCTGTTTCACCTAGTATAGACTACGTTATTTGCTTAGCATCGTCGAGTCGTACACTCGTTTATCGACTTTTTAACCCCCAACGATAAAGAGGTGTGTTATAAGTTTAACATGTGTATCTGTGTGTCGGTCTGTAGCATCGTAGCGCCTAAGCGGATGAACCGATTTTAATTTTGTTCCTTTTGTTAGATAGGTATTCTGATCGAGAGTGTTCTTAGCTATGTTTCATGAAAATCGATTCAGACGTTTGAAAATTATCAGCTCTTTTGTAGTTTAAAAAGTCGTCGCATCGGGGATTTTTTTTTTTTTTTTTTTATAAAACATTAAGATGTACAGACTGGCATCTACTGTTGTATGGAGGGGCTGCAGTGGGGGCACCTGCTGTTTCCCTGGATCTGGGCTGCCTCCCCTTTTCCATTCTGAACTCACATTTTGATTCCTACTTGTCCTTCGCCTACAGAAAATTCCTGCCTTGTATCTTTAGCCCAAAAGTGTATGCTTAAGTTACTATCATTGCCTCCAAAGCTTTCCTTGTATAAATTGTTTTTTGGATTATGCCCTGAATCCCTAGAGGCTAGAACCTAGAAGTTGTTATTATATATTTGTTTGTAATTCAAACTTAGTTAAACTACTTACATCATTATCTTGGTCTTCATTCTCATTGAAATCTCCGTCGTTATTCAAAACTTTTTCACATCTAGTGTCCATTGTTGCGTCATTGCCGTTTTTTATTGCGAAATCATTATTTTCATTTTCCGCGTTGATTCCCGTGACGTCACCCATCTCTTCATCATTGTTGCGTCCATTTAGTTTGTAATTAGGGTTGTCACCATCCCTTCTTAATTCAAGCCTTATTCTACTTGATCCTTTATTATCTATTATGATATTCGATTCCACGATTTTATTAATATCGTAATTATCATCGAAATTCTTTGATTTCCGTTTCATATTGTTAATGTGATTGTTATTATCGATTTTTATCGGTTCTTCGGTAATCGATTTTTTGTCTTCATTATCGCTTTGGATTTTCTTCCTTTTGACGTGGAAGGTGTTGAATATGTCGTCTACGGTGTCGGTCATGTCCGGCAGGTTGATTGCGTTCATCCTAGTCATGTTGGCGAGCTGAACGGATCTAATTGGTCACATTGTGAGGAACGGCTGGGGGTTATCGCGCGCCATTGTCGGTTTAACGCGGCGTAAATCATCGACAGATGATTATCTATCCTCCGCGATGACCGCTATTACCGGCCACACGGAATAGACCCCTAATATCGATACACCTACCGCGTAAAAATCGATTTGTTCAAGCTCCACACTATCTGGTCTCATTGCATTGTTACCGCCTCGCGTTGAGCAACTATCGTGAACTTTTACACGATTACTGTACCGCCATTACATTCGTATGAGAATTCTATTTTCTTAGATCGATGATTATGATCTCGCTCGCTCTTTTGTATCGATCTATCCTTGTCCGACATCAAATAATGTTATTGTTTACTTGCCCCGTTATTATTGATGGTATAGGAAATTGCCTCGGCCAATATGTGATTATGTTTGAATCGTTCAACCTATACGACTTTAATAACTTTATCAATTTGTAAAAAAAATAGAAAATGTTCGAGCACACTTTTAAATGTTTTGACACTGACCACTCTTACAAAAATAAAAAAGAACACTATGAAACTCACACTTGACTTAAAAACTTTTAACCAAAAAAAATGAAAATAGTAAAAAAAATAGTATTTGAATTTGGAATTGGCGCGTGTTGTCGCATTTAGTCGCGCGACGGCCACGTGAGCGAGCGCGCGTCGCTCGGGGCTATCACATGGAGTGGTCCGCCGCGCGCCTCGAGACATGATAAAGACGGGGGAGTGGTGTAGAATATGCTAAATATGCAGATAAATGAGTCGTCGAGCTCTTTAGTCATAACACAGCCTATAAATCGAATATTGCATTCAACTGAGCTATCTAGGTATACCATTTCGTTCGTGTATGTCCTTAAGAAAGATAACAGGTAGCAATGTAGGTAAAATGGGCTTCCTATTCTGTTTTTTTTTCAAATCAATAAATACCTATTCTGCTGCATGGGACGAGATTTGGTTGGTGAGTTTGAACCAAATCTCGCTCATACCAAAACTAGCTCTTTCACAAGTACCTCGAATAAGTCACAGTGTATTAAGTACCTACCTAGAAAGACTAGCGTAATGATCATTATCATCGTTATTAAAAAAAAAAATTGTCTTCATTCATAAAAGATTTTTTCTAAAATTCAACCGTGTACTACATCAAAAGCTCCCGCTCGCACTTCGCCGCGAATCTATAACATCGTTCCTTTCATATCCAGTTTGATTGCGCTGTGTTCGGACGTGTGCGGGAGGCCTCATCTGTACACTGACGTCCGGTTTGTGTGCGTACGCATATCTCGTGTAGCTTTTGAAAGCTCACACCAGTGTTGCCATCTTAACGGCATTTTAAAATTTCGCAACTAAATAAATTTGCAATATTTATGGCGTTTTTTAATTTGGTTTTTTTTAAAAAAATATATTTCCTAACTATATTTTCATAATGTTTTTTTTTATCTTATGAAAGTACACACGGTACCTACTTAAAACAAAAACACGATTTTAAAAAATTGACTGTATGTTTTTTCCGGATAATCTCTGAAACGGCTGGACTGATTTTGGCGGGACTTTCACTGGCAGATAAGGTGAGCTCAGGTAAGATAGGACATGGGTGAAGACCGGATGAAATTAATTCCCGGCGAATTTGGCCATGTTTTATAATGTTGTCAAAATTTTACAAGACGCCATTTTATCCTGCCGCGACCAGTAGTTCCTGGTAGTCGCTCCGAAAAGTTGGACGTGTGCTACGCGCCAAAAAGCAATAAAAGGGAATTTTTGATATTCTTCGGTCTTCCGATCTTCCCCCTTTGACTTTGATTGCATATTTTGGCGAGAATAAAGCTCGTTTTATTACTATTTTCTCTGAATACTGTGTTTTATGGGCTGATAGCTAGATAGAACTGATCCAAACAGTCCCAATAATTCGGATAATCGATCAGAACATGTGTGTTTGTTGGAATAAAAGGTTATATTTTAAATATATTTTAGAAGGATACATTTTGGATATAATCCTTTATGGACAATGTCCTCCAAGCACTAGAAGCAACTTTAAATTGCTGTCCGGTCTTGCCCTTTGAAGGTAAATCTTTCATCATGCCCAAAAAAAACTGTCTCGTCTTTGCTCACGTATAAGTCGGAAACCAATGAGTTTACAAACACAAAAAAAAATCAGGGCTAAACTCCGTATATTCGTTAACAATTAGCACCGTGTTTGAATAATCTGAAGTATATAGAAGTTGAGAAAAAAAATAATTTAGTCAGGTTCCCTCAAATTCTCAAATGTTAGTCCGATCTTCCCTGAGCGCACCTTAGCTGATTTTATAAGGAGTAACTTAAATTCCACGCAGACGAAGTCGCGAGCACAGCTAGTTAATAAATCGATCTTAAGTGCGTGAGGGCGGAATGGATTCATTCATACCAAATTCCATAAAAAGTATTTAATTTACTTACTTATACTGACTTTATGTCTAGCGATAGTTGATTTTACTTTAGTATAGTTGGCAACACTGGCTCACACCGCTGGTGTTGGACCTATATCGTCGCAAATGTATGTAATCAGATAAGTTTGCACTTTTGTAAGAAAGCTTGTTATGTTGTAATGCGTTTAAGTGATATGATGTAAGCTGTGTTTGCTCAGTTCATTCATCTGATAATGCAGTCTACTACTTCAAATATATTATAATCTATATTTATATAAAAATTAATCTCTATTTCCTTGGTCATCGCGTCACGCGTTAACGGATGGAAAGATTTCGCTAGTTAATTTTTTGGTGTGTTCATTATTATCAGGGGAAGGTTCTTATGAAATAAAAAAATAAGAGCGGAACAATTCGACTTCAATATTCAAAGTAAAGACAGGATGACGTCTGTCGGGTCAGCTAGTATTATATATTATCTGTATCTAATAAATAGTAGTTTTTCCAACATTTTTTTATTGGGGTTTAGCATTTTAATTTAGGATTCCAATCTAGGAGAGTATTCAGAGTTTCCGATGCCGGAAACTTTCCGACATCCGTGAATACCTTTGACATTGACGTACAATTAAAAACCTAAGTATGTCTATTTATGGCCTCCATTTAGGTTTTCCAAAGTATTACATTAGTAGTACATTTTTGTATTGTATTGTTATTAAATGTGTTTGTATTGCTATTTGTTACTTGATAGTGGCGAAATACCTATTAAACTGGGTGGGCCATATTTTTAAAGAAAGAAGATGTCTAATTCTGTGCCTCCTGTGACCGGTGATACAATTGAAAAATCACTACTTTACAGGAGAGCCCAAACAATATTTAAAAAATTCTAGTTCATGAACGAAGTGGGTTAGGTTACATTTAAGTACCTTCTTTTGTAGATCGAAACATCCACTTTCATTGTGTTTTTATATTTTTGTGGTAAATATTATACTTTTGAAGTAATTCATGAAAAACTCGCAGTTGTACCCTTTTTAATTTCTAATATGTGATAAAATTACGTGATAAATGATACAAGTACAGTTAAATCATGTTGCACATTTATGTTGTCTTTGTGTAAAGTGATATACAAGAAGTGAAAAAATCCAATAACTAATAAGAATATGTTCAAAACACAATGTAGCTCAAACAAATGATAAAAATAATACTCCAAAGATTCGAATTTTTTACTTATCAGTCCTCTATTTTCATATTTTACCTGAATTGTATCAGTTTGCTAAAATTCTAAATATATCAATATTCACGATAAATATACTGAAAATTAAAGTGTGTAAATTAATATAATCGCTCTTATACCACGAGGCACAAAAAAAAATGTGTGAAGCAATGACCTAAAGGGGTTACGACTTGACTTATATCTAAATTCACGATATTTTTTCCGAAATTCTGTCAGTTATATCACTTGGCACCAAATTATCTCCGAAACTATAGCAGATAGAAGGACTTGAGTTGTACCAAAAAAATCGTAATTTTTTTCTGACAAATTCTATGTAAAAATCACAAAAAAGGTACAACTCGAGTTAAATCACCTTTCACAGGAGGCACAGAATTATAATCGGACCAATCCAGTGTGTGTTGGCGAACTGCACTCTTTTTTATGAATGCATGCAGGTTGCCCCACTCGATATAAATAAATAAAATAAATAACTATCGCCAGACTGACACACCAACTGTACGGTCCCAAACTAAGCAACGCTTGTACTATGTGTACCGTACAATGTTCTGGGATCGCCGCCAGTGTCACCTACACCAGGGCAAATTACGAAAAGACCATTTCCGAAATTTGCCCCGGCGGGAATCGAACCCGCAACCACCATGTGCAGTGAGCCGAGCGGCCTACGCTCGAACCACTGCGCCAAGAGGTCGTCGATATGTAAAGTATTATACAGGACGTAAATTCTTAGCTCGTATAATGAACTGTCATGATGAGTGGTCAGCGCGCGGGGCGGGCGGGGCTCGCGGGGCGGACGGGGCTGTCGGGACGCGCGGGGCGGGGAGACAAAGCTATTGTTTCATACACTATCTATGATACACGCATTAATATTGGTATGTGATCGAGGCGATGACGACAGACGTGCGTGGTGGCAAAGACCTCTAAACGAATATCCATTATAGGTGGCAGAGATTTTTTTATCATTAATATCGCAAGCCACGCACTAATCGTATTCACAAACATTACTGTGAGGTCTCACAGTGCAGGCGAACGCACAGCGCACGTTCAACAACGACATTTTGAATGCATATGAAAGTATATACGGTACATATAACGAAGAAACAATTTTTTGTCTGCCTGCCTGTTTGTTTGTTCCGGCTAATCTCTGAAACGGCTGGACTAATTTTGTTGGGATTTTCACTGATGTTATAAGGAGTAACTTAGGCTACTTTAATTTTATTGAAGTAGGTACCTACCACGCGGACGGAGCCGCGGGTAACACTATGAGATATGTCCTAATGAGACTTCCTTGGGATAGTTACCGACCTATACTGCGGAAGTCTCGTTAAGAGGCGTTGAGTTGTGTGCAAGTATAGGTATTTAACCATAATAAATGAGGTGGGAGAAATGATGTTAGGAATGTTCCCAACTTTCAATAAACAAGATGATTGTCTACTTGAGGAGTCGCAGCCGCGAGTGGGCGCGCGGGGTCAGCAGTTCTGGTTCATCGACATGTCAACAAGAGACTCCACGTGTCAATGGCTCGACCAACCGTACTGCTGGACAATGAGACGCTGATTTGTACCGAGATAATTGCCTTTTTTATCTCAGGCCTACAAGTAGGTAGGATATAGGTAGGTTCGCGTGTGTAAACATAAGATTGCCAATATTTAGGGTTTTGAAGATAAGATTAATTATGTAATTTTCAAAGATTTTTGAGTGATTAACAATTTTTTTTTATAATCGTCAGAAAATAAACTAGTAGCGGCACCTAGTGACGAATAACGGTATTACTTGAAATGGTTGATGTTACTCTAGTTTATAATAGTGTCAATAGATGGCGCTAGTTTAAGTTTAAGAGGTTGGAACGTAAAATAAAGTTTACAATGTTAGTAGAATAATATTTAATCAGAGTATTATTGTAAATAATGTTTAGTTATTTTATTAAAGAAAATAGAAACAATATACTCGTAACCATATAGCGCCATCTGTTGACGAGTAGCATGAAATAAAACTTTATAAATAACTTACCCAGGTGGCGTTACTGTCATTGGAAACCGCTTGGAATGTAGGAACACAACGGAAAGTCATTTTCTCTAAATATCACAATTTTGGTCAATTTTTAAACGTAAACTTCTTCTCACAGCTTACCTAGAACAAATCGAAACACTTACTTAGTGATGCAGATTATACAACTACACAAACTTAAACCAGTTAAAAACACAAATGTCCTCAGACAAACTGGGTCTTACTGGGATCGCCCCCAGTCCATTATACGGTTACGCAAGGCAGGTTGGGCCTTAATATAAGTACATGGTAAGTTAATCTGGTGATATTCAAGCACAGATATATTCCCAAACTAAACTACGCTTTTAGTACATGGAAATTACAGATAGGTTTTAAATAAAAGCAAATCATTTTACAATATCCATTATTTCAACATCCGTACACAAAAGACGGAATTCATGTAGGGTAAACGCTAAAAGCTATTGATTTATAGATAGTAGAATGACGGGCTAATTGAAGGCAATCATCATCGCGCGTCGATCAACGTTACTGGAGCAATCATTATTTAGATTGGTACTTGATTGCTTGCTATAATTTTATAACGATTTACAGGTAAACGTAAGGGCACGGAAGACACTTGCATGAACTGAGGTAAAGTGTATCTTTGTTTTCCAGTCAAAGTAATTTTGGAAAGTTTAATCTAATGTTGAATATTTATATGACCGTTTGGAATGTATGACTTAATCTCCACACGTAATTGGGTTTATAAGATCTTTTATAATTTGAAATTTTAATCTATAATAATAATAAACCACGCGGGCAGGCTTTATTTTAATATCTTTTGTTTTTTTATATTTAAAAGTGTTTCTCTTATTGTTCTTTATTTTATAAATAGATTTTAATAAGAATTACCCGAAAAGACATGCAAAACTTGCTTTCTAGATAGGTATACGAGTTGCAAAGGGTAGAGTTTTGTTTTGAGAGCTTGGGCAGCTTTGATTATTTTATCGTTGAATACTGAAGCATATGTTCCTTACATTCCGATAATCATTTTGTAATTTAGCCTATACCGGAACCTCGTTCTGATAGATTCAGAAGAGTAGAAAGTAGGTAATTTAATTTTTTGTTAAATAAGAATTAATTATTGTATAGGAATCTTGCCACGCAACAGGTCCCGTAATCAACTAACAAGAAGAAACCATTACATACTTTACACCTAAAATTAAATACTCTACATCACAAAAATAATAGCCCACAGTTAATATTGACAAGTAATTTTAACTTGTACGCAATCATTAAGCACAGATTTTGAAGTGAAGATTTCTAGACGCGGCGCGGCCCGTGCCACGCCCGAGGCAGAGCAAGCGCAGCCGTCATTTTTTTAAACACAAAAAAAAAACAAAAATAAAAAAGTATTGAAACTGACCACACGGATTTCTGCTCTATAATGACCACTTAAAGTCGACTTCTCGATAACAGATGGCGCTTTTTTCAATAACTTTTTTGCGCAACAGACATCAAGAATTTTATGCCTCATTGTGTAGCGCACAGAGCTACTTTTATGCTGTTTTTAGAGTGATTAATTAATATAAACGCGAAATATGAATAGTGAATAGATTTTTGTTTGTCTGTGTCACTTTGAATGTATTAGTAAGGATTATAGGTTATAGATTTATACATATTTTATCTTAATACCTTCTTTTATCGAACTAGAGAATAGTTCACATAAACTTTTGGTATTTTTGTGGCTCACGTTCGGTGCGCTCCAGCCACGCGTCTCAAAATTGAGATTCGCTTATTTTCGACGCATCAGACAGAATAGCGACGTCTCATAAACATTTGAGTACCTATTCGGCCAACCTATTTCGGCCTCGTATTGCCTGACTTGAAGTAACTCCCGATGTGTGTATAATATATTTAAAACGACTGAATTTATTTCGATCAAACATTTTCTAATACCTTTTCAGGAATACCCACTAGCTTTCGAAATAAAGAAACCCCGGGAGTTATGACAAACTAGCTGTGCCCACGGATTTCGTTCGGGAAAAAAAATCGGGATTATCGGGATAAAAAGTATCCTATATGTTAATCCCGGTTATAAACTATCTGTGTTCCAAATTTCATCTAAATCCGTTCAGTAGTTTTTGCGTGAAGGAGTAACAAACAACAATGAATGGAAACAAACTTTAACACAATATATTTAATTTATTTGTGAATACAATCAGCATACAATTCAACATATTAGATAAAATTTCTTTAAGAAAACAATTGTTTTTAAAAACCTCGAAAGTGGGCCTTTTTAGGAACATAGGTACCTATCATGGCCCGTTATTAATTACGTAATTTATAAACGCTATCAAAAGAAAAAATATGTACAAACGTAAAACGTAACCTAACATATGAGATTCTTGGTAATCAATATGTTACAATCGTTTTTTTTGGTCATTAATTGTACGATGGGCCATCTTAGGCTTAGCAAAACTTAATCTACCTACAAAACAAAAATCTCTCAATAAAATCAATAAAGAACACTATTGTGACGTGAAGCTATTACGTGTGGTAAAAACAAGTTTTCTTTTTAGATATGGTCAAAATATTTTTCTCCACGATTTCGGTGGGCCTTATTAGGAGTAGGTATAGAAAAAACAGTGAAAGAGGAACTTAGAATAACCACAAAGTTTAATAGTCTCTTCGTCACATTATGGACATACTTAAGATAAAGTTCAATTTTTAGAGATGAGAAAAGTGCGATTTTTTATTTAGAACCACGTAATGTGGTTACGCTTACCAAAAATATTACAGATTCGACGGAACACACTAAAGATGTGAGAACTTTAAATTTCAAGCTTAAAGTAGTATAAAGAATGTAGGTAACGAACTAAGTAAAAATATAAATTCCAGTGGTCCACTACAATACTAATAACTAAAAAATAACCGAAATAACTCATATTATCTTATAAGTTCCAAAGAAACTATGATATTTTTTAGTCCTAATAAGGCCCGGGCCATCATGAGAACCCGTGTGGTGGGCCTTTATAGGGACTTTACCCGCCTACAAGAACTACTTATTTAAAAAATAATAATAATCAAGAACACAAACAACACACAACTTCTCATGAGCGTCCGAAAACCTTAGTAACGTTGTATTTAAAAAAATACGAAAATTGTTAGTTTTTCTAAAGAAATACTAAAAAGTTTGTGAGTATGAGGTTATAAATCGTAAGCCGTTTGCAACGTCACTGACAAAATGTCAACTACTGCAAAGATGACGGCTCCCTTACTTTTATAAGAACTTGCAGTTTTGTCTAGAGCACTAACCGAACGTGGGCTTGAAATTGAAACTCAGTGGAACTTATAAAAGTATGAAATTTTGTAATTGGGCTATCTTAGGAACTGGGCCATCTTGGGCGTAAGTACCTCATACATCCACACTCACAAACTTTCACATTTATAATATTAGTAGGATAGTAGGATAGACAGACGTTGCTTCGGAAATTAGAATAGCATAAACATTGTAGGAATTTTGTTTAAAATGCGCATACTTTATTAAAAGCAATAGCCTAGATTCAACGAGGTCGCCCCCGCAACACAAAAGTTTCGGGTTCAATCCCGATTACACCTTTTCCCTTGAAAAAATGCTCAAAACCTGCACAATACATGAATGAACTCACTCGGAATACGTCAGGAGTCACAACGGATGTATCACGTAAAATAATACGGTCAGATTTGTCAGTTTTTTACCCTTGACGAAAAAAGAGGGGTGTTATAAGTTTAACATGTCGTGTATGTCTGCCTGTGGCCTCGTAGCGTCCAAGCGGATATGATCCGATAAAAATATATGGAAATGTATTCTGATCGAGAGTTGTTATGCTATGTTACATAAAATTCGGTTCATCCATTTGATAATTATCAGCTATTTTGTAGCTTAAAAAGCAGTCGCATCGCGGGTTTTTTAAATTTCATTTTTTGTTAATGGCCTCTTACCATCGAGTCAAGAGTTATTGTATAAGAAAACTGCCGAAAGTGACGTATTTAGAACAGATAGGTACGCATGCGATACGTCAGTTTTGACGTATTGCGAATCCAACGAATCTAGCGACAGTCGTTAAGAGAGTTGGCCCCTGTAGACTGTCATACTTGATTTACGCGATATCTGGAGGGCTATCATTTTAATATTTTATGTCCTTAGTAGGTACCTGAGTAAAATAAACCTACCTAAGGAAAATAAACAAAATAAGAAGCGAAGTTATTCGAAAGAAGACCAAGCTATTCGATGTCCTACAGTACAGTCTACGGGCGAAATGGCGATGGGCTGGGCACGTAGCACGATACAGCGACAAACGATGGACAGAAGAAGCAACAAAATGGAATGGACCTAGTGGGAAAAGGCGGAAGGGAAGACCTATGAAACGATGGAGTGACGAAATCATAGCCATAGCGGGAAAAAAGTGGACTAAGCGAGCAAAAGATAGGGAAAGCTGCGACGCACTGGAGGAGGCCTTTTACGCAAATAGGGGTTCCTATCTAAACTTTTTATATCTCAATAATGTAATTTAAATTGTAAAATAGCGTTAAATAGTTATAAGTTGAAAAATCCTACTAATATTATAAATGTGAAAGTTTGTGAGTGTGGATGTATGTATGTATGTTTGTTACTCCTTCACGCAAAAACTACTGAACGGATTTGGATGAAATTTGGAACACAGATAGTTTATAACCGGGATTAACATATAGGATACTTTTTATCCCGATAATCCCGAAATTTTTGTTACGTTAAATACTACGCGGACGAAGTCGGGGGGCACAGCTCGTATGTAATAATTAGGGGATAGGAAATAAAGAGGCTTTATTATTATTATTATTATTAGTAGGTACCTAAGTAATCTACACCAACTTTAAAAGTCTTAACTTTACTCAGGACACTGCCTCCACTAACCGAAGTACTTTATCGTTTTCTATTTTAAAAAATCTTATTAGCTTCGTAGGTAAGTACATAGTAGTCCCATTGAATAAAAAAAAATGATAACAAAACCGGTAGGAGTCGTTTCTTTCTAAATTGAACTGAAACTACTTTGTAATAAAGATTAAAGCAATAATTTAACAATGAACTTAAAACGGAAGTCGAAATTCCTCAATAATTACAGTGGAAATATCTTGTTGCTTCCGAATATTTTAAACGAAAACGCATTTTATTTGTATCGCAATAATGTTCAAAATTGTGAGATTAGTGAAAGCGTATCTGGATTTGGTAGCTCGGTTCATTTCAACATTCCAAATTTGTTCTCTTTTTAAATTCAGGTGCTTTTTAAATTGCTAGTGTGTTGTTTTTGTTTTTTCTACACCTGTCAGGTATATTGTAAATGGGATAGGTATTTATTGATCTATAAAAAAAATGCCTAAGTATCACCTATGACAGGGTTTTAAAAATTATCTAGTAAGTACCAGGTACTTGCAACTTCCTTGATGTTATCTGAGTTTTTGTTTTTATCATAGATATTTATAGAAGAATTACTTTTTACACTGTGTAATTTTTTATCTGTCTATTAGCCACTTAAGATTTTGGGTTCCATAATTTAAAACCCCGTCTTGACACCGATAAAACGAATTCCACGCGGATTTTTTTTATCAATGACGCAAGTTTGGTGACAACATTCTCAAACGTTTTTGAGATAGGGACATAATTTCTTAAGAAATAATTGAATGATCTTGGACATCTAAAAAAAAGAGACAATTAAAAAATCTACCAACACAGCTAATTTTAAAACAGATTAACATTTCCGTTACTGATTTTTTTAAATGGTTTACTTTTTTAATCGTGCACTCCTTGTCTCTGGTTGTCGCGCGCCGCCAGGGGCGGGGCTGCGTGATGGATGCGCGGGCGCAGCGAGCCCTGCGATGTAGGGTGACTAGGGTGCCATGATGGTATGGGTCACAATTTTAAAAGTACCTAGATACTGGGACCACACTCTATAGGTATAGTTCTATTCAACACCGTTAATAGATGGGACAATTTTGTTTTTACTTTTAAATTTCGAATTGCTATAGAAATTGACTCGGTTTTGTTTAGAGATTTCAACCATTGACGTAAAAATACTTTCATAGATACTAACGTCTATAATTTTTCCTATAGAGTAAGAAACTTAACAGATAAAATCATATCTTTTATACACCTATACGGAAGCCAAAAGAGTATTTCATGCCATGTCTCTACAAAACTATAATAAATGGTGAACCTACTTAACTTTACCTTAATAAACACTTACACCAAACCAAATGCAGTTATTTAAACACAAACCAGCCTTTGTTGCGTTGTCATAAAGGATTATTGAAATGCACAAATATGTTTGTAACGATTAAGGTCAGATAATTGTGTGCATTTAGAAAAGTAGAGTTAAACCGTTATTTGTTAAACCATGGTTTAAACTGGTTGCTAATCAAGGAAGCTATGAGAGTATTCCACGGAAAAGCTCAAATTCAAACTCAACATAGTTTTTATTCATGTAAGCCAACAAAGCATTTATGAATAGTCAGAATCTACCACCGGCTCGGAATGCCGCTTCCACTGAGAAGATCCCGCAAGAAACTCAATGGTTACTCTTTTCAATGAATTAAAGATGGTGTACATTCTCAGGAACAGAAGATAAAAGTGTTGTACCTACCTATAACTAATTCTATTCATTATTGAAATAAAACTATTTTACGGATTTTATCGCGTTTATTAACTTTATGTTCCCGACGTTTCGGTTGCTTTACAGCAGCCATGGTCACGGGGGGACTGAGGTGTTAGACGTCCTGATGTCATAGTTAGTAACTGGGTACCCTCATATTTAGTTGTTATTTGCGGTCCGATCCACGCAGAAAGTGCTCACAGTGTCTCGAGGTCTTGCAATGGTACACTTGGTTTTGGATTTAATTATATTAATTACTGGATCCCAAGTTGGTGGTAGCACCCAGCCATCTTCCCTATTGAAATTAGGATGTTTTTTAAAGTTAATAAACGCGATAAAATCCGTAAAATAGTTTTATTTCAATGTGTAGTATTTGCGTAAATATAAGAAAACAATCTATTCATTATTATTCACTTACTATTATTCAGATACTAATCATTAGGATACTAAGGCTTGTATAATTAAATCGTTTTCAACTCTGAAATCTAAAAGCGCACCAACAAATCGACATGTCTAAAAACATTAGTTTGGACATGTCGCTTTATTCGTAGGAGCATTAGTTTGGATGGTCCTTAATGTCCTTTGCTATGGTTGGAGCCCCAGAAAATAGGTACATGAAACTGCGGGTAAAAGCTTGGTGTTATAAAATCAAAGTGCTGCGAGTTCGTGACCGGCGCACGCGCCGCCGCCGCCGCCGCCCCGTGCCTGCGCGTTACACAGACACGCTCGTGAAATGGACTCATTTTTACAAAATGCAATCAATCCACACACACTACTGCAAACTGAAACCAACCTAGAACCACCAACACAAGGTTGGTTTTGGTCTGCAGCAGTGCATCTGGGCATATTCTGTTCCAAATGACTTCTTAGAGCGCGTAATGACTTTATGAGAGTAGAGGCTTATGAAAAACTGGATTTTTTGTTTTGTGATCAATTAACACGGGAAGGATTAATTTTTAATGGAAATTAAATATTGTATGTGAAACTCTTATTTTTTTTGCCATAGTCTGGAGTTAATACCTTTAAGAAAAATAAGAATAATATCTATAAGAAGAAGAGTGTTCGCATCAACTCCACTACCTAGCAGAATTGTGTTGTAAATTTTTTATTTCATGATTTTTATTTACTGTAGGACCTTTCCGTAAGTGTATATAGACGACCCCATGTAAAGAATCACACGAATCGATCGTGTACATACAAAAAACCGGTAAAAAAGAAACTTAAAAAAAATCGGTTTGAAAACTTTTGTACTATGACTTCTTAAATCTAAAATCTTTTTCATTAAGTATACCTACAGTAAATTCAATTAAAATATCGGTAAGTAACATCGGTAATCAAGTGAGCAATAAAAATAATTGGTTCTGCCCTCGCTCGGGTCGTGAGCGGGCGGCGGCGGCGGCGCGGGCGCACGCGTCCGCGCGTAACTCGGTAATGAGAATATTGGGCCGGTAATGGTTTACTTTTCACTGATATAGGCAGGTTTGAAAATGATTTATCTATCGACAAGATTCTATGTCCATGTTGCATAGACTTTACCCGTGATTTCGTGGTGGATCAATCGAACTGGTTATTCATTGAAAAGAGTAACCATTGGGTGTCTTGCCGGATCTTCTCAGTGGAAGCGGCATTCCGAGCCGGCGGTAGATTCTGACTATTCGTAAATGTTTTGGCTTACATTAATAAAAACAATTTTGAACAAATTTAGCTGGTTTTTTTTTTTGATATTTTAAAGGAATATGACATTTTGCTTTGCATCTCTTACATTCCGTATGGAATGCAAGATAAAAGGGGGCCCGACAGTCCCATTACTATTATTATACCTAAATATTGCTCATAGGTAAGTTTTTATGGAAGAAAATAATCCATATCTCTACATTTTGCTTGAGTTGCGCCTAGAATCTAGATCATTCAAATAAGATAAAATATTATAATGTTCGTCAATGAATATACCAGCACGCTTGAAGATTTGCGTAAAGTGGCCTATTATAGCTGCTTTTCGAACGATGAATGTGAGAGCCAAAAGCTCAGCCCCCCGTCCATTCCCCTCGTCTGTCCCACTCCCCGTCAGGCCAGCAGCGTGCGAGCGATGCCTTTGGTATTGCCAGCATTTGTAGGCTACGTTATGATACCTACGTAACACCAAGCGGATCTTAAGCTCATTTTCTGACTATTTTATTTTAAAAAAAACTTCGGTGGCATTCGGTGGCATACATGGCAGAATCCTTCTCAATGCGAGGGGTATCACCACTAGTTGGGGCATTAGGTTGTCTACCATGCATACGTAGTCTTTACTTGTTCCTGTACTTCAATTCGTTAATCTAATTAATGGTCAGTTCGGGCTCCGAGGTCGCGCCCCTCCACCGCCTACCACGCCGCCCAGTGCCATACCGGCGCGCGGCGGCGCGGGCGCAACGCCACGCGTAACACGGTTATAAGATTTTTGGGTTGCGGCGTTGGTTTTATGATCGTAGGCGGGTTGCTATCAAGTTAAGTAACTCTTTCATCTATTAATCAAAATATTGGTTAAGTATACCGGGTGTAAGAGGCATCGTAACAAAAACTGGTACCATGGATTCAAATCATGATTCTGGATCCACGGAGTTGGTATTTTCCGTCGATATTTTCATGAATTATGGAAAAAAAAGCATTTTAAAATGGATTTTAGCGTGAAATGCGCGCTCGAGCGCATTGAGTCTTAATTTACATCGCAGTACCTATATTTTTAAAATAGTAATGATTCATTTATTTATTTAAAATCATTGAAATAGATTTGTATAATGATCTGATCGAATGCTAAGATCAATTTAAAAATGCAGGTTCATTTTAGCAATTTGCAAAAAAAAATCTATTGTCGATATTTAGTTATTTCTGTTTTTTTTACGCACACAGGATTTTTGAAGTCAGTTTTTTTTTAAGATATTATAATTTTGTTGATGCCTATTTGTAGGTAATTTGGGTAATAATGAATGGAATCAATAGGATATTAGGATTCTGGTGCCGCAGCTGCGATCATTAGAACGAGACAGCCTGTTCTATTCAATAGAAAGAGATAAAGAGAATGGGTTCGATATTCTATTACTATAATGGATGGTTGTAAATCCATGGGTGTCATGTCTTCCGGTGTTCGGATATTAAAAAGTTAATATCGTTTGTGGTACGAGCGGACCATAGAGTATGTTTTTTTATATTTTTTTTAAAAGCTCTACTAGACGGCGTCCAAGCGTCCGGTAAATAGGTAGGTACTGTCTAGTATTATATTCTTCAATTATAAAAAGGAGGCCTACATTTCTGGATAATATGGAAACTACCAATAAATTCCATATTTTGGTAAACTTAAACAGTGATGTTCTCCAAATTTAAAATTAATAAATGTAATAATAAGACTAATTACTATAATTAATCGGTCAATTTGAGTTTACATAGCTAAGATTTACAACATCGGTGGGTGCCACCGAAATTTGTTTTTTTTATATAATCAATCGGCAAACAATGGCACGATTCGCCTGTTGTCAAGCAATAATCGTAGTTTACACATTCTTGCAATACTAAAGGCATTGCTCGCAAAATGTCAACCTGTAGTGGAATGGGACAAAGGGAAGGGGGACCGTAGGGCGTCCAGCTCTCACACTGATCGTATGAAGCGCAGCAATAATGACTTTACGCCGATCTTCTAACTCTAACTAATACAAATTCAAAGAACACCAGTGGAAAATAAAACAAAAATAAAAACACCAACGACCTCAAATCCCGTGAGGTATTCTAAATGAGGTTATTTTCTTCAAATTTAGACTCTAAATTAGCGGGGTCGCTTCTAAACGAACGTCTAATGCCACAGTTCGGGACCATTTCGAAGAAAGTGCATCATTTCGGTGGCGATACCCGTAATAAACTATGTATTTTTGTTATTTTGTGTTGGACGTGATGCATTTAACAGCGGCTGCATAGATTGTATAAAAATTATGTCTATTTGATTAATAGATTCTACATTAAATTGAACTACTTTTTAAATTGAATTTTAGAATAATAGGTGCTATAGCTTTTGATCGTAGCTTCGGTAGCGTAGTTTTTATTTTTACATGTCAACAACTCTATACAGCTAAGAACCAACTACGTGACCCAAAATGTATAACAAAAATCATCAAAATCGGTCATGCCGCTTAGGAGGAGAATAATTACCTCCAAACACACGCCCACCGAAATTTTATATAGGTAAAGATTAATAGTAATAGTATTTTTTTAAGCACATAATATCGGTTTTTGTAGTATCTTTATAATACAGATAATAATGAGATATGACCTAATTTGTAGTATTTTTCTTCTTAAAATAAGGTAGTTTTAAATAGACAAAATAGTTTAATGCCTCATTTGTCTACTGCAAAATAGATTGCATTATTTCTTAACTATGCTAATCTATGCTAAGAGATTGCCGATTTTATGACATAACTGTTTAGACATATTATACGGCCATCTAGCGATTTAGAAAGCATTTAATAGCATATTTATTGATATTGTATGTTAATTGCGTATTTTAATGTCTCATTTCGGTATAGCGAGCTGCTCAAATCGCCTTAGGATATTATAATAAACAATTAAGTCGAGTTTAATGGTTAAGTATAAGATGATATTTTAATTTTTATTACAATCAATCAAATCAAATAACCGTATCATCACCATTAATAATCACCAAATAATAACCATAGCATGGTTTCGGACAAAGTCCTTTTCAAGAAATATACTGGCGGGATTTTTTTCTTTTCTATTTGAATTAAGAACAAGGTCATTCTTAATCTGCCTTCAAATATCTCGCTGCGTGCTCACATGCAACACATGCAATGATTTCGGAAAAAAAACACAAAATGATTCGCATTCGAAATTTGAAACATTTAAATTGTACGTTATTGCTACTGTGCACGCGGCGGGCTCGCCAATCGTCGGCGGAATACCACACCAGGGTTGTAATTAGCCCCACCGATTTGCTCATCCCGATCCGATGTTGCCACAAATAAAAATATTTTGTCGACTAATTCGTGAGAGTCGACTAATTCGTGAGAGTTGAGTTTGCTTAGCGTGAGAAATTTGAAAAAGGGATCGAAATATTTGTGACGTGTGGCTGTTATTTTCTCACACATAAGAGTAGTGCCAATTTTAGGATCTTTAGTGTTTTAAGTCATTATTGGCAAAATGTATTAAATGCAATTTCTTAAAAATATCCTATAAGAATTTATATTGATCGATTTCGGCACCCAAATATGGTCAAAGTATATGAAAACATCGTTAAATAGTCCATGTCTTGTGAATGTAGCCAGGAAAAGCTTTAGTGTCCATTTGTAACACACACGCCACATCTTACCGTTCAAATGAAATGAAATGAAAGAATTTAGTTGTATAATTTTTACGGTATTCCAAAACAATTTAACATCCTGGGACTCCACAATGAATAATTAGTACAATAACATGATTAAAAAGTGTCGATTACTAAATTAAAATAAGAATGAGCGGTGCGCGCAACGGATGCGCCTGCGCCCCGCTGCGAGAGGTCGCGCTTCAAAAAAAGAACGCCGTCATCCGAACTGTCAGTGCGGTGCACCGACGATGAGAAATGTTGCCAGCTCCAAAAAAGGCCGTACACTATCCATTCACAAAACCCGAGTCAGATTAGAAATTAGTTTATTTTAATTACCCTTTGAGCGTATTGTTGTATTAAAATTATTTATTTTTCGCCCGCCTCACCGGGACCCGGGTTGGACAATATATTTTATTGTCTTTCTGTGCATTCGTGATTTATACGTCTAGTTAGTAAGTTATTTGAATTTTAATTTGGACGAGTTTTAATGGGATACGCCTGAATGGTTTCTAATTAGAGGAAAACAACCGGACGGCATTGCATGAGTAATGTCTGGCATAAATTCCGGTTACGGTTTAGAAAAGCGACCGGCCGCGGCTGACCTCTGTATTAACCACACAATAGGCTCCTATTTGCTATAACAAATGGACCACCACAAAAAAACGGACAATGAAAAATTATTAGAACCTTTAACTGTGTTCTTTGTTGATATATCATAGCTCTTTTTTAAACTTCCCATATTATATAACAATCGCGCCACCCGTCTGATATTAGGTAAGCAGTTACCTTAACCTATAGATGCCTGAATACCAAAGGCATAGCTTGCACGTTGCTGACTTGAAGGAGACAGAGAAACTGATGAAGGGTAAGGGCCCCATGGGTGGTTGATCTTCCGGTTCTCTTACACATCGTACGATACGCAGCTATAATAACTACTTCACGTCGATTTTCTGTGAGAGGGTGCTACTACCCTGGCCGAGCCAGCCTGACAGCATCATACAGCAGCTACAGCTCATACCTATACAGGTATGAGCTGTAGCCATTTGGCTACAGCTTGGCTCTAGCTTGAAATAGGATGAAATGTTTAAATCTTACAGCTTTCTATTCGATTCCGAATGACAATAAATCGATAATTTTATATACCAACTAGCTGTGCCCGCGACTTCGTCCGCGTGTAATTTAACAAAAATTTCGGGATTATTCATCCCCTATTTTATCCCCTTGGGGGTAGAATTAATCAAAATCCTTTCTTAGCGGATGCCTACGTCATAACATCTACCTGCATGCCAAATTTCAGCCCGTTCCGTCCAGTAGTTTGGGCTGTGCGTTGATAGATCACTATGTCAGTCAGTCAGTCAGTCACCTTTGAGTTATATATATTTAGATTATAAAAAGCGCACGCGAGTTACTATATCTGTCAGCCATAAAAGCTAACGTAAAGGATAGTTTCACCGGCGACACTACTCAGTACTTCATTAACTGCTGTTCACAATCCGTTGGTAGTAAATCAAAAGATTGAAAAACAACGACACCCTCATTTAGCCCAGTGCGGTACACTAACCAAAAATAACAAACCGTGTATCCTTGGTCTTATTGCCTATTAAAATATAATATCGGCAATGATTATTGAAAAACGTATTTTGAAATAGCCAATTAGTCGAGTATCGGTGTGTCCGAGTGTAGATATATAGTCGATGCTCGGATTAGTGGGCGGGGCCGGATGACATGTCGTTAAATCTTTTTGACATTATCTATTATGAAGTGTTACGCAATCTGTGGTATTTAGATTGCGTTCTTTTTTTGTGCTGCCGAGTGTCGAGTTTGAAAAGCAATTTTAATTGTTTACTTATAAGTATCGTTTTTTAATAGGTATTGTGATATCTGAAGTTGTGGCAGTCTACCCAGTAACAGCGAAGTAGATTGGAGTAAACTGATCCGCGCTAGGATTACGTCACCAAATTGTATTATCATCCCCTTAGGCGATGGTACCAAATGCTTATCTATGACAGTTTTTGTTTCCTTTGGCATCGCACGTTTGTGTATTTTGCCAGTGTCAAGTGTAATGTGATATATTTATGTAAATTATTTTAAAGACAGTTAGATAAGCCTGTTAATTTCTGATAAGCATGTCTAACCCTAAAGTTATAAGATTAGGTACCAATAGTTGGGTCAATTAGTGCAGACAACAGTCGCTTCGTTATAGGTAAGTATCGGTAACCAGCAACATCAAATACACAGGAAGCTGTCTTCACAAACAGGAAGAAGGAAGACCACATGAAAATCCTTATTGTTGAAACAGTTTTTAATTTCCATTTCAAGCTTGTATTCTGTATGTCTCATGTATCATTTAGGATTTACTAAAATAACTTATCTTACTGTCAACTTATAATAGCATAATACATAATGTTCGTGCCACTGAAATAAGAATGACCACCGAAATCAAAACACCGAATAATAAAACAAATGACTATATTGGACTGTAGTGATTCTTGTCACATACCTACCTACCGTATCCTCTAGGGACACTCCATATTCATTTTGTACTGACTCACAATTAATATTTTAATAATAATAAAACTAAAACGAAGTGTATCGATATTTAATGAAAAACTGATTTATTACGACCATTTCAAATTCAGTGTGATATGTGGCCAACCTTTATGTTTTTACCGCATTTTTTTCCAACGCCATCTCGTGTGTGGTGTTTCATTAACGTTTCTCGCTGTTCTTATTTCAAACTCCAGACAATTGAAGTCCAAATACTGTTATTCAAAAGCGGACAGGCGAAGCAAAATTAATTAGTTAAAATTACATCTGAACGCAGCTATAAGGGCCGCACGGCGTAACACTGGCCGCATGGAAAGGTCCTCGAGAACTTGCGAACGCTCCCGTTCCAAATTCGAAATTCGAAATTAATGGCGAATTTGACAGGAGCTTTATTGTGTGGCTAATTTAAATCTTATCAACGCAGCGATGACAGCGGCTTAATGGGATCGAGGTGGTTCGCCATTAAAAATATAATGCTTTTCATTTCGTCTGTGAAGATTATTTCTCTTTTTGTTTTTAATTCTCTTTTGTTTACGAGTAAATTAAATTTGGTTACGAAATTCATTACTGGGTAATGGAGGTTGAGGATAAATCATCAGATTAATGGTTTTATTTGTTGTTTTTTTATATTTTTTGGCGACAGTGCCATTAAGTCGCAATTCCCTCTGTCCGCGGCATAGTGAGCAAAGCCTACAGGCTACTTTAACTGCTTAATATCAGGCAGGTCGCACGCTTATTTTCCGACTTGGTCATTATTATAATAACAACAAAAAACAGCGTGGCGAAATATTCGAAGTTTAAAATTAAAATTTAGGAAGTTGTAATGATTAAATAAGTAGGTTGGTACCTACTTAAACCACTAAAACTATTTACTTATTTTTATATGAACTAAACACAACAAAAAAGTTACTATTCCGTGCGTAAATAAAACCTTCCCAAAAAGAGTTACCCTTATGGAACAATAGAGTATCTCCAAATATTGAGTTTTTTTCCTACCGAGTGACGCGTACGGGGCGGCGGCGGTTGTAAGTAACGTCGCGCAGCGGCGGCGGTCGAGGCCGTGCGGTCGCGATCGCGGGGACTCGCGACGGGCGGGACGATCCATAGAACTCATATAACCTAGCAGTTATCGGGATTCACTGAAAGCTATGCATTTATGCAGTGTGTAAATTGTTGACTACAGTGCGAAAATTATAAAGTGTGCTCATAAAGTTGTTATCTAGTGCAGGATGTAAAACAAGTGAGATTATATTCTTATAGACTTTGTTCTATCTTAATTAAACTCTTGTAACTGGTTCAAACTCGTCAAATGAATTTAATAGTTATAGCAAGATTCCCATAAAAATCAAATTGGTAGCTTGATTTTGATTATTATTAACTTTTTCAAGAACATTACTTTTTGTTAGAGTTTAAGGAAGAAAGTTTTGAAAAATCACGGCACGGTAAGTTTTAAAACATAATACCTATTGTGGGACTTGTTTTGAAATTAGACTTGATGCGTTGTGTTAATATTGTACAACTAAGTACATCAATTGATGGCGCTTTGGTACTATTTTTATTATTTTGTACCTACTTAATTATAATAACAGGGTTTATTCTTAACTTTTTCCATAACAGTCACCACAAGTCGTAGAAAAAAGACATGAATATATTATTTTTCTTGAAACAAACCAGTCTACAAGTCGAACCACAAAAAGGATGTCTCGCGTGTAATTTGTGTCGTGGGCCGCCAATTATAAGTTTAAAAGTATAAGTTAGAGAAGAATACGTTCCATTTAATTACATAGGTACTCTTTGAAGGGATGTTTTAAATGTAGCAACGGGCTGTCGACTTGGCGGTTTATTTTCAAACAACATTAATTGCGGTTTGTCGTTTATACATTATATTGTGTTTAATGTAGGTATTCGTTTACAAATAGTGTCTGAGGGCATATTTCTATTTTTGAATAGTGTAGTGTTTCAAATATCTGTTGTTTTTAATATATAAAGAAAAAATATACTGTACTATTCTTTTGTTTTACCAAGTTCAAAAATGGTGTAGTTTTAAATGGCTCCATAAATTTCAATTTGCTCTTCAACTAGTAGTCATTTGCAAACTTCCTTCAAGGTTATTTCTCAAATCCCAATTCTAATACCTATGTATTAAAAGATAGCATTCATACTTAATAACTTTTGCCCTGGTATTTTTTATAACTAGACACTCGGTTCATAAAACCGTATGAAATATTGTACACAATGTAACACGATAAAGTATAACAGACACGAGGAAAGCGAAGCGTATAAGTCAATAATTCTGAAATAACACCAGCACCACCGTAAACCTTAGACAAGTAAACATAACCATACCTCTCGATGGCACTGCATATACAGGTTCATAACGCACGCTATATCTATACTAAGGCAAGCATATCACAGAACACAATATGTCTCTCGCATATCACAACAATGCAAGTTCAGTAACGCTGAAACTGATCCTAGTACCGCACATAGCGCCGTTCATCCTATCGATTCGGTGAACGCCCGAGGCGACGCGCGTAGATCACAGAATCACGCGTACGAAATGTAATAATAATCGACCATCCCGCGGGCTTATCTGTAAACGACTGCAGGCGAAAAGGTTTTAGCTGGGGGCGAAACGCCGTGCGTAGCTCGAGGCTCCGCCCCGGGGAACGCCATTGGCCAAAAAGCGGTAGCGCGCCTCGTACGCGCCTCCCTATTGGCTACCCAGTAGCCCCCGGTGGGGGTACCGTGTCGCATCCACGGACAATATTTTGACGTTTTTTTACTGGCGCGGTGGCATTTCTCGTCGCGGCGATTAATTGTAATTCTTTATGGCTATTGTAGGGTTAAGTGAGCAGTTATACGTGACGTTTGTGTTCCATGTTTGAATAGCTTGTTTGTAGTGGATTTCTCTCATTGTGTCAGATTTGCGCGGGCGCACCATTCGGTGAAGGTTTTGTTCGTTTTTTGTACGTATTTGTGTAGGTTCGTTTAGTGTCAGCATTATTGTATTCGTTTTGCTGTTTTTTTTGGATTTTTCGTTATTGTAGCACCTGTTTACATTACGTTTTTGAAATATTCTTTTGATGCGTTTCTTTATAATAGAGACGTATACCTACAGATGATATTATGTCTTCGCTTACAACTAACCTACAATTCTTAACAAAACCTTATTTCATGTTAGAAGAGCCTCAGAAGAGGTAACATTAAAACAATAATTTAATAGTTTCTAAGCTTACCAACAAATAAGTATTTATTATAATACCTATTAGCCTATATTAGGTACCTAATACCATATCTAATAAATTAGATTAGTATTTAATATTTCACCATTATATTTCACCTACTTACTTAGTATTAATTTAATGTATTCTGTTCATCTACATAGGTTGGTAGGTACTGTTGATATGTACTACTTACATATTCATGTATGATCATAGGTAGGTAGGTATCTATTATTATTTTAAGAAAACCGTGGGGGCACGGATTTGAGAAGGTTTTCCTGTTGAGGGGACGAGCCAACCCCACACCGAGGGGAGAAAATGCTGAATTTCATTCTATAAGAATAATTGTTGTCGTTTTGCACAAACTTGGAATATATTTATTAAGGGATTTAAAGCACACATACCTTTGTAAAGGTAGGTATGTAGTTACTTACTTATATTATGTGCATAGGTTTGAAAAGCAAGACAGTATTTCTGCAGAATTACAAATGGCGATTGAAAAGTTGAATTTGGATTTTTTTTTATCTAAAAGTCGTCCTATTACTTATAAAATGTGAAAGAACATTTAAGTTACCTAGTAATATTTTATACTAGCTGTGCCCGCCGACTTCGTCCGCGTAGTATTTAATTTAACAAAAATTTCGGGATTATCGGGATAAAAAGTATCCTATGTGGTAATTCCGGTTATAAACTATCTGTGTTCCCAATTTCATCCAAATCCGTTCAGTAGTTTTTGTGTGAAAGAGTAACAAACATACATCCACACTCACAAACTTTCGCATTTATAATATAAGTAGGATAGTAGGATGTACCTTCCCTTATATGTAGTATTACTGTGACACCAATCACATCCGTAACTTTCAAGGCTATAATGTGCAGACAACAGCATTTTTCCGCAATAAGCCCTGAAAAATTATAACAATTTCAAACCGCGAAAACGCCTAGAGCCGCGCCTCTAGACCCACCACTGACAGCTGTCACGCCATTGTGTGGTCCGCCAAAATTCGGCGTTGCGGCGGCGACATCGCCAATTTTCGAGTTCGCCATACGCGAATAATACGCCATAATTAATTTCTTGTGGGAACGCACACGTTTCAAATTTCAGTATTATGTGTTTTAATAACCAGCCCGAGGTGTCAGCCATTTGGTTAGCGGTGTTCGGAAAAGTTTTTGGAACTCATTATGCTACGGAAAGTATTTTTTTAATAGCAGTGGGAACCTATACCTTTTTGTGTTTTGTAATACAAATGTTTAACGGATTTTGTTTGGACTTTAGGTTAATTTATTTTACATTTTAGTAACTGTATTGATTGAGTACCTACTTAAATCTCAATTTTAAATGAAAATTGTCTCTAAAACACCCATAGTGGTAGGTAAAGTAATACTCAAGCAATAAAAAACAATGAAACATCACCTGAACATTTTAACGAACATTGTATTTTATAACATCCAATAAAAACATAACTTCTGACAAAAACAAAAAGGCGCAACACATTAGCAGCTCATTAATGTCTAATTCACCACGGTGACCCGACCCGTGGGTCATCAATTAAAAATTACTAAAAATGTCAGAAGCATTTTGATAAATTCGCTACTTTTCTGTCTTATGTTGTTTTTGTTTTTGGCCGACCGTGTTAGTCACGCGCGTTGTCCCGTTACAGTTGGTCTTTTTCGAATTTGGAAACATATTTTAATTTCATAGATAAGTAACGGTGCGACTTTATCCGAATTAGAAAAAAGTAAAAAATAGTTGTGTAATTTTATTGCAGGTCTATAATTTTTTATTAAGTCTATTTTACCTATGTTAAATTTAAACTAACGATCTTTTTCTGGTTATACTCAATTACTTCTAAGTTTAAGGAAACATGTACGGATGTATGTACTTCAACTTTTAATACATTATAGATAGCCCTCATTTATAAAAAATCAGTGCCGTCTAGGGACGCCCGAAAGAAGCGAAGCTTTGCAGTAGATATTAGATATATTATAAGTGGCGTGCATAGGGTTTTGAAACAGGGTAGGCAGAGTGTAACATAAAAATAACGCGTTACGCGTTACGCGTTACGCTTTTCACCGTTTTAGTGCCCGGGCAGCGAGCGCCCCGAACGTCCGTAAAGAAGCTTCGCTTCAATAATATAATAATACTACTGCTTTACTCAGGTAGGTATTTTCAGAAAGTGTTACTATCACACACCATAGTAAAGTTGGAAAGAAAATCAGTTTAAAAGATAGTTAAGTGTTATTCACGTTTTATTAACTAAATATTATTTAAATACAAGCACCAACCACGAAACATTGATTTATAGACACGAAATAACATCAAAATTATACCATAAATTGTTCTAATGCTACACATATTCCACAAAACCTTGTTACCGGCTCAATTACCTACATACCTTTGTCAGGAATTCGGATTATAAAGAAAAAAAACTAACACTATAGTAGATAGGGAATTTATAAAAAACTGCCACCAAAGTGTATAATTTGGGAAAAATTCGGGATATTCCGTGGAGTGGTCAATTACTGCGGCATTCGGAGACGAGGCGTAAGACGAGGCACGCGAGGCATCGTCTGCAATGTAATGTGAGACGACTATTAAGTTGATATTAGGCTAATCCACTGTCTTAAAGAATCGAGGTCCGTAATAATAAATCTCAAGTCTGAGAGCGATATTAAATTACCTACGATTTTGACATGTGATTTTGTACTGGCATGACATAAGAATTACATTTCCAAGATTGCCCTCAGACTCGAGATCGATTTATTAATACGGTACTTAACTGTTAAGTAATGATGACGTGTATCACATTAAAAACCCATATTTCTACCGACTTTATACTTTATTTTATTGTAGTCAGGCAATTGAAAGGAATAAAATTAAAATAGGAACAGCAAGAAAAGGAAAAAAAAATTATATCAATTTGTTTCAAACTAACGATTCTAGATGACTCTCGAGAAGTACTTAAAAATACCTAGTTAATTAGGTACCTATATGCCAGCATTTAACTAGTTATCTATTTTTCTTAAAACTCACGACATTACCAAAAGGTCAGGAAATCAATAGAGTTACACAAAAACAAAGACCTCAGTTCGGCTGTGTCAGGTAAATCACAAAACGCTTTATAATTGCCGGGCCCCGTCTCGAACCCACACCTGCAATCTGTCGGCTAAACATAGTCATTTGCTCTCCGGTCACTATTTAAAATCCCAACAATATTTTTTGAAAATTTAGACTTATGCATGTTTGTTACTTTGACGTCGACGCCGAACGATTTTTTTTTTATGTTTAAAGGTTAAGCTTGGATATAAAATTCTGGTGTGCGCGTGCTTGTAATTCTTCTACTACTAAACGGCTTGATCGATTTTTATGTCATTTTTTATATTAGTTATTTATTTATCACCAGGTGCTTGTTATGCTTACAGCTTAGCCAAGACGCACAACAAGCTAAAGTACTAAAGTAGAATTAAATACTACTGCTCGCTCAAGAAGCTTATACATTTTTTAATAAATACATGCAAATTTGTATGAAATATGTCAAGGTCTGGTTGCTGAGCAATTTATTATGAGGCTGTTGTTAGCCGTAGTTGGACCTGATAAGTGGCGTTGTTGTTGACATATAGAAAATAAATTCTACAATATCTAAGCTGCGGGCAAGAGATTGTATTCTTTATAAAATTCGTGATCCTACGTTCCACGTCGGTCTCCATAATTATAATCAAATTATTATAATTTTGATATCACAACAATATACCAAAATTAAAGGTTACATCGAACTATGGCGGATCATAGATTGTTATCTTATGCAGATCGCCGCGGTCATCCCACGGCAATGACGAGCGCGACATTAGTGGGTGACCACCCTATACTTATAGGGTCATTAAAATACCACAGTTTTTGTTGGTACGAGACTAATTATTCACACAAACCGGGGTTATCGAATTGGTTTATAAATAAATACAGCACTGTCAACAAATCTGGAACTCATGACAAAACGGATTGTCTTGAGGATGCAAATTACGTTACGTCAGAGAGTTCTAAGATGTGAGTTTAAAATTTACAATTCCTGGTACGCAGACCTGGGCCCTAACCACGATAGCTACTCAAATCGTAATAGAAAAGCAAACGCTCGCGATTACGTTTCAAACGTTCCGTTTTTGACGTTTTGCGGACACCATACCATATCAATGTCAGTACAAATCGTGAAGCTCGAGTCAGCAAAACGTCAAAAGCGGAGCGTTTGAAACGTAATCGCGAGCGTTTGCTTTTCTATTACGATTTGAGTACCTAGCGTGGTTAGGGCCCAGTTAAGATTAACTGGTCTGCATACCAAGAACAGAACAACATTTCCCGTACCGCGCTCTCTCCGAGTATATTCTTCACACAATCAAACCGCGGTCGTATTAAAATACACAAAATTACATCTATCAATCACAATTTACCTTTTACAACGATATAAACGGCCCGAACAACAGTGTTTTAGTCGATTACCGAGTGTACAAAAAGACAATCGACTAACACGAAGGCAAATTATTATAATTCGACTAAAGGATCATCTGACTAATCTGATAATAGCCTGATTCTCAATAACCTTTCATATTTATATTTTTGTTAGGTTTTTGGTAATGCACGAAACATTGTGTGTATTATTATAGGTATAACAACTAGCAACCCGCCCCGGCTTCGCACGGGTAGTTTTGATCAGTGTTTCTCTACTATATTATGCATGTATCTAAATATATATAACTCAAAGGTGACTGACTGACTGACTAACATCGTGATCTATCAACGCACAGCCCAAACCACTGGGCGGATCGGGCTGAAATTTGGCATGCAGGTAGATGTTATGACGTAGGCATCCGCTAAGAAAGGATTTTGATTAATTCTACCCCCAAGGGGATAAAATAGGGGATGAATAATCCCGAAATTTTTGTTAAGTTACAGTACACGCGGACGAAGTCGCGGGCACAGCTAGTTATACATATAAACCTTCCTCTTGAATCACTCTATCTATTAAAAAAAAACGCATCAAAATCCGTCGCGTAGTTTTAAAGATCTAAGCATACATAGGGACAGACAGCGGGAAGCGACTTTGTTTTATACTATGTAGTGAAGTCGGTGAACGAGCGGACAATCCGCCTGATATTAAGCAGTTACCGTAGCCTATAGATGCTTGCAATACCAAGGGCATGGCTCGCACGGTGCGGGCCTGAAGGGATGGAAAAGAGGGAGGGGGAGCTTCCACCTCTCGCAGTACTTTTGTTTGGATTATCTTATTAAGGTGAAGGCGCCTATGTAGCCCGCAAAATTCAAAATTTTCGAGTATTTTTATAGTTTATCCAAAATCTGAAAACTTTTAAGACAACATTTTGTGGTTTGCGACAAACACAGTATGCAGTGTGTTTATTAATACATTTATTTTACTCTAAATATTATCACGGTGGATATGATACTAAGTAGTTAATCACTAAATATACAAAAATTGCCAGATTATCTGGATAGCTGTCGTTCTTGAAATGTTTTAGAGTAAGTTGGATATATTAATAAATGCACTGCACACGGTCTTTGTCGCGAATTACAAAACGTGCCTTTTATTATTGTCAGATTTTGAAAAATTTCTAAAAAACCTCAAAAAATTTGATTTTGGCGTTCTAGATGGGCGCTCTAGCCTTAAAGTATAATGTCACTGGCAGCCACTGCCATTCTTATTTTGCATGTAAAAAGCATATACTTACTAAACTAATGAAATGGTCAGTCTAATTAATAGCGTCAATCAGAGTCATGTCTCCAACTTTAAGGCGCTGCCTTAGCTGTTCCTTGATTGCGTTGTAATAACTAAGTATTTGGTGGACTGTATTTCTTTGTAGATAGATTAAAACGCACGTGAGCACTTCATAGGTATAACATTATTACTATTTGACGACCCTTTGGCGCAGTGGTTCGAGCGTAGGCCGCTCGGGTCACTGCACATGGTGGTTGCGGGTTTGATTCCCGCAGGAGCAAATTTCGGAAATTACCTTTTCCTAATTTGTTCTGGTCTGGGTGTCACTCCGATCGCGCCTAGTCTGTTATACGGTACCCATAGTACAAGCATTGCTTAGTTTGGGAACATACAGTTGGTATGTCAGTCTGGCGATATTTATTTATTTATTTATACACAACACTAATTATGGAATTGAAATATAAATTGAACGAGCACTTGTTTTGTTGTACGATGCTGCTTAAAGAAAGAGTGATGGCGACATTGCCATTAAAAAAGAATATTTTGGAAACTATTGTCTATGTTGTCACGACCCAGGTCGGAAAAAAGTCATTGTTCATGCCAGGGTTCATATCTATCACTGTTTTTACAATATCAGACAATGCAGGTACTTATGTAGACATACCAATCTATACATATACAATAAGGGGTTTGGTTTAAATCGATTTAATTCAACCATTTTAAGTCGGGCATCGCTCGGCATCGATTCAGTTTCGGGCCCAATTTGGTCCCATCTCTAGACAATATAATTTGACTGATTGATTGCCGAAGACGACGGCAGAGCACGCGAGACACACGGCATTTAGAAATTACTGCGTTCCGTAAACGATTGTGGGACTAATGAGAGTTAAGATTGCAAGACTATGAGACACGGAATACTTATAAAATGTTTTAATATGAGCAAGGGTCTTTCAAAAGTAGGCAATTATAGGTACTCGGGTACTTAAACATGTATCGAAATTCCAAAAAAAATATAATTAATAGTTATTGAAATAAAATTATTTTTCGGATTTTATCGCGTTTATTCGGGAACATAAATTAAATAAACGCGATAAAATCCGAAAAATAATTTTATTTCAATGTGTAGTATTCGCGTAAATATAAGAAAACAATATATTAATAGTTATGTTTATTCCGGCAAGTTTTAAAAACTTGTCATATCTCATGCGTGATTTAATTTATTGCTACAATTTAGCTGGATTCATCATCCCCAAATATTTATGATTTATAGGCACATGTCAAGATCACTTACTCAGCCTCCCTGGGCCATGATGAACTAGTTGATTTATTGTACCGATTTGTGTATTATATTAAATTAAATTGTGTGGGAAAATACCGAATTACTCCTAATATAAAAGTTTTAGCACTATTTTTTTACATATAACTAACTGTGCCCGCGACTCCGTCCGCGTTGAATGTGGACCACCATTAACATTCAGGGGTATGAAAAATAGATGTTGACCGATTCTCAGACCTACCCGATATGCACACAAACAACCATTCATTAAAATCGGTCGAGCCATTTCGGAGGAGTTTGGCAACAAACACCGCGACACGAGAATTTTATATATTAGATATTGGCTTAATATATTAATGTAATAAAATTATTGTTAACAATATAAGTAGCCGATCTACCTGTGACTCTACCATATTTATACGTTCGTTGGTGACGCTAGACGCTAGCTTATACGTAAAATATTCGTATGCAACATTGCAAGATGTTCAGGTAACGAATCTACAATACTCCATACAAATATTTACGCAGACGCGTCAGAGAGTAGACGCCAATGTTGACGAAAAACGAGAGTAAAATTGTTGGTAGACTCCATAGACGGAGGAGAGTCAGCGATAATTTATAAAAGCTCTTTGGTAGAGCTACTGACCACTCTCTTTTATCAGCCTTCGACTACCGCTTGGCGCAGTGGTTCGAGCGTAGCCCGCTCGGCTCACTCCACATGGTGGTTGCGGGTTCGATTCCCGGCGGGGCAAATTTCGAAAATGGCTTTTTCGTAATTTGCCCAGGTCTGGGAGTCACTGGGATCGCCCCCAGTCCATTGTACGCTACCCTTAGTACCAGCTTTGCGTAGTTTGGGACCGTACAGTTGGTGTGGCTGTCTGGCGATATTTATTTATTTATAGCAAAGTAGTTACTTACCTACGTTCAAAAACAATTTAATGTGATAAAGCCACAGATATAGATTTACATAGATAACGCAAGTATCTCGATTTGTATTGAAACGAAGCGTGCCGAATTTTTAACACTTTCTGTGACGTCATTAGTGACGGGAAATCCAAACCGCTTCAAAGACACCGATGCCGCCGATGCCCCTCCGCCCGCTACGATTCCCTCGAGTGATTATCACGCTCCACTATGTTCAATAATCGCTTGGGAGCGGACATTTTGAGTTGAACTCAGAAAGTGATACTTCGCAACATTCTATACCCCGGAGTACTCATGCCGAGTGCCAATTATGTATGGTTGCTGAGAAAAATAACTTCTAAGTTCACCATCTTGAAGTATTTAGAAAGTGAAAAAACTATATTTTCTCGAATAATAATAATTTGGTTGTAAATTTCTTAGTTTAATATTATAAAGCATTGAAAAGACTATTTTTTGAGCTATGTCGCATTTCCCAAATACAAGCGATACGTAAGTAAACTCAAAATTTCACTCAAACGGTTTCGATTTTTTTTCTCGACCATGCCTCATTTGTAGCACCCAGACATATTTTTATATAGTAGTTTGCTATGTATTTTATTGACATAAATAAAATTAGCATCAAACTCCGTGGAACATCGGAGATAATAATTACTAAAGTTTCGACATACAAAACGCCTGTCATTTTGTTACAGGCAAAACACAATGTTTGCTATTAACATTTGATAGGCGTTTAGTCGCATGTGTTCTAAAAAGTAAAAGTCTTCAAAAATATGTATATCTTGAGACAAAATAAGTGGATTTTTTTATAGAAAATTCAGTAATATCGTCTTCTTCTTACATTTCGTCTTCAAAATGTTTCAACATAATTTCGTTTTCACTTCTTCAGGCAATGGGATCAGTTTTAAACTTCGTTGATGCCGCATTAGACGCACATTGGCTATTAACGGATCCGATTATTCCAAGGCTCAGTAGAGCAGATCTAGTATTGTCTCTTTCCTAACAATTTTTAGGGTTCCGCACCTCAAGAGGAAAAAAACTAATCTGTTATAGGATCATTTTTTTGTCCGTCTGTCTGTCTGTCTGTCAAGACCCCATTTCTCGGAGACGGATACAGTTATCAAGTTAAAATTTATATGTAATATCAAATGGTACGGTTCCTCAGATTTGTAAAAACATTAGGCTTCTAAGTCAATTCAATAAATTCACTTTCTGCGTGGATCGGACCGCAAATAACAACTAAATATGAGGGTACCCAGTTACTAACTATGACATCAGGACGTCTAACACCTCAGTCCCCCCGTGACCATGGCTGCTGTAAAGCAACCGAAACGTCGGGAACATAAAGTTAATAAACGCGATAAAATCCGTAAAATAGTTTTATTTCAATGTGTAGTATTCGCGTAAATATAAGAAAACAATACAATAAATTACCGTTAAAATTATTTTTAAAGACAAGATTTTATTTGTTTGCCCTAAACTGAAGAAAATAAACTTTTAATTTTAATAAATAAAACTGTTTTTCGGATTTTATCGCGTTTATTTAATTTACGTCGGGAACATAAATTAAATAAACGCGATAAAATCCGAAAAACTGTTTTATTTCAATGTGTAGTATTCGCGTAAATATAAGAAAACAATATAACAAAATGGAAATTTATGTCGCATATCTGGGGGCCGACAGACAGACATAGAAGCTTCAAATTTGGAATACAATTAGTGTTTAGTGTATAAATCAAGGAAAAACTAAAATATATTGTAATTTAGGTCCTGTTTTCTAGATACACCAACTGTATAAATAACTTTGTAATCCCATATAAATATATAGGATAACAAAATTTACATTTGCAGTTAATAAATCAGTGTATAATAGAAGTTTATGATAAAAGAAGTTTTATCAAAGCATAGAACCTACTACCTAGATATAATTTTGTTCAAAGGTAACTTGTAAAATGGTCAACGGAATTAAAAAGCAAGAATGGGACATGTCTTACTTATGATATGAATTGTACCCCAATCCTGCAAAAAAGTATTAAGTAGACTAAATTGCCCGAAATTGAGATGAACGAAAGAATATCAATATCTAGAAAAAGAAATGAGATCAAACCCAAGCAGACCCAACCCAACCAAGAAAAAAACCCAAGTCTCGCAACTCAGTTCTCTACCGTAAAAAGAGGTGAGATACCTGTAATACCAAGTCGGTTATTTATTAAGTCCCTACTTGGGACCTTCTGTCTTCAGTATTACGTAACTTGCTAACCTAACAGCATCTTATTGTGAACATAGCAATATTAAGAATATTTTATGTTTTAAATTAAATAGATTGACTTGGCAATCGCACTAAACAATACATTGTGTTTTCATGCGATGGCCAAGTCAATCTAGATCTGTTCTACTGAGCCTTGGAATCATCGGATCTGGTAATAGCCAATGTGCGTCTAATGCGGCATCAACGAAGTTTAAAACGGATCCCATTGCCTGAAGAAGTGTAAACGATATTTCTGAATTTTCTATAAAAAATCCACTTGTTTTGTCTCAAGATACACATATTTTTGAAGACTTATACTTTTTAGAACACATGCGACTAAACGCCTATCAAATGTTAATAGCAAACATTGTGTTTTGCCTGTAACAAAATGACAGGCGTTTTGTATGCCGAATCTTTAGTAATTATTATCTCCGATGTTCCACGGAGATTGATGCTGATTTTATTTATGTCAATAAAATACATAGCAAACTACTATATAAAAATATGTCTGGGTGCTACAAATGAGGCATGGTCGAGAAAAAAAATCGAAACCGTTTGAGTGAAATTTTGAGTTTACTTACGTATCGCTTGTATTTGGGAAATGCGACATAGCTCAAAAAATAGTCTTTTCAATGCTTTATAATATTAAACTAAGAAATTTACAACCAAATTATTATTATTCGAGAAAATATAGTTTTTTCACTTTCTAAATACTTCAAGATGGTGAACTTAGAAGTTATTTTTCTCAGCAACCATACATAATTGGCACTCGGCATGAGTACTCCGGGGTATAGAATGTTGCGAAGTATCACTTTCTGAGTCCAACTCAAAATGTCCGCTCCCAAGCGATTATTGAACATAGTGCGCTCATACTCATATTTTTATATCTTTAGTCGCGAGGACTGTAAGTTATCGGCGACCAACCTCGACATACATTTGCGTTATCTATGTAAATCTATATCTGTGGATAGAGCCAAGATTTAGCCATTGGATTACAGCTCATATAAGGGCTGGTCCGACTTGGGTAGTGCCACCCTCACACAGAAAATCGGCGTAAAGGAACTATTATAGGTGCGTTTCGTGCGATGAGTGAGAGAGCCGGAAACCCAACTCCCCCGCCCTTCCTCTCCCTCTGTTCCGCTCCCCTTTAGGTCGTCTTTAGGCTACGGTAACTGCTTAACATCAGGCAAGGCGTAGGTGCGTTTATCAAAATATATATGTATAACTCAAAGGTGACAGTGATCTATCAACGCACAGCCCAAACCACTGGACGGATCGGGCTGAAATTTGGCATGCAGGTAGATGTTATGACGTAGGCATCCGCTAAGAAAGCATATTGATTAATTCTACCCCCAAGGGGATAAAATAGGGGATGAAAGTTTGTTAAGTTAAACTCCACGCGGACAAAGTCGCGGGCTCAGCTAGTCTGTATTATAAAAGGCATTAAAGTAAGGACTAGGGTTGTGGTACCATATCGCACATCTAAACGGTCGATCCCAAATCGATTATGTTAATTCGATACATAAGAACAGGTGCATCAATATACATACGGTAATTATGGAAATGAGCCGCATGAATTCGTCGACAGGATGTATTTTATAAAACAAAATAAGTTGGTTCTGTAAAAGACCTATATTGCGTGGTGCTATGGAGGAAGATGACAGGTAAGTATTTTTACGAATAATAAAACAATAAATATATGGCGACGAACAAAAATATATGGCAAAATGATAAGAAAAATGTCATAGAAAAGAAATAAATCAAATATGTAATTACCTACTTACACACGCACCAAACTGATTCTCATATATTATGTCAAAGTTATTGCAAATCAATTTTATTATCCGTATTCTGAAAGAGTTTGAATAACACAATCCAAATTACAACAACAAACATACCATTTCCAACACTGAAATTAAATAAAACATCAAAAGGTTCCAACTAAATCGGAATAAATCGTATCGAATACGATTTCATGGATCGATTCCCCAAATTCTCGCCTCCGCATCGGCCGCGAGCCGGGAATCGCATCACGATAACGCAGCGTTCCAAATTCAAATTGAACTGGCAGGTGGCGCGTACTTTATTCATTTTTCTATTTTGCATATTGTCACAAAAATGAACATTTGAATTTGGTTAATGTTTAAAATTTTAATGGCAACAATAATTATATAATAATAATTGTGTCACCGCTATTATTAATCAATTAATTTTTGACAAAAGTATTAATAGATTTAAAATCGTAGTACTCAATAATTTTTATATTTAAAATATAATCAAAACTATAATCTATATTGACCTATAAATCTAGTTATTTTTATTTATATGATTATTATTTTCTACTTTAATTACAGTTAGGTTCGTTTTGTTTCAAGTTTTGTATTGTAAATCCTTATAGATCGTATGAAAATTTAATAATATACATATATCTAAATTATTTACCGACCGAAGCCATCACCAAAATAACAAAATACGTAGGTAGGTTCAATTATCTACTTACCCAATTAAAAAAATACAAATAAAAAAAGCGTACACGTGTAACCATAAACAAAGTACCTATATTTCAAGAACTATGGTATCATAACGCCGTCGCGCTCCGGGGTGGGCAGACAATACACTCTTGTATCGCCACGCGCCGCCCATTAGGGGGCAGGCAGAGTTAGTGAAGTCCGGCACGCGTCGTCACTCGATAGCACTATTTTATTAATTCCGACAGCTTTTTACCATTAGCTTGTTAGAGAAAATTGGATAATTATCGTGGGTATTTTGATCACCAGTGTGGACCTGGATCCTTTGGACAATATTCCGCTTGGTATCTTTGGTATAGTCGAAATCAAAGCGTTTATTTTGTTTAGGCCAACAAATTGTAATTTTTACATATTTTTCTTATCTACCTACGTACGTCGCGTTCCAATCCGGTTGTAGATATGAGAAAAAAATTACAATTTGTAAGTGCCCCCGTAGGCCTAAACGAAATAAACGCTTTGACTTTGACTGTACAACCGGATCGGAACTTGACCTCGACTGAAAAGATCCGGCAAGAAACTCAGCGGGCTTGTCTTTGAACACTTTTTTAATATTTACAAAAAAACAATGCCGTCTATGGACGCCCGAAAGAAACGAAGCTCTATAAGTAATTAAAGTATTAAGTAGTATATAAGCATTAATGTTTGCATGCCCTTAGTGGCAGAGTGTATGTACAGGGATTCATTATATATTGTCAACACCTTTTATAAAACCACCTACATTCTGAGCAAATAAATGATTATTATTATTATAGTATAAAGCGTAGGAACTAAGCGTTAAAAATATCTGCAGCGCGCGCGCCGGCTGTTGCCACTCTGTATACCTATATATATATCGTGTAACGCTACTGACGTCTGTCGCTTAGCATGGATAGAGAGCGAGAGCGGGCCGAACGTCCGTATAGAGACTATGCATCAAATTTCAAAATGCCGGTATTGTAGATTGTAGATAGTGGATATAATAGCTTGCTCAAACAATTCCTTATAAAATGCGTACCACTGCCTAGTCCCTAGATAGTAAACGCGAGATATTACTTTTTTTTCAGTGGATTTTAGACCCTTCCAATAGTGTCTATGGTAAGTTACCTTTTCAAATGCCAATAGCTTAAGCGATGATAGACAGCCGATCGATGATGGATCTAGCGTCCATCGATGCTCGATCTAACGTTGCTCGATGAATGTTGTTTTGGCCTACAGGAGCACTCACAAATTGACATGTTTAATTGTCTATCAACATCGACTCAGTCTTCCATCAATCGATCGATGGATCGATCAATCGATTGGTATGGTATGATACCTAACACGGGTAATTAATACCCTAACATTGCATTATTCAACCTCATTAATAAATCACCTAACGAGTAGGTGCGCAAAGACAATAACGTCACGCGGCGCATGACGCGGCGCTAGTGGCGCCCCGCGGCGCCGCCCGCTGCGCGCGCACTCCCGCGCACTGCGCCACTCTGCGCCCGCGCAGCCGCGCCTCTAATTGATGCAGCTTTAATGGGCGCCGCTTTGAAACGGTGTAAATATGTTTGTGGAACGTATTGAGTTAATTTTTTAAAAATGGAATAGGTACCATCAACAAAGTTGACGCTTGATCAATTTTTAACACTTTTCCCTTGCAGGCAGTAATCATAGGATGCCTCGCCCATTATGCTGTTGTCCAATGAGACGAAAAGCATCCGATGAGACAAAAGCCCTGTTTTCAGAAATCCATTATGTTAATTGTTTTTATAACCATGCTAGTCGCATGTGGCTGCTGGTCACTGCATACAAAATACAACCTTAAGGTGATCAAGCGTCGAGTTTGTTGATTGTACCTACCTATGTTATTTAGTATGTGTTCTTCGAAAGGGTAGACAGCAGTGCTCTCTTGTCGAAGACTATTTCGAATGGTAATGGTATCAATGAGGTAGCGAACCTGTTGCCAGTGTACTGCGCTACCAAGGTGTGGGTAGAATTTCTATACAGACGAATAATACATAGATAGTTATTTTGGTACTTTGGCAGGTACTTTGCGTGACCCTGAAATTACACCTACCCCTAAGACCTCATGATCGACAGGTTACTTACGACCACAATACCATACAAAATATTTAATAGAAAATCAACGACGCGACGCAGTCTTGTAGTCAGTAGCTCTACTGTGGACCGTGAATTTATACTCTACTATTCTACGCTAGAGTCCACGTGAAGTAGTTGTACCTTATCCCGAGAACAATTTGCCATAGTTACACAATTTTTACGTAGACGTTAGCGACTAACGAACGTATGGCTAAGTCAGGTAGAGCTACAGAAGCATGAATAATTTATGTAGAGTTACGTTATCTTAAGCGTAGAGGTATCGCTATATCACAGGTTATGTAAATAAGAATGAAAGAGATAGGAACCGTGCTTTCTCGGTGTCAATATAATAATAAAAAAAAAAAAAAAATTGCCTTTATTTCCCTTTTTTCCTATGCATGCATTATTGAATTTGATTAAGATATATTTGAGAATTTCATAATTAGATTTTAAATTTAAAATATTGTATTATATTAAAATTAAATAATAATCAAAATCATACTAAAAAAAGACAATAATTTAATTTGGGATCGTCCATCGCTGGACGTAGGCCTCCTCCATTTCATGCCATTTCTGTCGGTCTCTAGCAAGGCGATGTCAATATATAACAGGGTTACGAGTATTAACACGATACGGTTAATAAAATAAATAAATATAAATATCGCCAGATGAGCACACCAACGGTATGGTCCCAAACTAAGCAACGCTTGTACTATGGGTACCGTACAATGGACTGGGGGCGATCCCAGTGATACCCAAAACTGGGAAAATTACGCAAGGCCATTACTGAAATTTGCCCAGCGGGAATCGAATCCGCAACCACCATGTGCAGTGAGCCGAGCGGCCTACGCTCGAACCACTGCGCCTAGCGGTCGTCAACGGTAGAACGGGACAGAGCAATAAGTATACAAAGATTCACAGACCCGCCTCTTTTTTCTGAAAACTCTGACTCTATCTTGTCTCTACCTTAAAAAATCTATGACGCGCCATCATGTCTATACAAAACATTCGCTGAAATAAAACTATCAAGTTAGAGTTAAAAAAACACAAAGGGGTTCCGTACCCCCAAATTAAGCGTCCAACTATAATCATCTATCACTATCTGGGGTCCCTATCTGGGTTTTTATCATGGCCCCGTCGCGGCCACAAATCTAATAAGACTAATGACAGGATATAGATGGCACCATAAAGAACCTACCGGGGTCCGTGGGGGATTTATATGGTGTAATTATTGGAATTCGGATGAAAATGTTCGTCAAGCATAGTGTGTTTTAACACGTGTAGTTGGAGAATAAAATATATTTGAAGATTGTGCTACTGGCCCTAAACGAAACCTATTCTGATCTCTTCACTATCATAATTTACTAGGGATATAAAAATATTTGTTTAATTTAATTCTAATCACTACACAGTATAAAACAAAGTCGCTTCCCGCTGTCTCTATGATGCTTAGATCTTTAAAACTACGCAACGGATTTTGATGCGGTTTTTTTTAATAAATAGAGTGATTTAAGGCTAAAGCGCCCATCTAGCCCGCGAAATTCAAAATTTTCGAGTATTTTATAGTTTATCCAAAATATGAAAACAATTAAGAAAACATTTTGTGATTTGCGACTAACACAGTATGCAGTGCGTTTATTAATACATTTATTTTACTCTAAATATTATCACGGTGGATATGATACTAGTTAATCACTAAATATACAAAAATTGCCAGATTATCTGGATAGCTGTCGTTCTTGAAATGTTTTAGAGTGAGTTGGATATATTAATAAATGCACTGCACACGGTTTTTGTCGCGAATTACTAAACGTGCCTTATTTTATTGTCAGATTTTGAAAAATTTCTAAATAGCCTCAAAAAATTTGAACTTCGCGGGCTAGACAGGTGCCTTCACCTTAAGAGGGAGGTTTATATGTATAATACATGGATAATATAGTACTGAAACACTGATAATTTTAGAGCCGTGCGAAGCCGGGGCTGGTTGCTAGTTTAATATAATTCAGTTTTGTCGTAGTACATGAACAGCAGAATTATCACCACTAGCGAGGTTTGATCAACCGTAAAACTATCATTGTCTTGGTACAACACGAAGGCACAACATAAAACAATATAGTACAACCTTAAAAAAAGACCTCATCATCATCTTTCAAAAAGGTTGTAAGTAAAGCAAAAAGGGCTCTTTCAGGGCTGTCCGGGCGGTGAAATTGTGCACGGGCGGCGGTCGTTTATCGTGACGGCCCCGGGCACGGTACCTACTGCCCGTGCCACGTATAGGCACTAGGCGGTGACCATATCACTTGGAAGACTGTTTTAAGATTTTAACTTAATTAAAATATATTTTTTTGACAGATGTTCTGTTGTAGACGAAGCACTTAGAATTCAACTAAATTTGAGATGACAAAAATCTATGTTCATCATTAATAATGATAATTAGGGCAGTAATACGCTTAAGCCCGTATTAATAAATCGATCTCGAGTCTGAGAGCGATCTTAAATACGCTTTTGACAGGTAATTTCGTACTGGTATGACATAAGAATGACATTTCCAAGATCGCTCTCAGACTTCAGATCGATGATACTATAGCCAATGTATCTGTACAGATAAAATATATAAAATTTTCGTTTTTAATTTCCATCTGTCATTTACAAACTTTTTGGAAGAAATCCTAAGAAACCCTTATAATTTTGCCACCGTATACAAGCCGATTACCTTACCCCCGGTACAGCTCGGTATCTGGGCTATTTACTTAGATATATTATCTGTGGTGCGGTGAGCAAATTACAGTTATATATACTTTATTATATTATACATAGAGTATGTATTCGTTGTAAGTGGTCACTCGATAAGACAGCCAAACGTTTGGAATTGCTACACAAACTTAGTTTCCATTAAAACATAGGCATGTTTTGTGTATTTGAATTCTGTTTTATTGATATCCCGGAATTATCCCGGGGTCACGGGATTGCCTGTAAAAAACTCTTAAGTTGCCGAACGGAAAGGAAATAGACGGAAGGGAATCGATGGGGTGATTCTGGCCATCTCACTCATTGTACGGAACGCAGCTGAAATAGCTATATCAGGCCGATCTTCTGTGAGAGGATGGTACTACCCCGGTCCGGCCAGCTCGTATAAGAGCTGTACTTAATTGGCTACAGCTTGACGCTAACACTATTATGTGGGCGATATTCGACCATTATTATTATTATTATTATTTTTTAAACGTCATTATGGTTCTATTCAAATTCAAAATTCAAAATCGTTTATTTTGTTTAGGCCTACGGGGGCACTTACAAATTGTCAATTTAACATTTTTTTTTCCTTATATCTACAACCGGATCGGAACGTGACCTCGACTGAGAAGATCCGGCAAGAAACTCAGCGGGCTTGTCTTTTTACATGTGATATTTATTGTCAAAGACTATTTGATACTGGCACGCAGAATGCACTATGGAAGTCCCGCCCTGCGGTATAAATAAAAAAATCTGCCACCGTTTGTCAGTCAGTCAGCCAGTCAGTTACCAAGTGGAAGTTACAAATGTGTGTGTGTCAAACGCATGGTAGTGTGTGTCAAGTTTTATTTATTATTTAATGTTTTTTTTGATACATAATTAAAAAATATATTATCATTCTGCACTCCTTCTCTATATAAACTATAAGTGTGCCAAATTTCATACTCCTCCGTCGGCGCAATTTTCGTATAAAGTGGCATTTAATATATCATAGATAAGGAGTATAATTTGTTTTTTTTTGTTGCTATTTAGTTAATTGCCTCACTCGCTATGTTGTTCTATATTTCTAAAATTTTCGGGGAACATACCAGTCAATGGAACCAACCTTGAAGATATCAATCGATCGCAATTTACCATAACACCACTCGCTGGTACTTTTTAACCTTACAGTAACAAAGAAATATGAGCGGTAATACAGCGTCCGCATCGTGCGTAGAGGGGAGGCGGCGCGGGCGCAGCGGGCGCGTGATGGCTGCGGGCGGCGCGGGCTGCCACTTCGGTAACTCCGCCACGGGTGAGGGCATAGAGCGAAAAATAAATATGTAGAGGTGACACGTCTCTGATCACTCTGTTACGTCTTCAGTGGCGGATTTACCAGTAGGCTGAGTAGGCTAGCCTAGGGCGGCAGATCTTTGAAAATAGAACTCTGCAAAAAATTTGCCGATGACTTTCCCTTCTCACTTGTCATTGTACATTCGGTGTAGCTAACTTCCAAATCTAGAGTAAAACAGCTAGTTCGCTGCCCCCCAACCAGTAATCGGCCTAATCTAGGACATGACAATTGTAGAGGCAACGGCGGTAAAAACTTTAGAGCCTATACCTTGGAAATTTTTAAATCCGCCACTCTTCGTCTCCACGCTGCCGTTCGGGTCCCCGAGGGAGATAGCTCACGCCACGAAGACACCTGACAAAAGAACCGAATCGCTTTCAACCGCGACCACCACATGCTCGTAACGTTTTTAAACGGATAATTATAACATAACTAGATATCTCCATTTTTATCTAAAATCATCAAATCAACCATATCGAAGCGTAACACTCGCTCAATAAAGCAAATAAAAGTAAGTATTTTTTGCAGAAAGGGATGGAGAAACCGACTGGTCTCCTTGTCTCTTATGAGTTATACTGGGATCAGTAAAGTAGAGTTCTTTGTTTGATCTTTTACCCCTTAATAAATGTGGATTAACGGTTGTATAGTTAAACCATGCTTAGTCTTCTTCTTTAGACTTTAAAATTACTGATGACAGAAAGAGATAGTTCGGTGTGTAACTATTCGCGCGCTAATCCAGGTTTATTTATAAGTAGGTAAGAGTTTCTCTCTTTGTTAGGCATTGTATGGTGTAGAATAGATAGACTAGATGGAGATACCAATATTACATTTTATGTTTTCTTATCACAGTATCAGCTACTTTGCTCTTTTAGTCAGAAATACAACACATTAATTTTGAAGGTTCAATGTTCACAATCTTAAACAAACACATTAAATAGTGAGTTTTAATTCGCTACGGTCCTCCATCAGGGTTTCCTCTGACTTCAACCTGACCAGACATAGTTCACTATCTTTCAGATGCCAGCATTTGTGCTCAGAGCGCGGGTGTTTGTTGCCTGAAATGTGTGATTCTAAACGTCAAAAACATTACCTGGGACTGTATTTAAAATTGACAGCCCCGCACTCTGAAAGAGACATAGGTATCTTACTATCATATTGTCAACTCTATATTGTATTCTTAATCTATGCTCCGATTCCACCTGGATAATACAAATCGTTTACTAGTGCAAAAATATCGGCAGCCCTTATTCCAAAAGCCTAAGGCTTAAAATTGTTTGTCTCATAGCGATAATGATAATTATTGGTACAAAGTATTGTAGGCGTGATTTGAATGGCAGGTGGCTCACCATAGAGCGTTTATATATCTCTGAGGAAATGTCTTTATGTACCACACACATACATAGACGAAGGCATTGTCTATGGTGATGTATTTAGTATAGAGTTTAGGTAGTTGGTCTGATAGTTTTCAAAACCCAAGTGAGGTCTATTCATTCCCACTTTTCCGTACTTTTGTTCTGTAAGTACCCAAACCTATATTGTTCTTCCAAAACTTTTTCACAATTTCATTGGAGTCGGTATTCAGTCTGATTAGGCTACCTAGTTAATAAACTAACGTACGCTTTGCATGATACCCAACTTCTTGGGGTTACATAATTCTTACTAAAACTACTTTAAAAGTCGCTCACTGGTATAAGCTACCAATATTCAAAACCGCATTGAAATCGGTTTACCAGATGGAACAGTCAAAGGCCATCATCTTGTAATACTTTGCCTCGCTTCATTGGTACAAAGTACGCACAAAACTAAATTTATTTTAAACCGAACTAAAGTTTAGTTAAATTGGGGTCATTAGAATTAACGTCAATGGTGTCTATTTTGTTGTCTACAAAATCTAAATTAATTTGTCACAATCATCTAAAAATAATGTAAATTTACTCATTTATTACGACCGAGAGAAGCATAATAAATCGAAGCAAATTTCGAAAATGGCCTTTTCCTAATTTGCCCAGGTCTGGGTGTCACCGGCATCGCCCCCAGTCTATTGTACGGTACCCATAGTACAAGCGTTGCTTAGTTTGGGACCATACAGTTGATGTGTCAGTCTGGCGATATGTATTTATTTGTTTATTATTTAATATTTAATTGTTTGATTGTGACTAACACCCGATGACAAATGCCTACGTACTAGTACATACTAGAGATGTAAGTAACGGATGAGGTGCTTAGCTGTTCCGACATGTCGGCGAGGGGAAGATAAATCTCTGTGTATTTATTACTTATTATTAGTCATAGACAAAGGAGTTCTGGCGCAGTGATTTGGGGTATGAGGTGTATGTTGCTCGGATGGAAAGAGTGAGATGGAAATATTTATCGATTTGACACATTATGTCAAATTTAGTTTGGTAGAGTTTCGTTGATACCTATCAGGATTTGGTATCATTCATCACAGATCATTCACGTATTTTATATTATTCATTTCTTTATAGACAAAGTTGACTTGACGACCGCTTGGCGCAGTGGTTCGAGCGTAGGCCGCTCGGCTCACTGCACATGGTGGTTGTGGGTTCGATTCCCACCGGGGCAAATTTCGGAAATGGCCTTCGTGATTTGCCCCGGTGTGGGTGTCACTGGGATCGCCCCCAGTCCATTGTACGGTACCCATAGTACAAGCTTTGCTTAGTTTGGGACCGTACAGTTGGTGTGTCTGTCTGGCGATATATTATTATTATAAAGTCGACTAAATAGCGTGCCTGCCTGATGTTAAGCAGTTACCGTAGCCTATACAAGCTTGCAAAACCAATGGCTTTTCTCGCACGATGCCGATCTAAAGGGATGTGTGATGGGAGAAAAGAAGGGGGAAGTTGGCTTCCAGCTCTCTCACTCATCGTATGAAACGCAGCTATAACAGCTACTTTAATAATAATAATAATAAAGCCTCTTCATTTCCTATCCCCTAATTATTACATACTAGCTGTGCCCCCCGACTTCGTCCGCGTAGTATTTAACGTAGCAAAAATTTCGGGATTATCGGGATAAAAAGTATCCTATATGTTAATCCCCGTTATAAACTATCTGTGTTCCAAATTTCACCCAAATCCGTTCAGTAGTTTTTTCGTGAAGGAGTAACAAACATACATACTACATCCACACTCACAAACTTTCACATTTATAATATTAGTAGGATAGTAGGACTAGCGGCCCGCCCCGGCTTCGCACGGGTACATTGCGGTTACATTATTCGAGTTTTAACAAGGATCCCTAATTTTTTTGAAATATATTATAGCCTATGTCACCCGGGGATAGCGTAGCTTCCCAACAGTGAAAGAATTTTTCAAATCGGTTCAGTAGTTTCGGAGCCTATTCATTACAATCAAACAAACAAAGTTTTCCTCTTTATAATATCTTTTTCCTCTTTATATTAGTACTGTAAGGAGGTCCATGTCGGCGCACTAGCCACTATGATATTTCAACTTATAACTATTTAACGCAATTTTACAAGTTACATTACATTATTGAGATATAACAAAGTTTAGATAGGAACCCCTATTTGGGTAAAGGCCTCCTCCAGTGCGTCGCAGCTTTCCCTATCGTTAGCTCGCTCAGTCCACTTTTTCCCCGCTATGGCTATGATTTCGTCACTCCATCGTTTCATAGGTCTTCCCTTCCGTCTTTTCCCACTAGGTCCATTCCATTTTGTGGGTAACAGCTTCTTTACGCCGATCTTATGTGAGAGGGTGGCACTACCCCTGTCGAATCAGAAATTTAATAATAATAATATAATAATATTCATTTATTTCAGGAATGTTCCCATAGTTACAGTTTAATACAAATAAAATATAATAACATTAAATTAAATAAAAAACCTTTTAATAAACCTATTCAATTGGCTATACGTATGTAGGTACTTACCAACAGATGTCCGAAACACACTATAAGGTCTCACAGAATATCAGCGCTGTCAGCCTTGCTGGCTGGTAGCATAATGCTGAGTGGGATCTCTTTCCTGGATGCTGTGACGTACAAAAAGAATTTGTAATAATAATATTACAAATTCTTTGGACGTACACAAACTAGATAGTCTTTAAGTTTAATTTAGTTTTCATTAGAGTTTCGTTTTACTTATTTTGTGTACGTCGTTGTTTTTTGTGAATAAATATGTTTTCTTTCTTTCTTTATTTTCTTTCTATGGTAGGTATATGGCTTATAGTAGTGTTGCGGTTGGTTAAGCAAGCGTCTTGCGGGCACCAGGTCTTGGGTTCAAACCCCGGCTCGCACCTCTGGACTTTTCAAAATTTATGTGCGAATCATAATTTCTATTATGATTATCACTTGCTTACGGTGAAGGAAAACATCGTGAGGAAACCTGCATGTCTTAGAAGATTTCCAATTTTCGAAAGACATGTGAAATCCGCCAACCCGCACTGGGCCAGCGTGGTGGATTATGGCCTGAATCCCCCTCGTGTTGAGGGGAGGCCCGTGCCCAGGAGTGGGACGTGAAAAGGGCTAAATTATAAATTATTATTCAATTGGCTATAGGTTTACGTACAGATACCCTAGTTCCAGGTTTCTTCCTACTTACCTATTTAGCACGACAAAAATTACTTATTACATCACAATTATGGTTAATTTGAATACCCATTTACCCTTTTGGTGTTAGATGGTGATATTATTCTAATATATTCACCCTTCATTGTCCACCGAAACTATAAACAGAACGCTTAAAACACGCCATGATAAAGAACTCATTTACACGGCGCATTAGCCGCGAAATGGAACGTAAAAATAAACTTCAAACAAACTTAACATTACAGACGCAATCTGTAATTCTCAACTTTATATTCATAGGAATAAGAGATGGTTTCAACGTAAAATTTGTGTTGTAATGAGCCTAAAACACGGGCAATTTGAACAAATGTCACCCGTCGCGGTTTGTGTAATTGAGCTGTCAGATTTTGGAGGGAAACAATTGTTTCGATATTTGAATTATTGTGAATACCTTAAATATAAAAGATAAGTTGTTTTTGGTGTAAACTGTCTATGGACAGTGAGTAATTTATCGTAAATTTATTTATTTATAATATAAAAGTTTTTTTTCATAGAACAGAAACATAATTCAAACAATGAATATCTGTAGTAAGTACCTGTGTTTTTATAAGTCTGTGGATGATGACAACTTTTTTTTTACATTTTGAAAGATTGTGGCCATATTTGGTATCCAAATTCAGTAAAATATACGGAAATTATCGATGTCGGGCTCAACTGTAGGCACCACCTATTACTTAAAATCTGGCTATTTCTATATAAGTAAAAAAAAGTAAATTTGGAACACTTACATTTAAGTTGGGAGAATTTGTGCAGCAGTTCAATTCCTTTAATCTTTACTATAAAGAGATTGCGATGATTCCTTGAATTATAACTTTAAACTTCTCTTTAATAGGTACTTAAGTATCTGCTTAAGTGACGTCGTCGGTAAAACCGTTCCGTTTGAGCGGTATAAATGTTTAGAATATTAATTCTCTTCTGTAATGAAGCCATCGCTGCCCCTACAGGAGGGGCCGAACTCATTTCGCGCCCAATTTGAGGTCGATTAAAAACAAATTTCTATCAGAATGCACTCCGCATTTTAAATAGTGATGTGGTGTCTTAAATAGAGTATATTATGGGACATCTGAATTTTTTAAAGATAACTTAGACCACCTTAATAAGATTAAACAAATTGTGTTTTGTACCTAAATAAGACTGAAAATAATACAACGCCTTTAGTACACATTACAGAAAAAGCAACCGACAATCACGGAAATTAAGAGACAAGGTATACATAGAAGATCAACTTGCTTTAGAATTCGATTAAAATAAACTAATTAGCATAAAATATTAATCTACTTCAAGAAACCACAAACATCCTTTCAACCGTAAAACAAACCACCATTCTAATTTTTCATCGACAAAAAAAAAAGAAAATGAGTGTCACCCCTATCCCCGCATCAATGCATCTCGCGAGCCATATTGAAAGCGGCGCGCTTTGATCTCACGCTAGGGTTGTCACCGAGCGTCTCGTGCAAACACGGCACGCATCACCGCCGGTGAATGGGTCCTGCGATGCTGACTTTTTCACAATCGAGCGGAGGGCTTGAATAAATCTTAGGTGTTGCCATTCACTTGCTTTTTTACTACAATAACATACTTGAAATCTGATTCACATTACATATTCTGAAGTACTCGAAGGTTGGAAAAAAACAAAGGACGATCGGGAATTGATATTTGATAAAAAACTCCGATAGATAAACTAAAATTGCAAATTTAAAAATAGACGGATGCGATGATTTTTTAAACTACAAAAGAGCTGATAATTTTCAAACGGCTGAATCGATTTTCATTTAATATAGCTAAGAACACTCGGTCAGAATACCTTTCTAACAGAAAAAAAAAACAAAATTAAAATCGGTTCATCCGCTTGGGCGCTACGATGCCACAGATAGACACACAGATACACATGTTAAACTTATAACACCCCTCTTTTTTCTTCGGGGCTTAAATAATCAGGTAAGCTGATGTGCAGAAAGATGCCTAGTGGATAGCTGATAGACTATAATCTAAATATATTTTATTCAAATGTGACTGACTGACATAGTGACCTATCAACGCACAGCCCAAACCACTGGACAGATCGGGCTGAAATTTGGCATGCAGGTAGATGTTATGACGTAGGCATCCGCTAAGAAAGGATTTCGATTAATTCTACCCCCAAGGGGATAAAATAGGGGATGAATAATCCCGAAATTTTAGTTAAGTTAAATTACACGCTAACTCGCGGGCACTGCTAGTAATATATCAAACTATCAAATATGAAGTCACATTTGAAATTAAAAAACTAATCTAATGTAGATCCAATTTAATTATATGCCCGGTACTAATACACACCCTCACAAGTATTTCGTAGGTACTTTTGAAACACCTGTAGCTTAGTGATTTGGGTAGCAAATGGTGTAGGTATGCAAGACAAGGTATGAGGAGGCTTTGGCTGAAAATCAGCGTTGGAGGAGATTTCGTTCCCCTCCAGCACATGCTGAGCCAAATGCCTGTCGGTACAGCTCACACTGTAGGAAATGCAGCTTACTGTCCTTAGGTGTATATATTTCACTTATTTTATAATTATGTGCTGATATTTCCTTATGTGTTCCCTGTACTGAATAAATATTTTTCATTTTTCATTTTCATTACATTTTTTCATTTCATTTTTCTGTACAGTCTACTATAGGTATAGTCGTCTCCATTTTCCGACAGCACGAAATAAGGATAACTTTTGACATCGACTACACAACTTTCCTGAATATCATAACTTAAAAAAACATTTATCACACATCACACACATCGAAAAAGTTCCCATACCTCGAAAGAGTCACAATCATGACCCGCCTCACGTCGGAACTTGGATCTCGTGTCGATCCCAGTTCACACGTCACTCCGCGCCGTGCGCAGGTTACGATACATCAAGAATCTTCTAATTACACACGCCTAAGGCTAAAACGCACCAAAAACTCACGATTATCGAAAAAATGCACTCGCAAAGTGCGTGTGCGACGCGGCTAATCAATGGTTCCGTAACTTTAAAAACTTTTCAGTAAAACTTGTAAGCGGACCGTTTTTTTTCACCGTTTATTCTATGCATTTTAATGACAGATTAATCATCTTGATACAGTGAAATGTATGGAAATTGTCGGTAGGCAGTAGGGTTAGCCGTGTGATTGTCCGATAACCCGTTTTGAATACACAAAATATACCATTATGCGTGTACTCCTCAAAAGGGTAGGCAGAGGTTTACTGCAGTGCACCTTCATATCATCGACGGTATTCTTGTCCCAATTTAAAAATCCTGTTGAAGTTTGAGTGATATGTACAATGTACGGTTACGAGCAATTCAATACGTACCGACTCCGAATGAAAGAAATTATACGGTCCATAAACAGTTTTTTTTTACTAAAATATTTTGTACTAGCGGCCCGCTCCGGCTTCGCACGGGTACATTGCGGTTACATTATTCGAGTTTTAGTAAGGATCCCTAATTTTTTTGAAAATATATTATAGCCTATGTCACCCGGGGATAGTGTAGCTTCCCAACAGTGAAAGAATATTTCAAATCGGTTCAGTAGTTTCGGAGCCTATTCATTACAATCAAACAAACAAAGTTTCCTCTTTATAATATTAGTATGATTATTGCAACGAAGTTTTATTGAAGTCAGTTTTTTTTACTAAAATATTTTGTAAAATTTTATAGACCACCACTTTTCAACGAAATCGTCCTCCGTTCCAAAGACACTGAACCCCAAAAATTCTCACGATTCATACCCAAACGTCCCGCTTGCCTGTGGTATTTCGCGAAATGTGAAATTAAAACTGACAATGTGGTATTATGGGGTAATGTTTAGCGAGCACCCGGGGGGAGTCGTGGCGGCTAGGGCATGATGGCCTGGAGTCTGGAGCTCAATTAGTCAGCAGCCACTCATCTCGCGGTAGCACGCATTGTAGAGATCCGTCCTGTAATGTATTGTACGCCATATATTTGGATGGACATACTTCAATTAGTATAGAATATATATATTTTCGGTTCGGCTCGCCGAAAACTCGAATACAACCCAAATCTAGTGCTGTTTTTTAACCGATTTCAAAAACGAAGAGGTTCTCAATTAGATTGTATGTTTTTCTTTTAATGTTTGTTACCTCAGAACTGTAACATTTATAAACTGAGTTGAAAAGTATTTTTGCATTTGAAAGGATGTCCTTCCAGATTGGTCCCATGCAATTTTTATCAAATATTGCTCAGTAGTTTGGCATTTAAATCAAAATAACTGGAAAAATACGTTTATTTGGAGTCGGTGCTAATTCAAATAAGTAGGTGTAGGTAGATGCCTAAGAAGTCGTCCTAACGTAATGTAAAGATAGTGGCAGCGACTCCAAATGAAATAAATTATGAGGTCCCTAGTTATTTCTAGCTTTTTAGTACACCCAGGTTTTTTGAAGTCGGTTCAATATTTTTATATAACTACTAGCCTGTGCCCGCGACTTCATCCGCATAGTTTTTAACTTAAAAAATCAGGATTATCGGGATATAAAGTATCCTATGTGTTAATCCCGGTTATAAACTACCTGTTTTCCAAATTTCATCCAAATCCGTTCAGTAGTTTTTGCCTGAAAGAGTATCAAACATCCACACTCACAAACTTTCGCATTTATAATATTAGTAGGATGTTGGAAAATCCCGTATGACACGCGCGATGTTAAGCAGTTATCATAGTCTATAGATACTAGCAATACTAAAGGCGTGAAACGGTGTGGAACAGAGGGTGGGGAAGTCAAGAGGGTTTCATTAAGACGTTACAATAGTACATTGTTACACGAGTGGTGAAAGTGACTTATTTTTCCCAAGACGGGGTTTGGCGCCCGACCGTAGCGAGGGCGCTAATAGATCGAGGGACAAAATAAGTCTTTCACCCGAGGTAAACACTGTGCTTTTCATTACGAATACAAGGGAAGTAAAAATAAAAACAGGAATTGGCTAAATAAATAATACAAGGAAGTATGAACAATACTCTACAACTCGAAAAAAAATAAGATCGGATTGCCGCCTATTTTGTTTTTTTCGTTGGCCGGCCAACTTCATTATTTAACCATCATTTTTCATTTTCATCTTTAAATATTTCGCCCATATCATTGTTATTTTAAAGAAATTGTTGAAACTAAATTATAATTAAGTCATTTAAAAATATATATTCTTTAATTAATACTTAACTTTATGTTATTTCAATTTTACATCGTGCTGCAATTGAGTCACTGTAGAAAAAGTTTGAACATGGTTCCATAGAGATGTGAAAATGGAACAAGTTTTTTTTTAATAATTTGACAGCTGTCAGTTGAAAGCGATTATCCCGGGCCGGAAAAGTATTACTTTCAACCCGCTCCTCAGGCAACTTCAGACCTACTTTCAGAGTATGAGTAATGAATTAGTCCATTACGGTTCATGCAAAAGTTATGATTTTTAATCTATTTAGCCCAGTTGGCATGTGAATATTAAGAGGAACACGTGTCAGGTCATCTAGTTGCGCTGAAGACCTTTTCTTATTATTCTCTGCTTCGATGCAGCCAGCTGGTTCGACAGAGGATTTGTGCAGCGTCGATTCAGGAACTTGCAAATGTATTTTAAAAACCAAGATATGTGATAGCTGTTTTATTTTTTGTTACAGCTTATTTTTCTGAATTTTAATACATTATGTTTTTCTTCTGTCTCGTTCCAATGAATGAATAATACCAAACATAAAGCAAAGTCTTACTAACTACCCGAATGTAATTATTAAATTAAATTTATTAAAAGTAACAACTTGTAGTATGAAAGCAAGAAAAGAAACACTTTAAAAAATTAAAATAAACCCTAAAAAGCAAAGACATAGACAAAAAAGTTGTTACGGATGCGTTCGGAAAAACACGTATGATTAACAAAATAATTACCTTTATATTGAAATACAAATCTTGCCTTAAAGAGCTTCTTACAGCTGTTATACTTCATTGGAGAGGCGCAGGCGAGGGATGTATAGCACCTTGCAAGGCAGGTATACAGCCTCCAGCAAGAAGGCGTGATATCCGATGAAAAATAAGTATTTAATGTTGGGCCTCATTCTGTGATATTCAATGGAAATTGCCTTAACTTTTTTATCATAAGCAAGGTCTAGGTGCCACTTAAAAGGAAGTAGAAGCGTCAATAGCCTGGTGGTTAGAGGGGCCGTCCTCGTAGCTGAGAGGTTCCGGGTTCGATCCCCATCCTGGCCATTAAACTATTCATGTGAGGCCACTCCTAACACCAGCATTAGCTTAGTTGAAGGGGCTAACAGGAACACTAGTATTATGATAAACAAACATTGCTAGTACTGATCACGAGGTCCTGGGTTGGATACCCGGATCGTGCAAATTACAGTGCTACATTATACATGTTTAACTGATAATGGTGTTAACTGTGGTGTTTAATAAAATAAAAAACATTTTCATTAAGGACATACTCGAGAGCTATTTTGCTGTCTCTTAGAATTTAGTTAAACCATAATTTAGTCGATTTCGGATTGACGTTGTGGTCTCTTTACCTTTAGTGATCTTAAAAAAATAAAGAGACACTTAATAACACAGATTGGTGTAAGTAAATGTTTCGCCAGTGTAAACTTACAGTAGGTACCTAGGTAAGTCTGCCGACAAACTGCTATGCTTCCGACATACTGCTATGCCTGCCGACAAACTGCTATGCTGCCGACAAACTGCTATGCAGTTTGGCAGATGATAATATTATGTTAAATGATCTGTTGTTCGATATAAAAAAAATAAAAAAATCATAATATTTTTTTACAAAACAAAATATAGCATTGGTACGGATCTCATTCGGTTGGTACTTTTCCATATCTCGCTCATGATATCCATAGTGATCGGGCCGCATCCAGCAGCCCGCGGCGACGCGCGCAGCTGCCGCGCGCCGGTAATGAACGCGCACCGAACCCTCTCCCCGCGCACTGCGCGATGCGACTTAGGAGAACTGTATATAGGGTGTTCTATAGAAAGCTGGAGATTATTGGCCAGATTGTTGGCCATAAATCTAACTTGGACCTCTTCATTTTACCAAGAATTGGCGAGAATTCTTGCAAGAACTCATGGTCACTGTGACACAGTTTTCTCCCTGGATTTTTTGATATCATTTTCTCGTGACGCAGTGGCTTTTTACGGCACCTACCTAGCTGTGCAGACCTCAAATGCTTGTTTTTTTAATTGACCTCCTATCCTTTGCTTTTTTAAGTTTGTTTTTTTATTCCATCTCCTTACAAAATTGTAGATAATAAAGTACTTTCACCTCGTTTTCGCTTGCTTCATTATAATAACGAAGAAAGTTTCAAGTCACAACACCATCAAACACCATCTGTAGAGCGTGGTGATCCCGCGCATTACATATTCCCGCTGCATAATAAATGTATCCGTTTAATTATTATTTTGAAAATATCCGCGCCCCGGGCGGAATGAGACGCAAGATATAATGTTTTGTATAAAAATAAAAGCGGCCACTTGCGAGTGGCCGAACTTGTACGGGAGTGTATGGGTAGCGGTGTGGGCCATTATTATTGCCTTACTGTGTACGAGAAATATTTTTGAGATCATGGGTTTTATTTCATGGTTTTATTTTAATGAGAGTACGAAAAATAAGTGCCTCACTGCTTAAATTTGACGCGCCATATAAAAAATACAGATAACAAAGTCTCACACGGGGATTTAAGCAATGAGGAACTCTGCAGTACCTAGTCGGCAATAAAATAGTAATAATAAGTGACTCAAATATGAGACTCCCAAAATTAAAACTCAAACGGTCTCATACCAAAATAACATTAAATTTAAAAATTAAAAAACTCCCGATGTGACGACTTTTACACTACAAAAGAGTTGATTAATATAATTTCCAAACGGCTGAACCGATTTTCATGTATCATAGCTAAGAAAAATCTCGATCACAATAACTTTCAAACAAAAAAAAACAAAATTAAATTCGGTTTATCCGCTTAGGCGCTACGATTCCACAGATACACATGTTAAACTTATAACACCCCTCTTTTTTCGTCAGGGGTTAAAAATAGGATAACCACAGCGCCTTCAACAGGGACCTTTATTCGACTAGCCTTTGAGATAAGTACGTTTAATGTAGCTTTCGACAAGCCAGCCATACATGTTCTTACATTACTTTCATCTGTAGAAATAAAACGGAGCTGATAAGCGCCGCGGCAACGCACCGTAGTGAAATGGAAAGGGTTGCTAACCCTTTCGTGCAGAGCTAACAACTGGACAGACATGTTATAAACTATCTGTGTTCCAAATTTCATCCAAATCCGTTCAGTAGTTTTTGCGTGAAGGAGTAACAAACATACATACATACATACATCCACACTCACAAACTTTCACATTTATAATACTAGCTGTGCCCCCCGACTGCGTCCGCGTAGTATTTAACGTAACAAAAATTTCGGGATTATCGGGATAAAAAGTATCCTATATGTTAATCCCGGTTATAAACTATCTGTGTTCCAAATTTCATCCAAATCCGTTCAGTAGTTTTTGCATGAAGGAGTAACAAACATACATACATACATACATCCACACTCACAAACTTTCGCATTTATAATATTAGTAGGATTTTGATTTTAAACATGGAATACAATTTCCTGTGTATTTTTGATAAGACAGGAACAGTATTTGATACATCTAATGTACGATTTTATTTAAACAGACAATTATATTTATAGATAGATATTAAATATTATTAGACTAACACACCAACTGTATCGTCACTATCGATTGAGAAATGTTAAACTTTCTAAACGCAGTAGATCTCTTAAATATACAAATACTGTTAATACGGCTGTAAATCTATCGTGTCATCAATTAAGATACAAAGCCAAATAAAGCGCCTATCGTCTATATATATAAAAATGAATCTCTGTTTTCTTTGTCATCGAATCACGTATATGAACGTATGGAACTATTTCGCTAATTATTTTTGTTGTGTTTATTATTGTCAGGAGAAGGTTCTTATGAAATGAACAATAAGAAAGTTGAGCAGAGCAATTCTATATTCAATGTTGAAAGTTAAGACAGCACAACGTCAGCTAGTTAATCTATAAATGTTCTGTCTACTATGATTAGAGGTTTTTAGGGACCAGTGTAATGTCTGTTAGCTTCGTAACCCTACTCGTCTGGTGCTCTATCGGTAGGTAACCCTCCCGCTGGCGCGGGGCCATTGTGGCCGATCAATAGACGCAGCGCTTAAATAACAATCATTCATTCGTTCGACGCGAGCACTGAGCTTTTTAGAATAGGAATATTAATACACAGATTTAAACTGGGACAGCTTTTTGGGTGTTCCATTTGCAGGGTTAAAAAGTTAATATATTACTATATCACCCGACAGACGTTGGCTTGTCTTAACTTTAAATATTGAATTCGAATTGTTCCGCTCATATTTCTTATTTTTTTCTTTCATAAGGCCCGGCCCGTCTCCTGACAAAAATAAACACAACAAAAAAATTATTAGCGAAATCGTTCCATACGTTCACACGTGATGCAATGACCAAGGAAATATATATTTCTCATAGTGCTTTGATAAATGCTAAAGATGATAGGTATACTTAAATACCTGCCACAAAGAAACCGGATGCGTTTCTGTCCAATAGGTAATTGACCTTTGATTCAATCACTGACCTTTGGTTTCATTTATTCGAAATAGCTGTTCAATAAACATTTTCATGAAGAACAGGCCCTTTACCTTAAGATTAACTACACATAGAATCAGGTAACAAACTTGCCAGGCATCAACAAAGATGTTCCTAAAATCACTTTCTGTGAAGCAACTTATTTAACTATCGAGTTTTCATTTCTGCGTGCAAGCACCGTGCAGAATCTGCTTAAGTTTACCATTATAACGTGAGATATTACCGTCACTATAACGAGCGTTATGCCAGTTAGGTAAGGTTGAAATTTTGTGGCGAGGGGTCTTCTTAAGGTGGGTTAGTTAAGGTGCGCTCGCGGTTGGGTGCGATGCCACGCTTGGACTAGTGTTTGGGGTGGTAATGGGCGAGGCAATGGTTTTATACGGTTATCACTATGATAACCGGTCGATATAGGAGATGAAGTAAATGTGCTTAGTTATATTAGATACTAGATGTGCCAGGCGATTTTATCCGCGTAATATTATAAATCAAAGTTGAGTAAAAAAATAGGACATTTGTTGCACCGGGTGGTTGTGGCTTTGATGCCCGCAGGGGCAAATTTGGGAAAAGGCCTTTTCTTATATTTACGCGAATACTACACATTGAAATAAAACTATTTTTCGGATTTTATCGCGTTTATTTAATTTATGTTCCCTAGAACATAAATAAAATAAACGCGATAAAATCCAAAAAATAGTTTTATTTCAAAAGGCCTTTTCCTATATTCCCTGGTATGGGTGTCTCCGGGATTGCCCCCAGTCCATTGGGACTATGGTCCCAACCTAAGTAACGCTATGGGTACCATAGCTTGTATGTAGTTGGTGTGTCAGTCTGGGGATATTTATTGAATTAAATGATTATGGTGTACGTACCCAAGTAGGTACCATAATCATCAGATAAGTATAAAGATGTCTATCAGAGCGCCTCCTCGTGCCAAGAGGCCGTGACTAAACGTTCTGTCGCGAGGGCTCTGAATTGTGATTTGTTCGGGTTATGAAACCGAACAGCGCAGAGTAAGCACTTTTTATACGCGGCGGCTTTGTAAGCCCGTTTTAAGTTAGTACGTTACCAACCACATACCAAACCATACTAACCATAAAAACCATTTCGTCGCGTATTCACCACCATTTAACATTGATTAATATAGAATTACCATAGTGTTAATAATAACCATTTTACCAGTTATTGTGCTGTGTTAAGTTTAGTAACCTTACTTTTGTAGACATTTAAATAAACCATAATTTAAACCAATTTGCTGTCGTGGACTTAATTTATAACACCCTACAACCAGAAAATAATTAGTAGTGAACACTACCATAAAAATAGTGTAGACTGCTACATGGTCCTTCGAGCCGGATGTCAAAACATGTGTATTATATCATTGAGAAAACAATTGTGTGGACTTTTAAAATGATTACTGATGAAAGTACCAGGACTTACACCAATGGGTAAGATCGGTGTAATATAAGAAGACAGAACGATTTCGATCAAATAAAGATAATAATTAAATCAAATATTATCCTAATAATTAAGAATAGTGTGTGATAAAATCCAAAAAAAAATATTTGAAATATTTTCTTCTATTCTATAGCCCCAATTTCACAGAACGACATAGGTAGTGTAAAACTTTCATATTTACATACAACACATCTCAAGTGAAATCGATGAAGTAGGTCCTATCTATCTTATCTATCTATCTAGCTAATGTTTATAATTATGTAATAGATAGGTAGGCAAAATAAATAATGAAATTTCCACCAAATTCCACGCTATTTTCCAACGTTTACACCAAATTTCTAAAATACAGTAAACTAACTTCTGATAAACTTGTATTCCGTTAACGAAATAAGTCAACAAAGCGTCGTGGGGCGGGCGCCGCGGCGCAAATTGCTATATCCGGTCCGCTGGTCCATTTCCGCCAATAAAGCCCACTTCCGGCACGGCAGGTGGCGTCACTATTTAGTTTGCCATCTCACTTCCGGTAAAGAAACACTTTTCAGGTCGGGAAATGTGATTTTGCGGTACATTTACCAATGAAAGTTAGAGGTTGAGTTTTTTACAACCTTTTGTAAATATTTACAGTAGGTAGGTATCTAATTTACTAGATTGGTGTTGAGTCTACGAAATTTTGTTACAAATTGATAGTAGAATATATGTTATACAGGGTCTAAGTGGCATCGTAACGAAAACTGATAGGTACCATGGATTCAACTCATGATTCTGGAACCTCAGAGTTAGAATTTTCCGTAATTATTTTCATGAATTATGCTCAAACATTTCAGCATTTTTTAATTGATTTTAACATGAACTCATTATACAAATCTATCTTAACGTGATTTTACATAACTATTTAAGACAAAAACTGCAATTTACATTGAAAACTCAATACGCTCGAGCGCGCATGAGTTTTAATTTACAATCTTGAATGTAAAGATAATGTCATGTAATTAAACGTGAATGTATATAGCTTCAGCGATCATTCGCACGGATAACCCGGCACTGAATATTTCTACACATTTTACTGTGTCGTGATTTCAAATTTTCTGCCATTTTCTATCAAAAATGTACTATGTAATAGACAGAAAGAACGGTGAGGCTTTTACGTTTAATTGATGGGTTAGTATGCAGTTAGTATTGCGCTTAAAACTAGGTAGTAAGGTAGCCGCTTACCTGCCATTCGTTAGGGTCCAAACTCAGGAATGTCATCACACAGCGTTCCCCTCATGTGTGCTCTCAGCTGCGCTCTCACCCACATGAACACTACACATTTTGTGAACTGTTTACTACTGTTTACTGATTACTGACTCTGGTCTAAAGGCTGCACCCTACTCGCGTGCGTATCGCGTCTATATCGCTACAAACGCGCGTCGACGGCACGTTTAAAAAACGTAGTGTGCACAGGCCCTTACAAAATAACTAGTTTCATTTTTTTAAAGCAGTTAGTCGTTCACTACCAACGCGGTCAATGTTGTGCGATGTTTTATAGTGCACTTTTTTAATGGCAGTTAACGTGTTAAGTGCTCGTCTTGGCACAAGGTCCTGGGTTCAAACCCCGGCTCACACTTCTGAGTTTTTCGAAATCTATGTGCGAATCATTATCTCAATAGGATTACCTATCACTTGCTTACGGGGAAGAAAAACATCGTGAGGAAACCGGCATGTCTTAGAAGATCTAACCAATTTTCGAAAGACATGTGAAATCCCCCAACCCCACTAGGCCAGCGTGGTGAATTATGGCTTGAATCCCCCTCATAGTGAGGGGAGGCCCGTGCCCAGAAGAAGGACGTGAAAAGGTCAACATTATTTTATTTCAGACTAGCTGAGTCCACGACTTCGTCCGCGTGGTATTTAACTTAACAAAAAAGCCCGCTCCCGCGTTCTGAAACCGCGCAACAGGACCCATTTTTTTAAATTTTGTTTTTCTAAAATTATAGTAGCCTAAGTTACTGCTTATAACAACAGCTATCTACCAGTGAAAGTCCCGTCAAAATCGGTCCAGCCGTTTCGGAGATTACCCGGAACAAACACACAGACAGACAGACAAAATTTAAATTGAAAGGGGGGATGAAAAGTTGTATGCAAGTATCGTCATTTTAAGAGCTAGAAGCTTGAAACATATTTTTTGGCTGTTGATTCGATATAAATAAATATGACATTCAAAGTTTGTAAAAGTTTTACCCTCAAGGGTGTAAAATAACAATAGGGAATCGGGGACGACAGTTTGTATGGAAATATATACCCCAAGCAAGACACTATTCCACGCGGACGAAGTCGCGGGCACAGCTAGTAAGTATTATAATAAAAGGCATATTTCTAATGACCGACCGAATCATGTCTTTGAGGAAATTACAAGGGTCCTGCCCGGGAGCGATATCCATGGATACATACATTATTTTTTATTCTCTGTCCATGTCAAAGAATTATAACAAATTATTCGGTCCATATTTTAGTGTTCTAATCATAATATATGTTTGCCTATTGTTTTTATTCATGTAAGCCAACGAAGCATTTATGAATAGTCAGAATCTACCACCGGTTCGGAATGCTGCTTCCACTCAAACGATCCGGCAAGAAACTCAATAGTTCCTCTTTTCAATTAATAAAAAATGGTGTACTAGCTGTGCCCACCGACTTCGTCCGCGTAGTATTTAAATTGACAAATAAATCGGGATAATCGGGATAAAAAGTATCCTATGTGTTAATCCCGGTTATAAACTATCTGTGTTCCAAATTTCATCCAAATCGGTGGTTTCATCCAAATTCAATCCAATCAGTTCAGTGGTTTTTGCCTGAAAGAGTAACAAACATCCACACCCACAAACTTTCGCATTTATAATATACTAGCGGCCCGCCCCGGCTTCGCACGTGTACATTGCGGTTACATTATTCGAGTTTTAGTAAGGATCCCTAATTTTTTTGAAAATATATTATAGCCTATGTCACCCGGGGATAGTGTAGCTTCCCAACAGTGAAAGAATTTTTCAAATCGGTTCAGTAGTTTCGCAGCCTATTCATTACAATCAAACAAACAGAGTTTTCCTCTTTATAATATTAGTATGATGTAGGATGTAGGATTAGTCACTGCTTAACGTCGGGTCGTACGCTTTTAGGCCGACTTTTTATATACCTACATCATGGGGATCGCAACGAAGCTGATACCATGGATTCAAATCATGATTCTGGACCCCCCAGAGTTTCTGTAGACATTTTCATAAATGTTCAAATTATTCAGCTTTTTTTTAATTAATTTTAAATTGAACATGCAATGAACATAATAATTATAAATCCCTCCAAAATCAAGTGATTTGACATAAATAAATCTATAATTACTATTTTAGTCATAAAATGCAATGTAAATAGTAAATACGTTCTAGCGCGCTATTCATGCTTAAATCAACTTACACATACTTCATGAAAATATCGTCGGAAAATTCCTTCTCTGTGGCGTCCAGAATCATGAGTTGAAAGTTTGAAACAATGGTATCAGTTTTCGTTACGATGCCCCTTACACCTTGTATACCTACTCAAAAAATAAAAACAAAATATGTGTGTATATCTGCAGCCCAGAAGAACTCTACAAACCATCAGTATTTACCTATGAAGTTCAAACTTTTTAATTACGGTACTTGTTAGCGTGGGCAATATATGGACCTACCTCCGACTGTTAGGTACGAGTAATACTGTGAAAATATTTCAATACAAAAATTTAACCCACTTCAAAAAAACCTGGGTGCACTAAATTGCTAGAAATAGGTCATGCACGGGTGGTAGGTAGTACCTACGTAAGAAGTAGTCTTAACGTTTTGTGAAAATATAGTGGCACCGACTCCAACTGAAAGAAATCACAAGACCCTAGTTATTTTTAGAATTGTAGTGCACCCAGTTTTATTAGAATTGCCGGAGTAATCGGTGAACATACATAAAAAAACGGATTATTAAAAAACAGACGAACATATAACCTCCTCCTTCTTGGGAAGTCGATTAAAAATTAGGAAGTAACCAGGCCCATAGATAAATAGCCAAGCCACACTAATTGATTGACAGTCGATCAGTGGTAGAATGATATCAGCCGACGTCGGTCCACGGTTTCTACATACACCAATGTTCTATCGATTTGTGTGGCAACAAAAAAGCCGCTCAACACATGCACGAGTTGCTCAAAGACGCTTAATTTAAAGATATTTATGTTAGGTAATTAATATTAGCTTCGCTGAATTTAAAACAACAAAGTATTATTATCAGTTGAACTTTCAATTCAATACACAAACCTGCTGGCTTAAGCATCAATTAAAATAAATTCAAAAGAATGTCCACGCTAAACTTTAGCGAAACATTTTCTTTTTAAAGAAAAATAAATTTCTTAACGGGAAAGTTTTCAAGAAAAATAATTACAATAGGGGTGAGTTTCGCCTGTCGGCGGGTAGAGGGTGGGCAGAGTTCCAGGGGCTCCCTTTGTGTTCGCGGATTTCTTAAATAATTACGCTCCTTTATTTTTTACCAAACATTTGTGTAACGAGATTAGAAACAGCCATGATTATCTTTTGGCTTTACTTATTATTTAATTTTTTTCACTTCCCTTTAATTTAGAGGTCCGCAGTAAGGGGGGATATGGTGGTTATAATAAATTTGTATAAAGAAGTAGCACATTACATCCTACTTTATTAATTTAATATCCTACTAATATTATAAATGTGAATGTTTGTGAGTGTGGATGTATGTTTGTTACTCCTTCGCGCAAAATCTACTGAACGGATTTGGATGAAATTTGGAAAACAGATAGTTTATAACCGGGATTAACATATAGGATACTTTTTATCCGGATAATCCCGAAATTTTTATTAAGTTAAATACTATGCGGACGAAGTCGCGAGCACAGGCTAGTTGAATATAAAATAGAGAAGTAGGTAGATATGTTACCTACACTACTGTCAATGTATCATTGAGTATTCAGTACTACCTAACTACTTATAACATTCTAGTTTATTGAATCCCGCTATATGAATACTTGTATACAACCATGGGCTTTACACATCACCTTCTAGTCTAATTGCATCCAATAAAAGACACTTTGCCTGAAGCTTTAGCCTGAATACACGTACCTACCTATCGACCGTAGTCTATTAATGCAAGCATTATAGATTTTAGTACAGGTCGGTAAAGATGTATAAAAAAATTACTCTATGGTACAGATCTATAATATCTATGACAATCATAAAACGTGACGAGAACGTTGTGTGGGAACGAACAACACATTCAAAATACGAACGCACTGTTCACCAATGTAAATAATAAAGGTGTAACTGCAAAATCACAGTGTCAACACTGCACTTCACTTGTAAATTAATAGCACTTCATTCATAGAAATTATTTCATTGAATTTGGGAGTGCCGCGGGAATGGCCGCGTTTCAGGGCGGCGCGGCTGAAACTAACGGAGCGGCGGCTGAAACAAATGCAATATACCTAAGTACTATAGTCTGTGTGTATTTTGTCAATAATCTGATCTCATTTTGATTTTATTTAAGATGTCCTACTTATTGAATTCTTTATTTGAGAGTTTTACAACTCTAATTAGTTAGCCGAGATAATTAAAGTAAAATTTCGTTATTCCACTGTGTTACCAAAAGAAAATGTTATTGAATCATCATTGAATAAATTCAACCCAATGAATATGGTACCTCATTGAAAATTATTGATCTCTCAGTATTTTGTACCGTCATATCTTTTGTTTGACGGTAAGATAAAATGGGTATGTACTAAATTAGGATACGGTCTAGTTGAGTTCATTAAGATGAGGCTCCAACGACAAGATTACAGTTAAAAAATAGATAGTAAGGTATGTCGGCGTAAACGATCTACACACATATCAACAATATCACCTATTTCCCTACCATGACAGAAAAAACTACCGGTTAAATGTGTATTGCACCTGGTTATATTTGCAAAAAATATATTATGGCTTTGTACATAAAAATACGTATAATAGGTTTTAAGATAGCCGACGCATCTCTATGGGTAAAAGATAAGACATGAATCGTCTTGCTTTTTTAAATCATATTCCACTAGTGTGTGGAGGACTCACACATGCAAGTTATTTAAATGTAGATGGCGCGAGGGTGCAAAATGCGTGTGTGTGCGGGCCCCGCCCCGAGCAACGCAAGAAGCGCCCTCGGTGACGCCGCCGGCGGGGTAAGCGCGTACTGAGGGGTAACTGAACTCTCCAATTCTGTTTCGATCAATAAAACAACTGTCTTAGATATTTGTCTAAGAAAATACCTGTTAAGATTTAGGCCTGTATTCATAAATCGATATCAAGTCCAAGACTGAGAGAAGTCTTGAGTAAGCTTTTGTTATATAATTTTGTACTTGCATAACATAAGAATGACTTTTCAAAGATCGCTCTCAGACTTGAGATCAATTTATGAATACAGCCTGCCTTAGATAAATATCAAAAAATATGTTATGATTTAGTTCTTCTAAAATTACTATAGCATTTTGTTATTTCATTATAATTATAGCTGCCTGATATAAGAAAAAATATTTATAACTCTTATTTTGTAAACTGTATGTAAAAAGCTATTTTTGTAAGTTTTTATGCATATTAGAATTTGGTGGGTAGCCTATTTAAAAATAAAATAACACCTAGCAAATTATTACATCCAATGCAAAGAAGTTAATAGGATATCATTACTGTATATCATATCGCTGATAGACGGACACATTAATCATTTAATTATTAAAAAAATATTAACACAAAAAAAATATTTCAAGTTCCGCATCTTTGCACGACCACCGTAGCCGTTTACAGTAGACATAGGGCGGGCTACTGTTCACAGCCTGCGGCCTTCCTGACCAATCACAGTGCTCCGAGCTATATCGCTGTCCTTTTTACTCCTATCGATACCTGTATCCGGCCATCCTCTTCGCTTCCCCCGGCGAAAATCCTAGCAATAGTATATTAATATCCAATTTGTCACTTTACTACATTCAAATAAGACCTGCTTTTGTTTGAATCGGACTGGTCGCTTGAGGCGTTCTGTGTTCGCAATAATGTTTATTTGATATCGAGCGTCAGGCAGGCGACGATTTTCAAGTTCAGATTTCCCTTACAAGTGATTGTGGACCTTATTCCTTTAGTAGTTAAATCTATACAGCGGAACGCTGCGAGGAATTGTATTTACGTGTGCAATGCTGGCATTTTCATTGTTACAATACTCGGGAAATTTGTGTGGAAGTTATTTTGAGCTTTATATTAATTTGTTAAAGTTGAAAGTGCTGGAACATTTTTTGGGTGTTACAAAGTTTTGGACCTGTGTAGTTTCAACGCCCCGGGCAAAAGCTATTTGCGATGACAATTTTGCGAGCGTCGGCGAACGAAATATGCCTTTTATTCGTAGTACTCGTCGGGATTAAAGCTCTAAAACGGAATTGCTGTCGGAGGGAGCTTTGTTGGAATTTGCGAACTACACCTACATTTGCAGTTACCTCTCTTTATGATAGCGGTGACAGTTTTGGTTACCTTCAATCACTTTCAAATAATGCTTCGTTCTATGAATTAATAATTGTTTATCAGTTTATAAATACATTATTTAGCCCCTTTATCGTCCCTCTCCTGGGCATGGGTCTCCACTCGATAGGAGGGGGATTCAGTCCATTATCAACCACACTGGCCCAGTACGGGTTGGTGGATTACACATGTCTTTCAAAAATTGGTTAGATTTCCTAAGACATGTAGGTTTCTTCACGATGTTTTTCTTTAATGTAAGCAAGTGATAGGTAAAATCAATTATAAATTATGATTCACACATACATTTCGAAAAACCCTTAAGTGCAAACCGGGGTTTCAACCCAGGACCTTGTGCCTGGAAGACGCGTGCTTAACCAATCGGATCACTGCTTAATCAGTTAATGAGTGTATGTTCTCCGATATTTAACTTTAAGGTTGTATTACTTGGTAAGTACCTTCTTACAACTGTCCATCATCAATAAATCTTCTAATGGAGAGAGAAGAATACCTCTAGAAATATTGGATTATCCAAAAACAGCTGTTTCAGTCCTTACAATTATATTCTTTAGAATAAATTAGAGGAGAACGTTCGTTCATATCTATCTGAGAAACAATAAGTTCTCGTCTAGGTATTAAATTACTCTTGATAACTCCAGTAATTAATCACTTAGGTAAAGGCAATAAGTACCAACTAATTTCATATATCCCTATTTGCATAAAAACAGGGTTAGCAACCAAAATTGCGTTACTGTTGTCGAAACCTCAGCAACAGAAAGCAAAACGAAAGAAAACAAAAAGTAAGAAAAATGAATTTTATTAAACCTGTCACAATCAAACTGGGATTCCGAATAACATTATGAAAGGAAAACCCCATTTAGACCGTATTTATTTAGCAGCAACGTGTAATTTGGTTTGCCTGCTGGTAAAAAGTACAGATTCCTTCATCCCAATGTTACGTTTCTATTAAGAATTCCGACAAACATCCGCCCCCAAAGAAGTTGGAAAAAATATAATTTGCAATAACAACTCAGTTTGATTTGGACTCCCCCTGTATATTTATGAGTATACCACACTCGATAAAAATATCCTAAGTAGGTAAGTAGGTATATAGTATGTTAGGTTATAGGTACCTACCTATTTTCGTAGTTTACTTAAGTAAGTAATATTTAATACTAGCTGTGCCCACGGACTTCGTCCGCGTAGTATTTAACGTAACAAAAATTTCGGGATTATCGGGATAAAAAGTATCCTATATGTTAATCCCGGTTATAAACTATCTGTGTTCCAAATTTCATCCAAATCCATTCAGTAGTTTTTGCGTGAAGGAGTAACAAACATACATACATACATACATCCACACTCACAAACTTTCACATTTATAATATTAGTACGTAAGTACGTATTTATAGTATTAGTATTAGTATACAGTAGGATTATGTAGTTAATGTCCATATCTATCTAAGTAATATGTAAACGTATGTAGGTAGTTAGGTACCTACAGATACAAACATAGTAGGTACCTACAACAAATTATCTGTCTACCTACTTATTCTAATTACCTATTTAAATATTACGTATAATTACGTCAGCACCAGTGGCGGATTTACAAATTTCCAAGGTTAAGGCTGTAACGTTTTTGCCGCCCTTGCCTCTACAATTGTAAGTAGACTAATATCCTTATAGGTAATTTACACAAAAAACAGGATTTGTCAATTACGTAAACGTCCAAATAGTCAAATTTACAAAAAAAAGTTTACAAAATTGGCATTAGCCGCGCTATTCGTTTGACGCCACCGGCTAGATTCGACGCGCGTCAGTTTTTGAGCGAAATACAATTTACCCACAACCTGTGAACGTTACCACGGGGATTGTGATTACACGCTAGTTTTTATGCAATCCTGGTCCTGGCAAAATATTTTTGGAATTCTTGTGAATTTCGTGATAGTTTGTCAGGTGTTATTGCGCAATAGTCGTATGAATTGTAGGTTCCTCTCCGATTACAACCTCAAAAACATTTAGCAATAACTTACCTTTGCCATATAAAACCGAGAAGCTCTGCCATTCAGTAAATTCAAGAGTGATAGTGTTGCAGGTATCTTTCAAGCAAGCCAGATTTTACGCTTTCAATGAACTCTACCATAGAACCTACAACATTCTATTTCGTTTATAGGAAGTAACATTCTGAGTTAGCACTATAAAAGACAAAAATAATCGTAACTAAACAAATAGTAGGTACAGACAAAAAATTAAAATAATTTCTGTCTAATTTAAGATATAATGTTTCTTCCAAAGACCTTTAACAATGCTCGCTTCGGTTTCTTCAATTATTGCTAAAACGTGACTAACCGTGCTAGAAAAGACAATTTAAATACAAAAAACTGCAGCTTATTTAAACCCTTGTCATCGATTTCACACTCGATTGGCGATTCGATTCATCAATAAAGACTGAATAAGGCAATACCATAGAGATTTTTTGTATGTTTGCAAAAGCGCGGGTGTGTACCTACTATAAAATGTTATTGTCAAGTATCTTAGGTATAAAAAAATAGAATGCCCCATGCAATGTTTTCCTTTGTGGTAGGTAAAGTGATTTAAATATTTTTGTGAAGCAAAAAGCGTTGTGAATCCTTACAAAACTCGATAGACAAATTATTTATTTTGTAAAAAAATCGTACTTATTTAACTAGTTACTTACTCACTAGCTCCTGCCCGCGACTTCTTCGGCTTGGACTAAGTAAAATGCTGTTGTCCTTTGTCTTCGTCCACGTCCAATCTATCACAGTACCAAAATTCATCAAAATTTGTTAAGCGGTTTTTGCGTGAAAACGCAACAAACAGACAGAAAGAGTTATTTATAATATTAGTAATTATGTATAAAATGGCTAAATATTGTAGTACCTATAAGGTATTGATTGTTTTGAGCTTATCTGTACCTTTCACTGCCAAGAGTGGTTATGGGTTCCGTTCGAATCAGATAACATTAACTTCTGCTTGGACTATACTGGTATCGCCCCTTTGTATGTATACCTACGGTACACATAATATGTACAAACTTTAGTTTGCGACCATACAGTTGTTATTATAGTCTGGTGATACGTTTTTTTAACTTACTTGCTTTTTACAACTCCTCGATCCAGAAAGTCTACCGCTACAGACTCCACGTAGCCTGTCCGTTAAATTATTCAGTCGTCATTAGAGTTCCCGTACAGAGCTGCGTGTCGCCATTGCACGAGCGACCTCCTCTGTGTCATGCCACCCTGGTACTCCGCCGGTCATTGCTAACAGAAAACACTGCCTTTGAAAAATCACAGTAAAAAAAATGTATTTGTCAAGCAACCCAGGGATGCTACTCTTAGCAACGATAAATCGATATATCGTGACATTTTTTTTCTCCCTCCTTTGTGGAGCAGGCTATCATCATACTAATATTATAAAGAGAAAAACTTTGTTTGTTTGATTGTAATGAATAGGCTCCGAAACTACTGAACCGATTTGAAAAATTCTTTCACTGTTGGGAAGCTACACTATCCTCGGGTGACATAGGCATATATTTAAAAAAAAAATTAGGGATCTTTACTAAAACTCGAATAATGTAACCGCAATGTACCCGTGCGAAGCCGGGGCGGGCTGCTAGTAAGTAAATATTTGTAATGTTTTGTTTTCTAGTGGTGGATTAATGAAATGAAATGAAAAATGAAAAATATTTATTCAGTACAGGGAACACATAAGGAAATATCAGCACATAATTATAAAATAAGTGAAATATATAGACCTAAGGACAGTAAGCTGCATTTCCTACAGTGTGAGCTGTACCGACAGGCATTTGGCTCAGCATGTGCTGGAGGGGAACGAAACCTCCTCCAACGCTGATTTTCAGCCAAAGCCTCCTCATACCTTGTCTTGCATACCTACACCATTTGCTACCCAAAACACTAAGCTATTACAACAATATAAGTACTTATACGTAATAATAAATATAATACATATTTAAATAAAATTAAAAGTATAAAGAGTTATCCATCTAAGAGTAGCACTCCTGGCTGGCTTCACACGGAATATAAAACTCAGTCTGATAGGCCTCGTTCACATGACATGACACGACACCCGACAGAGAGGGATCGATGTTTTAATAGCAGGAATAAGTGCACGAATGACGTGCAAGGCATGCCTAATTAAATCATCCGCCGGCCAACATGGATTTGTGTCCAATAATTTTACATGTTTGTTAATCTTATTACCCCGATATCGCTTCGTGTAAATGAGTGTTGTGTGTTGCAAGGAGCCTACAGCGGCTTGAGTCGCGCGTGCGTTAGCATCGACAGTAATAGTGTTACCAAACTTTAAGTCTAGAATAATAGGATAATGTTATGGCAAAAGTATCGTACATACACACTCCGTGCTTTTGTCCCAAACAGACAGCCAGGGCCCTAGCCACGCTAGCTACTCAAATCGTAATAGAAAAGCAAACGCTCCGGTTTTGACGTTTTGCTAACACGAGCTTCACATTGATATGGTATGGTGTCAGCAAAATGTCATAAGCGGAGCGTTTGAAACGCAATCGCTAGCCTTTGCTTTTCTATTACGATTTGAGTAGCTAGCGTGGTTAGGGCCCAGTAAGGTTGCCAACTTGGCGCTTTCGCTTTGCTGCATTTGCATTTAAATGAAAATCTACGGCGGTATAGCCTTGAAAACAGTTTTGTACTTTCTTTTTTATGTTGCAATAGTCAGTTTGTCATTTGATCAATTACTATAATTATGCGAAAATACTGTGGAATTCTATTTATACCCCAGGCCAACTAGCATGAAAGTTTTTAAATTAAAAACGGATATTGAGCGTTTTTAAAAATGTGGTCAACTGTAACCGCAAGCTACTACCAACCTACAGAAATATATCAATTTGTACGCAGTGTATTTACGGATTCCAAAACCGACTAAGTAATTATGGTGGTGTATTTTGCTGCAAGATTCTAGCTTCTGGCTGGTATTGGGACTGGTCCCGCCACACACTCCCACCACTGTAACTCCTGTAAAGCAGGATCGACAATGGTGACCAATAATTAAGTACGTCGAGGTTTGAACCACGACGAGTCCCTGGGAAAAGTTAAATCAGCTCTGGCTGATAAGTAACTAGATAAAATTCATTTATCCCATGAGTATCCGCACGTTTGGCAGTACTATTCATAACGGCACAAATTGATTTGTGCTTGTGCCCGCGCCGGGCGCGCGCCGCAGACGTTATAATTTTCGCGCCACGCTGCGCGCGAACACACGCTGCGCTGCCAACATTACGGAGTTAGTTTGTTTTGCTCTTTAATCTATAGTACCATAAATGATTGATTTTTTTAACTAGTGTAGTATTTTTATCTAATACATAAATATTTGTAGATTAGATACTGATTCTCGCACGGGATTTTCTGCATGCAATTACTCAGACTTACCAATCCATACCTCCTTTTAAAAGTATCATAATCCTTACATAAATAAACAGAAGTAATTACATAAAATAAAATTACAAACTGTTACATTAGGTACATATTGCTATCCCTGTCGGGGATCAAAAGGGCTGGCCCGTCTGCCCGTGACGTCGCTTTGTGAGATTATGGACCTTGTCTGCTCAAGCCCCTAACGCTTTCATAGCGAGGATTTTGTTTCTAAAATAATTTGTTATGGGTAATTAAAGTAACTTAAATTATGACGCTTTTAAATTGTTTCATACAAACAATATAACACCTTTTTTATACATAATGAAAACCATAGGACAGAGGAAAGAATTGCAGAAAAAATCGCCGCATAAAATCTAGAAATAATAAAAAAGCAATCAGAAACTTACTTTCAGTGCCTTATCTCTCGTTAGACCTGACGCATTACTTGTGATGTCGCTTATTTTGGGCTGTCAAAAAATAAACCCGCCATCTAGCCCGCGAAGTTCAAATTATTCGAGGTTTTTTAGATTTTTTTCAAAATCGGACAATAATAAAAGGCACATTTTGTAATTCGCGACAAAGACCGTGTGCAGTGCATTTATTAATATATCGCACTTACTCTAAAACATTTCAAGAACGACAGCTATCCAAATAATCTGGCAATTTTTGTATATTTAGTGATTAACTAGTTGATACTAGTTAATAAAATCACGTTGGATATGTATCCAACGTCATAATATTTAGAGTAAAATAAATGTATTAATAAACGCACTGCATACTGTGTTTGTCGCAAATCACAAAATGTTGTCTTAAATGTTTTCAGATTTTGGATAAACTATAAAAATACTCGAAAATTTTGAATTTCGCGGGCTAGATGGGTGCTTTAGCCTTAAGTACTAAAATGAAAACAAGTATTGCATCAGTGTATACGAGGGGATATAATTACGTAGGTATGTAATAAGTGTGTGCGTTGTCAATTTGTCATCTCCGCAGAAATCCTACTAATATTATAAATGTGAAAGTTTGTGAGTGTGGATGTATGTATGTATGTATGTTTTTTACTCCTTCACGCAAAAACTACTGAACGGATTTGGATGAAATATGGAACACAGATAGTTTATAACCGGGATTAACATATAGGATACTTTTTATCCCGATAATCCCGAAATTTTTGTTACGTTAAATACTACGCGGACGCAGTCGGGGGGCACAGCTAGTATTATAAATGTGAAAGTTTGTGAGTGTGGATGTATGTATGTATGTATGTTTGTTACTCCTTCACGCAAAAACTACTGAACGGATTTGGATGAAATTTGGAACACAGATAGTTTATAACCGGGATTAACATATAGGATACTTTTTATCCCGATAATCCCGAAATTTTTGTTACGTTAAATACTACGCGGACGAAGTCGGCGGGCACAGCTAGTAAGGTATATTTCTTCATCTTCCTGCAAATAATTTAGTTTGCGACGCTCGCAATCAGGAAATCAAGGTAGAAGTCATGATTTATTTTAAAATTTACATGTTAAAAGAAGCAATAACAGTTAGCGCTGAATAGTTGAATATTGCAAGCGGATTCCAACAAATTGTGAGCATTCCGGGTACACGTGTAATATTCTTACACGCTACCGACACACGCTGGGCTTCTGTAGGGTTATCAACCAATTGACTTAACAAAAACAACAATCTAACAACGTTTACAAGCTAACAACATTTAGAAATTGTACTGAGCCATGCATTATGTAACCCTATTCATCTTAAGTAAGGTGTTTAGGACTCAAATTCATGATACGTGATGAGCACATAGGTATCTGAGCAATACTCAAATTATGAGTCCTTTTGCAAATAACACTATGCAAACGTTACAATCTATTTTTGGACAAAGAATTCTAGAAGAATATACAGGCTGAAGCTGCTGAACCAGTTAGAGTTCAGAAGTAGCCCTTTTCACACACATTTCTGAAAGTGGTTAAGTTATATCCGACATGCTGGTTTCTTTAAGACATGAATTCAAAGCAAGCGCGTGAGAAATGTCTGATCAATGGTATTTTAAAATACTTATTGCAAACCCTACCGGCACCATGGCCTCAGCAAATAATTGAATCCAAGCCATTATGCCTGTAATGCACATATTAATTTAACTGCGTGTTGCAACAAAATATACAGGTGTTCAGAAAGTATATTTCATGTTGAATGAAGCTGTACAGCCGAGCTGCGTGATAAAAGTGTCTGCCATCCGATGTAAATGGATTGTCTCTTATAACCTAACTGTATTTTGCAATAAATTAAGATGGCGGGTGTTTGATACCTCTAATTTAGAAGCGTGGGATAATAGTTCGAATTTTGAAATTGTAGTTCAGTGTAATGCTAGATGAGAACCATGCATTTAAAATGTAATACAAACTAAGGAAAATATACTTATTTTATTAAATAAACTATTCATTTGCGAATCACTTCTCATTGGCTGTGGTAAAGAAGAATAAACTTTTCCTATGAAAATCAGTAAAGCCACGCTTGTTCCCCTAATAGCAGTTACAAAACCGTTTTCACGCACTATTTGACAGTTGATTTAGAGTAAACACTGCCATCTGTCGCCTGCGCAGTGATCTATAAGTGGCTAAAAAACTGCTCTATGAATTATTTATAGCGCACGATGTCATGTGACAAGTCATCGACGGACTCACTAAGAGGTGCGCAACTACTCATTACATTATTGGTGTAAATGCATCGTTAAACATGAAAATAATAAAATAATTTGCATGTTTTTGATATCGATTTTACGTGAATAACGAGTTGTATGAATATTTTAATTGCTGATTAATTATGTTATTATGTCGATTTTGAAGAGCATGTTTTCATTATAAGTAATTGTTTATTTTATTAAAATAAAATGTTGTAAGTTTAGTTATAATACTAGGTTAACGCGGCTTCAGCCCTTGGCAGATTTTCCCAAAACAGGTAAGGTTAAGAATGTTCGGCCAAGAGAGCGATCTTGGGAATGTCGTTATTATGTCATACCAGTACAAAATGACATGTCAAAAGCGTAGCCAAGACTGTTCTCAGATATGAGATCGATTTATTAATACGAACCTTAGATTCTCAAGGGCTGTAAGCTTCCGCCCCAAGTTCGCTCGCGCCCATTTCATCCCGGTAACTTATTGACACTTACAACATTGTAAAACGATCTAGTGTTCTTAAAATAGTGACAGATGGCCGCGCTGCCGCCGGCAACAGCACTCGTATAAGATATTCATAACGTAACATACACTTCGAAACTTCACACTCAAAGAATCATTAGCAGATTCATAAATCTGTTATTTTGTATCCGGTCATAGAAAGGGGAGCTTTTGAATTTTATTAAACTTCGAATAAGTAGTTTTACTTTCGAATAATAATATTACCTTCCTATTTACTTAACATTTAGTTTTACTACCATAAACAAACGTAGTCATCGTTTTAACTGTTCTGAAGCTACGAGACTAAAGGCAAACAAGAAAAGGTGTCTATAACTTATTTTGTGTTGGTTTTAAGTTTGTGTTTATCGGTGGTTACGATATTGAACAAGTTTAGAGCACGTATTAATAAATCTATCTCAAGTTCGTGCGCTATCTTGAGTACGCTTTTAATCTGTTATTTTGTATGGTATGACAAGATAATGACATTTCCAAGATTTCTCTCAGATTAAAGATCGATTAATAAGGGCCTAGATAACCTGTCAATTTTTGCATTTTAAAACAATATCGCGTCATTGTCGAGGCGTTCGCAAGGGGTGACATGATGACAATGTGGGGGTTGATGGCGGTGATTATACACGTTCAATGTAGGGGATGATAAATACGAGATGTAGGCATTCTTATTGCTGCCTAATCTAGAAAACCCGCGGTTGTCATGCAGGGAATGTTAAGGAAATGTTTATTTATTAACACCGGCCTGCTGGGCGTTGTTGGCATTGAAGCTTCCCACAAATCATTCATATAAATCACAGGATTGACGTGTTTTACCTACTTTCGAAACTTATTTCTTAGAAAAACAAATACACTGCATTTCCCAGGGACCAATTAAATACCTCAAATCGGTAGGCTGTAGGTAATTGCAATTACTCAAACACTAGACAAACACGACGTTCGAGAATTAATTATTATGAAATAAAAATCTTGGCTACATCTCGCATCATCCCATTCCCCAATTATTTATTCAAGACGTTTCAAATTGATCGAACGAGCCGACCTGTCGAGTTGCCATTGTCACAGCCATTGTTCTTGCGTATATACACACGCGGATTGTAATCACTGCGCACTTTCGAACATGTGTTACTGATCAACTTTTTCATCTTTTGTTTACTTTTGAGGACTAGACGGACTTTTATAACTGAACCAAAAAAAAATTCGCGGTCAATGTGTGAGCTGTTCAGTTTCCTTTAGGATATAACAAAATTGCATTAGGTTTATAGGTACTTACCTAACGAAATACGAATAAATGTACCTGCAAATAAGTTAAATATCTACGTTTAGCACGGTTTTTCTTGAATAGGTATCCACTAGGGACCTCTTTGTGCAGGTAGAACAATTAATAATAAAAAAACTAACCTTCAAACCAGAAGCGATTATTCCAATTTTGAATTTTATCTCAATTAAATTCAAAATAAGAACGCGCGGTAGCGGCGTCGCCGCGCGGCGGGCGGCTTCGGCGTCCCGCAGCGCCGCGCGGTTAACAAGCTTGTTGCCCGTAACCTTATGTTGGCACCACTGGAGCGCAGTAATAATTCGGAAGACAAATTATTTAGATATCCGGTTGTCAAATGAAAAAAATAATTCAGTGATCAAGTGCAGACATATTTAGTGTGTCAATGACTGTGCTATCACAACTATTGTTGGGTAGTGTATATTCTCTGCTCGGGTCAGGATCATAATAAGTCTCTCGATTTGGTCTCAATTCGACTGGATCAAATGTTTTATCATCAAAGTGAATTTAAAACTAAATCCTCCCCCCATACACAAGTCCATTAGGTAATGAGGGATCGAAATAATCCCTGTACTACAGTATTGCATATCGCTGCGTTCGCCGAATGTAAATATCCTCGGGCGAAACGGAACGCAGCGTGTTCGAGGGGATTCCAAATTCGAATTGTAGATTTTTTTCTTGTTTTTGAATAAAGGGATTTGGAGCAGATCGCAGCCAGTCTTGTGCAAAAAAATATATGTTATTTTTTTTAAGCACCAAGGTTTCCTATCTTTGTTAACGTCATTGTATTGTAATTTAAAAAAAAATTTGCGTATATCAGTAGGTAACTAATCTTTAAAAGTCCTATGGCTACAGCTCAAATATAGTAAGGCTCGTCTGAGGTAGCGTCCTTTCACAGAAGATTGGCGTATAACTTAGCTATTATAGCTGTGTTTCGCACGACGTTCCTCGTCTCCCTTCCCTTCCACACGCCTTCAGACAGTAACGTCCGAGCAATGTCTTTGGTATTGCAATCTACACTACAAGAAACTTCTTTACATCAGGCGGGCTTGCCAACTTCCTTATAACAATAACTAGCGACCCGCCCCGGCTTCGCACGGGTATTTTTTCTAAGTGTTTCACTATTATATTATGCAAGTATTATACATAAAAACCTTCCTCTTGAATCACTCTATCTATTAAAAAAAACCGCATCAAAATCCGTTGCGTAGTTTTAAAGATTTAAGCATACATAGGGACATACAGACAGCGGGAGGCGACTTTGTTTTATACTATGTATTGATAAATCCTACATGTTATAAATGTGAAAGTTTGTGAGTGTGGATGTATGTATGTATGTATGTTTGTTACTCCTTCAAGCAAAAACTACTGAACGGATTTGAATGAAATTTGGAACACAGATAGTTTATAACCGGGATTAACATATAGGATACTTTTTATCCCGATAATCCCGAAATTTTTATTACGTTAAATAATACGCGGACGATGTCCGTGGGCACAGCTAGTATCAAATATAAATATCGCCAGACAGACACACCAACTGTACGGTCCCAAACTAAGCAAAGCTTGTACTATGGGTACTGTACAATGGACTGGGGGCGATCCCAGTGACACCCAGACCTGGGCCAATTACGAAAAGGCCATTTCCGAAATTTGCCCCGGCGGGAATCGCACCCGCAACCACCATGTGCAGTGAGCCGAGCGGCCTACGCTCGAACCACTGCGCCAAGCGGTCGTCAGAATAATAATAATTGGAAAGGAGTTTCATTTGGACCATATTCTGAGTGATGCGTTGCTATCGCCGGGGTACTTACCTACCGGCAGGGGGACGGGATCGATGCCCGAAGGTATTTGCTTTAGAATGCACGCATATTGGAATAAGACAATCTGGACCCCCTATAATAACTTGCCAACAATGAATTACGGATGCAACTTCACGTTTATATACAGCATCGTATGTTGAATGAGTGTGTATTAATAATTTGGTGGTTATTTATTAAATTCTAGCGTTTGTTAACTTCGCTAGTGTTTATATTATTTTCTGGATCTCGAAAACAGCGACACCTACCGCTTCTGACTAAAGCTAAGAATCATCCAGATGATAAGTACAAAAAAACAACATCAAAGTCGGTCAAGCCGTTCAGGAGGGGAATATTTACAAACACATGCACACCGGAATTGCATATATTATATTAAATTACGTATAGGTAAAGATGATACAGGCTTAAGATACCAAAACATGATGTAAAGTGTTCCTTTCTTTTCTTCCTTTTCTTTTATCGCGAGTTTTTTTTTTTTGGTAATTCCACAGTTTTTGTTTAAGTCTCAAATTAGATTTATATCCCAGAGTCTAATTCTACCCTATCCTACACGTGGTCTAAAATAATTACGCCGCATTTTCTAGCGTATGAACTTAACTACAGGGTCACTTTTAATTTGACGTATACCTTGGGTAGGTTTGTGTGCTTTAAAAAATGCCAAAGTATTTTAAAATCGATTGTTTATTTATGAGAATAGCAATAACATTATGAAAACATTGGAACTAGGGCGGCGCTAGAATGGTGATATGGACGCTTGACAGTTCAGATAGTCTCGCTATCTCTTTCCGGCCTCGCGATAATTAGTATTAAGGTGACATTGACAGAAGTGAAGTGACAGATAACGTCATCCCAGTCCAATCAAGCGACATGATCATTATGCTCCCCAATTTGTTTTAACTCTATTACGTCTTTACTAGGATAGTAAAAGCTAGAGGCAAATCAACAAGCAAGTACCAGGCTGTCAGGTATCCGAGGAGGTAGTAGAGTGCACGCGGGGCGTGTCGGGGCGCGCGGCGCGGGCGGGGGCGATCCGTCAACGGCTCGCGGCGGTCACGACGACCGACGACCTAAACCGGTGGTCACAGTGGAAGCACTAGGTAGCTATTTGACGATACTGCCGCTTACATAGTTGCTAGTTGGGCCAGGCTAAGCATGACGTGTATTTTACCTGATGTCGCTTAATTGGACTGGACTGACGTTGTCTGTCACTTCACTGCTGTCAATGTCAATACGAATAAAAATTGCACGGGGGAAGGGAGAGGGGAATAAGACAGAGATGACTTTCAGAACTGTCATTTTCAATGTCATTCCACTCCAATGTGGCACCCGCCCTGTGATATTATTGCCATCATTTCCAAAAAATATGACTTTCATTTGAAGACCATAGCCGCCAATTGTGCTTATAAAAAAATACATTAAATTTTCAAAGTCCACTATACTATAAAAAAAAAGTTTAAAATATTCCTCCAGTGTGAACTCTCGTCGGGCGCGCGGCTGCCCAGTGCCCGCTGCTCGCGTGCCAGTAATTGCCCGAGGTTCCTTTTTTGAATAACTATCACGACTTTTTCGCTCCACATACTCTTTTCTTTTGGAGACGGTTGTTAAAGGCATTCCACGAATGCAGCCAGTGTTTTGGATGCGTTCAGATATTTCAGAAATTTTGCATGTTATATTTTGTGGTGTTATCGGGGCTCCAGATTGGCAGTTTAAAGAAATTGATTGAGACAATTCAGTATCTTAGTTTTTTTATTTAAGTATAAAGAGTTTTTATTTGTAAATATAATATACTGGTAAATTATATTTACTAGATACATACACACATTTTGCATGACAATATTTAACCCCAGAATGAAGTCACGCAATACAATAGGGTTAATTACAATCAATGTTATGAACAGTCCAAAAATCCCGGAATATTAAAAACAGAATGCTTTCAAATAACCGGTATCTATCTGAAAGCGGGAAACAACCCTTTGTTTCCTTAAAAAAATATAAGATCATGAAGTCAAAGGAGTTGGCAGTGCTTCTGCCAAGTCAATTCATTTTTCGAACACAAAAGATAATATTTTTAAAAGTTTTTACGTTCCGTTTATCGCAAACTCTTTCCATTGAGTTGTTTTATTAGCAAAGTCAACAGTGAGATTGAATCTTTGTTATTATTCGCGGAAATGTTTAGTTTATCTATCAAACTAAACAAGTTTGAGGTCTATTGGGATGTTGGGATAACTAACCGATTGAGATAAACTATTGAAGTGAAGATCGAATTTCAAACCTAAGTAAATATGTTCGTTTAGAATATGATTTATTAATGCACTAATTAATTATGAACATATTTTCTACAAAACAACGAATATTTAAAAAAAAACTTAAAAAAAAATGTAGTATAAGCACTACTTTTTTTACCCAACTCTTTATTTATAAAACGTAAGTGTTTATAAATCTGTGATTTATATTATTGCCTTGGTATTAAATGCTCTTTGCTAATAAAAAAAATCAACTTTACATACTAATATTATAAAGAGGAAAACTTTGTTTGTTTGATTGTAATGAATAGGCTCCGAAACTACCTACTGAACCGATTTGAAAAATTCTTTCACTGTTGGGAAGCTACACTATCCCCGGGTGACTCAGGCTATATAATAATATATTTTCAAAAAAATGAGGGATCCTTACTAAACCTCGAATAATGTAACCGCAATGTACGCGTGCGCAGCCGGGGCGGGCCGCTAGTCTACAAATAAAAGTAGAAAGTCATTGATTTTATTTGTCCATTAATAAAAAAAATATTCTGTAATTAATTTAATATCAAAATGCACGGTTCTTTGAAGATCAAGGGAAGTATTGAACGATGTCCAAATAATATTAGTGTATTCTTTATTACTAGTGAGGGGACATGGTTAGGCGATGTCGATAAATCAAAATTATAAATAATTGTTCTGACGACCGCTTGGCGCAGTGGTACGAGTGTAGGCCGCTCGACTCACTACACTGGGCGGTTGAGGGTTCGATTCCCGTCAGGGTAAATTTCGGAAATGGCCTTTTCGTATTTTACCCTGGTCTGGGTGTCACTGCGATCGCCCCCAGTCCATTGTACGGTACCCATAGTCAAGCTTTGCTTAGTTTGGGACCATACAGTTAGTGTGTTCGTCTGGCGATATTATTATTTATTTTATTTTATTTTATTTATTTTATTTAAACTTTATGCACAAGTTTAAAAAACAATGTACAAAGGCGGACTTAATGCCTTAATGCCTTATTATATTACTAGCTGAGTCCGCGACTTCGTCCGCGTGGAATTTTGATCCTTTCTTAGGGGATGTCTACGTCATAGTAGCTTTATGCATGCAAAGTCTCAGCCCGATCGGTTTAAAATTGACAAAGATTCATACAAACTTTCATCCCCTATTTCATCCCCTTGGGGTTAGAATTAATCAAAATCCTTTCTTAGCGGATGCCTACGTCATAACATCTGCATGCCAAATTTCAGCCCGATCCGTCCAGTGGTTTGGGCTGTGCGTTGATAGATCACTATGTCAGTCAGTCAGTAAGTCACCTTTGAGTTATATGTATATACAGGTTGAAGCAGAAAGGCTATATCATACCTACGATCCTACGTTATTTGAGCTGTATTTAATTATATTGTAACGTCGTCATTTTGATATATCAATTTATGAAGATAACGAAAAACCCATACAAAATAAAAATAAAAATGTTCGATTTCTATTCTTAGGCAACCCTAACTCTTGGAGAAGCCACCATTTTGGGGCGGGGCCTTATTTGTAAACAAACTTAGAGAAGGTACCTACCGAGTACCGACCAACGTACCTATCTAGGTACGTAAATAAACATAGGACAAAGCGTAGGTACATACCATCCTTCTTATTCGTATCCTGCGCAGCTTTTGACACACCGGTAGTTTCAAAAAAACACACCACATCACCATATCACCACATCACCATCACCAAATCACATGGTGTTGTTTTATGATATTTAATAAGTACGTAGGTACCTACTTAAAGTAGTGATTTGATCTGTCTTGTACCCACACAATTTGCAAAACACAGGGACAACACAACGTAATACAGGAGGTAGTACCAGAAGTACCAGAAGTACCAGAAGTAGATGGTACAGAGACCATAGGTTGAGCCTGTCATGCCAGGTCCTCCGCCCGTCGCCGCCGCCGAAGCGACTCCTGTCGCGCATAGGTAACTAACTACCTAAGCAGCCGTCTAAGCGCATGCCACAGAAGCACTAAAGGAACGGTTCAAAAGTTTAAAATGTCTTCCTCTGCTCCAAGAGTGACATTACTCTTCCGACATCCACCACACTCGGAGCTGTGAAACGACCCGGTTGAGTGAAGAAGTCTCCTAACACGGTACCGCGGTGCGGTGGTAGGTACCTACAATTCGCGGGCCGCGGCTAGATTATTATTGCGCCGCACCGACACACATTATGTCGTAATATGTACTATTGTTTTTCATATTATTATTCACATAATTATTATTCACACACAAAAATCACTGCAATCCAACGCGACGACCTCACAAGTACGGGAGCAGGAGTGCGACTGACTACCTACCTAATGTTTTTTCGGTAAATCCTTTGAATTTTCGTTTACGATAAAGGTGTACGCACACTAGACCAAATCATACAAGAGCGAATAGGCGATGCGGCGGCGACATCGGCCAAGGCACGGGCGGTGATAGTGTGTTTAATGATAGCGCGGTAGATACGAGAAAATTTATGTGTGTCTGTCTGTCACATAAATTACAATAGCTTACAGCTTCCTATTGCAAACTAGTAATGACTAGTAAAACAAAACAAGGAACATATCGCAATCATACATAAGTAGTCTTTCAAAAGCACAAAAATAATAACGATGTAAGGTAATGTAAAGCAGATTTACGTTTGTTATAAAAAAATACAAAATATCTTTCATTAAAAATTATCTTGTGAACAGTTGCCCTTAGATAGCAAGCGGCATGTCGGCGAATACAAAGCTATTGTATTATTTGGTCAAAGTGAGCCGCCAAGAAGTCGGCGTCTAAAAAAGGCGACTACGCAACCAATAAGGGAGCAGAAAATGATAGGCGTGTCAGGTGAATGTCCCTAATTGGATGGTACTACTTTCATATCGACCAATCATATCGATCAGAAAGCAATAAATCATATGATTCCAAAGACTATTAGGCGGACAGGTCAGTCTAAATTTCTACTTTTAAACCTAAATGTACATAGGTACAAAATAACTACATTATCATGAGAAATGCGAACAAATTTTTAAAACTCCTGTTACGCATTGTTAGGTAAGAATGAAAATAATGTAGGTACCTATGTGCTTTCTGTAGGTAGCTGATTCGGAGTTGTAGCGCGTGCTTACTTACATTAATAATCTTCTAACGTTTTTTGCATAATACCTACTATGATAACACGGTTATCGTAAACACTTAACATCAAATTTTACACCAGAATGAAATAAAATTTGCCTCAGAGCTGCAAGGAATAATGTAGGCATTTCCTTGGATCTGATATTATGTCACATCTGTCTCATTAATCTCGGGGTCACAGAGAGTTCACCAAAAACAGCTGATTACAGGGTTGCGCGACGAAAAATGTTAGCCAAAACTTTGCACATCAAAAATCCCATTAAAGAACAATGCAAATTAATGTTTGACTTCGAATAGTCATCATTGATGACCTAAAGAATGTCAGGTTTAAGGCTGTATATGGGAGTTTTGTATCACCTTGTATATATAGATAGATTATTATTATTGTAGATCTTGCTGTATTGAGGTATAGCCAAGCTGTAGCCAGTTGACTACAGCGCATATACGGGCTGGCTCGACCGGGTAGTACCACCCTCTCACAGAAGAACACCTAAAGTAGCTGTTTTAGCTGCGTTTCATACGATGAGTGAGAGAACGAAGCCCAACCCTCATCTCCCTCTCCTTCCTCTATCTCCCTGTCCTTCCTCTATCTCCCTCTCCTTCCTCTATCTCCCTCTCCTTCCTCTATCTCCCTCTCCGTCCTCTATCTCCCTCTCCGTCCTCTATCTCCCTCTCCTTCCTCTATCTCCCTCTCCTCCCTCTATCTCCCTCTCCTTCCTCTATCTCCCTCTCCATCCTCTATCTCCCTCTCCTTCCTCTATCTCCCTCTCCTTCCTCTATCTCCCTCTCCTCCCTCTATCTCCCTCTCCTTCCTCTATCTCCCTCTCCTTCCTCTATCTCCCTCTCCGTCCTCTATCTCCCTCTCCTTCCTCTATCTCCCTCTGCTTCCTCTATCTCCCTCTCCTCCATCTATCTCCCTCTCCTTCCTCTATCTCCCTCTCCTTCCTCTATCTCCCTCTCCATCTTCTATCTCCCTCTCCTTCCTCTATCTCCCTCTCCTCCCTCTATCTCCCTCTCCTTCCTCTATCTCCCTCTCCTTCCTCTATCTCCCTCTCCTTCCGGTCGTCAACGCGCGAGCAATGCCTTTGGTATTCCAAGCATCAATAGTAGTGATGGAATATTTCACAGGTAATGTGTGAAAACTCATATTATATAGGTTTTCATAAATAACTCCTGAAAATGTTAAAAATAATTGCAATTAAAACGCAAAGCGCTGGGTACCGTCGCGGCGTTCGTGAAAAATCATCAACCAGTGATATCATAGGATTAAGTGACACAGTGAAAATTCACTATGAACAAAATCAGTGACTGTGAAAAATCACGGGTGAAATAACAGTAAAAGAAAAACATAATTTCCCGTAACGAAAAAAAATTTAAGGTAGCTATCATTGCCATGCCTAATCTATAGGCTACAACTGCTTAAGATCAAGCGAATCGTAAGCTTGTTTGACAACTTTTTTATACTTACAAAAAAAAACTCACATTCCACCTACGTCTAAATTAGTATCTAGTGGTATTAGTACCTATTTCATTTGAATATATAAATATTAATTCCAAATGTAGATATTCATGTCGATAGCGTGGCATCCCTATTTATAAAAAGCGGACTCGCGCAGGGCGTGCGGGCCGCGGCTAATCGCGCGGTTATTTAGTGACAACCCTGCGAGGGTACCGAGGGGTTAGGGGACTCAGTTAATGAACAGTTCTGTTAGACCCTTCCATGGTGACCCTACTATGGCTTTGTTATTTATAAGTTATAAAAAAACTAATCAATTTTCCAGGATAACAAGTATTACTTACACTTACAACAAAACCAATACTCTATTGGTTGTTAATAATACCTATAAAATATCGCCAGACTGACACACCACACCAACTGTATGGTCCCACTAAGCAACGCTTGTACTATGGGTACAGTACAATAGACTCTGGGCGATCCTAGTGACACCCAGACCTGGGCAAATTACGAAAAGGCCGTTTCCGATATTGCCCCGACGGGAAACGGACCCGCAACCACGCGGTGCAGTGAGCTGAGCGGCCTACCCTCGGACCACGGCGCCAAGCAGTCATCAAATACTAAAATGGACCTACTTTTGCAAAATGGAACCAACCCACATGCACTACTGTAAACCAAAACCAACCTTGTGTTAGTGGTTCTAGGTTGGTTTCAGTTTGCAGAGGTGAGTGTGGTTTAGTTCCATTTTGAAAAAGTAGGTCCAAATATAAAATACTATATCTTGGTCAAAACCAACACCAATTTTTAATAGGGTCCTACTTTATGTATTTTTGGGTCGTCCCAGGGTCCAGAAAGGTTCGCCATCCCATGTCGGCCCCATGTAACGGCGGCGAGGACATACCGCTAGGTTTTAGTGATCGGTTGTCTGGTGTTTTTTTTTTCAGGACCCTCACATAACTGTTTTCAGATCCCTTGATCTTGGGTGGTATGCGTCATTACATTTTCCAACGGCAACAAAAAAAAGAGTCAGGAAATGATTTAGGAAATATCATAAGTCGATCTCAAACCCTTCTATGAGGATATTTACGGTATAAATGGTACCTACTGTCAAAATCTCATGATTCTAACACCAGCGGTTTGGGCTGTGCGTTGATTCCTTTGTTTTTATAGGTAAATTTGCGAAAAGTATCAAAATATGCGACATAAAAGTCTGAGAACGATCTTGGAAATGTCATTCTTATATCATTCCAGTACTCAACGACATGTCAAAAGCGTAGTCAAGACTGCTCTCAGACTTGCGATTCTACGTCCTAGAATGAGTGTTTGTAAAGTTTATTTTGCGGTATTTTATTTATCGAAAGCTAAACCAACGCGCCAAGGGTCCCAGTCTCATGATCGTCACGTCCCCATCATTAGGGCGCGGGCACATCGGCGATAATTTAGGCAATCGCTACCCGCGGTGCGGTGGCCTTAACGCAATTATATGCCCATGTATATGCGCGGGAGTATGATGATTAGTGCCTTTAGAAGGGGACGCTTTGTGAGGCACGTAATTTATATTGTATTCATAGCTTCATGGCGAAATTGTGAGAAGAAAGAATGTCGATAGAGTGTCTTGGATAGTTTCTTCTCTCTTTATAATTATTCATTCATAAAAGGAAATTAGAAAAAAAAACTAAACATCGGGCCTCCATATCTCAACGGCTACTGGCATCGCATTGTCATAATGAAATCGTTAAAAATCTTAACATTCAAATTATGCCATATATAAATAGTTTAGTGATAATAAGTTTATCGATATATCGACCGCTTGGCGCAGTGGTTTGAGCGTAGGCTGCTCGGCTCTCTGCATCGGGTGGTTGTGGGTTTGATTTCCGCTGGGGCAAATTTCGGAAATAGTCTTTTAGTAATTTGCCCAGGTCTGGATGTCACTGCGATCGCCCCCAGTCCATTGTACGGTACCCATAGTACAAGCTTTGCTTAGTTTGGGACCATTCAGTTGGTGCGTCAGTCTGGCGATATTCATTATTATTATTTATCGATAATCACTAAATTTATTTCCCCAATAATCTGTTCAACTTGTGTTCAACATCCTCATGGCATTAGCCAACCACGCAAATACCTCTTGCCCTCATAATAGAGACAGTCTCGCTGAGAGAAAGCAGCATACAGCCCGGAGCGGCAATAACATCGATATAAATCATACCTTTATCTAATCGACACATCTATCGACAAAATATATGCGCGTGGGCAGCACGAGGCGATGTGACGTAGATGCATAATTAATATTACCAATGGCTTGTTATTAGATTGAACTAGATAAATGTGGACTTAGATTCCGTTTGAATGGAATCATAAAAGGTGTTCTACCATAGACACAGATATAGATTTACATAGATAACGCAAGTATCACGATTTGTATTGTAACCAAGCGTGCCGAATTTTTAACACCTACTGTGACGTCACAGCCGAAATTTAGTGACGGGAAATCCAAACCGATTCAAAGACACCGATGCCGCTGATGCCCCTCCGCCCGCTACGATACTCTCGAGTGATTAGAAGTAGTGCCATAAGATAGGTGGTGGTGGAACGTAAAAAAAAAAAAAAAAAGTTGGTTAACGTATCACCCATCAACCTCTCTCTCTATTCTAAATACTTAACTAACTTACGAAATCTAAGAGAGGATCCTTCTAATAAAAATATTATAAATACCAAGAATACTTACCTCGTTTTTTACTCATCACGTACCCATTACGTCACATCGTGTTTGGGCGGCGCGGGCGCACGCGCGGCGCTGGATCGCTAATCACTAATAATAAGTATAACCGAACTCACAATTATGGCCACACGATCGATCGAGCCCGTTATACGGACAAGCCGACCGACAATTAGCATAGTTTATGCTTGTAGTTAGAGCTGGGGTACACGGATCACTTCGGAGAATGGCTGCCTTCTGCTTCTTCTTATACCAGGCCTTTATCTAGGTCTCTTTCTCCTCAAAACTCACTCAAAATTGTTATTATTCATGTAAGCCAACAAAGCATTTATGAATAGTCAGAATCTACCACCGGTTCGGAATGCTGCTTCCACTGAGAAGATCCGGCAAGAAACTCAATGGTTACTCTTTTCAATAAATAAAAGATGGTGTACATTCTCAGGAACAGCAACAGAATATGAGCAGGCAACACCATTGTCACTACTAGAAAGTAGAAAGTGTGTTCTAAGTAGGAGGTGTGTGAAGGAGTTATATTTGGGATCACGTGGCGGGCCTAGTCTCATAACAAAGCCTTTTCCTTTCTGTATTTGGGTTGGCTCCTAAAGTACACGGCGTGATTGCCATCTGTCCTCTGAGACCCGACTGGTGGAACCACCGGTAACACGGTAAGAATCTTAATCCTAATATTTGTTCAGCCTTTTGACTGTCTTCAACGATTGTCATTGGTGTCAAAATGACACCTGGGGGCGCTTAGAAGCACTAAAATTCTTCAAAAATGTAACTTAATTTATTACTTACATGTTAATATAAAAACACTAAAATTTCTGAACCATCAAAACCTTGAAAATATTGTTCTGGCGTTGCTAATCAACAGCCAAACTAAAAAAAAATTGTAATCGGTTAATTCATTTGTGAGATATTAAGTCAGAGATAGATAGACAGACAAAAGAGCGAAACTTGTAACCTCCTTGTGTTAAGCAAGAGCTAAGCTTTGTCAGTTTTCATGGAAAAAGAAGAAGCAGTTCTGAAAACAAAAGTTAATTAATAGTTAAGCAACATTAACATGCGCGTTAACAAAACCGGGATTCAAAGGCCTGCAAAGACCTCACGGAAGCACAAAGGGATTTCAGTAAATAATTATGTTTGTGCACACTTATTTACCCGTACCCGAATATGGTCCCAAACTAAGCAACGCTTGTACTATGGGTACCGCACAATGCACTGGGGGCGATCCCAGAGACACCCAGAGCAGGGCAGATTACGAAAAGGCCATTTCCGAAATTTGCCCCGACTGGAATCGAAACCGCAACCACCATGTGCAGTGACCTGAGCGGCTTACGCTCGAACCACTGCGCCAAGTGGTCGTCATTGGAAGCTATTGATGGGTCTATGGTCTATGGTGACCGGCTCACTGCAGGTTCGTGTTCGATTTCCGTCGAGGCCAATGGCGAAATTGACCTTTTTGTAATTTGCCCTGCTGTGCTGAGTAGTCGTAACGTCAAACTCTTATTTCACGCGTGAATCCGTGAGTGATACCTACATAATGTCAAATTTTGACATTGACATTTCACCCGTAGAATCACGCATGAGATTTGGGTATTTCGTTAAAGAATAGTACCTAATGCTGGTCTGGAAAGTCTGGTATAATTGGAATCAGCCACAGTCCTAATAAAAGCCATGCTTAATTTGCGACCATAACAGTTGGTGGGTCAGTCTGGCGATATTTATTAATTATTATATTAATAACTTTAGAAATAAAATACGAAATACTTGGCCAAGTTCGATACCAAAAGTATGTTCCCTTAATAATCCTGTTTTTTTTTCTCATCGCGTGTTTAAAACATTAAAAAATAATTATCCATGGTACCTGATGCCACATTATTTAGACATTAGGCTTGTAATATGGACGCCCACACCGTTCACATTGGTTTGTAACGGATGATTATTTAATTTTATAATTAGAGAGATATGTCATAGCCCTTTGATTTACGTGAACATGGACAATTGGCGAATTATCAGCTATTAAATTAAAGGTATACTTAGGTTACGCGTCGCTATAATATTATGAAAACGTGACCGTATTTATTTCAGCTTGAAATTATTTTTTATCTGTTATCAAATTAAAGTGTTTTTACGATTTATTGCCAAAGTAGAGTAGGTTCAATCCCACCCGAGTAGACTAATGACTGATATCCATACCAGCTCTCCGAGGCCCAAGCAGTAAGGCTAGGTATTGGTTGGTAACTGTATGGTTAAAGTAGTTGTTAGGATAGGATTTATTAGGCATATAAATGCTCGTAACAACAATCATACAAATATATATATATATATATGGAAAGACATGACAGATGTTATTTGGACAACCCAGCGTAATCCAGTCAAAGTCACAGCCTACACTGCCAACTAGACTGACATCATAGCTATTTGTATGCTCCCGACGAGCCCGTTTTTCAAACTTGCCGCGCCGTGTGTCAAGATGTCAAGTGTGTCAAGAAATTTAGATTACATCACACGTCATACGTGTCCTATAACATAAGCTAAGTATCTCCTTTTCTTCCGTGGGGTTATTGCGAAGCGACGCGGGGTCAAACGGTTGACAAATGACCCTCTCGCGTAATTCCCCCCGACAATTTCATACACTGCCAAAGATTATGCAATTTGCATAGATTATTATGCAAATTATGTATGAATATAGTATTAGATGCGGTGATTATTTTTATGATGGCAAGCATTTTTATTCTGCTAAAAACAATGTAGAAAGCTCTTTCAAGTTATACTGTTCTGTCGGGAACAATAGTGTGTGGCAAACAAAATAAAGCAAATAACAAAACAACATTTTCTCGCAATAAATTGCGTTCACAGAAATCCTGAACACGATAATCACACCAAAAGGCCCTGTTCGCAAATCAACACATAAAATAAAAAAAATAAAAACATTGGCGCCAGGACACACCCGCGGTCAAAGCGCGCCGCACTCCAAAGTAACAGTTTCAGAACGCACACGATATATTGCCACACCTAATCACCCTTAATTGGGCTATGTCGTGACCCAACTTAACCTTAGGTCGAAACAAGAACAAAATATAGCAAACATAATGATAACCCGTGTTTTGAACGCACCAAAACTTTTAATTTTCAAACGTTAAGCCCGAACGCGCGCGGACTGTAATTATCATCGTTTCCGAACTTTAAGTATAAGGATAGAGATATTAATAGTCTGTGGTCCAGTGTTTGCTTTTTTCTTGATTTATTTAGTTTTATAGATTCGGTGAAATTAGTGGTTTGTTATCATTTTTTGTGATGCCGCTAATGGTTATAAATGTGTGACCGTAATAAAATGTTTTTAAAGGTTCATTGTTTAATTGTGGGCTGGGCTCGGCTTGATCTAAGATTAATTGCTCTGGAAACCTCATAGATACTGCGCCACTGATGATCTTTATTTCGCTACGCATCTCGCACTAAACCACCGAGAATTTACGAAAAGTGTCCGAGAACTAAGTGTGGACAGGCTTTATTGTTCTTGCGACTATCTTTGACCATAGGTACCAAAAAATCCATGTTCTTGTGAAGAATTATTGTCTTACTGCTTGCACTTAACACTGGCTAAAGAGTTAACCATTTTTTGGAATCAATTAATCAGTTCACATTTACTCTCACTACTTCATAATAGTTTTTTTGTGCAGCTACAGATATTCTCAATGTCCTTAAGCAACTCTATACACATACATAGATGTGCATTAAAATAATATTATTCACCACTCTCAAATACCATGAAAACCCCAAGCTATATAATCTCAATAAATCATTTAACATATTTTACATCACAGATAGTGTCTTCCCTGTGCCTGTTCCCTCCCTGCCGAAGTACCTACCGCGGCACTTGATTCGGCACTAATTGAGCTATTCCACAGATAAGCAGATAAAACACGGAGTGAGGGTGACGCATGACGCACTAAATTATGCGTATTATTTGCATATAATAACTGATAGGGTGACATATTTGGGTGATACAAGAACGCTAGAGAAGTTTAAGTCGGTTGCAAGCACGCAGTAGTATTATAAAGGAAAGAGATGAAAGGATAACTGGGTTTGTTTTTTAAGATACACATGATGAAGTACCTGCTAATAGTAAGCAACTGTATACGCAAAATCAGGGTGTAATTTTCCTTTTAAAGAGATTCTAGAGCTCTATTGATATCTGGTTCATAAGGCTAGCTATAATAATACTCAAAAGCGCAAATACAAGAAAACTAAGGTCAGTAATATACAAAAGCAAAGAATACAAAGAATCGATACATTTGTTCAATTCATTAGTGAGTGTCACTGGTATCGCTAACAGGATGTTATACGGTAGGGTAGTATAAACGTTCCTTAATTATTTTGGGATTTTCCTTACAGTTAGCGCATTGTTCCGTCAATATTGATTCCCGCAAAAAATCAACTCAAAAAACAGCAAAACTAAACCTTCTGTAATTCAGCTGCATAGTATCACAACCTCCACGAAACCACTATTGAACATTAAACTATAACTCCCTCCCATCAAAGTTCAGTTTCCACCTTCATGCTGCCATCTCTTAAAGATCGATCCCAGGAGGCTTTGACATGAGACCGCGATCATACCGCACTGGGCACACGTTTATGCAGATGAGATGCTGGTCTGCTGATGAGGGGTTTGGAGATAAACTGATAAATATTAGTCACTAGCTGTACCCTGCGCGTTGCTACGCTGTCAAAGATTGGTCGTACCAACTCAGAAACCTTTGTGGGCTCATGCAACACTTTTTGAAGATCATTACATGATAAAATGCATAGTTTATGATTATTTAAAGGACACACAGACAAACATTCATTTTTATATATATTAGATAGATGGATAAGTCAGTAAAACCCAAATAATTTGTTTACAAATTCTTTGGTCACCACATCATAAGAACCAGTACTTACTTCGTGATTTTTATGGTGATACCTCAAAATATAAAAATGTAAACCAAGGTCTAGTCTTAGGGTTTCCCCGAAAGAGTGATTCTACTAAACAAACCTCACCGATTGATTGCGAGTTCGAACCCCGCTGGGGCAAATATCTGAAATGTTTTTGTTCTAATTCTCTGTGGTCTGTATTAAATGAATCCTTCCTTCCCAGTGCACAGTGATTACCTGTTTATTACTAGCATTGCTGAATTTTTTATTTAATTTGTTGTAAGTCCAAGACGATATGATATCTGGATTATTGGTATGTGGTCTACCTACTTAAATAGTTGAGTACACACAGTAGGTACCTTCAACAATCCCTAGAATCATATTCGCATAATTCCAGGATTCGTAGGGTACTAACAAGCTTACTATTAGCGGAAATTTGTCCTCTCAGGTCCCCAGAGATGCCGGAGCCCTGGGAACTGGCGGAATACTGAGTGAGCCCTGGCGCTTCGCCCCCAGCCCTCGCCGCTACAGCTGAGAACAAAAATCAACACTTACTTTATTGAGCGTGTTGTTCATTTTTGGGTGACCGTGACTTCGTAAAGTTTGGATGCGGTATATGTGGCTACGATGGCAGCAGGGCTCAGCTTGCGCTAAGTATACGGTTTTATTTTCTTCTTCTTCTTTCTTTTAAAATATGGCCCACACAGTTTGATAGGTATTTCGCCAGTGTCATGTAACAAATAGCAATACAAACAAACACATTTAATAACAATACAATATAGAAATGTGTCCACCTAGAAAAAGCAAAATGGATGTATGTATGTTTGTTACTCCTTCACGCAAAAACTACTGAACGGATTTGGATGAAATTTGGAACACATATAGTTTATAACCGGGCTTAACATATAGGATACTTTTTATCCCGATAATCCCGAAATTCTGTTATGTTAAATACTACGCGGACGAAGTCCGTGGGCACAGCTAGTTGATAATAGTTTTAATTTCTTTCAAAACTGAAACACAATTTCTTAGCAAAAGACGTACCTATATGGAGGACTACTAACGGCTTAAACCATTTCTTCGTAAATGAGTCGAGTCTAACCACGTTCCGCACGCGGTGCGAAACTTCAACTAGACTTCTTAAGTCCAGAGCGTAGTAACTACGCTCCCCACAGTGCCACATCCACCCACCCGCTCCTCGGCGGCTAATCCTCCAGGATTATCGCGGCGAATGTCAAGTGTCACTCAACATGGCCGAGTGTTGACGGACCAGATTATAACATGAACTAGGCTGCTCCGTGTTATATTGGTATTATTTGTATTTGTTATTGCTGCGATATTGAAGCCACTTGGTATAGACAAGACTGTGGGGAAATTATTGTTATTCTTCGAAATATATAAATGTGTCGACTACAGACGTAGGTATGCCAGCGTGATAATATCGTCGAGAACGCAAGAGATATGTCGAGAATGATAGAGTGGTCACGCTTTTGTTCTTGCGGTTTTATTTTGCGCAAAGTTTGTTGTATCGACCTATTTTCTTTTAAAGATTCTGTATTGACAATATCATGTCTACACAATGGTTCAAAATTGATAAGTATTTTATTTATGAAAAATTGGGAAATGGTTTGAAGGACTGATGTCACTTGCTGATTGCATTTCTAAATCATCCAAATTCCTTAGAATAGGTACCTAGGTACCTACTTTAAAATCCTATTCCACAAAATTCCTCAATGCCGACTGTTTTTTTTTTATTCCAGAAGAATATTGGCAAGCTTAAATAAAAACTTGCTTCAGAGCACAGACTTCTGTGCTTCAGAGCACAGACTTCTGTACTTCAAAGTAGGTACCTATGATCCCAGAACAATTTCAATATAAGTGCAACCGAGCTTATTCACGTTTGAGCTTATTAGTTCACCCCCACATAACCCCCGACTGAACCCGCAAATGTAGTTTAATAAAGGGCGCATCGCATCGTAAACACGGTCACGTGGCCGCCCGCCGGCTGTCACGTGACACCGAACCACAGACAAGATAGAGATCTTTCGCGCGCGAAATTGTCTATCGTGGGTGCACCCGCGCGCTTTTTGATGTCACGTTTTAGAGGTTAAGATGTTTTTGACAGACTGCATCAAGCATCAACCTACCATAGTTCAATAACCTCTCCAAGGAGTTATTTAGGTACAAAGGGAACTATAATATGAATAAGACAAGTGTGTCCCATAGATTGCTCAATTAAATATCGATGGAAGGATTTGGTTTTAAGCCAAGTCTAATAGGATCACTAATATAATCTGAAGCAAGTCTTAGACCGGATTTTAACGTCCAAAATTGTTTCTTTATGTTCATTTTAATCATATTTAATTTTAAATAGATTCCATATTTTATTACAATGATAATATGACAACATTATATTACCATTGAACCATTGAATTTCGCTAACCACACATCAGCTCCACCAAATGAATCCCCGTACTAATTACATAACGTTTAGAAATACTCGTTATCATGTTACAAACTTGATTGGAGCTTTGACCGATTTGAAACAACGATATTTATTATTTCGCTCACGGCGGCGCCCTGTCATCCGTTATAAAATGTGATCCATAATGGTTTAGTAGTTAAATGTTTAATTACAGTGCTTGTGGGTAATTAATCACTCAATAGATTGAGTTTTCATTGAAAGGTCAAGCGGTAAAAGTACACAGTGTCAAAATTTCGACGCAATAAAAAAAAACATGGAATTAGAACTGAGCACGCCAGATGTACCTAATTAATGTTACGTTGTTGTTATAAAAACCCGGAACCTCTGAGTTCCGAGGGCGACCCATCTAACCAGGTGATTGACGCTTGTTTAACTAATAAACAATTGTAATTAAAAGTATATTGAGTAGGTACAATTTCTACTGGCACTTAGGAATAATAATCTACCTTAGATTTCCTATCCATCCGCTCGCAGACGTTCAGAGTGACTGTAGGCCTAAGCAAAAACAAATAAAATACTTAGTATGCATTTTATTTCCTGACTTGTCATTGACAATTATAATATTATTCAAGCAATTAAAAATACAAACACGAAGTTTATATTTTGTAATTTAAAATAAATAAATTAAAAAGTGAATTTCCCCGCCACCTTTGACGTCCCGCGCTGTCAGTGTCAAGTGCGCGCGCACGCCGCACCCGCCCGCCGCCGGCGATCATTTGAATAACCCCGCTCGCCATTACTGCACCAAAGAGGATTATTTGCAACCGTCAATCCGTGAAAATGCCCCCTATCGTAATGGTAAGCACTATTTTCAAAGAATACCTTAGAGTTTTACTATTAGGGTCCTTAATTAATCATCAGTATTATAAGTAGGTAGGCACATGCAATGGACTAGGGACCCAGTAATACACAGAGCACGGAAAAATTTGAAACATTTTCCCAAGTTCGTTATGCAATGACGAAAGGGTGCAGCACAGTTATCAATGTATAATCATTTATATAAGTCTAAGGTCCGTATTAATACATCTATCTCAAGACTGAGAGCGATCTTGAGTAAGCTATTGATACATTATGATGATACATTAAATTTTGTTCTGAAAAGTATGACGTTAAAATGACATTTGCAAGATCAGTCTTAGATTTGAGATATAATTATTAATATGGTCCTAGAAATAACGTAGCTTGGCTAGATGAAGATGGTTGAAAATATGCTAAAGCTTTTACTATTCGTAGGCTGAGAACATTAGGGAGGCCATCCCCGTAGTCAAGAGGATCCCACCATCGCCATCTTAGGCCCAATGTGATCCCACTCTTAGGCCCGTATTAATAAACCAATCTCATGTCTGAGAGAGATCTTGGAAATGTCATTCTTATATCATACAAGTACAAAATTACATGTTAAAATTGTACTCAATATCGGTCTTTATTCAGTGGGGAGGTCTCCATTTTGGTTTTCCAAAATGGACGGTCACATTTTCCTATTGTATTGTTTTTAATGGTGTTCGTTATTGCTATTCGTTACTCGACATTGGCAAAATCATATTGGGCTTGACCCAATTGTAAGAGGTCATTAATATAAAAATATCGGTCTCAAAAGTTAGATAGCTTTATTAATACGCGCCTAAGACCAAGCATTTAGCTTAATAGGCGGGGCTAACATAACAAGTAGTCATGTTTGTAAACCTCATATAACACAGGACTTTTGGTCATAAAAGCGAGTGACTAGATTCTATAGATGTAGACAATATTTTAGCTGTCGTGTGGAGTGAGAGAGCTTAGTTAACAACAGCACACAGACATGTTTATCTGGATATTAAACAAGAACATTATCCTATAAAAATTATGAGACACATCCCACAAATAACAATAACGAGCTAAAGACACGCACGTCCGTCCACTGGCGCGGCCGAGATCATAATGCGCAATAATAATTCTAAATTCAAAATTGAAGAAGTTACGATCGGCGGTCGCGCACGGGCCGGTGTTGCCAGTTATATAATTAGAAAATGAAAGGGTGGCGCGCACGCAGCCCGCGGCGCGACCACTACTATCGCTCACCATCGAGCCTGCTTCCACTAGGGATGTGACACGTAATCATTATCGATATAAACTTTGATTTTCCGTCTTGATTTATTTCCCGACATCTCCCTCCCTCACCTCACCTCAGCTCTGACTATGTCTATCCCTTCGGGGAATACCTACATGTATCATAACTAGTGGTGATTTATACACCAGACGGGGACACTAAATTACGCTATAAGTCGTCTAGTTCTATTTTTATAATAGCCATAGTGAATCATGCAAACACTTTTACTAAGATATCGTAAATAGGATCTGTTTAGTATATACTTATATCCATCGCAGACATATTTAGATAAATATTGGACACTATATTATAGTGGAGGGCCCGGCTATGTTAAAACCCCGTGGGCTTTCATCCATTCACACGATTAACGCGACACCGATAATATCCTATACATTTTACTTCATCTGATTGCCGAAAACGGCCATTATCTACCAAAACTGTAAAGAAAATAATTGTTGATTTCATCGTGTGCATAACCTATATGGTTACCTACTCTTTTTTAAAATATGATATTATACCCAACTTTGTGTAATTAATGTTAGGTAAGCTAGATAGACCTAAACTTATCGATATTTTATCACACCCATCACTAATATAAAAATATACTCCCCAGACCGCAGGGCATATGGCAACATTCTTTATTTTCGAATATTAATAAGGAGCGTGCAACATTACACCGTATTTCACATCGGGTAACATCATTATGTTGCATCCCTTTCATATCCACAAACTGTGTACATATCTGGACTCTTTTGATACCTATTCGAATTTTACATAATGATGACCTTTTCGGTGCAAGATGGTAGATTAGCGGAGATTTATCTAAGTTCTATAACGATACACTTAAGGGGTATGAAATTACTAGTTTCGGACGATAACTCACTTATGTGAAAGAAGCATTTTAATGAGTGACATTATACATAGTAGTGGATATCTACCTAAAATCTACCATCTTCATACTTATAAGGAAAATATAAGACATATTTTATGAAGCAGTGATAGCCGATTGGTTATGCACGCGTCTTGCACAAGTCCTGGGTTCAAACCCCCGCCTCGCACCTCTGGGTTTTTCGAAATCTATGTGCGAATCATAATCTCTACATGATTATCACTATATCTTAGAAAATCTAACCAATTTTCGAAAGACATGTGAAATCTGCGAACCGGCTTTGGGCCAGCGTGGTGGATTATGGCCAGCATCCCCCTCGTGTTGAGGGAAGGTTCGTCTCCAGGAGTGGGACATTAATAGGGGCTAAATTATTATTATTATGTTTTACTTTTTTTTGGTACCTTGCACCTTTATACCTAACTAGCTGTGCCCGCGACTTCGTCCGCGTGTAATTTAACTTAACGAAATTTTCGGGATGATTCATCCCCAATTTTATCCCCTTGGGGGTAGAATTAATCAAAATCCTTTCTTAGCGGATGCCTACGTATTTTTATTTAGATCCTCTCCATCCTAAGGTTGCCTGGTAGAGATCACTTTTAGTGATAAGGCCGCCCATTTTCCATGTTTTGTTTTCTAGTGGTGGACCTGGACCGACCTGGACGGGAGTGGGACAGAGAGAGGATTCGGCTTCAGGCTCTCTCACTCGTCGTACGAAAGATATAAACTACTTTACGCCGATGCGATCTTCTGTGAAAGAGTGGTACTACCCTTTATTAAAACGCTTTATTAAACTACAAAAGAGCGGATAATTTTCAAACGGCTGAACCGATTTTCATGGAACATAGCTAATAACACTCTCGATCAGAATACCTTTCTAATTAAAAGGAAACAAAATTAAAATCGGTTTATCCGCTTGGGCGCTACGATGGCACAGACAGACACACAGATACACATGTTAAACTTATTAGGTACACACCTCTTTTTTCGTCGGGATTTAAAAAATAACCTCTCAAAGTGTGAATCGGGAGGAATAACTATTATAATATCTCGGAAACAGTATGCATTATACCATAACAACCAATAAACACTGCCTTGCTAACGAGTCCGGGCAAAACACACAGCTCTTATTTGGTTATATGACGTGTAATGCCTTGCTGCAATGGCGGACAGAAATATTGGACCACGGAACATTTTAAACATTACGAATTTAATTTAGTTTGTCTAGATACAGTGATTATGGCAGCGATAGAGCATAGAGCCCAACATACAATGTTGATAGAAGCGTAACATATATGGAAACAGGTACAATGGGGCTTTCTTTGTTGGCATCAATCGGATTATATTGTGTGTGGGCTAAGCATCTGTGCTTTATTTATTTAATGATTGATATCATAGACTCGTATTAATAAATCGATCTCACGCTTGAGAGTGATCTTGGAAATGTCATCTTAACGTCATTCCAGTACAAAATGACGTGTCAAACGCGGACTTAAGATCGCTCACAGACTTGAGATAGGTTTGTTAATACGGGACTTCGATTGAGCGCGGTACCCAACCATACCTCCAATTTTTTTTGTGAGACTCTCCTAAGACCAGTTGCGCCAGAAGTCTTGTAACATGTGTTGTGTGTATTGCCAACACTTATGTAATACTAAACAAAGCATTTTTAAAAAAAAAAAAAAGGAAATAAAAGTGGACTCTAGCGAATAGTTTAATGGCCAAGATGGGGTTTGAACCTTGAACCTGACGCTTAAAGTTAAAATACAATGCGTAGTGTACCCGTTATGATTGTATTTCCCATATTTATCGGCCCGAAGTGTTACCGCGATCGCTGAGTAATCGGGTCCCGTTGGATATGGCTGCCAGTAAATTCCTTATCATCTCGTTACTGCCGGAGCCAGGCCCTGACCTCGCCCGATGCGCATAAAACAAATAGATACTGTTTTCATTCCACTCCAATAATTGTATTATCTCGTTGAACTCTAAATAACTGAGTGTTGGTATAATAGTCGCAAGCGCAGCCCGCTGTTCATGGCTCTGACTGCTGAATACTCGAATACGACTCAAATTTAAGACCTTTGAGTTGACTTTAAGTTGAGGCGCCTTACAACAAAAATTACACATAACGGCGAGTTCAACATTTGAATGCTGTTTCAGGATAGGTATGGCAGTTCGATATTCGAATACCGAGCAAAGTCGAATTGATTTTCTTTCTAAATCCCAAACGTACATTTTGCTTGGTAGTTAATATAAGCGGTAACAAACACATTAAATAACAATAGGTACAAAAAACAAAAAAAATAATCAGTGCCGTCTAGGGACGCCCGAAAGAAGCGAAGCTTTGCAGTAGATATTAGATATATTATAAGTGGCGTGCATAGGGTTTTGAAACAGGGTAGGCAGAGTGTAACATAAAAATAACGCGTTACGCGTTACGCGTTACGCTTTTCACCGTTTTAGTGCCCGGGCAGCGAGCGCCCCGAACGTCCGTAAAGAAGCTTCGCTTCAACAGTTCCGTCAAGGAATGCCCAAAAGAAGCGAAGCTTTATTGTACATAATAAAGCGTAGGAACTAAGCGTTAAAACCACCCTGTATACATAAATATCTGTCGTGTAACGCTACTGACGCTTAGCACGGATAGAGTGCCCGCTCGGCGAGCGCCCCGAAGGTCCGTATTCGCTTCAACAAAAAATTGTCCGTTCACATTCGAAAACCGAAATAGAGGCCTCAATCGGAATTAAATAACTCTTCTACTGAAACCAGCTGATAAAATCTATATCTACCAAAGTTGCTTCAAGCCTTTGACTATTTATGGTTCAAGCATATTATTATAAATACCTAAAATGCGTAATAATAATAGTTACTTATTTCGCCAAATTTGGTAGATAGGCGCAGGTACCAAAGTTTCAAGACTAAATGCCTAATTTATACCAAATCAAATACTAATAATGCCCGTAGGATGCCCTGTACATATCTATCGTGTCCTAAACTTTATCATTTCACATCAATTTATGTACAATTTTACTGTCAAAACAGTTTGGAGTTATTAAAATGCCGTTGAAATTCGTGGCATTATGTGACGGCCGCGGGGTAGACTCATAAACGCACAGATATCAGCACTGTGACCACCGTGATAGAGTTTATGAGACATTCCGCCGAACAGCTACACTTTTTTTTTGTAAAAAGCAACGGAAATCTCAAAAAAGACTTAAATTATTTAAGCGATCGACTTCTCGTCGCCAAAATATTATATTGTTACATAATTTCAATATACATATAAAAGGGTATTTGATATGGTCAATTAATGTTAAAAAGTTACCGAACTCATTTTTTGCAACAAAGTCCGCAAACAGGCGCACAACTCGCCTGATGTTAAGCAGTTACCGTAGCTTATAGATGCTTGCAATACCTAAAGCATTGCTCGCACTATGCCGACCTAAAGGGGAGTGGGATAGAGAGAGGTAAAGGGAGGGGAGTTTGGCTTCCGGCTCTCTCGCTCATCATACGAAACCCTGGTATAATACTGCTACTTAACACCAATCTTCTGTGAGCGTGTAAGAGTGGTACTGCCCTCATTGTCGATCCAGCTCGTATATGAGCTGTTGTCCGTAAAACATAAAATTAGGGGATTTTCTAAGGAATTAGGTAAATCTCATATACCAGGGACATTTCCGTGCGTTCAAGCGCTTTTGCCATACCTATTATTGGAATCAAGTATAATCAGCTCACGAGTTTAGTCCAATTAGTTATATATCGATCCGTGGTGCCTTACAACTCGCCTTCAATCAGCTGTAACAGTCTTGTTTCTATGGCAATCAGCCCATACCAGCTATTTTTGTCTCCCGCTTTGCACCGGAGGGAAGTGGAAATATTTTCTTCCAACTCCTCCTATTATTTCTTTCGAATAAATTCGTGCGGGTTCCAAGACAATTTAAATTTTTTCTGGGACTCGTCGAGGGTCAAACCTTGACATCATTATTGGTCACCATTGTCGATCCTGGCTTACAGGAGTTTCAGTGGTGGGAATGTGTGGCGGGACTAGTCCCAAAACAAAATCTCATATTTGTCCAAAACAATGGCCACCGTATCGACTACCAGGCAAAGGCTTGTCTCGATCGCGTGACAATACGGCGGCATGCGGCCGGCGTTTCCTATGGGAACTGGACCCTTTGGGCGGTGCCGGTGACCACTGGGGCCTAGGGTCCGGACGGACCTCACAAATTCACACTACTTACCTACCTACGGTAAGAATGCGATAATCAGACCATGAGAGCGAGTTAGTATCATAGTTAGGCATTTTAATATTCGCACGATATTCTCAAATGGCAACCGTCTGGAAATAGGTAGGTAACTATTCTATTTTTTTCGTCAGCGAAAAGGTTGAAAAAGAAATTGATTTCAAGAAATAACCTCAGGATTTTGTAAGAATTTTTATTCACTGGCATTAAAAAGTATTTTATTAATGTAATCCCGCTGTTTTTATTAATATACTTATTGTAACTTTCTGTGAGTAGGTAATTAGTTTTCTTATAATAATAATAACTAGTCTAGATTATATATACGAGATGAAACAAAAAGGGTACTATGTTTTGCGACTTTACTTTGTAAATCTAAAACAATCGGCTTTGTGGGAAAGTTGAAGTACCTAAGGTTTTGTAGACTTATGAAATCTGTCAACAGCTGTATCCCTGTAACACCTATTGTCTTTCAAGTTTCCTCCAAAGCTGATAGTTTTAGAATTAGAAAGTTAAGTTTTGAGAAAAAAGTATACCCTTTATGTTTCAACCTGTATAAGTATGGGTAGTAGGAATGAGTGATTTTAATGGCAAAACTATAGTGAATGATCGCTTGTATGGTTAATATTAATAGGTATTGTACCTACTTTAAATTATACTACCGCAATCCTAAATTATAATGACAGAGATTTTAAACTGACTAACAAATAATACGCATTGGTATCCTATCACACGGCCATCTCTGACTCACGTGTAATGATAGGTCTCATCGAAGACTATTTATTAGGCACAGTTCGTAATTCGTTGAATTTTATAATTCCCGTCTCAAAATGTTTCTTTGAAAATATATAGCTGTTTTTTTTCAATGGCCGACATACCTATCTATTACCGAATTAGTGTTCCGATAGAAACGACCCCGAATTAGTGTTCAAACTCGATACCCAAATTTGGTGAATTCAAAAATATTAATAGCGTTTCGCGATATGGATTTGATGCAGGTTGTTATCTCCTTTTTGTTCAATACCATGATTTTGTCGGATAACTACTTTTTTATACAATTTTTCATTGATTATTATTCCATTTATAACTACTGCCAAGGACATGGCAATAAATAATTTTCATGGAGTCCTAGTAACGCCATCTTGTGATGAGTAGCGCAAACTAATTAAAATTTTTACATTCGTTTTCACTAGATGTCGTTATTAGGAGTTATTTTATAAACTATAATGTTAACACAAATAAAGTGAAAATATTTAAAAAGCGACTCCGCATAAATATAATACCATTTTAGGGCTTACAATATTTATAAACATTTATATGTGTATAGTAAAAAATATGATTTTATTTAGCGTTTTGCAAATATTATTATTACCGTTGTAACACCGACAGTCGAACGTCAAAAATGACAAATCGGCGTTTTTGAAGAATTTCGCTTGTCATCTCAGAAAGTTTATATTTGAAATTACACTTACAATAAAATGGCTCTACTCGATTTTTGTCGTTTAAATGAGAAAATTAACTTGAAGCCCGTCGATTCCCTTGCATCCTTCCAAAATGACGTGATCGGCTACAGCCAGAACTTCACAAAGAGCGCTCAGCTCGCGACGCCGCCTTTCGCTAACGTAAGTAAAGGTTATCCTCTATAAACACTTTTATTTCCTTACCACATCGGTACTGATGCATTATTATTGTAATTCTAGCCTGTGGAGACATTAGCGCAGTTCAACACTAAAGACGAAACCGGCCGTGACATCAAAATTGAATTCGACCATGGCACAACAACTCTTGGCTTTCGCTATAAGGTACGACTTGTTTATCTCCAATACCCTTTAAATTAAGTATTTACATATATAGATACTATTGCAAAGGCCCCTTCCTACAGAATTAGTACCAAATGAAGTAGTAATGCTACCAATATTTTAATTGAACTGACTCATTATTGTGATTTGTTAAAAAAACTATGCAATGGAGAGAACTAAACTTGTCGTCCTGTCCAATTAAAATCCTACCCTACAGTTGCTGAAAAAATCATTATAACAAGTCAAACTCTTAAATCACTCTATGATAAGAAGCTACATATAGTCCCAGATAACTGTGAACTCATTATCCATCATTCTTTAATAAGGCTTATGTCATAAGCAGCACTCAAATTGGAGTTGCATTTCGTTATATGGCACTAAGTTCTGTATAAGACATTTCTTTTATATAACAATTTAATGTAGTCATGCAGACGAAAATGCATACTTTTGCAAACTGAAACTATCTCTTGAACTAGCGTTAGTTTTGGTCAGCAGAAGTATGCGTAGTGTGTTTGGTTCCTTCTGCAATACTAAATCTTATAGGTCATCCTTTCCCAAAGTGAAAAAAATAATTTATTCTCAAAGTGAGCAGTATACAAAATAAGTTTAGGAACCACTGTTATAGGTAATTAATGAATGGGTCATGACTTGCATATATTGATGTTTATAATTGGTGATGCAGGGTGGAGTCCTACTGGCGGTGGACTCCAGGGCCACAGGTGGCCAGTTTATTGGTTCACAGTCCATGAAGAAGATTGTGGAAATCAATGATTATTTACTTGGTAAGTAATGACTATGAGCGGTCAACAACTCTGATAATCTGAATGCCCCCATGAGCCTAAACAAAATAGCTTTTGATTTACTTGAATTTTTGAGTACGAGATATGTACCATATTGCGACTAATGCTAATATAAGCGTGTACCGTCTTGCTCACACTACAGTTTTCATGAATAAGAATGATAGTGACAGCATTTTATCCCTTGATTCATAATTTTACAAAAACTGACTAGTCTCTGATGTTATCTCAATGATGTAACATAACATAGTTGTTTATGATATGACTATCTTATAGGCTGTGTTGTTACTTAAAAAACTGGCCAAGTGTGTGTCGTGCCATGCACAATGTCGGGTTCCATAGCCATTGCAATAATAAAATTAGATTTTATCCTAACTAGTTTTGTGATTATCATTAAATGTACTTAAGATGTATCAGAGTTCTTATGTAAATTTTGATTAAATCTTTAAATGTTTTATGGAAACATTACTTCACTTGAAAAAACCTTTTCAACAATACCACACATGATGGGGTAACTAAAAAAAAAATTGCAACATTTATATTTCTCAAAGTGAGATCTATTCTTAAGGTGCAGAAGCATTTTCGTCGACTTCCTACAAAAACTGACAGACAGACTGACGGACTGGATGATCTGATAAGGGTTCCTCGCAGGGACTACGGAACCCTAAACACAGTAAACTACTGTATACTATTTATTAATAAACATCCGTGTACAGGCACCCTCGCCGGCGGTGCTGCGGACTGTGTATACTGGGACCGAGTCCTGTCCAAGCAGTGCCGGCTGTACGAGCTGCGGAACCGGGAGCGCATCTCCGTGGCCGCCGCCAGCAAGCTGATGGCCAACATGGTGTACAACTACAAGGGCATGGGGCTCAGCATGGGCATGATGCTGGCCGGCTACGACAAGAGGGTCAGTGTGTAGCCTACTCTTTCGCATACTTTATAACATCCTTTCCCAAAGTGGGCGATAACGCCCCCTTAGGCGCTGCAGGCCTAGAGGGGGGGCGGTACGAGACCCAGAAAAATCAATTAATTTAATATGACGTTATAGTGGTTTTTAAGTAGATGAATAAATGGGGGCCTTAAAAAATAATTTATTCTCAAAGCGGGCAGTACACGAAATAAGTTTGGGAACCACTGCTTTATAATAACACAGGAAATTACCTACAGCATATTAAATTTAACTTATTTTCATTTATTTACATTATAATAACTAAATTACTCACACAACTAACAAACTATGGAGTATATTACTTCTACATATCACCGCGCCACCATCTACTATACACATACCACCCATAAGTGTTATATTCTTCTTCTGTGTGTTTTAAAGGCTTAACGATAGTTCGAGCCGGGACCGATAGTACTAATGGAAGCAGTCAGTTGTAAATTACACTAGCAAAGATTTTAGCAAGGATTTTCTGTCTTCTCTTCTTCATCTTCTATTGGGCGATGTCCACAAATGAGTGACTAAGTTACGCCTGTTTGTGTGTGGAAGCCAGAAGGGTTTGGCCAGTTACTCCAGCGTTACGTTACGATACGAATCCATGTTGGAAACGGATTCGGAATCTTTAACATAAAGTATTAGCCATCATATAGCTAATCTTAAAGTTATTTTGCAAATATTGCACTGACTGTAAGTAAACGTAAAACATATTCGATTAGTTACATTCAAATACTTTTTCGAATAAAATTAAAAATAGAAAAAATACAGATGTGTCGTCGAGCCGAGGTAGTTAGCCGGCTAGGTGGCCACTCCGCAGCATTATAACACAACAAGAGCGGCTGTTTTTACATGTTAATGTATTGCTGCAGGGCGCTCAGTTGTACTACGTGGACAGCGAAGGCACGCGCACGCCGGGCAAGGTGTTCTCGGTGGGCTCGGGCTCCGTGTACGCGTTCGGCGTGCTCGACTCCGGATACAAATGGGACCTCTCCGATAAGGATGCACAAGGTAGGCTTGTTAGTCAGCCTTAAAAACATTTGTCAATAGCACCATTTTCAAGCTCGCATCAAAATAAATGTATATATTTTTATGTGATACATCTATTGGCGCATTTTGGCAGTAAAATCAGAGAATCAAACCAGTTTGCCGTCACGGCAATGGCATGACGCTCTCTCATGCCATCATGCCCCCTCGGAAATGGCCGTTTCGTAATTTGCTCTGGTCTAGTTGTCTCTAGAATCACACACAGACCATGGTACCCATAGTAAGAGCGTTGCTTTTATCCATGAATCGACCTCAAGTCTGAGAACGATCTTGGAAATGTCATTCCAGTGCAAAATGACCATATCAAAAGCGTGATCAAGACTGTTCTCAGATTTGAGATCGATTTATTAATACGGGACTTTTAGTTTGGGACCATACAAGGTGATGAAACAAGGGTATACTATTTTTTTTGCAACTTAACTTTGTAAATCTAAAACTATCGGCTTCGTGGAACAGTTGAAGTAGGTACTAAAGGTTTTGTAGACTTGTGAAATCTGTCAACAGCTGTATTCCTATAACACCTTTTGTTTCTAAAATTTCCTCTAAAGCTGATAATTTTAGAATTGCAAAGTTAAGTTTTGAAAAAATAAGTATACCCTTTATGTTTCACCTTGTATAGTTGGGTCAGTCTGGCGGTATTTATTATTATATTAAAGTAAGTCTGGTATATCTTTGGTGGTATAAAGCGTGGTTTTCCAGAGTTGGGCCGCCGTGCCATATACCACGCGACGCACCGTGACGCGTACTCGGGCGGCATCATCCGCGTGTACCACATCAGCGAGAAGGGCTGGGTGAACATCTCCAACGAGGACTGCTCCGAACTACACTACAAGTACCAGGCCGAGAAGGGAGCCGCCGATGTTTAGATGTAGCCGGGTTAATGTAATAAAGTATTTTTTAATTGCTGTGTATTTTTTATTTAAATTAAATGGCGACACTACACAATGTATTAATAAATCTATCCCGAGTCTGAGAGAGATCCTTCCAGTGATCCCCACCTCCGAGCGCCCTCTGCCCCATGTGTCGCAATATTTGGGAAGTATTTTTTTTTTCGTGCCTATCTGTAACGATTCTTCTGCTTACCTTAAAATATAGCCCACTCAAGTTAATAGGTATTTCGCCAGTGTCAAGTTACAAATGGCAATAACAAACAATTAATAACACTTCACAAGAATCTTTACAAATAAATAAAATTGGAGTGTCTGTTTGTAATATCAAAATAACACCTTTTCACTAAATGCATATGAAAGTACACACGAAACCTATAGCAAAAACGCCATTAAATTTTTTTTTGTCTGTCTGTCTGTATGTTTGTTCCGGGTAATCTCCGAAACGGCTGGACCGATTTTGACGGGACTTTCACTGGCAGATAGCTGATGTTGTAAGGAGTAACTTAGGCTACTTTAATTTTAGAAAAACAGCGTTTCGCGTAAAAAAAATAAAAACACATGAAATCAAAGAGTATCTCCGAAACGGCTGGACCAATTTGGACGGGACTTTCACTGGTAGATAGCTGATGTTATAAGCAGTAACTTAGGTTACATTTATTTTAGAAAAACAAAATAAATTAAAAAGTGTCATGTCGCGCGGGCTCAGAACGTGGGTGCGGGCTTATTTGGTAAGTTAATTTCCACGCGGACGAAGTCGCGGGCACGGCTAGTCGATACTAAAACAGATAGTATTTGACATAATCGATCTATGAAACCCTGTTATCGATGACGCGTTCCTAAACGTAGCAAATAAAGCACCAGTTGCCGCTCGCGTTTTATACCCACTCGTTGGGGAAGGCGACACTTGGTACATTCAAATCTTATATACCGACGTAGGAGCTCGCGACACTCCAGGGGTTAAACTTCCCTTCGGTTCAAAAACCTGATAGTTGAATATTTGTTTAGGGGCCATCCATAAATTACGTCACACGTTAAGGGGGAGGAAGGGGTCGACGAAGTGTGACAAGGGGTGGGAGGGGTCCCAAACTTTGTGACGCCACATTCTTTCAAAATATATTTTTTTATATCTAAGTATCACAACACTAAATTTAAACTACTTACATAACTAACATAAAAATAGTTGCAACTATGTCTGCACGACAATATTTTTTTTATTTTTTTTAATTTGCTTGCCACTGTATGATTTTAAGTTGACTTTCTTGAAAAATAATTTAAATTAAAATAAAAAAAATCGGAACACTGTTTTAATTTAAAAATTGTCTAAATGTAACATTGCAAAATATGTGACATCACACTAGGTAGGGGGGTCTCACAGATGTGACCAGCTGTGACAAGGACGGGAGGGGTCAAAAATCATGAAATTCGTGTGACGTAATTTATGGATGGCCCCTTATCTCTTGCGATTGTTAAATGTTAAAACACAAATAAAATCAACGACTAGTACAGTTTAATACAAAAAACAAATAGCCTTACAAACGATTATTAACTAATAAAAGCCTAACACAACACTCGGTCTACGACTTCTTTGTATCGTCTGTTTTGACGGTGACCTCCTGGACTGTGTCTTCGAGCTCCCAATCCTTGAGGGGGACCTCCGTGAGCCGGTAGAACTTGCCGTGCTTGCCAACACCTGATGACGACAAACAACGATATATTTAGTTCCTGGAGTATTTATGCAATAATTTGCATTCAATAAATATACAGGTGAAACAAAAGGGTAAACTTTTTTTCAAAACTTAACTTTGTAGTTCTAAAACTATCAGCTTTGGAGGAAACTTGAAAAACAAAAGGTGTTATAGGAATACAGCTGTTGACAGATTTCACAAGTCTACAAAAACTTTACTACTTCAACTGTCCCACAAAGCCGATAGTTTTAGATTTACAAAGTTAAGTTGCAAAAAAATTGTATTGGTACCCTTTCTTTACCAAGTGTGTCCAGACGAACACACCAACTGTATGGTCCCAAACAGAGCAACGCTCGTACTATGGGTACCGTACAATGAACTAGGGGCGATCCCAGAGACATCCCGACCAGGGCAAATTACGAAAGGGCCATTTCGGAAATTTGCCACACCGGGAATCGAACCCGCAACCACCATGTGCAGTGAGCCGAGCGGGCTACGCTCGAACCACTGCGCCAAGCGATAGTTTTAGATTTACAAAGTAAAATTTTGAAAAAAAAAGTATACCCTTTCTGTTTCAACGTGTATAATAAGACAGGGCGCTATGGCGCTCATTAGAGGAGGCCTATGTCCAGCAGTGGACAAGCATAGGCTGATGATGATGATGATGAATATGTTGGTATCTCCCCACTGACCTCCTTGGAACTTTTTGACGCCCGCAGTCATGTCCTCAATGGCGCCGCCCAGCAGGCTGGTCATGACCGCCTCATCCCGCATGCTCTCTTCACTGTTGGGGTTCAGCTGGGAGTTGACGGCGGCTAGCTTGTCCATTATCAGGGCGTTTTGCGGGAACTTGGCTATAGACTTGGCTAATTTTACTGATTCACCGAGCGCTGGAAGGGATATGTTACGTTTTAATTTAGACTAGCCGTTAATTCCTGTTTTTTTTTTTATTTTCCTTGTATTCGTAATGAAAAGCACAGTGTTTACCTCGGGTGAAAGGCTTATTTTGTCCCTCGAACTATTAGCGCCCTCGCTACGCTCGGGCGCCAAACCCCGTCTCGGGACAAAATAAGTAACTTTCACCACTCATGTAACAATGTACTATTGCTTCCTTCCGAAACAATCTATAATTACAGAACATTCAGCACCACAACTCACCGGTCCCAGTGGATGTGAGTTTGGTAGCCAGTCCAGCTTGGTGGGCTTCCGTGCCGTTGATGAGGCGCCCCGTGATCAGCAGGTCGAGAGCGCGCGACAGCCCTATCAGGGATGTCAAGCGCCGGCCGCCGATGAGACTCTGTGGTACACCTGAGGAGAACACATAAAATCACTACGTAGTATAAAACAAAGTCGCTTCCGGCTGTCTGTCCCTATCTATGCATGTATCTAACAAATAAATAAAATTGGAGTATGTGTTTGTAACATCAAAATAACACCTTTTCACTAAATGCATATGAAAGTATATACGACACCAACAACAAAATCGCGATTTAAAATTTTTTTGTCTGTCTGTCTGTCTGTCTATCTGTCTGTCTGTGAGTTTGTTCCGGGTAATCTCCGAAACGGCTGGACCGATTTTGACGGGCCTTTCACTGACAGATAGCTGATGTTTTAAGGAGTAACTTAGGGTACTTTAATTTGAGAAAAACATAATTTAAAAAATGGGTCCTGTCGCGCGGGCCCTGAACGCGGGAGCGGGCTTTTTTGTTAAGTTAAATTCCACGCGGACGAAGTCGCGGGCTCAGCTAGTTATACATATAAACCTTAATCTTGAATCACCCTAAATAAAAAAAAAACCGCATCAGAATCCATTGCGTAGTTTTAAAGATATAAGCATACATAGGGACAAACAGTCGAAAGCGACTTTGTTTTATACTATGTAGTAGTGATTGTAACGAATGTTGGATTTTTGACATTCGCGAATGCGAATGCGAATGCGAATATTTGGCTCCAGCATTCGCGAATGCGAATGTTGACTTTCTAATCACTCTAAATTAAAATTTAAAAAAAGTCCGATGCGAAAACTTTTTAACCTACAAAAGAGCTGATAATTTTCAAACGGCTGAACCGATTTTCGTGGAACACAGAACACTCTCGATCAGAATACCTTTCTAAACAAAAAAAAAACAAAACTTAAATCGGATCATCCGTTTAGGCGCTACGATGCCACAGACAGATACACAGAAACACATGTTAAACTTATAACACCCCTCTTTTTTCGTCGGGGGTTATAAAGAGCGCGCAAAATGTTAGACTGGTTTGACATTTCGTGTCGGTCGAACATTGCCGAACCCATACAGGTTGAAAGAACGAAGTTAGTCACATAAAAATAATTCGAAGAAATTTGTTTTGATTTGAGGGTAGTTTATTATTATTGATCAAATTTATTTGTTATTTAAATTTTATTGCGTTTGTTAATATATTAATAAAACCAACAATAACAATAGAGAAATATCATATTTATAATTTAGTTACCTACCTCAAGACAGTTCCATATATTTTTAAATTCAAATATAAGTAAATAAGTGCATTATGTACAAGTGAGCTAAGTTACGATCGAGGCTGGTTTGCAGCCAGAGACTAACGCGAGGGCTGTGATGGAACCAAGGTGTGTAATTAACAATGCTCACGCGTTTCATACGACAATGGACAACTTACTTGAGAGTAAAAAAATATTTAAAATATTACAATTTTAATTGAAAAAAAAAAACATTTCACGAATTATATTAAGACCTAGAGAATTGCAGAATGAATGAAAAATAAAACAAGATGGCGCGCTTTAAGTTTTTAAGGTTCCGTATTCAAACTCTCATTTCGCCACGTCAGTCTGTCCGTCTGCCCGTCCCTCTGTCATCACAGTAATTTTATTCAGAGACTATTATGGCTAAAATAATGTAAACTGGAAAAAAATTGATTTCATGTACTGCAAAAAATCTGTGATTTTAAATTTTGAAAGAAAGTTATTCCATTACGGGAGGTACCGTACTTAAGAAAGGGGAGTGAAAAAAATGTTTGCTCACCTCCTCGATTGAGGTATTGTTCAGTAGGTTTTTTTAAATAATTTGAAGGTTTCTTTGACTGTTTTTCAATATCAATTCCCGTTTACGAAATATTGAGCTCCATTGTGGCCCTTTTTACGTAAGAAGCAAGATTCATCCTTTAAATTAGAACCACATTATAAATGGTTTATTATAAGAAATCAATACGAAATTATTTACAAAAAATCTAGAGTTTGGACTGATTCTCAAACCCACGCACCACTGATTGTGAAACCAATCTAATCACTGCTTAATTATTTAAATTTAAAATCCTTATAAGAACTTTACATCAGTCCAAAAAGAAAAATTCATGTATTTATTTATAACTAGCTGAGCCCGCAACTTTGTCCGCGTCGAATTTAACTTAACAAAAAGCCCGCTCCCGCGTTCTGAGCCCGCGCGACAGGAGCCATTTTTTTGTTTTTGTTTTTCTAAAATAAAAGTAGCCTGAGTTACTCCTTATAACATCAGCTATCTGCCAGTGAAAGTCCCGTCAAAATCGGTCCAGCCGTTTCGGAGATTACCCGGAACAAACACAGAGACAGACAGACAGACAAAACATTTTTAAATAGCGTTTTTGCTATAGGTGGTCGTATGTACTTTCATATGCACTTAGTGAAAAGGTGTTATTTTGATATTACAAACAGCCACTCCAATTTTATTTATTTGTATAGATGTCTTAATTATTATTTTTTATGTTTACTATTTTTAGGATAACTCTTGACTGTGATTATAAACAATGTAAAGTCAAAAGCACTGGTGCGTAATAAGCTGCTTTATGAACCTTAAAGCGGTGCAATAAGGGTCACCCTATGAGCAAGTTTGTGTAAAAGATAGAACATTCTTTCAAGTGGTATTAACATTACATATCCATCTATACATAATTTCCATATTGTTTTTCAAAAACATTCGCATAGATTCTTGCGAATGCGAATGCGAATGTCAAAAAATATGCGAATATTCGCGAATGCGAATGCGAATATTCGTAACATTACTACTATGTAGTGAAGTGTGCAGTGTAAACATTAGGTTGATCCAACTAACCAAGAAGTTATCACGCTACAATGCCTGGTGAGGCCTGCATGCTAAATTAAAAGAAAAACATATTGATATTGCCATACCAAACCGCCGCCCCAAGCAGCCGAGCACCGCCGTGTCTTCGATGATGCGCAAATCGCACGCCAGCGCGAGCTCGAAGCCCTCGGCCACCGCGTACCCAGACACCGCTGCGATCGTGGGCTTGTCGCACAACGGCCGGCGCAGCAGACGCGTCTGAAAACAAAACATTGACAGTACGCTTTGTTAGATTACATACAAAGCTAACTGTATAGCTAACTGTACACCTATGTGCTCGCAACACTAGGGGTTAAGCTTTTGGTTATAAGAGGTGGGGTGAGGCGGGTGGGTATAAGAAGCGGTGACAACTGTATTCTTGTTCATAAACAAGAATACAGCTGCCACATGCTACTTCTTACTTTTCGGATTACCAACAATGAAAATTTGCAAGTTTTATTTTTATACAGGAGAATATGAAATAATTTTTTAACAATTCATTTTCTCACATATTCTTAAATTGAATTGGGATTTGAGCGTGCTCCCTCACTAATCCCTCAAAAGCTCTCCATTCTGGCACTGACAACTCAAGACTACTTCTGTGGTGTTTGTTAGTTAACCAATTTTCTGTTGTTAAGTTTAATGAAGAAGTTTCTCGTAACCCTAAACAAGAGAGGAATACTTTCAGGTGTGTGTTTTAATTGTGATTTAACAACAACAGGGTTGGCATCATTACTATGATATAAAAATCCAACTCTGTCTATTTTATTGCTCATCTATCACACTATGAATTGTTTTCAGTATAAATTCTGCATGACAAATAAATACAAGATTTTGGGATGTAGTTACTGATTAATCATACCGCAGCATCTTTCAAACAATTGTACCCCTTGTCCCCGATCTCGTCAATATCGAAGCCGGAGCAGAAAGATCCTCCTTCTCCGTTGAACACCAGCACTTTAGCTTCCTGGTCCTTGTCGAAGGCATCTATGGCGGCCGCCATCTCTCTGAGCGTGGCTTCATCGAGGCTGTTACGAGTTATTTGCCGGTCTATGTTCAATGTGGTGATTGCACCAAATTTATCCACTACAATATCTAGAAATAATAATTTTACTATTATTAGTATCATGTAACATTTATTTATTCTATAACATTTCATATTTTTAAATCTAAATAAAAAATATATAATCTAAATAAATGTTTATAAAATAGTTCCCACCGGCATCGGGAACAGGGCTATTATTAAAGAAATATTTCAAATTTGGGACCCCACTGTAGGTTAGGTACAAGCAGCTAAAATTACAGTGGATCTACTAATTTATTTAATAATACATTCTGGTTATTAGAGTTTATCATTAAATAGATTATTTATAGTTCTGGAAACTTCTTATAATAAACTGCGCACTTTTAAAAGTAATGCGATATTTCAGAACAATATATAACCTTACTTTTTTTGATTTCCTCGGCTTTCTCTGGGTCCTTTTCATTTTTATTTTCAGAATTTTGAGAACTATATCGTACTGTGTTTCTGGTGAGAGATAAATTAGTTGCCGAAAAGAGTCTTCTCAATAAAATTCTCATTTTAGTTTTATGCACAACAACCAGTTGGGATAAATTCAAAACAACAAGCTTCCTGAGAATCTGATTGGTTGATTTGATTCACAGATTAGAGATATGTAGCAAGAATTTGATTGATGGTCTTGGTCTTTCATTTCAACGTCAAAAAGTATTTATTCTCCCTTTGATCATAATGTCAATCGATAGAATTTTATTACGTTCAGAAACACATTTTGTCTATGGATACGAGTAAATCATAATCCGTCTAAATTACGTGTTGCAACACCTAAAGCAAATATGTCAAAAACAACAAAATCATCGTCGAATGAATTCTCGACAAATTCTCTTGGTACACGTGTACCTACATTAAATTGTTAAGGATTTCATCATTACTGCTTATTTTGTGTTAAGTGATTCACAAATATTCTGTTCTATCAAGTGTGGGTACGGCTATCGTAACCTATCTTCGTTGCCTACTTGTTTGTGTTTACATATACCCGAAAGTTAGTGAAAATGTCTGAATTTAGGGACTGGTACAACAGTGTGCCGTTCTTTACGCGGTACTGGTTGACTTTAACAATAGCTCTCAGTATTTTGGGCAGATTTGGTCTTGTGAGCTATTATTATTTAGTGTTGGACTATTATCCATTCATATATAAATTCCAGGTGAGTTATCAATATTCTAGATTCTGTGCTATATAAGCGATGGTTTGTAGCTGATATTAATCATTTTAGCGGTAGTAATGCAAATAACAACACTTTTGTGACATTAAAAAGTTAATTTTGAAGTTCTCAAAATAAATTCGCATTTGTGTAACTGTAAAGTGATAGGGGCAAATTTTGTTGTCTCCACAATTAAGATTTTGACTAAACTAAAAATTGGTTTCATGAATATCCTACATAGGACATTATAGATATTTTATGATAGTAGAGCATTAAAAGATTTAGAAAATCTAAACTATTTAATTCCAGTAGTAAAAGTACAACACAATTAAAAAAACAATATACCTCATAACATTAATTTTTTTTTTTTTTAAATACAAGTTTAAATTTAGCTATTCTTATTTACAGATATGGCGACCAATCACAGCCCTATTTTACTATCCAATCAGCCCCGGCACAGGATTCCACTTTCTAATAAACTGCTACTTCCTGTACAACTACTCCCAGCGGCTAGAGAGTGGCATGTTTGCCGGGAAACCTGCAGATTACTTTTACATGCTACTGTTCAACTGGGCCTGCTGCGTTATCATTGGACTGCTTGTTAGTTTGCCGGTAAGTATTGCATTGACTTGAACTCTTCTATTAGCTTTCACACAAACTATTTAATAGGGACTTTAGTGGAACTATCATATAAAAGTGTTTTGTTGACCTAGGACAAAAGCTATTGCCATATCCATCTAATTGGTTTTTGAATGACACTCATTGTTGTCAGACTAATTTATGTACCTCAGATTTGGCTTCCTCTCTGTCAAACTAATATGGGCACTGGTCATAAGCCATGACGATTGTGTAGCTGCTTAGTAGGTATATTATTTAGAGAAATATGTTTTTGATTTTTAATGAGAATTGACCAACATTATTTATTTAACTGCATTCTTATGATGTTTTTTACTATATGTGTATAGCACCTCCCTAAAAAATTGGCAGAATTAGTTCAGTTCAGGTCAACTGATTGACCAACGGGTTGACCAATTTGATTACCTACCACCAACCCAATTTGTTGCAGATTCTAATGGACCCAATGGTCCTATCGGTGTTGTACGTGTGGTGCCAACTCAACAAGGATGTGATTGTGTCCTTCTGGTTTGGCACGCGGTTCAAGGCGATGTACCTGCCCTGGGTGCTGCTGGCGTTCAACCTTGTTATCAGCGGAGGGTGAGTGCGGTTTACACATTGTTCGTCAGGATTTCATACCAATAGGCTATTGGTTAAAGGGGACAGCCCATTATCTTTCCTATAAGTGTTGATATTATTAGGAGCATGCAAAAAATCTTGGCCTGTGTGGGGCAATGCTTAAACACGGTCCTTTTGCTATCAATTTTTTTATAGTTTCTAGCATTTATCCCTAGCTATTGTCAGATATTTATAATTAAAATATTACAGCAAGACTTCTCAGTTACACTGACAATGGATGTTTCCATTGGTTTCCGGTCCTATAAACTAAATTATTGGCATTGCAGTGGTGTTATGGAGTTGCTGGGCATCCTGATCGGTCACCTGGCCTTCTTCCTGCTGTTCAAGTACCCGCAGGAGTTCGGTGGGCCCGCGCTCCTAACGCCGCCCACATTCCTGTGAGTATCCTACACACATCACTAAAATACTACTTGGGTATTTTATACCCGTAACAAATGGACTTCATACGATACAATTTAGGGATGTTCGTCTAGCTCTAAGGATAGAATTTATTATATTTTTGATGGCATACAGGTCTTTAATAATATTAATTTGTTGTGGTGTGACCAATGACGGTAATAAATTCAGGCCGCCAGGTGGTGCTTGATTGGATTGGGTGATTTTATAATTAATTATCTACATAATAAATTCAATTTATCAACAGGAAGCAGATATTCCCAGACACTAGGTACGTAGGCGGGTTCGGCACCGCGCCGCAGGCTAGGGTGCCCACGCGGCCCGGCGGCACCGTGTTCGGAGGACACAACTGGGGCCGCGGACAGACGCTCGGCGGGAACTGAGGAGTGACGTCACACCCGGACTACGATAACAGACGATCGATGTTAGATGTGTGGACGGTGTCCTGATTTTTTATGTTGTGATTGCGGGGATACTAAACTGAATTGGACGAGACTAAATATTTATGTCTTGCTCATCTACTATGGGCATGAAAAGGATGGCAATACATTTAGTTTAGTCAATTTTGTGGACAACAGAATTAGCACTATTATGGGAATGGTCCTAATTCAGTTGGCAACAAACAATGACTACATAGTAGTATACCAAACCAACAGATTAGCATCACTGCGATGGAACTTGGAACTAAATAAAGTTTATTGTATATTATTCTGCATAATCATTTAAAATTGTTTTCAAAATGGTGGACAGTTTAATTCAGTCTTTGATAGAGGTTCATATTTTTAAATTTATAGAATATAATGTTTCGCCAAATTAATTACCTGTCTAGTTAAAATAATCTTTAGTTTTTAGTTTATCTTTAGTTAACTCCACTAAGAACTTGCATTTATTTTATTAGTACTTCCAAAAAATACTTTATTAATTTCGATCAAATAAAATAACAACGAAATAAAATATTTAATAACATATTGTTCTGCCAACCTTGACAGTAAAATGCTTGAAGATACGACAGATGTTGGTTATTTCCTATAGTGTGCTTACTTACTATCAAGTAAATGCCGCATTATGAAGTACATAGTTCATAATTATTTACTCTTTATTTTATCATGTTAACCAGATCAGGAAATATTTCTATAATAAAATTGCTTTAACGAAAGTAAAACGTTCCAAAAAAAATGTTTGTACTTATTTATTTATGATCTCATAAAAGGAACATAGTTCACACAAGCCTAATAAGAGTTCAGGGGGTTTTCACAGGCAGTCGACGGAAGGGAGGGGGCGAATATTCGCAATTGAAGGAAAGTTGTCGATGTGAGAAATAACGGCCTCTTATCCTTCTAATTCTAAAATAATGATAGAAGATAAGAAACTTTCTGTCAATCTAATGTGGATATGATCTAGACCAGGGGTGACCGACTTAATTAGACCCAAGATCTACCGTTTATTGACGAAACCCTGTGCGATTTACCAATTACATAAGAGAGGACAAATACCGTGACGGAACAGCCATTGAAAAATGATACAAATGATGCGTGCTGCAGTTGTTGCACAGTCTGTTCTACGTATTTATATTTTTTGCCTTGCTACGATCGACTGGACTAATAGTCGCGATCGACTGGTTGGCCACTCTTGGTCTAGACCATAGCTATTGGAAGCCACAGAGTCAAAAGCCTAGCCTACAGATTATAAAATGACTGCATTTCTTTTTTATGTAGACTGGATGAATAACTTTGAAGCTCAGTAGCTCTTTAACTGATATGAATGTAGAAACGAAACCATTATCCAGCGAAATGACGGCACAGAATTATGAACTACAGGAATATATAATCAAAATCCAATATAAATAACACAATTTCACTATATTACAGTAACTATATGATCGCTTCAATGTTTCTCTTCCTTGTTATCTTTGCCATATTGCTTCTCCCACATCGCGACGTACTCCTTCTTCCTCTCCTCGCGGCGTTTGAAGTACTCGGGGTAGTGGGCCTTCTCCAGCGGGTGCCAGTAGTCGAGCACCCAGTCGGGGGGAGTCACCACGCGCTCGTACGCGACACCACCAGGACTCGTTGCAACTGGGACCACAAATATAATATTAAGAATATTGTCAGACCGGTAAAATGGTATCAGAAACGACTTGAAAACAATTTTGAGATGACATTCTGTATTTTAATTATGTGAAATATTTTTTTTTGTTATGAGAGTGTCAAAAGTGGACCCAAATGGTTTGTGTAATATTACACACGGTGTTGCTCGCCAGTTCTGTTAGCGTGAACTTGGCTAGACACGCTTCTGCGTGCCTAGATAATTCGAATAAATATCGGAAACGTTCAACGTCTGTATTTATTATTTTTTCACTGTTAGTAATTGAATGATGTCTAACGATTAATCAAAAAATCTAAATAGATTTAAAATTGGCAAAAATAAGGACGATTCAGGTTTCCGTTATCAATTTGAACAATTTAAAATGGAATAGAATGACATTATTTGGAGAATAAATATGTTTATGTTTAGAGTAAATATTTGACGACTCCTTGGCGCAATAGTTTGAGCGTAGGCTGCTCAGCTCATTGCACATGGTGGTCACGGGTTCAATTCCCACAGGGGCAAATTTCAGAAATTTTGTAACTTGCGGACTTTTTGTAATTTGCCCACGTTTTAGTGTCACTGGGATCGCCCCCAGTTCATTGTACGGTGCCCATAATACAAGCGCTACTTAGTTTGGGCCTACACAGTTTGTGAGCAACTGGCGATGAAAAAAAAAAAAAAGTGACTTGTAAAAAGACAAGCCCGCTGAGTTTCTTGCCGGATCTTCTCAGTCGAGGTCGCGTTCCGATCCGGTTGTAGATATAAGGAAAAAATATGTAAATTGACAATTTGTAAGTGCCCCCGTAGGCCTAAACAAAATAAATGATTTGAATTTGAATTTGGTGATATTATTATTATATCTCAGGGTGGTGAAATGGGCTATATAGGTATGTAAAGATATAGTGAACCAGCTCACATGCTTTTGGGATCGGATGCTGGTTCAGGAACAGCTCCTCCTCGCCGTCACGCAGCAGCTTGACGGCTTTCCTCATGTCAGGCTCCTGGGCATGCTGGTCGAACCTCTGTCGGAGAAGCACGGCTTGGTACCGGTACACATGGCTGAAATATCCACTTGAGTATTAAATATTCTTAGGCACTAGGCACACCCACTACTGAGATGCGGCAACAAAATCATGTTTAGTGTAAAAGGGATTTCTATTTTAGCATGGCTAGCATGCAGACAAAGACAAGACTCTCATCACAGATTATCTGGCACCGAGTCACTCCTTTCTCTTTATTAATTTATAGGAGAAAGAGAAACAAAAACATTTTGTCTCACATTCTGTGCTCTCATTGTAAGTTGTGCCATAACCCTGGTGAGACGGGTTTCGAATCTGTTAAAAACTTTTGGAATGACTGAGACTATGTTATGTTAATCTAAGTACATACCTATACTAATATTATAAAGAGGAAAACTTTGTTCGTTTGATTGTAATGAATAGGCTCCGAAACTACTGAACCGATTTGAAAAATTCTTTCACTGTTGGGAAGCTACACTATCCCCGGGTGACATAGGCTATAATATATTTAAAAAAAAATTAGGGATCCTTACTAAAACTCAAATAATGTAACCACAATGTATCCGTGCGCAGCCGGGGCGGGCCGCTAGTGATAAATAAAATCAATAGTACAGCTACTTTCTAAACTATAATTAGAATTCTATTCACAAAATATGATAATAAATATGAAATATAAGACTACTGATATAAATGAAAGTGATGGCAGTAAGGACGTAATCGTGGACTGCTTCAATGATAGGGGAGACTAACTAACCTATAGTACCACACCTCACTTATTACTTTGTTCATAATAGAACAGAACCAGACACTATAAAAAAATCATAATATAACTGCATATTTAGATGTATTCATAGTTACAGTAAAATAACTAAATACAAAAGGGAAAAAAACTTGCTTGAATATATGAGTTCAAGAAATAATATACGACATTCTATCAAAGATCTTCAAGTAAAATATCTGCAAAACAAAAGGGAAAAATATTGGTTAGGTCGGGTTGTTTGGGACATTACGTAACGCGGAAAACAAAGGTAAATAAAGGCCATAACTGGTTAAATTATAATTTGCAACATACCGTCTATCGTAGAACGCCTCTAAATTGCGCAGGGCCTTTTTGTAAAGGCTGCAAACTTTTTGCGAATGTGTTTTTAAGCCAAGAATAGGTACGCTCGCCATTTTTGTTTTCCTACTATGACAGCCTCTGTGATGACAGCTTTCACTGGTTTGTCACTTATTGTCCGACTGTCGTGTCGCCCCCAAGAATTTTATTAGTCGCCCCCACAAAGCTATAAATTCACCCCCAATAAGTAGCACATAAAGTTCTTGGTCGCCCCCATCAGTACCATAGACTCAATATCTTTATTTTATTTTTTTGTTAATATATTCTCTTTGTATACAACTATAGGACAAAGTTTACAAATATGTTGTAAATAAATTAGAATCAAACTTATAATAATAATAAAAAAAATGTTTTAATATAATATCCCTTTTTGATTATTCAAGTAGTTCGCACGCACCGACATAACATTTTGCTAACATGATTACTGTAGGCGTTTCTTAGTTTCAGAATAAAATACTTAAATGATTATAGATTATTACCTTAGACCTTAACACCTCTCTGATTATTACCCATTACACAAAGCAACATTTAGCACCTAGATACCTACTTAATTCTTACTCTAGGCACGGAATCTACATTTGCGAACGATCAGTTGTAGAATAGAATATTCATCTCAATAGAAGTAAAACGTGTAGGCATATGACCCATGATGTCGGTTCACAGAGGCCCGGGACGATGCATGCGTGAGGTGGCATCTAGTCCTAGGGTGGCAAGCACAAATTCAATACGTGGTTGGTACCTAATTGTTTAACAAATTCAATCCTTGATCTGTCACTGTGAAGAATCATACAATATTTTAAAGTTTAGCCTAGATATAGAACGCATAATTTGGAAGTTAACCAGTTATTTTATGAATAACTTAACCTGGAATGGTGTAGAAAACATCAGCATTATTCATATTTAATACATTATTAATTAATACCTACGTAGCCATTTAACCTTCAATGTATCGTAAATTTCGTAAATGTTAACGCTGCATTAACAGTAGGTACTTACCTATATAAATTTATGAAAAAGCTTCCGATCACTGACCTTTGAAGACCTCGTGAAATTATACGGAACTCCATTACACAGGGTTCACAAAGAATGATTAAATGCAATTGATATGATAATATTTAATATACAGTCAACATCAAAAGTGCCTTGGTATGTAGGTAGGCACTTCATACTATACTTAGACTAAAAATCTTGTCCAATTTCCTGCCTACAATATTGAGTTCAGTGCCTAATTAAGTACTTATGCATTTAAATAAATAAATTTACTAAAAAAAATATACCCATGAGTTATGAAACATGTTTATCAAGTGAGCCTCCTTTTCCCTTTTGATGTTGACTGTACCTACCTAGGAAGCGATTATATTAAGAGGTAATGCAATACCTCTGATCTTTTTAATGAGTAATTTATTTCACATTTCTTTGTTAATTCCGTCTTTCAAGATCATATCCTATTTGGCATTCTGCAGTCCGATAGTTTTTTGTGGTAAGGGTTGTTAGCCCGGTTTGGATTTGGATAGGTTGTCGAGGATGACGTCATTGATAACTCATCCACTGTAGATTCTGACCTGGCCCAATTAGTAATATGCTTAAATTGAAAACCAATTGAAAACTATCGGACTGTAATATTATTTTCGTAAATTCTTCATCACTTATCGTAAATTGTTGGCGGCTGGCATGGGCAATAGCCAATAATTTGGGCAATGACCAATAGATTTCAATTGGTTCCAAATTAGGTGATGTGGAAGAGGTTGGTCCAAATCTCCAACAAATAACTAGGTCAAAAAAAGTCAATTCAATACAAATCTATAACCAAAATAAGTCTTAAATAAACCATTATCATTAAAATTCTATCAAAATGCAATCACAAAAATGTACAAACACCAGTAGGCAATCGGGGTCAAAGAAAGTTAGGGAAACCGACACGGCGAGATGACCAATCCACGAGAACCGGTTGCATCGCCCGACCAATCAGAGAAATCGCGCGATCCTTTTGAAAATGGAACACTTTGTCCTGTAGTATTCTGAATCTAAAATAAAGTTCTTTAGAGTGCCTACTCTAGGTGCCTACCTATACGTGGTAATTCGTAGTGATTGTAATGAAAATGGTTCGTGTTTATTGGGAGTAAATGTTGTCTTAACTCTGTGTTGTCAGTCGGTGCTTGTTCAGTGTACCATCAACACTCGGTGCGGTGGGTACTCCATCGCACGTTTGGTTTAATCATATTTGTAATAAATATTCATCAATAAATAAATATTTTAGTGTTAACTTTTGTGAATCTTGACTCGATAAAGAACTTCAGTGAAAAGACAGGTATATTCGATAAATTTTCCGTTGGAATTTACCTGCTGGACTCTTTGACGGGTGAGTACAAAACTTTTTTAAACTATCACGCTTGTCTTCCCCAAAGGAGTATAGGCAGAGGTGTAGTGCAGGTTATTTTAGGTCGTAGTGTTATAGAGAACGAGTCTATTGCCATTATATACTACTTAAACTTACTTCCTTGTAATTACTTACAAAGAATTGGTGATTAAACATAATAATATTAATAATGTAAAAAACTCAAGCCTGCTGAGTTTCTTGCCGGATCTAATTAGCCGAAGTCGCGTTGCGATCCGGAAATAAAATTAAGGAAAAAAGTTTTAAAAAAATGTACGTACCCCGTAGCATTGAACAAATAAACGATTTGAGTTTGAGTATACGAGGACTTTTAATGAACTCAATATTCTAATGAGTATACAATGATAAGTAGGTACCTAAGTATCTATACGCAGAGTTAAAACAGTGAAAGTGAGAAACAAAACGTGACACATTTTTTTTTAAATGAGGTATGGGTGCAAGTTGTAGGTAAAATATTTGTATTGTCAGGTTTACTTATGTCTATAAATTAAGAGCGTTGGGAGGACCGAATATAATAGGTATTCCTAGAATTATTTCACCTGCTCACATAATCTTACTAATATTATAAAGAGGAAAACTTTGTTTGTTTGATTGTAATGAATAGGCTCCGAAACTACTGAACCGATTTGAAAAATTCTTTCACTGTTGGGAAGCTACACTATCCCCCGGGTGACATAGGCTATAATATATTTTTAAAAAAATTAGAGATCCTTACTAAAACTCGAATAATGTAACCGCAATGTACCCGTGCGAAGCCGGGGCGGGCCGATGGTAATAAATAAACCTACCTAATTTGGGATCATAAGACTCCATCCACGGACTCGCGCGTATAATACGCGCTCAATGCACTACGCCACTACCATTCAAAATGGGTACTTACGCGTAATATGCGCGTAGTTGCAGGATGTTTCAAGCCCATATTATAATCAAAATCTGTATAAATTAAGATCAGACATTTCTGCCAAAAAACGTGCGTATTTGGGTTTTTTACGGGTATTCTTGTGTATTTTTTCAAAATGTGCCCATGTTTGAAAAGAAAGAGGTTTATTTTGACTTTGGCAAAAATACCACCGCGTATTGTACGCGCGTAATGTAAGCGACAGTCTTGAAATGTATTCGTTTGATGATATAAACCAGCATACCTATCTATTTACTACCTAGTCCATTAAGTATGTAGGACACTGTGTTGACAATAACTCTCGGAAATAATGAGATTTCGTCATATTGTCGTAAACGAGCCGGGACCTTCGGAATAAAAGCAAGACGATGTAAAAGTGAAGTCAAGGTACACCAGGTTGGCGACAAGTTAATATAAGTAGGTATTGTCTTTGACCAATTAGGATGTCGATTACAGGTGTTAAGGCAAAAAAATATTAAATACATTCTTAAACAAACCTAGAAAAAAATATATATTTATTATATCCATAGAAGTTGTATTGTAGGTGTGCTTAACTCTCCTTTCTCTCGCATTTTATATTTCTATTTGGGATTGTTTTTGACGTTTTTTTAGTTAGATAGGTACCTAGTACCTACTTTACTAAAATAAATCCTTCCAAAGCATCTACCTACTTATAGGTACCACAGTGAAACATATAATTTGGTGCAGTCCTTGAAAAAATTGCGCACATTACATACTAGCATAACATACCTACGGGGAAAACAGAAGCTTATTTTATTTGAAGTTAGTTAATAAGTATTTACCTTACAATTATACCTCAATCAATAATTTTATTCACAGTAATTTACACCATAACTTTCAACCTTTAACGAAAATAACAATTGTATATAAATTTATTGTTTAACTGATTTAAATTTGAGATTTGGTCGCCGATGATGAACGATGAAACCCGGACAGCGCCGAATGCTTTGTTAATTTAATTCATTACCATTATTTTTAGCAGTCTTTTCCTAGGTCAGTAGCAGCTACTTACTGGTGAAAACTTATTTCACATGATTTTTCACAAGCTACCAGTGAAATTCCATCAGTAGGTACACTAGGTAGGTACATCACATTTAACCCCATAGGTCACCAGAAAAAGTTGTATTCATACCCGACCTACTCTTGTTTTCAGCAAACTATTCGCTCTGGCAGCCATAACGATACAATAAAAAGTGTTCTACAGTTATACAGTTATACTTGATTGTTATAAAACTAGGTTCTTGCCCGTCGAGAGTGAAAACTCTCTAAGCAATGAGATGGACGATCTCAGACAAGATCTTTCGTGGGAGTTGTTCTTTTATGTCGCCAATTCTGTTTTAATTTTATTAGAAGACAAAACAGCAATTTACTTTTGGGAAAAAGAAAGCGCTTTAGTAAGTGGGCATTGTGCTGTGTCTTATTGGACTTGTTTGATACTTAACTAGGTAGCATTTACCTGTTCCATTAAAAAGCATGTCAAATAATCAATTTCATTTTCCCCGGGCCGGGACTCTTCGAGGGTCAAGATGGGCGTTAATGGTGGCCCTATTCCATAAAAAAGTGCTGCAAATTAAAACTAAATGACCTTGTTAATTCGTGACGATAGGTACCTAACACATTAATGGATAGGTGTAATTTGTGTGCTGTGCAATATCAATAGAATTTGTGTCAATTTAATAAAAAAGTACCTACTTAGTTACCTACTCAAAAAAAATTATGTACTATTTTTAATTTGAATCCTTTCAGATTTAAGTACAACGTTCAAATGTCATTAAACAACAAAAAACATTCGGTACTTATATTACCTACGAACCTCGTGAGGAAACCTGCTGCGCGTCTTTAGAATGAAGAACAGTAATTGGTGGCAAACCTCTTATCTACATTCAGTCTTACTTTAATCTTTGACATTCGGACTAAAATTATACGATGGTCAGTCGTGACGTAACCAACGTCTACCACCACAGTGTTAATTTTCATAATTGTTTATTGGAAATACCCAATGATTGCTAATTTAATAACGATTCTGTTGCAATCGTACCTTAGCGTAATACTTAGCCGCTTACCCAACCGAAATCAGACGCCGACTGGGTCAACGAGACCATTCCAAGCGAATAACATTTAAAAACATCTCATTATTATTTGCCACCGAGTTTTTAAACTCAGACAGTTTTTCATGCAATTAAATTAGAAATCTATTATCAAATTACGAATTAAAATCTAACTGCTAAACAATTTGGTTGCCTAATTTCGCGACAGTAATAGTACGAAACTTGATTACACAACGCATATTATTAGCGCTGGCGACGATTGATTGTGTCAACATGGTGAGGTTCGCAATGGCTGCCATAGCAAAAAGCGTTACTTTACCGTATTTATATTCTTAGTATCACCCAGGATCCACTAGATTAAATGGGAAAAGGAAATAAATTTCCGTCTCTAAATAGTCTTTATTTTGGTTGGTTCTAAACACGAGTTATGTAGGCCGCGTAATTCGCACTAAATTATAATTTACATTTTTGTCTATGTCAAATTTCACTTTGTTTTGTAACTAACTTTTTGCGACTTATTCTTTCCCGGGGACGGAATTTGCTTGGCTTGGCTCGTTTTTGCTGTGCTCCCTATTTGGTTCTATTCAGTATTCTGTAACCAAAAACTTATATTCTCACGTATTCTGTAACAAAATACATACAGAAAAATCGACCAGAGAGTTGACCGAATAAGACAGAGTTATGAAATGCGCGGGAAAATTTTATAGCACTGTTTATTCTGTCAACTCTCTGGTCGATTTTTTTTCTATATTTGTACTTACTGCGTTATTAGACGAATCTATAAAGCTGTTCTTACACAAGCGTTATTAGCATAATAGTGATGATTCAATGTGTCAACAACATAAGCCATGTGCGTTATTAGTGTACCTGCGGCTAGAGGACGAAGTAGGTCTAGGCCTTCACGCTTGTTAACTTGGTTGATGAACTTTAAAAAAGTCTGATGAAAATTTAAGAGTAGAGTAGGCAATCAGATAACCGGTTGAACATTGTAATGATTGAGACATACTTATTTTATGGTTCAAATATTGAGTAATTTTTCATCAGGGTAAACCGTAGACACGTCTTGTAATTTTTTGACTACTCTAATTGGTAATCCAGTGATGGAAATGAGTCGAAGCACGAGCAGAACAGGAATAATCAATTTTTTTTTTATATTTTCAATTGTTTTTCAGTAAACTATAGTCGTTTTTCTCGCGTACGTCAGGCCTAGTAGTACCTAGCTAAACTTAAAAGTTCGGAGGACTAAAGTCCTATTTCGTATCCCGCATAATAAAGTAGAGTGAGCTCATAGCAGGTTCTAAAATATTACCCTCCTTTATTTAGTGCAGTCGGTTAAATTAATAAAGTAGGCCTAGCTACCGAGGTCATGGGCCACTTGCGTAAACGCGATTGCGACTAAAACTGCTCGTAGACGACGCTTAAGACTGCGCACGCGCACCTGCCAAAGTTCACCAATCAATCATTCTCGGCATGCTCTTCGTTCGTTTCACTTGTAAATTAAACTTGAATATTTAATACTCGTCTTATGTCGCAATTAGCTTGTCGTCAATATTGTGAAATAACGGCGGAATAGTTGCTTGGTTTTATGAGAAAAGTAAGCCATATTCTATCTGCGTCTCGGGTTTCAACATTGATTATAAGAGTAGATCTATACGTTGGGAGAAATTATAATATAATTAAATTTAATTCCGATCGAAGAGTCGAGATCGTTTTATTTATGTGTAGTACCGGATTAAGTTCAGTCAAGCTCGTGTGCCAACAGAATTAGCACTAATGTCTTAATTCTTGATCACATTTTTTTTTAAATTGGAACACTGTTTCTTTTATTCGTATAATATAATTACCACAGACTTAAAATTCCTAGTGAAACTTACCTACACTATAAATACTAAAAAGTATTGCTTCGTTATTCTAGCGAATGATTCTTCAGAGCATAAACACTTGTAATAAAACAAACCTCACAAGTTCTGTATGCCCACAGCATGTCTCTTGCTGCAGCCACTACAGTTACGTACCTAGTCTGAATCAGCGCTGGCCCCATTCTGCTCCGGTGGAGACTTTCACTGCGTGCTGTGGGATTGCCTCGAGACGAATCTCTTGTTTCTTTATTTTTATTGATTATTGCAAAAGTAATGAACTTAAGTAGAGTATAGTTTCGGAATCGGTCTTAGCAAATATAATTGTCGTAAAAAATAATCAAAATCAAGTAAGTAGATTACATTTGCTAAATATTCATGCGTCATACATAGTTGAAGTAGGTCGGTACGTATCAAAGTCAAAGCGTTTATTTTGTTTAGGCCTACTGGGGCATTTACAAATTGTCATTTTTTTTCTTATACATATCTACAACCAGATCGGAACGCGACCTTGACCGAGAAGATCCGGCTGGAAACTCAGCAAACTTGTATTTAGTATGTAACTGTTTAAAAAGGTTGTTGTTATATCGTATGTTCATATATAATTCCTAATTCCTTATTTCAAATCACAACAATGTCAATAGGAAGAAGAAGAAGAAGATCATTTTACTGATGTCTGGACAAATATTATACAATGATCTAGAACACTCTGCATATACCTACCTACTTTTCGGTAAAAAAAAATAATAATGGTGGAACATTAACACCATGTATAGAAAAAGTTTGTTGGGGGTATAGGGTAAAAGAACCAATTTTCGGCACTGTGTATTAATAATTTATAATATAATTTTAGCCCTTTTTGACGTCCCACTCCTGGGCACGGGCCTCCCCTCAACACGAGGGGGATTCAGGCCATAATCCACCACGCTGGCCCAGTGCGGGTTGGCGGATTTCACATATCTTTCGAAAATTAGTTAAATCTTCTAAGACATGCAGGTTTCATCACGATGTTTTCCTTCACCGTAAGCAAGTGATAATCATACAGAAATTATGATTCGCACATAGATTTCGAAAAATCCAGAGGTTCGAGCCGGGGTTTGAACCCGAGACCTGGTAGCCCGCAAGACGCGTGCTTAACCAATCGGCTATCACTGCTATTAACTAATAGAAAATAAAAAATAAAATGTGATTAAAACATCACACTAAAATATAGATAAGAAAACTGGATCATATAACCCTGGCTACGACGTAGTAATAAGTAAGTATTTATTTTCCTATCCCGGGCTGAGCAAGAAGCGGGAAAATAGTAGTTATTATGTACCAGGAAGGCAATAGCCCACTACATAATTACAACAGTTCCACTACAAATAAATCATGTTTACGACAGTTTTTCTAGCAGATGGTATTAACTGCACATTGTTGTAACATAATTGACACCGTGTATGGTCTAACTATAATGTGGTATGACAAAAGGTTGAACGTGCGGACGGACAGACAAACGAAGTTATTGTGAATAATTCGAGTCGCTTGAATTAGATGTCACGTGTTTGTATTGTATGAGATCATTAGGGAGGTGTTAATGGGAGTTGTGCGACTGTATTCTTCCATAATTCATGTTAATTATATTACCTATAAATGTATTATAATTATTTGGTTCTTTACTGGTCGTTTGGTTGTTGGTAGTTTCTTATAAATAAATAAGTTGTGAATAATATTAATAATAGCTTAAAATAAATACATACCATCGGAACTAGAATGAGGGTGACTAAGTGCCGTGCGAATTGGGTACGATGACTACTTTTAAATTAACTAATGCAGCGTAAGACAAATGGCCTACTATCAAACCACGAGGTTTACAAATCATTAAATGTTTATGAAATATGTAGAGAACTATAATTATTACGTGTGTTTCGTTGTCAATGAGTGAGTAATTAGCAACATCAAAATTAGTGTAGGTAAGTACCTAATTTTCACAAAAAAGGGATCAAATCAATCCGGCCGTAGTATCAAGGAACCCGAAACAGGTATATTACCTATGTCCCACGGGACGTCGCGATTCGGCACTAACGGTAACCGGCCAGTGCGTCGACCGAGCGATCTCCAGTTTCAAAAGATACTTCAAAAGGTTTTCCCTTTGCAATTTCCTGGTTTCTTATCGATAACGTGTTTATTTTCTTTAAATACACTACGCTTTTTATAGATTTATGTAGAGTTAGGTAAATGTTTATGTAAGTATTAGCTAACAATGACTATGTCATACTTCTTTTTCCATTTGGTATCACACTATGTTGCATTTATGTGTATTTTGTTAATAATTATAATATTTATGTTATTATTATATTTAGCCCCAATAAGTCCTTTACTATAAGTGTATTGGTGGATAATTTAAATACTTCTGAACATCTGAGATATCCATATTATTAAAAAAAGTAATAGAATTGTCACTAAGTTGATAATTTTATTCTGTACTGCTTAAAACTTTAGACTTCATGTGACAAAAAGCTATTGATTAATTAGGTCTAATAAATGTAACATTTCAAATAACCATGAGAATTGCGTTACTTACTTACTACCCATCTAAAAGATTACCCAATTTTCGTAGGCGTACCATAAACGTTCCTATTTACATAAGACACCACCATATTCAATTGATTGCGTCATTCATGACGTCTGTCACAAGCTTGCGTCAATACAGCAATCGCGACTATGTATTGAAGACTATAACTATACCAAAGGGCCTCCATTTTGGTTTTCCAAAATGGACGGTCACATTTTCGTATTTTATTGTTATTAATTGTGTTTGTTATTGCTATTCATTACTCGACATTGGCAGAATCATATTGGGCTTGACCCAATTGTAAGAGGCCATTAATATATATAGTATAATTATATATATATATATATATTAAAAAAAAAACTATACCAAAGTACTTATATATGATGATGATGATGAGTCAATAGATCGAACAATTGTTTATCTTTGATTTAGTCCGACATTAGTGCGTTAAGTAATCTCAATGTATTAAGGCGAAGGCGCCTGTCTAGCCCGCGAAATTCAAAATTTTCGAGTATTTTTATAGTTTATCCAAAATCTGAAAACATTCAAGACAACATTTTGTAATTTGCGAAAAACACAGTATGCAGTGCGTTTATTAATACATTAATTTTACTCTAAATATTATCACGGTGGATATGATACTAGTAAATCAATAAATATACAAAAACTGCCAGATTACCTGGATAGCTGTCGTTCTTGAAATGTTTTAGAGTAAGTTGGATATATTAATAAATGCACTGCACACGGTCTTTGTCGCGAATTACAAAATGTGCCCTTTGTTATTGTCAGATTTTGAAAAAAATCTAAAAAACCTCAATAAATTTGAACTTCGCGGGCTAGATGGGCGCTTTAGCCTTAAATGTTGTGGAAAATAGGGTGAAAGACCTAGTTATGGGAATTGGTATCTTGGCTATTGTATAGTACGCAGTTTATATTCCAGATTTTTCTACTTCGTTAAATCTCAATCCACTACTTTTCAGACTGTTAACGTCATAATCTTTAAGATCGTAGATAATAAATACAGTTGTTTTTTTAAGTCGATCTAATAGTATTCGACTAAGTAGGTTTTATATTGAAGTTTGAATATAAGGTCGCAAATTTGTATATATTTGCACTCAATACAGATCACGCATTATTATGAACTAGCTGAGCCCGCGACTTCGCCCGCGTGGAATTTAACTGGACTGATTTTCTGAGCCCGCGCGACAGGACCCATTTTTTTAATTTTGTTTTTCTAAAATAAAAGTAGCCTCACTTACTGCGTATAACATCAGCTATCTAACAGTGAAAGTCCCGTCAAAATCGGTCCAGCCGTTTCGGAGATACTCTTTGATTTCAAGTGTTTTTATTTTTTTACGCGGAACCTTAATTGTTTTTCTAAAATTCAAGTAGCCTAAGTTACCCGCTCTAAGATCAGCTATCTGCCGGTGAAAGTCCCGTCGAAATCGGTCCAGCCGTTTCGGAGATTACCCGGAACAAACACACAGACAGACAGACAGACAGACAGACAGACAGACAGACAGACAGACAGACAAAAATTTTTTAATTCGCGTTTTTGCTATAGGTGTCGTATGTACTTTCATATGCATTTAGTGAAAAGGTGTTATTTTGATATTACAAACAGACACTCCAATTTTATTTATTTGTATAGATGTTGCAAGAAGCGCAATAATCCACACAAGCATAAGTCCAATACAACAAAATGCATGTTCAGTTACATAACAAGATTGCGAGTGGTATTTACGTAAACTCTGATAGTAAAACACCAAATGACTAGTTTTACATAATTTGTTAGTAAATAATGTGTATCTGTAGTAACTTACTAGTAAAACAAGTTAAAGATAATCACACAGCTAGAACAATAGGTAAGTAAAGTACAAGTAATATTGGTGCGCCTATCAATCAGTGATTGTCTTTCAGTTCAACGTTAGCTTTGTCAGGTAACTATATAAGTCATCTATGATAGATATGTCACTTTAGTAAATAAGGCTAATATATAATAATTATTAGGCGGCATCATACAACAAAAGCTTAAGTTACTTTTATTACCTACACTGCATTAAAATGCATGTCTAGCTATTAAAATATATCAGCTTTGTGCTTCTTATCTCATTAATTCATAGTCGACAGACAAATAGTCCACATATCAAATGCTATTATAAAGGTAGTTTGTTCCATGTATCACGAAGGGCTTGGTGTGTGTCGCAATATTTCGGGAGCTAACGGTGAGGGCCGGGTGCATCGACCGAGCATTCAGTGCGGCTTGGCCGGCGTTAAAGTGCGACGTGCCGGCAACTGTGGAGTTCACCCTATGGATTTGAAAATGTGATCGATGGGATCGTGATTGGTTCGTTTACCCTTTGAGTTAGTTGATAATTTTAATGAATAGGTAATTGTATTCCTAAATTGGATTTTCAGGTTCTATTATATTTCGGAAACATCCAAAAATAGTTTAGTCCATTAGGTAGGTAAATCCAATTTAAAATTATAATACTTCACACGGATTCAGTGGATATCCTATGAAAAACATAGGTAGGCTAACGATAGATCTCGTGCAACATTTTTCAAAATGTATACATAAAAATTATAACTTAGTTACCTACTTCGATTGTTAGTTCAAGAATCTTAATCAGTTTAAAACATATTTACTTTGTTAAGACACTTTTTGCTAAGAGTTTATAATTTATCCGTAGTGTAAGTAATGTTCGATGATGTAAAGTATATTACGTGTAAACAATTGGAAAGAAAACATGTTCCAAACCAAACCACCTATATTACGAAAACATCGTCTGCGCAACGTTGAAAAGCAACCTGTGCTCGTGGAGATACGCATCTTATTGCAACAAACGTGAACAAATGTTTACATTAAATAAATGCGCTTTGCAAATGTAAACATTTACGAAACGACATTTCTGTTATTTTCAAAATGTAGGATTTATATGTCAGATATCAACTACAATGGACTAGGGACAACTGGCAGGAAGCTCTTATCCTGTGATCGCGGCTAAACACACATAGCCATGTCTCTTAAAAGTACTCATCGAATAAACTATTGAACTTTCAACTCAATATCAACCATAAGCTTACAATATTAACGTCAAGAACAGAATGCGCGTATTACATCAATGACGTTAGAGTGCGTGGTATGTTGACGATACGTTTGCGGACTCCAAATTGCTTTATTGATTTAAAGATGGAACATTCAATGGCATATCAAATAATGCTTCGTAACTCTATGAGGCTATGATACAACATGGAAACATTCATTGAGTTATGGACGGTTATTGGGTCCTTTACCTCGCATAAATATTTCCATGAACCTTAAAACTTCCTTGAATATGTCTTGTTTCTTTTATATTGGCTCGCTTTTCGCATTTAGCCAGTGTCAAGTAAAATAATATTTTGATGTTTAATTATGCGTCAAGCACGTGAAAGCCCTTGGCTGGGCTTTATATACCGCACCGCACCCAAACTTTAACAATACCGGTGAAGGATAGATACTTTACTGATAAATTACCAGACTTCTTGAGGGAACCCGAAAAATCAGGTTTCCTCAATTTCGTTTCAATTACGACCATGATAGCTTCTTATGGTAATATTATTAAAGAGGAAAGTTGTCAGTGAAAGTGTTTTTTAGCTAGTATGAAATGAAGGTCAACGATACCGAATAGAAATTCGCACGACAGACAGCATGTAGGCTGCTATGTAATCATAGATCATAAAGCAGATTTATTTTTAACTATCTAGATTTAACATACGAAGTCCCTGTAGTGAGTGCACAGAGTAAGTGTACAGAGTAGTCACGCGTCGGCAAGTTGATATTAAATAATGTACACTGTGTAAAATTTAGTTCCGAGTGTTTCCATTACACTTCAGATAAAAGCATAATTATCGTAGCCTATAAATGCCTTGCAATTACAAAAGCATTGCTCGCACGCTAACAGTTACCGACCTAATATAACTAAAATTGAAAATTGGGATAATCCCCGATGCGACGACTTTTTAAACTACACAAGAGCCGATAATTTTTAAACGGCTGAACCGATTTTCATGAAACAAAGCTAAGAACACTCTCGAACAGAATACCTATCTAAGCAAAAAAAAACAACATTGAAATCGGTTCATCCGCTTGGGCGCTACGATGCCACAGACAGACACACAAATACACATGAAAAAAAATACAGACGGATAAAGTTACCGAATCCTTTGCCGATTTCGATTCGAATGGTTTAAAATAACCCCCCTGACGGGGAGTGGGACAGAGGGAGGGGCAGGAAGGGGGTTGGCTTTTGGCTCTCTTTCTCATCGTAGAAATGTAGATATAATAACTTCTTTACGCTGATCTTCTGTGAGAGGGTGGTACTACCCCATTCGAGTTTGTAGTCAATTGGCTACAGCTTGTTTCTACCACCCTACTAAAGCAGGGTCGCTGAGCACGAAGAATTTCGTACAATGACCTGTTATTACCTGTCTCTGTCACTCCCGCGTAAAGCTAATACGTCTCGCTCACACAGTTGCCGGTCACACGCAGTTCAAGAAATTCTTCGTGCTCAGCGACCCTGCTTTACACATGGATAAAAATTGGACGTACTTTTGCAAAATGGAACCAATCTAGAACCACTAACACAAGGTTGGTTTTGGTCTACAGCAGTTCATGTGGGTTGATTCCGTTTTGCAAATCGTTGTCCAAATAATAATGTTTCATTCAAGGTATAAAAGCTGGTATAAAAAGCATCGTTCATTTAAAGCAGTGGTTCCCAAACTTATTTTGTATACTGCCACATTTTGAGAATAATTTAGTTTTCACCTACTTAAAAACCACCATAACGTCAAATTTAATTAATTGATTATTGTGAGCTACACAACGACCCCATTTTTTCTGGGTCTCTTACCGCCCCCCTTCAGGCCTGCAGCGCCCACAAGGGGGCGTTATCGCCCACTTTGGGAAAGGATGCTTTAAAGTAACAGTCTCGATTCTCGACGCGTATACTTTGTAATTTCACTCACGTAAATTATTCTACCAAAGTTTTCTACATACCACATCGTGTCGTCAAGTGAAGTAGGTTTTATGCAAATCAGACAAAACTGAACTACTAGAGTCAAGTGCACGGGTCTTATGTAATGCAAATAAAAGCCAGTTTCGTGTAAATATTTGGCACGAACCACGACTAGTTTTTGTAAGGTTTACCTAAAGGTTATTTAATTAAGATGGGTATAAATAGGTGCTTAAGTTTATGGTATTTACTGAGGCACCTATGTATGATTTGGATAATTAAGTAAATGACTGACGCATAATAAATTCCGGATTCCGGAAGCGAACTTGAAATATATTTTAAGAGTTTTGAAAAATAAATCGCTAGTTGCTTACAATGAGATTTAATATCCATAAGGTATACCTACATTATGTCATAATTATAATTTTCATACTATATTATCTGATTTTCACCTAGTTTCTTTACAAACACCCGTTATTTCAGGAAGATGCATACTTAAATACCTTACTCAAGTAAATATTCATGTACGTATCTTCCTAGTTTTATTAAATCTACATAAATCGCGGAACTCTTTATAATTTAGTAAGAGCCTAGAAAGGGTTCCCGAAGGCCATCCTTTATCAAAGCCATGCAAGGATTAAGACAGTCGCGTCGCTACGACAGATACGACGGCTAGCGACCCCCATATCTTACGACAATAAACAGACTTTACTACGCCTAGCACAGATGGCGCTTTACGCGAACCTCAAAAGAAGTCACTAATCTACATAAAGCTCTAAGCCGCAGTATCACTATTATAGGTAGGTATCACTACATAGTATAAAACAAAGTCGCTTCCCACTGTCTGTCTGTCCCTATGTATGCTTAGATCTTTAAAACTAAGCAACGGATTTTGATGCGGTTTTTAATAGATAGAGTGATTCAAGAGGAAGGTTTATATGTATAGGACATGCATAGGTAATATAGTAGACGAACACTTTAGTATCAGCATTTCACTCGTGCGAAGCTGGGGCGGGTCGCTAGTAACACTATACAAGCAACTTACCCACTTAACTTAATACATACTCACGTTCCGAACTTTTTGTTGTCCAGTTTGTTTTTGTCTTGATGTTGTTTCGTCTCTCCAGAGATCACACACGCAGCTATACGCTTTGGTGACGTGACATGACCGCGGCCATCACTCAACCTTCTGACTTATGTTCCGCTGAGTAAGATTGAAATCCGATTTCAAGGCCGTGAAGTGCCTAGCAAAGATGCTTACGGTAGTTAATACTACATGGTAGTCTTTTCATAAAGTTGGTAGCTGTAGCGCGTGTACACATCTTGGAGCGAAACCATGCGACGCCTTTTATACAACTAGTTTTCATTTTCAACAGATAATCCATAATGGCGACATCAGTCCTTCAACCCGGAGCCCGCAGAGAGCACGAGCCGAAACCGGACTTCATTGAAACCCCAAGAATAAATGATGATGACCGAAAGCATATCCTCGAGGCTGATGAGAGAGAGACTGGAGATTTGCCTGCAGAACTGAGAGAGCAGGCGAGGGTGGAATTGAGAGAGGATCCAGCGTTGAGAGAGCAGGCGTTGATGCAGATGAGGCATTTCATTGAAAAGCACCCCGCTATCAGGAAGTGTCGGACTGGTTAGTTTGGTTTTGGTATCGTAGAGTCCTTGGAAGACTTGAGAATTGGAATTTTGAGAACTTTAGTACTCAAACCTAACGGAATAGTAGAAAGGTAGGCGTTTCCAAAATTTAACCACAGATGTTTTACTCATTTAACTGCAAAAATGTTACCGGAAGTTCCACTAGTTGGTTCTCAGACGTCACATGGCAGTTGCTGGGTAATCAGTAATTATAGGTAATATCTCAGTTCACTAGACGCCGACCTAATTCTTGATTTAGGAACTATAAGTAATTGATCCTGCGAATGGTTTCAGGATTTCCTCACAAAACTGAGACACTTTCAAGCAACAAACTAATCATGCATTATCTCCACAGACACGCCCTTCCTTCTCCGCTTCCTCCGCACAAAGAAGTACTCCATACCTCAAGCCTGCTCCATGCTCGAGCGATATCTGACTATCAGGGAGATATACCCGCAGTGGTTCAAGAAGCTTGACCCTCTGGACCCTAAGATTGCTGCAGTAATTGATGCAGGGTACTTAGTACCATTGCCGAAGAGGGACGCAGAGGGGAGGCGGGTGGTACTGTCGTGTATGGGTAAGTGGCTTACGTTATTTTTCCTCCAACATATGAAATGCTGTAAGACAATGCACATGACGAAATGGCTAGGGAGGGACATTAGGTAGCTCAATAATCCTCAAGATCAACTTGAAAGAGGTCAGGAGTTTAACTGAGATAGTTTTGGAGGAGGTGAATCGTGATTCGTGAACGTAATGACTATTGCCTTTCGAAGAGTCCTACATGGATTGAGCTGCGTAAGCAACAACTCGATCCAAGGAGCAATATGCTCAATCTCACTTGCGAAAATCTTTGATAGCAATATTATATTCTTTCCGTCATTGCCGTCTCTGTGATCTAGTAGTCTGAGCGCAAGTGCAAAAGTTCCATCGGGAGCATGTAATGTATAAGAGCCTTGTAATTGGTCCAAGTTTGCAAGTTATGTACTGATATCCGCTTCCCAGTACATGGCATTCATAAATGAATTCATGCTTTGCATAGTTTGGGATCATACGCATCCCTGTGATCAACTGCGATATTGTTTAATGCAGGTCGTTTCGACCCCCACGTGTTCGACAACTGCGTGATGGCGCGCGTGCACTCCATGATCGTGGAGCTGCTGTTGGACGAGCCGCGCTCCCAACTCCTGGGCTACACGCATGTCAACGACGAGGCCGGCATGCAGATGCCGCATGTCAGCCTGTGGTCGCTCACTGACGTCAGAATCATGCTTAATTGTATACAGGTAAGATTCTAAATGCCATACAAACCATTTCCGTCGGGCGGCAGGTAGTTGAGTTTAGACCCTAATAGCCTTTTCGTAATTCGCCATGGTCTGGGTGTCACTGGGATGACCGCTGGTCTATGTACGGTACCCATAGTACAAGATTTGCTCCGTTTGGGACGATACGGTTGGTGTGGTGTTTATCTGGCGATATTTTTATTATTTTTCAAGCCGTTAGTATGCAGCTATTTGTGAAGTGGACTGGGTGATGGGGAATTCTGAATTTCTTACCCACAAAATCCCTTTAGGTGCCGCTTTTCGCATGACAGGGGTCTCGCTTCAAATTCCGACTTCGGGCTCCGATTTCCAATAGGAACCCACTGTTGCCCCTCTTAACACCAAGTTCCATGGGAGCTCTCCCTGGGAACAGGATCCCTCAGGATCATTAGTAGGTCCACTACATCATATAAATATGTTTGAGCCTTCAATATTTTTTATTGAATTTCAGAATTCGACTCCCATGAGGCACAAACGTACACACTTTGTGAACATTCCTAATTATGGCGTAAAGTTCTTCGAGTTCGCTGTGTCTCTGCTCAGCGACAAACTAAAGGATCGTGTGATGGTAAATTAGACTTAATTTTTAATTTACAACTGTCCAAAATTCTAAAAATTTTAAATTATGATAAGCAAGTTCGTTAGTTTCCCGCATTTTTCTATAACTGCGTAAAAAACGGAAACAGTGAGAACTATAAACCATTTTTTTTTCATGACATGCAGCTAACTTCACATTAATAAGAACCGTAATAGACCCGTAGAAAGTAATTGGTTACTTCTCGGAATTATATTGGGTTGCAATTATATTTCTGTAGATACTTTAACATTTTTAAATGTAATATCATTTAAATTTTTATGTTTGTATGTTTACAGTTCCATCGTACATCCGACGACTTGATGAAATATGTTGACCCGGCTATTTTGCCGAAAGAATATGGTGGCACTGTTCCTCTAAGAGATATGATTGAAGAATTGAAACGGAATCTTTTAAAGCGCAGAGAAGAATTGCTGGCTTTAGACGAAATGTCTATTGACGTACAAGCTCTCGAAAAGAACGATTTAACTCAGGACATCCATTCAACTGCAGGATCATTCAGAAAACTTGAATTGGATTAATATTTTTCTATAACAAAGAATTGCATGGCATAGGCTACATAATATTCGCCAAGAAACAATAATTAACAAATAACTTCATTGGAGAATAGAAAAAATATTCAATTTTAATGAGACTATTAACATACTGTGATGGTTTCTATGCTAAAATAATAAAATATTTTAAAACATTTTTAATGGAATTTTACAATTCTTGCTCTGCTTCTAGTGTGAAGAACTAATTAAGGTTAAGATAAACATTGACTATAGAATAAAGTTGTAAAGTAGATCTCATTCCCCTTATTATTAATATTAAGGTTTTTTTTCTGAAATAATGTGATTTCAACATTTATTACTGTTTAAATTAATGTTATGATTTTGCTTGAGACTACATTTCTCTATTAATTAATCCGTAGATCTTAACTAATTTTTATTTTAGTAACTAGAGAGATTGTGGCAGCCGTCGGTGGTGTCACGTTACCATTCTTAAACGGAAGGTCCTGAAAAGGAATATAATTGCCATCTGTTGAAACGTGTTTAATCAATTAGATTTGTTTTGTAGTGAAGTAATATCCAACATGACAAACTGACAGCTGCATAAATGTATCTATATATTTAATAATAGGTAATATTTTAATAAGAGGGCTATTTTGTTAAGAGTTTATGTTTTACAAAATCATTAAATATTATTATAGAATAATTTCTGTAAAATTTGGGCACGTACTCTATGAAAGTACTTTGAAATAAATGTTTTATTTAATGTGCGGTCTTTTATTTTAATTTTATCTGATTCTTTATTTTGTGACTGGTGGAACCTGGAGAACTATTTTACAATTGAATTACAAGAAGGATGTAAGCTGTCGTTTCTGTCATGGAAACTTTCTCTGAAGTGATTAAGGAGCGAGCTACAACATAGGTTCAACTTGGAAATAAAAATACCTACTTAATAAAATTGGATTGAGTACAAATTAAAATAAATGTTTTCTACCGTGAGAATCTAACATTACAAGTTAAAGTAACAATTTCAACTAAAGCTATACCTAGTACCTACAAACGTCTCAAAACACAAATGTCCTTAATATACTTACTTACTTAGTTCCTTGACTGACACAGTTACGTTCTATATACCATACCATAAACTATAACTTATAAAGAATACGCATAGACACGTATCCAGCCATAGATTACAGAATGACCTTGAATCGCGAGTGATACGCCGCTAACTTCACTGTAGTTTTTCCCGCAGAGTTTGGCGTCCACGACTGATAGAAAAAATTATTATCACAATTTTTCTATGTATTTAGATCAATAGGACATTTGTCATCCCCTATGATTTGTTTTCCAGTGACATTTTGATGCAACAATTATGCTATAACAGTGAACATTCCGTTTGAGTTATTGTATCTTGGTGATTTTTTGTAAACATCGGGACGTGCATCGCAGGCCCACGTCTATGAATTCATGTACGTATCTTGGCCATTACAAATTTTACGTGTATGTTTATGTGTAATCGACGTGCAAAATGAATATATTTTGTCATAATTTCGTATAGTTTGTGTAGATTAACCTATCAGGTCGATGTTTGCTCGGCTGTAAATGTCCGCCGTAAACGTGTAGGTATAATTCGATTGTTGATAACACCACGAGTGCATTACAGCAACAGGATACTGTAAATATCGACATTGGGCTCATTTGGATACCGTAAAATGAGAAATAGTGACTTAAAATGTTACGACTCACCGCGATCAGGCATCACAACACTGACAACATTGTTTTGTGATCATTTGTCTTTATTTTCTTCATTGGGGTGCATAATCGATATAGATGTTCGTGATAAGACACTGTTTAGGTCATAAATAGACAACAATGGGTGTGTTATGTTGATTGTATGCAAATCAGAGCTGCAATCAATGCTTTTCTAACATGATTAGTTCATTAATTTGTAAGTATCATATTTAGATTATACATAAGTCAGTTTAAACCAACACAAGTAAGCTACACAACCTGTTTACTAAATATTTGTTTGACTCAGTTAATGATAGGAGTCCAATACTATGTAGTGTGGGAACCAAAGTTATGTTTGTGAGTACATAACTAATGCATATAAGATCTTTCTAGAAACTAATTATATTTTCGAGTAACCTTGGTCCCATTGCTTAAGGTAGGTCAGGGTTGAATAAAATCTCAAAATGAGTAATGTTGAGCCTATAAGGCTATTATCATTATTATAGTAATGACTAGTGACCGGCCGGCGTCACACGGCTTTTATTTACTTATTTAAATGATGCATTACACTTTATAAACCTTCTATAACAAATTCTTAAAATGATAGTGAAACCCGCATCAAGATTTGTTTCATAGTTTCAAAGAAATAGTCAGATGTAGATAGCAACATTGTATTTACGCAATTTAGAGATGAGATGTTGAAACTCTCAACTTTTCCTTTTAAACTTAAAAGAATCAGTTTAGGATGCACTATCTATTGATGAAGGTCAAAATTTATTTTGTTACATTACTTTTACTTACTAAAACTGTATTACACTGTACTGGATGCCCCTCCGCCCTCTACGATTCCCTCGAGTGATTATCACGCTCATAATAATATTTTAATATCTGTAGTCGCGAGGACTGTAAGTTATCGGCGACCAACCTCGACGCTTGGTCGGGGTTTTCGGACACGCTAAGTACGTACATTTGCGTTATCTATGTAAATCTATATCTGTGACTACACTACACTAAGTGTGGCTTGTCAGGGGTAGTACCATCCACCCACAGAAGATCGGCGAAAAGTGGTTTTGATAGCTGTGTTTTGTATGATAAGTGAGGGATAGATGCCTACGCATCCCACCCATCGCCTCTCTGCCCTACTTTCCGTCAGGTTGGCAATAATTACTATATTTATGTCACATACTAGATGATCTCACACAGGTCATATCAGACAGACTAAAAATCACTCTTTTGAAGAAAGAGAGAGTAATGGAACACCTCTCAAAAAAAGATCTGTATCTCAACATACAATCTGAAACAATACTAGGTGAAACAAAAAGGGTATACTATTTTCTTTGCAACTTAACTTTGTAAATCTCAAACTATCAGCTTTGTGGGACAGTTGAAGTACTAAAGGTTTTGTAGACTTGTGAAATATGACAATATCTGTATTCCTATACCACCTTTTGTTTTTCAAGTTTCCTCCAAAGCTGATAGTTTTAGAATTACAAAGTTAAGTTTTGAAAAAATAGTATACACTTTCTGTTTCAGCCGGTATACGGGGTTAACCTTGGCATTAAATATCCTCAGAAAAAAAATCTAATAATAATAGCCAATTATTTATTATTTATTTATTTTTGTAATTATAATATTGCAGAAGAGAACTTAAAATAATTTTGTTCTGAAAATGCTGTGTTAAGCAATTATTGTTAATGGATAAACACTTCTATAGAAAGGGGTGTTAATGCTTTTTTTCCTGTGATCAGATTGGCAGCATGGCGGAAATTGTGTACCCGCAAGGCTGCCGGCCAATTACCGATACCCTCGGTCCCGATGAGCTGGTGAGAAGATTAAAGGTATGGACTCCATATAGTGTGAACAAGTGTATATTTTTACTAAAAATAAAATAACAAAGTATGTTATTTATAAAACACTAGCTGTGCCCGCGACTTCGTCCGCGTGGAATTTAATTGACAAAGTTTCATACAAACTTTCATCCCCTATTTTATCCCCTTGGGGGTAGAATTAATCAAAACCCTTTCTTAGCAGATGCCTACGTCATAACATCTACCTGCATGCCAAATTTCAGCCCGATCCGTCCAGTGGTTTGGGCTGTGCGTTGATAGATCACTATGTCAGTCAGTCAGTCACCTTTGAGTTATATATATTTAGATTAATACCCGTATTAATAAATTGATCTTAAATCTGACAGCTATCTTAGAAATGTCATCCAAGTACAAAATGGCATGTCAAAAGCATACTCAAGATTGCTTTCAGACTTGAGATAGATTTATTAATACGGGCCTAAGAAGACAAATAAGTTGTCTATGAAACCAGAGGTTTTATTTTTAACAACCACAATCTTAGGGCAACCGGCCACATAGCCATGCTATGAAGAGAGCCTGCCTGTGACCCATAGGAACGCTTCATTTCCTCAATTTTACCCTGCTTAGCTTAAGTTGACAGGAAATGTCGCAGAAAATGAAGGGGCTAAATCCTACTTGCTACTAATATTATAAATGCGAAAGTTTGTGAGTGTGGATGTATGTTTGTTACTCTTTCACGTAAAAACTACAGAACGGTTTTGGATAAAATTTGGAACACAGATAGTTTATACTCGGGATTAACACATAGGACACTTTTTATCCCGAAAATCTCGAAATTTTTGTTAAGTTAAATACTACGCGGACGAAGTCGGTGGAGACAGCTAGTTATTTTATAAATTTTACTAGCCTGTGCCCGCGACTTCATCCGCGTAGTATTTAACTTAAAAAAAAACGGGATTATCTGAATAAAAAGTATCCTATGTGTTAATCTCGGTTATAAACTATCTGTGTTCCAAATTTCACCCAAATCCGTTCAGTAGTTTTTGCGTGAAAGAGTAACAAACATACATCCACACTCACAAACTTTCGCATTTATAATATTAGAAGGATTATCAATATTAAGATTACGTAATCGTAATGTTCAGCTTATTAAACATATGATAAGCGGTCGGGATGCGTATCGCATTACACGTGGCTCGCCTTGGAGCTTTCGTTGTGTTGCGAAATGTCGTTTTGTTGCTGACGACGACGTTGTTCGGTGACGATGGTGTAAGCGGTTTTTACTACTGACTTTCAGACTAGTGAATGTTTATTTGATGTTTTATGTTCGAGCAATGGTAGCCGATTGGTTAAGCACCCGTCTTGCGGGCACAAGGTCCTGGGTTCAAACCCCGGCTCGCACCCACGGGTTTTTCGAAATTTATGTGCGAATCATAATTTCTATATTATGATTATCACTTGCTTACTATGAAGGAAAACATCGTGAGAAAACCTGCATGTCTTGCAAAATTTAACCAATTTTCGAAAGACATATGAAATCTGCCAACTCGCACTGGGCTAGCGTGGTGGAATAATCCACCTGCTTCTTCCCCCTCGATTTGAGGGGAGGCTCGAGCCCAGGAGTGGTACGTTAAAAGGGCTAAATTTTTATTTTTATGTTTGCATGAGTCCACCTTGTCAATTCGAAAGTCAATCAAAAATTCTTGGTTACTTCAAATACTTTGTAATGAAGTATTAAGTACTCATTATTATTTTGTATATAAAAAGTTTGTAAACAGGCGTACGGTCCGCCTGATTTTAAGCAGTTATCATAGCCTATAGCATACATGCTTGCAATACGAAAGCCATTTCTCGCACGTTACCAAGTGAAGGCCAGTGATGAAATGATATTTACGATCAAATTCGTGCGGATTACAAGACAATTTTACTATTCTCCAGAGGGGTTATTTTAAACTTTAAACCATACGAATTGATATCGGAAACATAAAACGTCTGTATTCTTGAAATTTTGAAATTGATTCGGCAAATCATTTAAATGTTAGTCGATCGAATATATCTTCCGATTAATAACGATGGCTAAAATAAACTAATAAATTTTAGAGTCGAGGACTATTCGGCGTCATTGGACACTACTGTCGATCCTGATTTACAGGAACATCAGTGGTGGGAGTGTGTGGCGGGCCAAAAATAATCTAGAAATAACACAAAATAATATAAAAAAAAAACATTTCGGTCGTATTTAGGTCGTATTTCAGATGAATGCTCGAAGTCGAATGGAACCCCTAATCTAATTTGATTTTACTACTTAAACTAGTAAAGAGATTATTGCAATGTATGACATTAATAAATATTTATAAACCTGAGCTGACCATGAGCTGACTACTAATTATCGAGAAAAAGAAGCATCCAGTATTTCATACAGTTATAACCATAAATACAATGCAATAGGGACTAAAATAGCGTGTTACCGTCGATATTTATAGCCGCGCCATGTGTCAAAAGTGCCAAAATAAACGGCGTATATTTCTGGCTTCACAAAGTAGATGAATTACAATACCTATGTCATCGAAATAATGGACTTTAAATCAATAATTTTGACCTAATTCTCGTTGTACTATGCTATAGGTTTAGGTTTTTCCTGAAATTAATTATTCGGTGCCTCGTTCTGAGTCTACTTCCTGGGTCCTCCTATAACACGAGTTGAATTAAGAACACACTTTTTCAAATATTTTTTTTCCTTTTTAAGGACCTACCTATAGATCAGTGGTTCCTAAACATATTTTGTATGGGCAGTATACAAAATATGTTTGGGAACCACTTTGCGAATAAATTATTTTCAGCGCCCCCATTTTTTCACCTACTTTAAAACCATTATAACATAAAATTAAATGAATTGATTATTGTGAGCTACACAACGCCCCTATTGTTTTTCTGGGTCTCTTACCGCCCCCTTTAGACATGCAGCGCCCACAAGGGGGCGTTATCGCCCACTTTGGGAAAGGATGCTATAGATAGTTCAATCCACGGAGACGCGCCCCACATTTTTACCGAATAGACACCGCGGGGTGAGGGGGGACTGTAATGTTGTATTGTAATGTACGTCTGCGTGTGACCACATCGTTTACAACTGCGTAGTGATACTACTTACACATGACTAGTACCTCGCAAACACATCACACAAGGGTGGGGCGCGTCTTCGTAAATTGGACTCTCAGGATGCAATATTTTTACATAAAAAGCGCCACTAACCGATAAAGTAAGAGGTAGGAGGCTGGAATGGTTTGTACACGTGATGAGAAGGGATGAGAAACATGTGACTAAAAGAGTGATGAATATGAATGTGGATGGATACAGTGCGAGAGGAAGGCCAAAGAAAAGATGGATGGATTGTATCAAGAGTGATATGAACGAGCTTGGAGTGGATATGAGTATGACAGGAAAGCGCGATGAATGGAAGGAAAATACATACTGCGCCGAACCCAGATAATGGGAAAAGTTAAGGCAGATGATGATGATCATTTTTACATAAAAACTTTTTCTTGAACATTGTTGGCTGCTACTCGGTAATGCCGTTTACACCGTTCTCTAGGTTATTGGATGTGTTCTAAGGCGACAACAAGAAAGTTGTGACAAAATATTTGAAAGATATAGGTATAATCTGCCCCCGTATTTACAACTGACGGAAAGTTTCCGATATCAACAATGATAGGTTCTTCCATCCTTCTTTTAATTCATTAGTAAAAGTAGGATGGAAGCTGCTGTTCCCGGCATCGGAAACTTTCTGTCAATTATGAATACACACCTGTCACCTATTTTTTTTTTTGTTTACGCTGGGAAATGCATTTACGCATACCGCCCGAGACCGGGGGGAACTCGGGCGGTTATGTGGGGCTCCTGAACTGTTGTCCAGACTACTCACTAAAACCCAGCGGTCTGCCCTCGCCGCCGTTGCTCCGGAGCGCCACAGGATCGGTATGCACTGTGACGCCCCGGCGGCAGGCCTGGCGTTGGTGCCAGGCCACAGACCTCAAGGTGGGACTAGGTCCCCCCTCTGGGGATTAATTTGAGCAGGAGGTCCCCCGACCCCCCACCCAACATCCCGTCCCTCCGCTACGGCGGAGGCAGGAGATGCGCATAGCGCCTCCTCCTTCTGCCTCACACACCTGTCACCTAAATTAACTAAATGTAACCTAAATTACTATTTCATTACTCATACTCTGAAAGTAGGTCTGAAGTTGCCTGAGGAGCGGGTTGAAAGTAATACTTTTCTGGCCCGGGAGAATCGCTTTCAACTTACAACTTCACAGCCGTCAAATTATAAAAAAAAAACTAGTTCCATTTTCACATTTCTATGGAACCATGTTCAAACTTTTTCTACAGTCACTCAATTACAGCACGAAGTAAAATTGAAATAACATAAAGTTAAGTATTAATTAAATAATATATATTTTTAAATGACTTAATTATATATTAGTTTCAACAATTTCTTTAAAATAACATAGATTTGGGCAAAATATTTAAAGATGAAAATGAAAAATAATGGCTAAATAAAGAAGTTGGGCGGCCAACAAAAAAAATAAAAATAGGCGGCAATCCGATCCCTACATTTTTTTTCGAGTTTTAGAGTATTGTTCATACTTCCTTGTATTATTTATTTAGCAAATTCCTGTTTTTATTTTTACTTTCCTTGTATTCGTAATGAAAAGCACAGTGTTTACCTCGGGTGAAAGACTTATTTTGTCCCTCGAACTATTTGCGCCCTCGTTACGCTCGGGCGCCAAACCCCGTCTCGGGAAAAAATAAGTCACTTTCACCACTCGTGTAACAATGTACTATTATTCATGTAAGCCAATAGTCAGAATCTAAAACCGGTATGGAATGCTGCTTCCACTGAGAAGATCCGGCAAGAAACTCAACGATTACTTTTTTCAATGAATAAAAGATAAACGTATTTTATATTTTCTTTTCCTCTCTGGCAGGTCCTAGCGCACACTCTCCAAGGGCTGGGTCAGGATGAGGGCATGTACCAGCAGTACATACCCCTGGCCTTGCACCTGGCCGACGAGTTCTTCCTGACGCACCCCTCCAGCGACGTGCAGCTGCTCATCGCGTGCTGCATCGCCGACGTCCTCAGGGTGTATGCCCCGGAGGCGCCGTATAAAGACCAGGAACAGGTGGGTCCGGGATATTTATAAGGGCAACTTACCTGCCCATAAGGGGCCATCCATAAATTACGTGACACGTTAGGGGGAGGGAGGGGGTCGACGAAATGTGACATTGTGTGACAAGGGCCACCCCTTGTACGTAGTGTGACGTCATAGATGGCGGGAAATCCAAACCGAAATCAAAGACACCGATGCCGCCAATGCCCCTCCGCCCGCTACGATTCTCTCGCGTGATTATCTCGCTCATACTCATATTTTTATATCTGTTGTCGCGAGGATTGTAAGTTATCGGCGACCAACCTTGACGCTTGGTCGGGGTTTTCGGACACGCTAAGTACATATGCCTCCGACACTAGAGCGGGCCCCTAACTCGTCCGATAAGAAGATTTTATAGACGAACGCTTGGCGCAGTGCGAGCGTAGGCCGCCGCTCGGCTCACTGCACATGGTGATTGCCGGTTCGATTCCCGCCGGGACAAATTTCGGGAATGGCCTTTTCGTAATTTGCCCAGGTCTGGGTGTCACCGGGGTAGCACCCATAGTACAAGCGTTGCTTAGCTTGGGACCATACAGTTGGTGTGTCAGTCTGGCGACATTATTATCTATATATTAATGCGTGAAAGAAAAACTTTCAAATGCTTAATATGAAAATTGCGCGGACGGAGGAGTATGAAATTTGGCACACTTATAGTTTATATAGAGAAGGAGTGCAGAATGCTAATATTTTTATGTTATTATAATAAGAAATACATTAAAACCAATAAATAAAACATTACACACACTACCATGAAGTGACACACACACATTTGTAACCTCCACACTGACTGACTTGACTGACAAACAGTGACAGTGACAGTTTTTGGAGGGCGCGACTTCCATAGTGCATTCTGCGTGCCAGTATCAAATAGTCTTTGACAATAAAACCTTTAATGACGATTAAAATTTAAAAGAATTATGGTCGAATTTCGACCATTACAACGGGGACACTAGTTATTATTATTATTTTATTTGTGTGTGAACAGGTCAAGACCATATTCCTGTTCCTGATCAACCAGCTGTACGGCCTGCGCGACCCCAAGAACCCGGCGTTCAAGCGTTACTTCTACCTGCTGGAGAACCTGGCTTACGTGAAGTCGTTTAACATGTGCTTCGAGCTCGAGGACTGCCAGGAGATATTCTGCGCACTCTTCGCGCTCATGTTCAAGATTGTTAAGTAAGTCACCGCTGAATAGTCCAAACGACTATGCGATTCAAATGAGAATAGGATCGAATTTGCGCCATATTGTGACGTCATAGCTGTCAATTCTAACCAGTTGTAGGGTGAGCAAAACAAAACATTTTTTAAATAAAATTTATTTGCAAAGGTTGAGTGAAAAAAGCGGTTTGTTCCTTTTTATAAATGGTTAAATTCTGCTTTTGTGAAGCAATCGTCTTATTCAATATTTTTTCTGTTTGCCATGACTGCATTTCTGCTATTTTATCGGCCTTTGCGCCAAAAATGAAAATAAAAAAGGTTATGGTATGGTTTTATAAAACGAATTATGACTTGAAATGATTAAATATTATATTAAGACGATTTACTACTCATTCAACCTTTTTATGTAAATTCGATGTAAGACGAAGATGTATTATTATTTATATGCAAATAAGTTTTATGCAAACCATTCTTTTCAAGTGACATTTGACAGATAGAGGTTATTGACATTCCTATTCTTATTTCGATCGCATAGTACTAACAATTTAACGGTGGTAGGGGCAAGCTGTAGTCAATAGAGGCGTCAATAGCCTAGTGGTTAGACGGGCCGCCCTCGTAGCCGAGAGGGTCCGGGTTCGATCCCCATCGTGGCCGTTTAACTATTTACGTGGGCCCACTCCTAACACAATCATTAGCTTACCTGGAGGGGCTAACGGGGATACTAGTACATAATTTGATGAACTCACATTGCTAGTAATCTTTTTATATTAAAAAAGTATACAAAAAAAAAAATACCAGCGCTGTCTCTAGACCAGTGGTTCCCAAACTTATTTTGTATACTGCCCACTTGAGAATAAATTATTTTTTTGCGCCCCCATTTTTCAATTATTTAAAAACCACTATAACGTCGAATTAAATTAATTGATTATTGTGAGCTACACAACGCCGCCATTTTTTTTCGGGGTCTCTTACCGCCCCCCTTTGGGCCTGCAGCGCCCACAAGGGGGCGTTATCGCCCACTTTGAGAAAGGATGCTCTAGACCATGTAGAGCCCGGTGCAATCACTACCCTGGCCTCCTCTAGGCCATAATACGGGTCTTTGGCTCTTTGGAGGCGTCCCTAAAGACCCTCCACCATAGGTAGAGATGGCCCTGGAATTGACTACAGTTAATACATGGGCTCGATGGCCCGTACGGGGCTGTACCACTCCCTCACAGAAATGTCGGCGTATAGTTGCGGCTATGGCTGTGTTTCGCACGATGAGTAAGTGAGCCGGAACTCCGACGCTCTCTCATCGTGCCGTGACATATCGTGACTCTCTTTTGTGTGCGCGCGCGTATACTATACGCTACAAAATGTTTCATATCTGCCAGGCGTCCATGACGGACAACTTAAAAAATAAATAAATTGGCTAAGTGCATGTCAGGCAAATTGGCCAAGTGCATGTCAAGCCATGCACAATGAAGGGTTCCGTAGCCATTTCAATAAGGAAATTATAAGTATTTTTGCTTAGCAAGGTTTTGTTGGTTATCAGAATAAACCAAGTCCAAAAAACATAAGTCGGTTACCTACTTACTTGAGTTGTTCTGTGAGCCCAGGATATTTGGGTTAGTTATAAAAAAACCCCTTATTTGAATCCCTTATTACCAATTACCTTTCGGCACAGTTCGCGCCGACCCCCGATATATGTCGAATAAATGTTTGTTTCTTTCTTTCCTTATAGTTTGTTTTGCCTGGCTATGCTTTCTGGGTGGTTATAAAAAAACCCTAACCGAAACCACCTACACTATTTAGCCTGGCTAAAAACGGATATAGTATCTTTCAATTGTTCGCCCACCAGCATGGAGCACTCGTCAAAGGTGAAGTCGTTCATGCTGGACGTGCTGTGCCCGCTCATCACGGAGTCGGACGTGGTCTCCAACGAGCTGCTGAACGTGATCCTGATCAACCTGGTGGAGCCCAGCAAGCGCGAATTCAAACACGCCTACTCCCTCGCCAAGGAGCTGATCGTGAAGACAAGCGAGACCTTGGAACCACATATACAGGCCGTAAGTGCCATTTTGAAATTTAATTAGTGTTATTTTAAACCTCAAAATTTGATACGATCTTTTGCTATCGTTATAAGTTCTGAAAAATACTGGTATATTTAGATTTATGTATTTTACTATGGGACTCACAGATATAGATTTACATAGGTAAAGATTTACTAAGCGTGTCCGAAAACCCCGACCAAGCGTCGAGGTTGGGCGCCGATAACTTACAGTCCTCGCGACTACAGATATAAAAATATTAGTATGAGCGTGATGATCACTCGAGAGAATCGTAGCGGGCGGAGCGGCATCGGCGGCATCGGTGTCTTTGAAGTGGTTTGGATTTCCCGTCACTAATGACGTCACAGTAGGTGTTAAAAATTCGGCACGCTTGATTTCAATACAAATCGTGATACTTGCGTTATCTATGTAAATCTATATCTGTGATGGAACTGGTCCCGTCACACACTCCCACCACTGTAACTCCTGTAAACCAGGATCGACAATGGTGACCAATAATGACGTCAAGGTTTGACTCTCGACGAGTCCCGGGGAATAGTTAAATTGTCTTGGAACCCGCACGAAATTAATTTAAAGAAATAATATGAGGAGTTGGAAGAAAAAATGTCGACTTCCTCACTTTAGATTTATGTATGACTAGTTTTATCCGTGTACAGTTTGAGGGATAGTCATTATTAATAACATATAGTGTTAAAATTACTTCAAAGATCTTTTAATTCACCGGTTTTATTGAAGATAAGTCTGGGTGTGATACACTACAATCCATGAATGAGATGTGAAAATATTGATGAGAAATTTAGCCCCAGAAATAATTAAAGATGGCTTTCATTTCACAAGTCATTCGGCAGAATGTTAAATTGAACGCGTCCACATGTACGGATCGGTGCAGCAGAACAACCATTTTTATTTGTGTAACTACTTAATCAAAATTTCGGTATATGTGGACGCGCCTATTGCATATCATAAATAGAAAATGCACATCACCTTAACAGAGTCTACGAAGATGTTATAATTGCGATTATTTCCGTTCACAGTTCTTCAACCACGTCCTAATACTCGGCAAGGAGGAGAAGAACCTACTAATCTACTCCAAAGTGTACGAGCTTATCTATGAGCTGTACCAGTGCTGCCCCTCCATCCTCCTGTCAGTTCTCCCTCAGCTCGAGTGCAAGCTCAAGTCCGCGCAGTTCCAAGAACGGCTCAGCGGCGTCGCACTCCTCGCGCGGATGTTCTCAGAACCCGGCTCGGAACTCGCCAAGCAATACCCGGCCTTATGGCGGGCCTTCCTCGGCAGATTCAACGACATCTCAGTACCCATCCGAATCAAATGCGTTCAATATTGCATGCACTTTTTAGTCCACCATCCGGACTTGAGGAATGATATCACGGAGACACTGAAACTGAGGCAACACGACGCCCACGAACAGGTCCGCTACGAAGTGGTCATGGCCATAATCGCGACCGCCCAAAGGGACTTTCAAGCAGTCGCAGAGTCCGAAGATTTACTACACTTTGTTCGAGAACGTACCCTAGATAAGAAGTTCAAAATTCGCAAGGAAGCCATGTCCGGTCTCGCGTTGATCTACAAGAAATTCTTAACGGAAGACAGCGTCCCGCCGGCCACAGAGAAGGCGGTACAATGGATCAAGGATAAAATATTGCACGGGTACTATATGACTGCTTTGGAAGACAGATTGCTCGTCGAAAGACTACTCAACACGTCTTTGGTTCCTTACACTCTGCCAGCCGCCACAAGGATGAAGAAGCTATATTATTTAATGTCAAATGTCGATGACAACGCAACAAAAGCGTTTATTGAGCTGCAAAAACACCAATTGGTAGTCCGTCGGACGGTAGCGGAATGGGTTGAGTTGCATAGAAAACCGCCCACGCCGGCCGTGCAAAAGGAAATGATCTCTAAAGTACTCCACATAAGTTCCAAATTCTTGCCGGAGTCTGTCAAGGCCCAGGAGTTCTTGAACAAGTTCTCGCAGCACATGAAGCAGTCGCAGGAGGTGTTGCAGGGAATGGAGATGATATTGAACCCTAATGTCAGCTGTGAAGTCTGCGTTCGTACCACTGTGAGTATGAAACATATTGCGTTGTAACATATTCTGTTACATTGCAATCGTTCTTTATTTATACTTGCTTCCATGTACTTCTATAGAATAAAAGTAAGAGTCTTTATAAAATCAGCTGTCTGCCAGTGAAAGTCGCGTCAAAATCGGTCCAGCCGTTTCGGAGATTAGCCGGAACAAACAGACAGACAGTCAATAATTTTGATTATAGTTTCCTTTGTTATAAGTACGTGGAATCTATTTCCATTTCTTGGGACGTCACGTTTTGGACCAACCTGTATTCAGAAGATACGCATCAATATTTGAATAAAATTGGTGTAACATATAGGGTGTTTCGTAGGTCCGAAGTAATCATGAAGTTACATAATACGGTAAAAAGAAAGACGGCATAAACATTTTTGCCGAAAGCAGCAAAAGCTAAAGGTAGCTGACATAAAGATGCCTAGTGAATACAGGCTATATATAGATATATTAATAACTAGTTGTGCCCGCGACATTGCCCGCGTGGAATAGTGTCTTTGGGTAGCATATTTATTTATATCGAATCAACAGCCTAAAAATAAGTTTCCAGCTTCAAGTTCTTAAATGACGATACTTCCATAGCACTTTTCATCACCCCTTTCAACCCCTTACAACCCTTTTTTCGCATTAAAAAGTAGCCTATGTCCTTTCTCAGGCTCTAGACTACCTGTGTACCAAATTTCATTTAAATCGGTTCAGTAGTTTTGGTGTGAAAGTGCGACCGACAGACAGAGTTACTTTCGCATTTATAATTGTTTTTTTTTATTACTAGCAATGTGTGTTTATCACATTACTAGTATTCCCTTTAGCCCCTCCAACTAAGCTAATGCTTGTGCGAGGAGTGGGCTCTCGTCCATAGTTTAGTGGCCAGGATGGGGATCGAACCCGGAACCTCTCAACGGGGACGGCCCCCCTAACCACTACGCTATTGCCGCTTCGAAAGTTAGTAAGGAATATATAATAATTGCAGTCGAGCGTGCTGAAGAAGCTCGGGCAGCCGGTGATGACGAACCTGTACTACAACACGGTGAAGATGCTGCTGGAGCGGGTGAGCTCGGTGATGATCGACCACGACTCGCTGCTGCTGCTGGTGGGCTACGTGGAGGGCGCCGTCAAGGGCACCGACGCCTCCATCGCCGAGGAATGCGGTACGTAGACTCTTTAAGCTCTGGTTTAGGGTCCTCGCCCACATGTTCTTTTTTTTTTAAGATTACTAGCGATGTTAAGATAAGATAAGATACACATATAGTCCGGTCAATTTAGACCAAAAAATGAGAGTGAAGTTACATAAAGTCCCAACAAGCTGAAAATCAGTAAAATTGTTCAAAACTTAATTATAAATAATATTTAAAAGTTCCCCATCATTCTCGTGCATGGAAAAAAAAATATTCAAGGTCAAAGGTAAAAAAAATGAGTTTTTCGCGATTTTCAGCAAAACGGTGAGTTTTATCATAAAGTACCTTAGACAAAAATTGTAGATCATAAAATGATCTATAAAAAATGTGCCAATACTTTTTTCCAACGAGCCACCGTTTCTGAGATATAGTTAGCCCCTCCAGCTAAGCTAATGCTTGTGTTAGGAGTGGGCTCACGTCAATGGTTTAATGGCCAGGTCGGGGATCGAACCCGGACCTCTCAGCTACGAGGACGGCCCCTTTAACGACTAGGCTATTGACGCCTTAAATTGTCTTGGAACCCGCGTTTTAATCGAAAGAAGTAATAGGAAGAGTTGGGTGGTACTATGCGATCCAAATAAGAATAGGAATGTCAAAAACCTCTATCTGTCAAAGGTCACTTGAAAAGTATGGTTTGCAAAAAAAACTTATTTGCATATCAATAATAATAGTCTTACATCAAATTTACATAAAAAGGTTAAATGAGTAGTGAATTGTCTTAATATTATATTTAATGTCATAATTCGTTTTTTAAAACCATACCATTACCTTTTTGATTATCATTTTGCCGCAAAGGCCCATAAAAAAGCAGAAATGGCTAACAGAAAAACATATTGAATACGACGATTGCTTCACAAAAGCAGAACTTTTTCAAATAATAAAAAGGAACAAACCGCTTTTTTCACTCACTTTGCAAATATTTTTTGATTAATAAATCTCCTGTTTTGCTCACCCTACCTAACTGGTTAGAATTGACGGCTATGACGTCACAATATGGCGCATAGTCGGTCCTATTCTCATTTGAATCGCATAGCAATAAGATGTGTCGGCACCCAGGCATAGAGATGAAGGTGGCGGCGGAGCGCGGGCTGAAGCTGCTGGTGATGCTGTCGTTCGTGTTCCCGGCGCACTTCCTGCACGAGGACGTGGTGGCGCGGCTCACCTCGCTGCTGGAGCTGGACGACGAGGCCGTGGCGCCGCACATCCTCGCCGCGCTCACCTTCCTCGGGAAATACCGCCCGCTCAGTGAGTACCCGCAACCCATTACCCATCTATACAAATAAATAAAATTGGAGTGTCTATTTGTAATAACAAAATAACACCACCTTTTTTCACTAAATGCATATGAAAGGACATACGACACCTATAGCAAAAAAGTTAAATTTTTTGTCTGTATGTCTGTCTGTCAGTATGTTTGTTCCGGGTGATCTCCGAAACGGCTGGACCGATTTTGACGGGACTTTCACTGGCAGATAGCTGATGTTATAAGGAGTAACTTAGGCTACTTTTATTTTTGAAAAACATAAAAAAATGGGTGCCGTCACGCGGGCTGAGAACACGGGAGCGCTCTTTTTTGTTAAATAAAATTTTCGTTAAGTTAAATTCCTCGCGGACGATGTCGCGGCGGGCTCAGCTAGTCAAAAATAAAATAATTTAGCCCTTTTGACCTCCCACTCCTGGGCACGGGCCTCCCCTCACTACGAGGGGGATTCAGGCCGTAATCCACCACGCTGGCCCAGTGCGGGTTGGCGGATTTCACATGTCTTTCGAAAATTGGTTACATTTTCTAAGACAAGCAGGTGTCCTCACGATGTTTTCCTTCACCGTAAGCAAGTGATAATCATATAGAAATTATGGCTCGCACATAGATTTCGGAAAACCCAGAGGTGCGAGCCAGGGTTTGAAGCCGGGGCCTGGTGCCCGTGGCAAGGCACGTGCTTAACCAATCGGCTATCACTACTGTTTGCCCACCCCATTACCCATCCTACTAATATTAGAAATGTGAAAGTTTGGGAGTGTGGATGTATGTTTGTCACGCAAAAACTACTCAATGGATTTGGATCAAATTTGGAACACAGATAGTTTATAACCGGGATTAACATATAGGATACTTTTTATCCCGATAATCCCCAAGTTTTTATTAAGTTAAATACTACGCGGACGAAGTCGGTGGGCACAGCTAGTAAATAATAATACAGTACACTTTTGAAGCTAAGTAATGTAATTTCGAGGTACGTTTATCCCGAATGGTACACTTTTGACATTATCGAAAGTCGAAAGCAATCCTTCATAAACGTTACAAGACCAGTCGGTCGAGAACCGATTATGAAGCTATCGCTCAGTGCAGAAAAAAAGTGAAGCATGCCATAGAACTCGCACATGAGCAGTATCGGCAACGGGTTCAAAATCAGATAATTACAGACCCAAAGTCGTTTTGGAATTACGCTAAGTCAAAAGCACGTAGTAGTAGAAGATTCTATACGGACGTTCGGGGCGCTCGCCGCGCGGTCACTCTATCCGTGCTAAGCGTCAGTAGCGTTACACGATATATAGGTATACAGAGTGGCAGCTGCGGCGCCCTACGCTTTATATTATAAAGCTTCGCTTCTTTCGGGTGTCCCGAGACGGCACTGTTTTTTTTTAGGCGGGTCACAAGCGTTTTGGCTAAGATCTCGTTGACATCTTGACATTGACGACCGCTTGGCGTAGTGCTTTAAGCGTAGCCGCTCGGCTCACTGCACTGGGTGTCAAAGCAAATTTCGGAAATAGGTTTTTCATAACATGCCCAGGTCTGGGTGTCACTGGGATCGCCCCCAGTCCATTGTACCGTACCCATTGTACAAGCGTTGCTTAGTTTGGGACCGTACAGTTGGTGTGTCAGTCTGACGATATTTATTTATTTATTGACTAGCTGACCCGACAAACGTTGTTCTGCCATATAAGTAAGACTATATTATACATATAATACTTCCTCTTGATCACTCTATCTATTTAAAAACCGCATCAAAATCCGTTGCGAAGTTTTAAAGATCTAAGCGTACATAAGGACAGACAGACAACGGGAAGCGACTTTGTTTTATACTATGTAGTGATTTATCTACTTCGCTATTAACTTGATGTATTCACTGTATAAAAAGGGCTTGTCTGATTGTTCTGTGCCTGCAGGTGAAGCGTGTCCGGCGCTGTTCCCGCGGCTGATTACGCTGTGCAAGGCGTACGCGGAAGTTGGCACGCCCAAACAAGCCAAGAATGCCGTCAGGTGAGTTTAATTATTAACATCACAACTCATGTCACTTGCCTACACAAGTGGTTCTTGCCAAACACAAGTGATTCTCCGCTAATAAAAGTGGTTCTTAGCTGTAAGAAAGGGAAGCGAGAATATGGCCCTAGGGCAAACCCTTTTACTAGGGTGTAATTTTGCCGCCCCTGGCTATGGGCGGGTCGTAGGAAGGCGGCAACTAAAATTGCCGCTATTCATGACACAGATGATAGAAGTCATGTGAATTAAAAAGTGCCGTCACAGGATGTCTGACAGATTATGTCAGACGTGTAGTGTATAGTAGGAGTCGAGAGCGGTGGCGTAGAGAGGGCGTGACGGCATCAGGGAGCGTCATACCATTTGCCGTGACGGCAAACTTGTCGATTTTACTGCCAATTGGCGCCAATAGTTTCACATGATAAAGAATCCGTTGACACCCATATTCATTAAAATTGACGCGCCTAATCAGTGGATTAGGCGCTACGGTAGAACATAAAAGTCATACATACTTGCATAAATTGCTAAAAACATGCTGTAGTCAGGTAAAAATGTAGCCAATTTTTGTGATCTTCTTATGTATATTTTTGTGAATTAAAAAGCGAGTATATTTTTTCTATCAATTAATTGGTATGAATTCAATAGTTCACGGTAGAAAATGGTAGATTTTATTTCGGTAACGGTAGGAATTGGCAAGGTTTTTGGTAGAAACTGGTAGGATATATATCTAACACGGCTCGTGTTGTCGCGGCAGGTGCCTGTTCGTGAACGTGCCGGAGCAGCGCACGCAGATCTTCACGGAGATCCTGGAGACGCTGAAGGCGACGCTGAGCCCGCACTCGGAGCACTACCGCACCGCCATCGTCACGCTCGGGCACATCGCGCACAACCTGCCCGACACCTTCCCCGTGCACATCAAGAACATCGTCTCCAGGAAGGTACGGACCACCACTACTGTCTATTAGGGGGCGTCCATTCATTACGTGAGGCATTTTTGGGAATTTTTCGACCCCCCCTCCCCCCTTGGTGAGATATTCTAAGATTTTCTTCAACTCCCTACCCCCCTTCCCTAATCCCACCCGAGATTCTTCTAAATTTTTGTTTTGGCTGTAGAGGTGTTGGGTGTTTGAGGAAAAAAAAATAGAAAACGGTTGACCCTTAAAGCCATCCTAGCAACTTCCCGCTAATTCGCTGCTCTGCAGGGTTCAGACGAACACGACAAACACTAGTGTCCCAGATTTGGCCATATTTTATTCTAGAAATAATGTATAACGCAATTTTACACCGTTTTGTGCTAGAAAAATAATTACGTGATATTTGCCAGGACCTCCCCCCCCCCCTCCCCCCTTAATTCTCACTAAGGAAAAATTTAGCGTGATCCCCTCCCCACCTAGAACACCTCACGCAATTAATGGACGCCCCCTTATACTCGTCTAACGTGTTGCTGGGACTAGTCCCGCCACACACTCCCACCACAGTGACTCCTGTAAACCAGGATCGACAATGGTGACCCATAATGACGTCGCGGTTTGGCCCTCGACGAGTCCCAGGGAAAAGTCAAGTTGTCTTCGAACCAGCACGAATTAATCTAAATAAATAATAGGAGTTGGAAGAAAAAATATTCACTACCCTCCGTGCAAAGCGGGAGACAAAACTCGCTGGTATGGGCTGATTGTCATAGATGCAAGACTGTTACAGCTGATTGAAGACCAGTTGTAAGGCACCACGGATTATAATTAGGCTTGGACCTAAACTCGTAATGAAATGTATTCGACTCATGTTCGACTCGCAATATGTCAGAAATGACGTATCTCGTTTTTGACAGTTTACCTAGGAACGTTTGACAGTAGTTAACAGCACAGATATAGATTTACATAGATAACGCAAGTATCACGATTTGTATTGAAACCAAGCGTGCCGAATTTTCAACACCTACTGTGACGTCATTAGTGACGGGAAATCCAAACCGATTCAAAGACACCGATGCCGCCCGCTACGGTTCTCTCGGGTGATTATCTCGCTCATACTCATATTTTTATATCTGTAGTCGCGCGGACTGTAAGTTAGTGGCGACCAACTTTGACGCTTGGTCGGGGTTTCGTACACGCGAAGTACATGCATTTGCGTTAGCTATGTAAATCTATATCTGTGGTTAACAGAGTTGGGACCACTAGAATTAGTTTGTTCAGAATGGAGAGTAGAATTGATTGCAGTAATAAAAGATTGCGGATGATGGATTGGTGGATTGATTGATTGATCGATCGATGTGTTGATATCTAAATAGATATAACTCAAAGGTGACCAACTGACTGACTGACATAGTGATCTATCAACGCACAGCCCAAAACACTGGACGGATCGGGCTGAAATTTGGCATGCAGGTAGATGTTATGACGTAGGCATCCGCTAAGAAAGGATTTTGATTAATTCTACCCCCAAGGTGATAAAATAGGGGATGAAAATTTGTCTGAAACTTTGTCAATTTTAAACCGATCGGGCTGAGACTTTGCATGCATAAAGCGACTATGCCGTAGACATCCCTAAGAAAGGATCAAAATTCCACGCGGATGAAGTCGCGGGCACAGCTAGTACATTATATAAAATTGCTGAAATTTGGCATGCAGGTGGATGTTATGACGTAGGCATCCGCTAAGAAAGGATTTTGATTAATTCTACCCTCAAGGGGATAAAATAGGGGATGAAAGTTTGTATGAAACTATTAAATTCCACGCGGACGAAGTCGCGGGCACAGCTAGTTGATATATGTAGTGTATGTGTCGTGTAGATAGTGAAGGAGCTGCTGGTGCGGGAGACGGGGGGCGCGGGGGGCGCGGGGGACGCGGCGGCGGCGGGGGCGGGGGCGGCGTGGTGCTGCGCCGAGCAGCTGCCGGAGGAGACGCGCTGCAAGCTGGAGGGGCTCAAGTGCATGGCGCGCTGGCTGCTCGGCCTCAAGCGCGACGAGCTCTCCGCGCAGAAGACCTTCCGCATGCTCAACGCGTTCATACTGCACAAGGGGGACCTGCTGCAGGTAGGCTCGCCGACTTGGAATACAATAGACAACTCTTTGTTGTAAACCTGAATGTGAATTTTCTACTATATTATGCAAGTATTATACATTAAATCTTCCTCATGAATCACTATCTATTAATAAAAACCGCTGCGTAGTTTTAAAGATCTAAACATACTTAGGGACAGACAGACAGAGGGAAGCGACTTTGTTTTATACTATGGAGAGATGGCGGCAATGACGTGTGGGGTTTGAATTTAACAAAACTTTTAAAAGGAATATGATATACAGTAGTGTACATTGGGCAGTTTTTATCGCAGGCTGCGGATCTCTTCCAGACAAATTTCAAAATTGTTTTTATTCATGTATGTAAACGAACAAAGCATTTATGAATGGTCAGAATCTACCTCGGTTCGTAATGCTGCGTCCATCGAGAAGACAACCTTTGGATGTATCCTTCGCTCGTGCGAGCATACAATATAGGAATATAACGGGCTATGTATACTTGTTTCAAATTTAGTACTGTGCCGCATCGTCTTGTACTGAACGTTTATTTCTTCTTCTTCTTCAAGCAATGGTCGACTCTAAGGCGGTGAACCTTTTTACTCTCCGAGTGTACACTGAAGTACACTTTGTTGTTTGTAGCAAAAGCGGTTGTCCGCCGCGGAGATGGCGCACCTGCGGCTGGCGGCGGGCGCGGCCATGCTGAAGATCTGCGAGCAGAAGGGCGTCGGGGACCAGTTCACCGCCGACCAGTTCTACAACCTCTCGCATCTCATGGTGGTCGGTACACACACACACACTACCCCCCACACACACAATACCTCCCCCACACACTACCACCACACACGTGCACACTACCCTACACACACACTACCCTCACACACACTACCCCCACACACACTACCCCCACACACTACCCCACACAATACCCCACACAATACCCCACACCCTACCCCACACACACTACCCCACACACACACTACCCCCCACACACTACCCCCACACACACTACCCCCACACACACTACCCCCACACACACACCTACACCGACTAGCGGACTAATAAGTACTTAGGCACGTATCAATAATCATAATTATCATTTTGTACTGGGATGACATAACAATGAAATTTTCAAGATCTCAAGTCTGAGCTTGTGATTGATTTATTAATACGGGCCTTCAGTATTTCAATATTTGTAACTGTGACCTTGGTAAAGAGATAATTTTGCATTATATTTTTTGCAGGATGAAGTACCGCAAGTCAGAGAAGCTTTCGCCTTGAAATTACATAAAGGACTGTCAAAGGTACGCGCATATATTTTCATAATTAAGAAACTGCAAAAATACACTTAAACTATAATAATAAATAACACAAACATAAATTAATAAATTAATACCAACTAAACTATTACTATTACTACTAATCAACGAAACAAAGCAAAAAAAAATAGGTTACTATTCAAATGTTTTATTTATTCATTCGTTTTATTTTGTATAGTACTCCGGGCAACATCAGCTGTAAAATTATCTATGTCTATCTTATTATTTCGTTGTCTTCTTTTGGACCGTTTTTGCAGAAGTCCCCGTAGTTTCAGCCGTATCTCGTGTAATATCTCGTAAATGAGTTAAATCACAGTGAGGTTTCATTACTGTTTTTGTAAACTCATACTCTTCTCGCAGGAAATGATAAACGCTATGCTTCGACCCTAATACAAAACCAAATTGAAATAAGTGACTTACTTTAATTTCATAAACTCTAACTTCACTCCTAAACCTCGGATCGGGTAACACCGTTGTACAAGTACACCTCCGTTTTTTTTTAAATTGTGCTGTTAATAGTGTAAAATAGTGTTCGAAAATCAAATCAACGTAATTTTTAAATACTATAGGACATTCAAGATAAATTCTCTACACCTAAAAGTTGTTATATTGTGTTTTGTGGACATTAACAATAGCGAGTGCAAATCACAAACTACCCTCGTGGTTAAACTACTGCAACGTTCACGATTCACGGCCGGAACGCGTAAGTGACGGTTAACGCACGGCGCTTAATACCTTTTTCTCGCGGAGTTGCTATCTGCATTCCCACGGAGACTTTATTAGTGTGCTAAAATTAGATGCTAGTGTAGGGGCATTTACTACGGTGCTCCTACAATTTATATTATTTATTAAGGTCTCAGTGACAGTGAGTCATCTCGTTTAAGTAATGGAGTGGGGTTGCTGTACGCTGGGCAATTCAGATGAAAGCTACACACAATGCTGCAAGTGTAAAATTGCATATCATAATGCTTGTCTGTTTCCCAATAACAAGGGTAGAAATTTGCCTTCTTCTTCTACCAAAGAGTGGATATGCCCACGTTGCATCGGGCTGACTTCGAAAACCACCAAAAATGATAACACACCCATACGTGCAACTACTGCAGACTATCACTCGTCCCACTAAGAGACAAGCCATTTCTTCCCCACCCGATAATAATGCTGTTACACGCAACGAAGTCCGAGAAATTATGGAAGACGTCCTAAAAAAGCATATGTCAGAGTTTATTAAGCAGTTCAGTAGTGACATGCGGACTGAACTAAATACGGTCAAGGATGAGATAAGAGAAGTTAAAGAAGCCATGGAATTAATTAACGGTCAATTTGAGGATGTAATGAAGGGACATAAAATGACTCAGACCCAAATGAAAAAACTGGAAGAAAATAATAATGAAATGAGAACAACCATCTCTGGATTACAATCGCGTATAAACCAGCTGGAGCAAAATGCCCGCTATAAAAATGTAGAAATCCAATGTGTTCCTGAAAATAAATCCGAAAATTTGATCTCTATCGTCAAGAAGATTGGTAATGTAATTGAATGCGAAATCAAAGATGAAAACATTGTGCGTGTCACTAGAGTTGCCAAATTAAACCCAGATAATTCTCGTCCTCGTTCTATCATTGTTGAATTAAATAGTCCACAAGTAAGAGATAACTTCTTAGCATCTACAATAACATTCAACAAGAAGAAGAGCACTGACGCCAAACTCAATAGTACACATCTGGACTACAAGGGAGCCAAAACACCTATCTTCATTATGGAACACCTATCTCCGCATAACAAAGCGTTACATGCAGCCGCTCGACAGGCAGCAAAGGATAAGGGTTTTAAGTTTGTGTGGGTCCGTGGTGGTCGCGTCTTCATGCGGAAGAGTGAAGATTCCGGCTTCATTCTTGTCAAAGACATGAGTATCTTGGCAAACTTGAAGTAACATTCTTCTTCACTCATTATAATTTATGTTTAAATGCATGTTATGTTTTTTTTTTTTTGTATTCTTTTTTAAAATTCACTCCTTTAAATATATATTACCAAAATACTCGTGGCCTACGAACTAAAACTCACGCTTTTTATCGTAATGTAGCAACTAGCCACTACGATGTTATTGTCTTAACAGAAACTTGGCTAAATGACACAGTACTTAGCTCCGAATTATTTGACGATCGATATGATGTTTTTAGAAGGGATAGACAATTGTCAAAGTTTAATAGCAAAAAAGATGGTGGAGGAGTTCTAATTGCTGTATCTAAACACTTATCTGCCAATCGAATTACTACCTGGGATAGTATGTGTGAGGACTTATGGGTAGTGATTCAGGTCCCACAAAATAAATCGTTGGCATGTGTGGCAATATGCGCAGTTTACATCCCCCCGCCAGTTCGAAGTATATTATTGGAAAATTTCATAGAGAATTGTAACTCCATTCTTGAACACTTTGAAGGATATACTTGTATAGTTGGTGATTTTAATCTCAGCAACATTAATTGGAACTCAAATGATAACCAACCCTGCAATCACCAGAACTCATCCATTAATCAATTGCTTATCGACTTTAGTTACATTACGAACCTCAAACAGTGTAATTTCGTAACCAATATTAAAAATAAAATTCTCGATCTTGTGTTGGTGGATCACCCGAGCTGTCTCGTATCATCCTCAAATGATATACTGTGCTCTATTGATCCTCTGCACCCACCTCTTAATATTGAATTTAAGTTGGACAACCTCACTTGTCTTGATATAAACTCAGATAACCGTAAATTAAATTATCACAAAGCTGACTATGAAGCAGTGAATAAAAAATTAGCAGAGGTTGACTGAAGCGTACTGTTTTCGGAATGCGCTGACGTTAATAGTATGGTACTCTCTTTCTATGGCGTTCTCAAAGAAATCATACAAAAATATGTACCTTTTAGCAAAATCAAAAAAGTAAAATATCCACCATGGTTTAATAAGTCGTTAATAGGTATGCTGCGTGAGAAAAACAGTTTACGAGAGAGGATAAAAAGGTATAAGAACCCCATGGATGAAGTATCATTTCGTCTTCTTGGTAAGAGGTGCGATGAATATGCTCGGAAATGCTATAATAATTATATTCAGGAAATAGAATGCAATATTCGTATATCTCCAAAGTTTTTTTGGTCCTACATGAAATTAAAGCGGGGCGGTACTAGTTCTTATCCCAACCATTTAACTGACGGGTCGAAAACGAAATCAGATGGAGCGGGTATATGTAACTTGTTCGCAGCCTCCTTTGCCAATGTTTACTGTAATGATAATTCCAACAATGGCGGTAACCTAGGCTCGTCGGGATCCTTCGATAAGCATAGCTCTTCTTTTACCAAACTATATTTACCCTATAACGAAATATATAAAAAACTTAAAAATCTAGACACGTCTAAGGGTGCTGGCCCGGATGGAATTCCACCAATACTCATTTTGCAAAAGTGGTACCCATACATAAAGCTGGAGACAAAAATATAGCTCAGAATTATAGACCGATTTCAATTTTGTCTACAGTGGCTAAAATCTTTGAATCTCTTGTATGTCCATTCATCTGCTTTCATTTCCGACAATACTTAACGAACCATCAACATGGATTTGTGAAGGCTAGATCGACTACTTCTAATCTTGTATCTTTTGTTGAGGGGCTTGCTGGTTCTATAGATAGTAAAAAACAAATTGATGTCATATACACAGACTTTAGTAAAGCCTTCGACAAAGTAAACCACTCGGTTTTAATAAAAAAACTCTCAATATATGGATTCGCCGGAAGCTTTGCTAAGTGGCTGAGTTCATATTTAGTTGATCGATCTTTCTATGTGGTTGTCAATGGGTACAGGTCTGAGTTATACAAAATAGCATCAGGAGTCCCCCAAGGATCCCATCTAGGGCCCATACTTTTTAACATATTCATTAACGACGTTCCGAGTTGTTTCCGATATTCTACTCCATATCTTTTCGCTGATGATCTGAAAATTGTTAGAGAAATACAATTGAATGAAGATGTAACTCTTCTGCAAAGTGACCTAAATCATCTACATCAGTGGTGTTGTAATAATGGTATGACCCTAAATATTGGGAAGTGTTATCACATTAAATTTACACGGAAACATAATTTCATCAACTCTAAATACCACATAGGAGGGCAATCAATCAGTGAAGTAGACTGTATTAGGGATCTTGGAGTGCTTATAGATAAAAAACTTACCTTCATACCCCACTTGGACAACGTTATCAAAAGAGCATCCAAAATGTTAGGTTTTATTATCAGAAACGCTAAGATCTTTACGAATCCGCAAACCAAAATATTGTTATACAACACTATGGTCCGCAGCATACTTGAATATGCTTCCACTGCTTGGCGTCCACATTATGCAACACACATTTTGAGAATTGACCGAATCCAAAAGCGTTTCCTTTGGCACCTAGTAAATTCTTCCAAATTGCACAAGAAGTTGCCCTACTTACAAAGGTTGGATCACTTTAAAATGTCATCTCTAGAGAAGCGTAGAACAATTATTGATTTATGTTTTCTATACAAAATTTTACACAACTACATTGACTGCCCAAGGTTACTAACTGGTTTGAACTTTAGGGTCCCTAGAAGGAGTCCCCGATACCCCGAGACATTACTAGTCCCCCCATTTCGAACAACTCTCCTGGGCAGCAACTCACCTATCCCGAGATTGTCTAGACTATTACATAAGTACACTGTTTCAATGGACGTCTTAGCGACAAATATCAGCGGTTTCCGCAGGCACTTGATCGAGAATGTTCCAGACTAATCCTTAGTATTATTACTTTTTTTACTGCACTGTTCTATTGTAAGGCACTACTCGTATTATTAGTTATCCCTTTACTTATAAGACTCATCGCTATTGCTATTATATAGTATTAGTATTACGCATCTCACTGTATCAAAAGATTAATTTTAATTTTATATACTTACCAATTTACATTCATTGTTTTGATTTTTCATTTCTTCAGTGTTATTATTGTATTGTAACGGAATGTACCCAAACTATTTAGTTGTTAGTTATAGTTGTTAGCTATTTAAAAAATTGCAAGCGGTGTTTACCTTTAATTGGCTGTGCAGTTGGCAAGATATTTTATGTGCACTTAGCTTGTAAGTTTTACTGTAACAGTCGTTGGTAGACCTTAATAAATAAATAAATGTATTTTTGTACTTAAAAAAAATTACTGTGCACAAATTTTCTGCGTTTAGTTGCCATGCTGACGTTACTCCGTGATAAAATTTGGCGCGAACTCCAAACACTAGTGACTCGGACCGCGTTGCGATCGTGACTGAGCGCTCCCGAGGTTACTCACACTAAAGCAATGTGCATGTGCTCGCCTGACAACATTCATAGTCAAACGGAATTCGTGAGATAGAATATCTGTACCCAATCGCCATTACCAACGAGTTACAATGAATAGGGAATACGCTCTTAGCCAACAAAACATCCGAGTTTGTAGGAGTGCCAATGAGCCGACAGTGGCAATAATTTGTTAGATTTTTAAGATGTAGGTTTCCTCACGATGGTTTTCCTTCACCGTAGGCAACTGATAAATCATTATAGAACTTAAGATTCGCACAAAGATTACGAAAAACCCAGAGGTTTGAACCCAGGACCTGGTGTCCGCATGACGAGTGTTAAACCAGTCTGCTATATTATTAATTAGCAACTCGCCCCGGCTTCGCACAGGTGCAATAAATTATCAGTGTTTCTCTACTATATTATGCATGTTATACATATAAACCTTCCTCTTTAATCACTGTATCTATTCAAAATTTAAATCCGCATCAAAATCCGTGGCGTAGTTTTAAAGATCTAAGCATACATAGGGACAGACAGACAGCGGGAAGCGACTTTGTTTTATACTATGTAGTGACTATGATGTATGTACCCTGGCAGGGTATCCCGAACAAGTGCCTGCCGCTGGACTTCATGGGCATGTACGCGCTGGCGGGGCGCGAGCCGGACCGGCGCATCCGCGGCGCCGCGCGCCAGTACATGCTGGCGGACGTGGTGCGGCGCCGCGAGTACGTGCGGAACATCACCGTCGGCACCAAGGGTAAGGTGTAGCGACCCGCCATCGTACGATTAGTGGTAGTGTCGGAGCCCAGCTGCGTTGCGTACGACGAGCTAGAGATCCGGAACCCAGCTGCGATTCGTACCAAGAGTGAGAGTTGGAACTCAGCTGCGATTCGTGCGATTACAGCCTTTATCCAGCTGCGATTCGTACGTTGAATGAGAGCATGAACTCAGCTGCGATTCGCACGATGAGAGAGTTGTAACACAGCTGCGATTTGTACGATGATAGCCAGTATCCAGGCGCGATTTGTACGATGAGGGAGCATGTACTCAGCTGCGATTCGTACGATGAGCTAGAGATACGGATCCCAGCTGCGATTCGTACGAGTAGTAGAGATCCGGATGCCAGCTGAGATTCGTACGATTAGCAAATAATTTATCCCAGCTGTATTCGTACGACGATAGTCAGTATCCAGCTGCGATTCGTACGATGATGGAGCATGTACTTAGCTGCGATTCGTACGATGAGTGAGTTGGATCTCAGCTGCGAATCGTACGAATATAGCCAGTATCCAGCTGCGATTCGTACGATGAGGGAGCATGTACTGTATGAGCTAGAATACGGATCCCAGCAGCGATTCGTACGATGAGTGAGTTGGATCTTAGCTGCGATTCGTACGATGACTAGAGATCCGGATCCCAGCTGCGATTCGTATGATTAGCAAAACAGCCTGCCCCAACTGCGATTCCTACGATGAGTTAGAGATGCGGATCTCAGCTGGTATTCGTACGATGAGAGAGAACATGTACTCAGCTGCGATACGTACGATGAGCTAGAGGTCCGGCTCCCAGCCTCGATACGTACGATGAGCAAGGGTGCCGGTATCCAGATGCGATTCGTATGATGACAGAATGTAGCCAGCTGCGATTCGTACGATTACAGCCTGTATCCAGCTGTGATTCGTACGATGACAGCCTGTATCCACTGTTGACTGACTGAAAACACCAGACTTGAGATAGATTTATAAATCTACGGGCATTAGTTTGGCACCATACAGTTAGTATGTCAGTCTGGCGATATTTCTTTAATTTTATTCATTAAACGATTTGTCTTTGCAGTGGAGCGCGCGGTGAGCCAGCTGCCGCACATCCTGCCGGATTATATGCTGGTGTTCGCCGTGCCAGTGCTCACGCACGACCCCGCCTTCACCGCCTACGACAACCTCACGCAGCTCAAGGTAACCACCCCTACCGGCCACCACCACCACGACTAACCCCCTCTTAATTAATTATTAAAGGATTATAAGCCCTAGGCTCATATTAATAAATCAGTCTCATGTCTGAGAACGGTTTTGTGTAATCTTTTGACACGTATTTTTTTAAAATGACACTTCCAAGATCACTCTCAGACTTGAGATGTCTTTATTACTAGCTGACCCGACAGACGTTGTCCTGTCTTAACTTTGAATATTGAAATCTAATTGTTCCGCTCAACTTTCTTATTTTTTTGAAGCGAAGCTTCTTTACGGACGTTCGGGGCGCTCGCTACCCGGGCACTAAAACGGTGAAAAGCGTAACGCGTAACGCGTAACGCGTGACGCGTTACGCGTTAATATGATATATCTAATATCTACTGCAAAGCTTCGCTTCTTTCGGGCGTCCCTAGACGGCACTGATTTTTTTCTTTCATGAGAACCTTCTGACAATAATAAACTAAAAAATAATTGGCGAATTCGTCCCATCCGTTCACGCGTGATGTTATGACCAAGGAAATAAAGATTCATTTATATATATATATATTATAAATATTAATACGGACCATATAATAATCCGGCGTCTATTGTTTATGGGTATGTGAAAGAGAGTAGGTAAGGTTGGCAATCCAACGCTTTTTTTGTGTGCGCGTAAATTTAAACTTGCAACATTGATAAAAAAATAAACTCTCTTCCGCCTACCTACACTATAACTTACATTATAAATAATAATAATTTTATTGGTTTGCAATATTGTTCTAATTTTTAGGTGGTAAAGAATTGTCTGTGGTTCGTGCTGGAGCCGCTGATCACGCGCAACGACTTCTACTGCTACGGGTTCTACAAGAGCCTCATCGAGCGCATGAAGCTACATAAAGACGCGCTCAACGAGGCCGATGACGCGTTCAACTATGTGAGTATAGATAAATAATCCTACTAATATTATAAATGCGAAAGTTTGTGAGTATGGATGTATGTTTGTTACTCTTCCACGCAAAAACTACTGAACGGATTTGGATGAAAGTTGGAACACAGATAGTTTATTACCTGGATTAACACATAGAATACTTTACTTACATTACATTTAGGTTTTTGTTCACGTAGTCAATATTCCTCTAGGAAAATCTCGCGCTTTCCCGAGCTATATTCAAATATGGGGCGCACCGTTTGATGCAAAATATGCAAAAAATGATTGAAAACCGTATTTATGAATGGAGTGGCATATACAGGTGGTCACGAAGGGGGTTTGGGGTGTGAGAAATAAAAAAAAGTGTGTCACGTCATGCAGTATGGGGTTGGGAACGTTGTCTTATGAATGAACACTGTTCAGAAACTGTGGGCGGTGTGCGACCTGGCGATGTCGGTGGTGTGGTCGCGCTCCAGCAGCTACGAGCTGCGCGACTTCCCGTCGGACGCGCGCATCCCCACCATGTACTTCGCGCCGCAGCCCGACTACTTCGCCAACACGCGCGTCTTCCTGCCGCCCGAGCTGCAGGTATGTACACACTTGCCGCCCGACTACTTCGCCAACACGCGCGTCTTCCTGCCGCCCGAGCTGCAGGTATGTACACACTTGCCGCCCGACTACTTCGCCAACACGCGCGTCTTCCTGCCGCCCGAGCTGCAGGTATGTACACACTTGCCGCCCGACTACTTCGCCAACACGCGCGTCTTCCTGCCGCCCGAGCTGCAGGTATGTACACACTTGCCGCCCGACTACTTCGCCAACACGCGCGTCTTCCTGCCGCCCGAGCTGCAGGTATGTACACACTTGCCGCCCGACTACTTCGCCAACACGCGCGTCTTCCTGCCGCCCGAGCTGCAGGTATGTACACACTTGCCGCCCGACTACTTCGCCAACACGCGCGTCTTCCTGCCGCCCGAGCTGCAGGTATGTACACACTTGCCGCCCGACTACTTCGCCAACACGCGCGTCTTCCTGCCGCCCGAGCTGCAGGTATGTACACACTTGCCGCCCGACTACTTCGCCAACACGCGCGTCTTCCTGCCGCCCGAGCTGCAGGTATGTACACACTTGCCGCCCGACTACTTCGCCAACACGCGCGTCTTCCTGCCGCCCGAGCTGCAGGTATGTACACACTTGCCGCCCGACTACTTCGCCAACACGCGCGTCTCCCTGCCGCCTGAGCTGCAGGTATGTACACACTTGCCGCCCGGCCGCTTCAATTACAGATATGCACGGTTGCCGCCATATCACTTCGCTAACAGATTTTCGGAATTGCCGCCAGGCTACTTTAACAATAGGTATGCACGGTTGCCGCCGGATAACTTCGCTAACAGATTTGCGGAATTGCCGCCCGACCACTTCTACAACAGGTATGCGGACTTGCCGCGCGTCTACGTCAACTACAGTTGCTTTAACTTGCCGCCCAGTCACTTTAGCAATAGGTATGCGGATTTGCCGCCCATTTACTTCGACTACAGTTGCTCTGACTTACCGCCCGGCCACTTTAACAATAGGTATGCAGTCTTGCCGCCCGTCTACTTCAACTACAGTTGCTTTGAATTGCCGCCCGGCCGCTTCAACAATAGATAAGCAGACTTGCTGCCTGACAATTTCTACTACAGGTACCCAGATTTGCCGCCCGTCTACTTCAACTAGAGTACTAGAGGTATACAAACTTACCGTCAAACTGCTCAAGCTGTATTTACACTTGCCGCCGAATTTCCGGTTATGTACACCACGCGCACCTCCCCATTCAAACTAATATTATAAATGCGAAAGTTACTCTGCTGTCTGTCTGTTTATTACGATTTCATGCCGAAATCGCTGAAGAAATTTTGATGTTTTTTGGTACAGAGATTAATTGGACATTGGAGAAGGACATAAGAGACTTATTGTCGCGAAAATAAAACTTGAAGGGGTGAAATAAGGGATAGGAGTTTGTAAGTAAAATCCGTTTCGAGATATACGGAGAGGAAGTCGCGGACAAAATAGCTATTCGTACATAATTTTAAAGCCTATTAGAATCAAATGTAAGAAAATAAATATTTATTCAGCTAGAGGTACGAGACAATTGATAACATGAGTCAAAGTCACGAGATTTACAAATTGACATTTTTCACATTCTTTTTTAAATCTACAATCGGGTCGGAACTCGACGTCGACTGAGAAGATACGCCAAGAAACTCAGCGGGCTTGTCCTTTTACATGTTTTTTTTTTTTTCTTTTCGCCATTTGCTTACTATTAATAATTATAAAATAAACTATAATTAATGTCAATGCGTCATTTGCAGTACCAACCCAAGAGGCAGACGACGACGGAAGTGAGCGCCCGCGGCAAGAAACGACCCCGGATCGTTGTAGAGAGAGAGAACGCGAACGATGTGGAGGTGAGATGCAAGATTCACACACACACACACACACGCACATACATGCACACACACACACACACACATACACACCCATACACACATACACACACCCATACACACACAATGGTGCTGATTCGAAAGTGAATTCGAAGAAGGACCCCACCACTCGCGCTCGGGTCGTCAACCGCCTGAAGTGTAAACCAAATTAGTTGGTCGATAATATTAATAAAAGAGGCCAATAAGATTTATCCCCGTCAGTCAAGGTTTCGTACGGTAACTGATTAACATCTGGCGAGTCGTACGCTTGTTTTTGTTATATAAAATGTATATGTCATATGTCAGACCCTTAGGCCCGTATTAATAAATCGCTCTCGAGTCTGAGAGCAGTCTTAAGTACCCTTTTGACATGTAATTTTTAGAGATGCCACGAATATTCGGCTAGTATTATTATTCGGTATTCGGCCGAATACTGCATGCTATTCGGCCGAATACCGAATAATAAAAAAAAAAACATATTATTCAAAAAAGATATATTATTTCAATCACAAATGGTTAATTTTCATACATAAAATAATACTTCAGTACTTAAAATCTATCAAAGGTAAGTTATGATGAATGAAAACAAGTTTTTCAGCATTTGTAGATAGCAAACGATTGCGCTTTTCATCATAAATAATACCGGTTTCCGAGAATAGTCTCTCACTATATACACTACTGCCACGAGACGATACATATCTTAGCAAATTTTGTCAGAATTGGATACACTTTTTCGTTTGCTGACCACCACTTGTAAGGTTTTTTTTTACCACAACTTTTCCGAACTCGGCCAAGTACGTAGTCGAATATTCGGTATTCGGCCAAATCACAATTCGTGGCATCTCTAGTAATTTTGTACTGATATGACATAAGAATGACAGTTCCAAGTCGCTCTCAGACTTAAGATTGTTTTATTAATACGGCACTTTAATTTCTCCTTTTTGTGTCTTGGAGATTTAACAAATTTTCGAAAGACATGTGAAATCCGCCAACCCGCACCGGGCCAGCGTGGTGGATTACGGCCTGTATCCCCCTCGTAGTGAGGGCGGGTGCCCAGAAGTGGGACGGTTGAAAGGGCAAAATTATTATTTATTTGTATTTTATTTTATTCGTTATCGTATCGCTTCTCCTTGGCCATGGTCACTGTACTCACATGTAATGCTATTTTCCAAGCTTACCGTTGGACGCTCTGGAAGTATTGACGCTAAGGTTAGTGCGTTGAATTCATTTCATTCCATTTATACCTTTAGACCTTATTAGACCTTATCCATTATGTAGTACAGCATCTTCTGTTAGAACACAGGGTCAGTCAGTGCAACAGCTGTTTCCAAAATAACGTAAAAGTTGGCAAAAATACATACGTCTGATGTTTCCGATTACGTTTTTAACATCGATTATTTTTCTTCTAATGATTGTTATGCTCTGTGTGAGCACGATCTGCCGCTTTTCTTCCGACATGGTGTATGAAGCCCTTATTTAGGGTTTAATTTTTGTTTTATTTAATTAAATTAGTTTACTTTCAATTTCTTACTTATAGGTTCCTATTTCTTGTTGACATTTTGAGATAAATTCTATATCACTACATAGTATAAAACAAAGTCGCTTCCCGCTGTCTGTATGCCCCTATGTATGCTTGGATCTTTAAACCTACGCAACGGATTTAGATGCGGTTTTTTTTAATAGGTAGAGTGTTTCAAGATGAAGGTTTATATGAATAATACATGCATAATATAGTAGAGAAATACTGATCGTTTTAGAGCCGTGCGAAGCCGGGGCGGGTCGCTAGTAATATATAAGTTAAGTTGTTTGTTTGTATGTTATTGTTATTTATGCCTGTATCGATTCGTACGGTTTGAAATACGCCCGCTGAAATAGCCACCGTATGTATTGATGAATTGTCTCCCCCCAGCCCTCGGAAGCGTCTGACACACAGATCCAGCTGCTGGAGCTGGAGCAGCCGCCCGAAACTGAACTGGACGAGCCGCAGGCCAAGCGGGCCATCGCCGACTGAGCCGCGCCGACACACGCCGACATACACCGACACACACTGACCGCACGCGGATAGTATATCGCCGGTGGACAGAGAAACTGTACACACGGGAGTCTCAGACTTGTATTCATACATCGATCTCAAATCCGCTTGCAGCGGTCTTGGAAATGTAATTCTTATGTCATACCAGTACAAAATAAATGTCAAAAGAGTACTCAATACCGCTCTCAGACTTGAGATTGATTTATCATTACGGGGCTTAACATCGAGCGCGAGATAGTGATACTACAGTTTTATTTTTATGTATAAAACTGGCTGTTGCCAGTGGTTCCGCGCGCGTGGTGCTTGGATTAAATAAAAGTGACTTAAGTTACTCCTTATCAGTTATCTGCCTGTGAAAGTCTCGTCAAAATCGGTCCAGCCGTGTCGGAGATTAGCCGGAACAAACAAACAGAAAATTATTTTTATTTGTGTTCTAATGACCATCTAGATTTTCATATGCCTGTTGTTTTGACATTACACACTGACACCAAAATTTTATTAATTTGTTTAGATTCCGCATGTGTTGTAGCGGGCGGGGACTAGTCCTAAGAATAACTAAAAATATAATACTTTGCTTTGCCTAAATTGCAATAAAAATGTCAGTTTGTATTACCTGTTTATACGTAAAAAAATGACCTCTAAATAAAATTGACAAAATACCGCGGAGTCGATTGGTTACAGCTATGGAGACAAAAATATCGGCATATACACTTCTCTATCACTATTGCTAATTTACTTGCGCTCGTGGTTTGGTCTATTCGTTCCTCTGTCTACGGTGTATCTGTTCAGCTGATGGTGTCGCTACTGTCTTTATGTAACTGTCAAAAACAATGTTATGGTAAAGTTACTACCAGCTTGGACACCTGAATGGATAATTTAGTGGTATTTTACACTGGAAGAAGTCCCACTCAGGCGGTCTTACTATATGGGTCTAATGCATACTACTCTTAGCGAAAAAATACCCCCAACAGGCCATTTTTTTAATGTTATAATTAAACACAATTTTTCTGTAAAAGAATCTATTAAAATTATGATGTGTCTATAATTTTCGTGTCTATGATTGCCGTTTTAATGTGAATAAATTGTCATTTTGTATATTGGACGTATTTTTGTGGAAGATTTGTATTTAAAAAAATGTTTTTAAACCGTCTCAGGGACAAGTCTAAGGTCCATGCTAATGAAGCGATCTCAAGACTGAGAGCGGGCTTGAGTACGGCTTCGATATGTCTTTTTGTACTGGTATGACTTAAGAATAACATTTCCAAGATCGCGCCCATACTTGAGATCGATTCATTAATACAGGACTTAAATTGACTAAACTATAAAAGAGAAAATCCTTAGTTTTTCTTCTGATTTACTTAAGTACCTAATGAATGAATCTGTTTAAAAAATTAAAGATAACTTACTAGCAATCTGAGGTTATCACGTTAAGAGAAATTCCGTTTAGCTCGTTCAACTAAGCTAAATCCTCGTGTTAGGAGCGGGTTCACGGCGGCAATAGTTCAATGGCCACGGTGGGAATCGAACCTGGTACTTTATGGTGACGGGGGTACCTAATTATTAAAATGACTTACTGTAATACCAAAAGATTCTGAAATTATCGTGTACCCTAATAGTCATTATTATCTATGGCTGTTTCTGCCATCTTGGGTGATCCGCCATATTGGAATTAGAATGACGTCTCATCGCTAAGCATGCATTGTCATCCAAAATAAGCGTGTATACCAAATTTCAGGTCAATCGGTTAAAGATAACTGATTTAAAATTCAGTTGCAAGATACCACCCGGACAATACATAGCAAGTTAAATAAAAGCTTGTAAAAAAGGGATATTGTTATTACAATTAATTTAACATGTACCAAGAAAAAATACCGCCATGCGAATTATCGGACGACCACTAAATGGTGCTAATTCTGTGTAGTACATAATGCTAAACTTGACTAAAGAACGCGAATACTACACATTGAAATAAAACTATTTTCGGGTTTTTTTCACGTTTATTAACTTAATGTTCCCGACGTTTCGGTCGCTTTACAGCAGCCTTGGTCACGGCGAAACGTCGGGAACATAAAGTTAATAAACGCGATAATATCCGAAAAATAGTTTTATTTCAATTGACTAAAGAAGTAATTCCATACCTCTAATGACTTTCACCCACCGACGCCGTGTCTCTGGCCGTCTCATCAGCAAATAGTGGGCTAGGATTGGTTCACGTGACAAAAAAATGAAGCCATTCTATTGGTGGAAGGGTGTATAACAATCATTTGTATATTTTGCTTAGTTAGAGCAAGTTTACGTTAAAATCAACCTTATGTCGTCGAACATAATTTAATTATTTACATTTGAATGTTCTACATTGTGGATTTTATAGGACAAAATATTAAAATTTAAAATCGTGCAAATCGGAATTGTGTTTGTAATTATGCTAGATCAAATGGTACAATAATGATTGGTTTTATATTTTGTATATTTTTTTTTGTGAATTAAACTAAACTAGTAGTAAAGTCATGAAATTAAATCTTTGTGAGAGCACCGCTAACATGTCCTGAATTCAAAGAAATTGCAACCTTGAAGAAGTTAGCATACGTCTAACTTTTGAAGGCCCGGCTGGACTGTCTAAAGACCGTTTATAGATGAGCTATACTTATCAACAATAGGCTTGATGACTTTGTTGCATGTATGTAACCCTACGTTTGCACTTGACGAAACATGTTCACAAAGCTGTTGTCTCTATTTCAATGACAACATGTTTCATTTACATGTTGCGTCCATTGCGAACGCAGGGTAAGTTACTTGTGATTACAAACCGTGGAATAATTTTCAAAATAACTTTTAAAACAAATGGCAAAAATACAGACGTTGAAAATTGCAATAGTATGACGTCTTAAATGAGTAGTTTTATCAAACTAAAGAAATAAAAAAAACAGTCATTAATTACCAATTAAATTTGTCGGCAGTCGGCCGAACAGTGTCCCGATTGTAAAACCGACTCTTTCTATGACATGGTCGGTGTCGGTCTCCGGTGGTCAGATGTGTGTGGATTTATAACAATTATAAATGATGACAACTAGGCACTAGGCTCCGGCCTATAAATCGAATTGACAGCCTGCGTCGCCAGGCCACTAGAATGAATCCTATCGAATCGGAAATGAAACGATTGAAGCATAGAGATGTGAGTCTGTATTATAGTTTTTAATGTATAAGTTTTAATATCAGATTGTTTGTGTAAACCGCGCACGCTCAGAATGGAGGGGTTTTCTTTTGTTATTATTAAAATAAAATCGCCAAGCAAACGTACGATCTACCAGCCCCCCTAGCCAAGTTGCTTCGTCTACAAGCGTTTCTACAAAACGCCACGCTTATATGTATGGAAATGACATTACAAGTCGATAAGTAGATCACGTGACTTATGTCATTTCCATAGATGAAGCGTAGCGATTTGTAGAAACGAATGTAGACGAAGCAACTCGGCTAGAGGGGCAGGGGCGCTACTCTTAGCAATGCTAATCGATATATCGTGACATTCGTATTGTTGAATCCCAGTCTAAGTTCCATATTTTTTGCCGTCGATTAGCGTCTGAATGAACGAAAATGTTGTATCGATCGTTCAGTACGGCGATACGACCGCAAAAAATATAGGATTCAACAATACGAATGTCACGATATATCGTTTATCGTTGCTAAGAGTAGCGCCCCTGGTGTTAAGCAGTTGTCGTTGCGTGCCAAAAGCGTTGCTCGCACGCTGCCAACTTTAAAGGGAATGAGATAAAAAGAGGGTGTCGGCTTCTGGCTCCTCTTATCTTACCAAACGCAGCTATAATAGCTTTTATACGGCCGATCTATTGTGAGACGGTGGTACCACGCCTGTGGTACAATTGGCTATTGTATTTCTCTACCACCGTGAAAGATGGTGGTAGATGATTCAAGAATCATGCAACCATGATTTAGTTCATTCTTATAATATTTTTTACTAGCTGTGCCCACGGACTTTCTCCGCGTAGTATTTAACGTAACAAAAATTTCGGGATTATCGGCATAAAAAGTATGCTATATGTTAATCCCGGTTATAAACTATCTATCTGTGTTCCAAATTTCATCCAAATCCGTTCAGTAGTTTTTGCGTGAAGGAGTAACAAACATACATTCATACATACATACATCCACACTCACAAACTTTCACATTTATAATATTAGTAGGATATAATTTTAAATGTCTGTCAAGTCTATTTTTGAAACTATTCACTGTCGGAGCTCTTATTACTGTTTCAGGGAGATAATTTCACAAGTTTATCACTCTAAGTGTCAAGAAGTTTGATCTGGGGTTGCTTGTAGACGGAGGCTTGGTTAACTTCAAGGAGTGGCCTCTTAGTTGCTTATTCTGATTCATATATGTATTTTAATTAAATTGAACTAGCGACTAGCCTCGGCTTCGCACGGGGATTTCTCTTGAATATCGACAGAGCTCAGTTTATGTTGGAAATGCCCGTACCCAATATGGGAGCCATTATAAAAATACCATCCTCACGAAAAGGCTATCCCATTCTGAACTAGCGCGGTTTATAGTTGTTTTTAGGTTTAATTTCGGCTGGTCGATTTTATCTTTTATACTTAATAAAATTTCGTTGTATATCTAGTTTGAGCCTCAACCTCAATATTGCGCAGACACCTGTTTAACTCTGAAGCGTCATGTGGACGTAGATTTGCAAAACGGAACCAACCCACACACACTTGTGCAAACTAAAACCAACCTAGAACCACTGACACAAGGTCGGTTTTGGTCCGATTTGATTCCGTTCTGCAAAACGATAAAATATAATATGTGTCGGTTCACAAGTGGTCATCGAAGCGATTATTTTTAAGTTTTAATAATGATTGTGTGTTGTCGACATTATAGCCTCATTTCTGAGGTACAAATGAGCGTAAACGAGCTTACGAGTCGGCGGACTCTCTGTTACTACTAGCTGAAACAGAAAGGGTATACCAATTTTTTTGCAACTTTACTTTGTAAATCTAAAACTATCGGCTCTGTGGGACAGTTGGAGTACTAAAGGTTTTGTAAACTTGTGAAATCTGGCAACAGCTGTATCCCTGTAATACCTTTTGTTATTCAAGTTTCCTCCAAAGCTGATAGTTTTTGAATTACAACATTAAGTTTTGAAAAGAAAGTATACCCTTTCTGTTTCAACCTGTGTATAGTTTAAAAGTTTTAATGTGTATTTCGTGGTACCTCAGAAATGTGACGATTAATTTTAGTTATCGTCAACTGAAATAATTTAATTTTGTCGTGATATTATTCTAAATATCAATTTAGGGTTTTTTTTATTCGGGGATTGGAGTCTAATCGCGCACTGAAATAGTTGATGCAACGCGAGATCAAGGTCACAGATTAAAAATTATATAAAAAAACGCCAATTGTATTGTCTAATAATCATGTTCTAACTAAATCTAAACACAACTAAAATGTCTTGTGAAAAGTTTCGTTCAGTCATTGTTTGTTGACAAAAGAATTAGCATTGTCTATGATCTGATCATAAACGTTTTTTAAGGTTATATAGAATTATTTATTGTTCTAAAATGACACTTAGTATGTATGAGTATAGAGTTCCCGTTCCATCCCCCCCGCCCCGATGTCCAGGAACGTTCGTAAACGAGGCCGATTTAAATTGAAATAACTTTTTTATCGATAAATTTTAGTTTAAGGTGTACCAAAAAGAAAGAGGCGGCCGCGCGCCCGTCGCAACACTGTCGCAGTGATTCTCTGTAGTTATGTATTAAAAATAAATATAAAACACATTATTTAGTTGTTTTTATTTAACCTCTTATTTTACTAAAACTATGAATACTAGGTGAAACAGGTAGGTAGGTATACTATTTTTTCAAAACTTAACTTTGTAAATCTAAAACTAACATCTTTGGGGGAAGCTTGAAAAACAAAAGGTGTTACAAGCATACACCTGTTGACAGATTTCATAAGTCTACAAAAACGTAGTATTGTATTCTCTTTGTACAAAACCTTGAGTACTTCAACTGTCCCACAGATACGATAGTTTCATATTTAAAAAGTAAAGTTGCAGAATCAATAGTAAGTATACCCTTTCTGTTTCACCTAGTATATAAATTAGTAACATGTCTTTCATAAACCTCTTAATAAAACAGTAGATTCCTTTATAACTATATTTAGAATAAATTAATTAATTTTTTCAATCCCTAATAATTAAAGTTATGCAGTATAATATAAATATCCTATTGTCTTAGTCGAGAGTCTATGTCATGACTAACTCATTATTAAATGTTGGAAGTTGGAACCTCCCAAATGGTTTTCTAATCCAACTCCCCAAAGTAACTTCTCCATTTAACTCCTACCCGGTCAATCCAACCTCACACAAACACTGGCTCGTTCTTCTTCCAAAACTTCTGAATCTCCTCCAAACTCTTGCCCTTAGTCTCCGGTACCCATAGCACAGTGTACACGACTCCGTAGAAAGTCACAGCAGCGAAACTGTAGAATACAACGAACTCCCCGAACTGGTTCGCCACCGGCGTGTAGAAGAGAACCGTCAATGAACTGCAAAAGAAGGAAAACGCCATCGACGCCCCCGCCATGCGCGCACGGACCTGGGTAAGAGATACAAAACTAAGATTGTGCTGCTCCGGTTTTTCCTACTAATATTATAAAGGCAAAAGTTTGTGAGTGTGGATGTTTGTTACTCCTTCACGCAAAAACTACTGAACGGATTTGAATGAAATTAGTAACACAGATAGTTTATAACCTGGATTAACACATAGAATACTTTACTTTTAAGTCTACGCGGACGAAGTCGCGGGCAGCAACTAGTATTACAAATGCGAAAGTTTGCGACCGTGGATGCATGTTTGATCCTCTTTCACGCAAAAACTACTGAACGGATTTAGATTAAATTCGGAACACAGATAGTTTATAACCTGGTTTAACACATAGAATACTTTACTTAAGTCTACGCGGACGAAGTCGCGGGCAGTAACTAGTACAACAATATTGTTTCTGTGAATATCGTGAAGCAACTAAAACATGGACTAATGCTTTAAGGAACTGCAATTGGCTCGGTATTTAACTTTATACTTTTCTCTCGCTTCTTTGCTCCCCTCCATGCTCTCTATCTAATTCTCTAACACAATGTACTCACCTGAAAACTGAAGACCTCAGCCATGATCACGAGCGGCACAGGCGCGAGGCCGGCGCCGTACGCCAGGATGCACGTGCACACGGCCGCCACGGGCAGCCAGCCGGCCGCCGCGCCGCCCAGCAGGAAGCAGGTGGCCAGGGTTGCCATGCACACGGACACCACCAGGGAACTGCACGCTAGGGGTATCTGGGAACAATAGAATAGGTACTGTAAGGTCCATATCGGCTCACCTAGCAAATATATTAAATTTAAGAAAACATTATTGTTTTGAAATTGAAAGAACGGCCGCTGGCAGTGACAACCGTTGTACCGTTGTGATAGGACATGTATTTAAATATAAATAAATAAATATTACCAAGCAATACAATTTATTAATTAAAACCCAGTTGTCACAGTACTCTCGTCATCATCATCATCATCAAAATTCAAATAATAAAAGTGGCCTATTTGAATAAATATTTTTATTTCAAATAGGCCACTTTTAAAAAGTCAAGAGCTAGGTGCATGTTCCAAATCTAAATCCTATGGAGAAGAACATGCAAGAAACTTCGTGGATACATTTTTTCTTTTCTCTTTTTTATGTTTGTGTTACAGTAGGTATAATTAGAGGTGTGTGGACAATGTAGGTTAATAAATAAATAACTATCGCCAAACTGACACACCAACTATATGGTCCCAAACTCAGCAACGCTTGTACTATGGGTACCGTATGGACTGGGGGCGATCCCAGTGACACCCGAACCTGGGCAAATTAAGAAAAGGCCATTTCCGAATTTTGCCCCGGGCGGCGTGAATCGAGCCCGCAACCACCATGTGCAGTGAGCCGAGCAGCCTACGCTCGAACCACTGCGCCAAGCGGTCGTCAATTGAATAGGAACTCTCATCATCATCATCATCAGCCTCTCCGAAATGGTTTATGCATGTAAATGAGCCTAGCCCGCTAAGTTGCTTAGCACCTTGGCACGGGTGCTTGTCGGGACAAGCGCGCTGAGTTTCTTGCCGGATCTTCTCAGTCGAGGTCGCGTTCCGATCCGGTGGTAGATTTACCCTCGCCACCTCTCCTGGCAGCGGCCCAAGCCGAGGTCGTGTCCCTTGTAGCGCCCTTGAGCTAGCTGCCCCTCTGCCCCTCTGGCTGGAGCGCACTTGCGCTCGCCCTCTGTCCGGGTGAAGTTGTTATGGCCACGCTGGCCAACAAAATATAGTCCAGATCAAAAAAAAAAAGCTAAGTTGCTCGGATGTTCTTAACTACTTAAGGAAAAAATGGTAACTATTTAGTATCTAATACACAATAAGGCCCGAATTAATAAATCAATCTTAAGTCTGATAGCGATATTGAAAATATCATTGTTATGTCATTCCAGTACATAATTACGTGTCAAAGCGTACTCAAGATCGCTCTCAATCTTAAGATTTATTTATTAACTAGCTGAGCCCGCGACTTTGTCCGCGTGGAATTTAACTTAACAAAAAAGCCCGCTCCCGCGTTCTGAGCCCGCGCGACAGGACCCATTTTTTAATTTTGTTTTTCTAAAATAAAAGTAGCCTAAGCTACTGCTTATAACATCAGCTATCTACCAGTGAAAGTCCCGTCAAAATCGGTCCACCCGTTTCGGATATACTCCTTGATTTCATGTATTTTTATTTTTTTACGCGGAACCCTAATTGTTTTTCTAAAATTAAAGTAGCCTAAGTTACTCCTTATAACATCAGCTATCTGCCAGTGAAAGTCCGGTCAAAATCGGTCCGGCCGTTTCGGAGATTACCCGGAACAAACACACAGACAGACAGACAGACCGCAGACAAAAAAAAAATATTTCGCGTTTTTGATATAGGTGTCGTATGTACTTTGATATGCACTTAGTGAAAAGGTGTTATTTTGATATTACAAACAGACACTCCAATTTTTTTAATTTGTATAGATTTGTATAGACAGGCCATAACGATTTGAGTTTTCGTTTGGGTAATTTGGCTCCAATTTTATAACCGCTTGGCGCGGTTTACTGCACCGGGTGGTTGTGAATCAGATCCCCGCCTGGGCAAATATCTGAACTAGCCTTTTCGCAATCCGCCCTGGTCTGGGTGTCACTGGGTTCGCTACCAGTCCAGTTTATACCCTACAGTAGTTGCTCAACATCAGGCAGGCGACCTACCTATTTGTATTATCATTATTATTTGTGCACCTGCTTGTATGCCGAGTTTTTTAATAAACACAAAAACTAATAATATAATAATATAATTACTGCTTCTTATTTATTTGTTTATTATTTATTTTGTTTGTGTCTAAACTGTTGCGTGCTATTATATTCATTTAGCCATTATGTAGGAGGTATAAGTATGTCATATTATTTTAAGTACACCCCCGTATTATATTTCTTTAGATCCTCTCCATCCTAAGGTTGCCTGGTAGAGATCACTTTTAGGGATAAGGCCGCCCATTTTCCACTTTCTGTGTAAATTATGTAATAATTTGTAAATTTTTGTTTTCTAGTGGTGGATATAAAGAGTTATCAATCTATCTACTACCTACTTCCGTCTACGTGTATTATTTCCTATACCAATTATGATAATTTAAAATATATATACCTTCCGACATATTATAATTGATGATATTACCAATTTTTCTCAATAGTATAAAATAAACATAGTAGTTTCAGAGCAATTTTATTACCATTTGAATCGATCGAGCCATAAACATAGTTCCGTATTTTCAAGGTGATCCAATGCGAAAAAAGTTAGATTTGCATATACATAGGTAGCTATTTAAAGCTACTCATCGTTTCGTTTTTATACATAACTAATCAGTATAGTGTCACGGAAGCCCCGAGCTATATGTCCGTAACATTAATTAAAAATAAATACTGTATACAAAATAAAATAAAATAATAATCGACCAGTACTAACGAGTAGCAATTAAAAATAAATAAAACGAGATGTCATTAATTTTCTTATTGTTAATTATCGGTTCAAGCTATAGTGTTGACGTGGAGAACTTGAGTTTGAAACAAGTGTTTATATTGAGTCGTCACGGTGTGAGAGAGACGATAGCTACGGACGCGGGAAGATATACTCCAAATAAATGGCCTAGTCTGACCACAGAACCCGAACATTTGACCCCATGGGGGGTGCTTATTGAGGGCCTTTTTGGCGAGTACTTTCATAAGTGGTTTGAACGAAATGGGCTGTTCAAAGGATGCCCCAAAGAAGACGAAGTCTTCGTGTACGCTAATTCGAAAAATAGGACCGTTGAAACTGCGAAATCATTCGTCAAATCTGCTTTTAAAGACTGCGATATACCTGTCCGCCATAGAGATGTTGGCACATTCGACCCGGTGTTCAATTCAGTGATACACAACATGGAAGAGACGCACAAAAATAATGTCATCAATGAAATGCAGAGGAAGCTAGACGAAGCAAATTTAAAAAGTGCATTCACAGATCTTAATGAGATATTAGATATTGAAAAATCGGAAATTTGCAAGACTGAGTCTATTTGCGATTTAGCGGAGGCGAAAAATGAATTTGTGTACCAAATGGGCGAGGAGCTCCGTGTTCGTGGACCCCTGAACATCAGTAATAGCGTGTTGGACCGTTTTCTCGTGGGTTACTACCGCGGTTTGCCGTTAGAAGAAATTGCTTGGGGGAAAATTAAGACAATAGATCATTGGAGGACTCTAACTGAAATCAATAGGCAGCATAAGAATGTTCTCTTCAACACAACCGCAGCAGACGATATCGCTGGACCCCTACTGAGTTTTATGTCGGAATTATTCCGTTATAGTTACTCGAAATTGAATCTTTTAGTCGGACATGATTATAATGCTGTACCGGTTTTGCGGGCCATGGGATTCTTGCCCACCGAGCTCCCGTACCAATTCGATCCAATACCGATTGGTGGCAAACTGGTATTCCAAAAATGGGGGAATATCACAGATGATTATTTAAAAGTAGAATTTATTTACCAGTCGCATGAGCAGTTCAGAAACCCGATGGTATTAGATCTGGACAATAAGCCGGAAATAATTTTGATGGAATTGAAAAGTTGTAAGATTGATCAGAATGGCCTGTGTCCATGGAGCGAGTTTATAAACAATTTGAAATTTTAATTTTATATGGCTTAGGTACTTACTGCTTTACGAGGTGAATCAAAAAGGGTAGGCAACTATTATTTTGCTACTTTCTAAATCTAAAACTATCGGCTTTGTGGGACAGTTGAAGTACTAAAGGTTTTGTAGACTTGTGTAATCTGTCAACAGCTGTATCCCTGTAACACCTTTTGTTTCTCAAGTTTCCTCCAAAGCTGATAGTTTTAGAATTACAAAGTTAAGATTTGAAAAAAAAGTATACCCTTTCTGTTTCAACCTGTATATCTATCTACTCACAGTGGTGAGTTAACTTTTATTTTAACTAGAATATAAAATCGTTATTATTGTCTAACTTTTCACATAGTTTAATGCTAATTAGTGTTTAATTGACGTTCTTAATTGTGGCAGCTGATTGTTAATTGATGATATCTCGTTATATAGTAGGTAGGTCCGCAAATGTCTGTCAGTCAGCATCGGAAAATCTGCGTCATTTCTTAAACAACAAATAGTGTGATTGTGAAACAACAAAAACCGATCTCAAGTCTGAGGGCGATCTTGCAAATGTCATTCTTATGTCATTCCAGTACAAAATGACACGTGACATTTCAAACGCTTACTCGAGATCGCTTTCAGACTTAAGATTGATTTATTAATACGGGCCAGTGTCAATGACGTTGTAATAATTTTCATTACTCATATACAGATATGCAGTGATAGCCGATTGGTTAAGCACGCGTCTTGCGGGCTACCAGGTCTTGGGTTCAAACCCCGGTTCGAACCTCTGGATTTTTCGAAATCTATGTGCGAATCATAATTTCTATATGACTATCACTTGCTTACGGTGAAGGAAAACATCGTGATGAAACCTGCATGTCTTAGAAGATTTAACCAATTTTCGTAAGACATGTGAAATCCGCCAACCCGCACTGGGCCAGCGTGGTGGATTATGGCCTGAATCCCCCTCGTGTTGAGGGGAGGCCCGTGCCCAGGAGTGGGACGTCAAAAGGGCTAAAATTATTATTATTATTATATACATATACCTACTATACTAACCCCGTCTCGGGACTAAATAAGTTGCTTTCATCCCTAGGATAACAATGTACTATTGTTCTTTTATTTGCTACCGTATGTGTGATGGTTGATTTCGCTGACGCTACTTGTGAGATTTTACCTAGGACTAGCGACCCGCCCCGGCTTCGCACGGGTGCAATAAATTATCAGTGTTTCTCTACTATATGTTTAATATATTATACATATAAAGATAAACCTTCCTCTTGAATCACTCTATCTATTAAAAAAGACCGCATCAAAATCCGTTGCGTAGTTTTAAAGATCTAAGCATACATATGGACATACAGACAGCGGAAAGCGACTTTGTTTTATACTATGTAGTGATGATTAAATCATTCTAGGATTTTACTCATTACCTACTTGTTTCAATTCAACCATTACTTTGTACAATCGGTACATCTGTTTGACTACCAACTTAGACCAGCTTGGCGGAACTGGCTTCCCTTGAGGCGACTGACCCCCAATGACGCTACTTGTGACCTATGACCCAACCCACACGGATATTTATTTATTTATTTAAACTCTATGCACAAGTAAAAACACAATGTACAAAGGCGGACTTAATGCCTTAGGCATTATCTACCAGTCGACCTTAGGGTGGTGCAGAAACAACATGGCGGGTGCAACTTATACGAGAGAAATAGAGAGTAATTTATACATATATACATATTATTGATAAATACATAGATACATATAAAACAAAATTGAGTCCAACGAATTACCGCTGTGACGATTCTACCAACTTCTCGCGAATGTGCTCTCGTGCCTTCACCTTAAAAGACAACCGACTTTTTGCCATCCTGATACTCAGAGGGAGCGCGTTCCAAAGGAAGATCGCCTGGACAAAGAAAGAGGAGTGGATAAACCCAGAGCGGTGTGAGGGATATCTGTAGACCATGACCTTTACAGGACATCTTCAGACATTGATCAATAAAATAAAAATACGAAACCTGTTCAATATTTTGATTAAATTTTTGGGTGGACTTCCGGCTCTGTCACTCGTCGTTCGAAACACAGCTATTATGGCTTCTTTACGCTGATCTTCTGTGAGAGGGTGGTACTACCCGATCGAACCAGCCCTTATATGAGCTGTACCTAGTCAATTGTCTACAGCAGTGGTTCCCAAACTTATTTTGTACTAGCCTGTGCACGCGACTTCGTCCGCGTAGTATTTAACTTAACAAAAATTTCGGGATTATCGGGATAAAAAGTATCCTATGTGTTAATCCCGGTTATAAACTAACTGTGTTCCAAATTTCATCCAAATCCGTTCAGTAGTTTTTGCGTGAAAGAGTAACAAACATACATCCACACTCACAAACGTTCACATTTATAATATTAGTAGGATACTGTCCACTTTGAGAATAAATTATTTTTTAGCGTCCCCATTTTTTCACCTACCTAAAAACCACTATAACGTCAAATAAAATTAATTGATTTTTCTGGGTCTTTTACCGCCTTTGGGCCTGCAGCGCCCACAAGGGGGCGTTATCGCCCACTTTGGGAAAGGATGGTCTACAGCTTGGCCTCCATCACCTTAACTATTATATTAGTATATCGATTGTGTCATGAAAACAGCGATATCTTTTTTGCCCAAGCCTACCTAACGAGGCTACTTAACACGCAATTTTTTACTAAGTTTAAGTTGGAGGCTTGGATAAAGGCAGAAAGTTAGGGGTTAATTCATAGATAATAGTAGCCATTACCTCTGACAAATCGGAGATAATTGTTCAATCTGTTTTATTAGCAACTTACTTAGCTGTGATAAGTTAATACTTAAAACTCTCAATACTGGAGTTAGTACTGAAGTGTTATAAATTCATTTATTGATTTGGTCAACAAAACAGATGAGTACCTACCTATCACTTAAACTATATTGTTATAAAGACATCATTTTTATGGTAATATCAAATTAACATAACAAAAGAGTTGGCACCGACTCCGCGTAATATAATTAATGGATTACTAAGAACTCTTTAGTGGCTAGACTTTTTTTTTAAGTAATTTTATTTTACGGTGATTAGTACCAGAACTTTCCCATAATAGTTTACTCCAATGAAAGAATCATACAAATCAGTCGTGTAGTTTCTGAAATAATCGCGCACATACAAACATGCAGGGGGAACGGAACCTTTAATTTTTTGAAGTCGGTTATATTGACAAACTCACCTTTCTCCCAAACTTTTCAATGGAGATCGTGGTGAAGAAGGATCCAGCTAGTTGCAAGGACCCTACGAACAGGGCCAGCGTGTTAGGGCTCCACTCAGTGCCCGCGCGGCGGAACACGTCGGACGCGTAGTTCATGAGGGCGAAGCACCCAGAGAGCGTTTGCATCGCCATCAGATTCATGGTCATCCGGAGCGCCGAGAATGTGGTGCGGTCGCGCACTGTGTGGAGACAGGTTTTCCATAACTTATTGTTTTTCAAGAAAACCTTTTTGTAATTTGCCTTGATCTGGGTGTTACTGGGATCGCCCCCAGTCCATTGTACGGTACCCATAGTACAAGCGTTGATTAGTTCGGGACCTTACAGTTGGCGTGTCAGTCTGGCGATATTTGGCGATACTTTCCTAATACAGGCCTAAGTCAGTTGACCTCTCAAAATATTAAATTAATTTATTATCTGTGGGTGAACCGTATGCGCATGGAAGTGAGCCTAGCGCCGCAAATGGTCCAATAGCAGCTATATAAGTTGATTAAATCTTTTCCAGCTTTCTAGGGAAGGAGGGGGAAAGGAGGGGTGTTGTGCTACCGGCCCTCATACCCAACGTACGAAACCCAGCAATGTTTATAATATAGATACTAGCTACCCGCCCCGACTTCGCACGGGTATTTTTATCAGTGTTTCTCTACTATATTATGGATATATTACACATATATCTATTTAAAAACAACCGCATCAAAATCCGTTGCGCAGTTTTAAAGATCTAAGCATACATAGGGACAGACAGACAGGGGTAGGCGACTTTGTTTTATACTATGTAGTGATGAACCAGCCGGATATAAGGCTGTGTCCGTACTTTACCCACACTGAGTAGCGTGACTCGCGGCGACTCTTCAAACCGCCGCTGCTCCTGCTTCAGCTTCAGCAGCTCGTCTGCCACTACCTGGTGGCCGCGGCTGAGCCCGCGCAGCCAGGATATTGTTGCTGCTGCCTTCTGCAATCAATTTAAAGTTTATTAGCCCATGGCTAGGTACTTTGATAAAATAAAAGCGGCTTATGTTACTCCTTATAACATCAGCTATCTGCCAGTGAAACTCACGTCAAAATCGGCCCAGCCGTTTCTGAGATTAGCGGAAACAAACAGACAGACGGAATAAAGATTGAAAAGTATTGTTGGTTATAAATGTCTTTCAAATTTAATGCATTTAAGTACTTTGGTGCCGAAAGCTATTATTATGATATTACAAACAGACACTTGAATTTGATTTATGTGTATTGATTTTACAGAACGGAATTAATGGAATATCTAAATAAGGTATCATCAATATGAACAGAGGAGGTAAACATGGTGAGGAAAACTGCACTTTTCTTCGAAAGATTCGTGACGTTTGCCAACCCGCAGTGCGCCAGCGTGGCCCAAGTCACCCTTGCATTGACGGGGACTGCCACATGCTATGTCAAAAGACCAAACGGCTACACAACTCACCTTTTCCTCACCAATCTTCAACAAATAATTAGGCGATTCCGGCATGAAGCAGAATACAATAACATGTGCCGCAGCGACCGCCAGATACACAGCTTGGTTCACACCATACGACGTCAGGCCGACCGCGTACACAAATATCACGCCCAGTTTACACACGGTCATGTTCAGAGACCCCAGGGCCCCGCGCCAGGAGTCCTCCGATATCTCCTTGATGTAAACAGGGACAACCACGAAGCAGCCGCCTGCTGCGAGCCCCGCGATCACCCTGGCCGTTATGAGGGATGAAGGCGTGATAACTGTCAGTTTTATCGTCCAGGATATCTGAAATATGATATAGTAAACTAGCTGAGCCCGCGACTTCGTCCGCGTGGAATTTAACTTAACAAAAAAACCTGCTCCCGCGTTCAAAGACCGCGCGACAGGACCCATTTTTTATTTTTCTAAAATAAAAGGTGTCTTAGTTACTGCTTATAACATCAGCTATCTACCAGTGAAAGTCCCGTCAAAATCGGTCCAGCCGTTTCGTAGATACTCTTTGATTTCATGAGTTTTTATTTTTTACGCGGAACGCCAATTGTTTTTCTAAAATTAAAGTAGCCTAAGTTACTCCTTATAACATCAGCTATCTGCCAGTGAAAGTCCCGTCAAAATCAGTCCAGCCATTTCGGAGATTACGCGGGACAAACATACAGACAGACAGACAGACAATTTATTTTTTAATGTCTTGTTTGTATCGGTGTCCTATGTACTTTCATATGCATTTAGTGAAAAGGTGTTATTTTGATATTACAAACAGACACTCCAATTTTATTTATTTGTATAGATGTTAGTTAAGTAATACTAACATAATTTATAGAGGGAGAGCCAGCGATAGCCAGACGTTCCATATTTTATAAAGGCTGTCAATTTCTCAGAGCATGCCCCCAACACAGGTAAGAACGATCAGCGAGTATGGAGTTGGGATTGTGGTTACTTGGGCAGTTAACAGGTAGTAAAGGTGTATAAAATAGTACCTCAAATTCATTATAGTATAAAGCTTAATTTTTATATATTTCCTTCGGAATACTATTAGAAATCACGCCATCCATTGACGGACACTTAGTGCGGTTTCAACCCCCTGCCAGACACCCCTAAACTTTAATAATTTATGAGTATACTTTCGTCATAGTATAAAAGCTGGGTTTTACATATGTTACTTGGGAACCCATAAAAAAATATTACTTCAACAGCCGGACAGTTTTAATGGTTTTAACATCTTGCCAGACACATTTAAATAGTTATTTAATCATCCAAGTATGAACGCAATAAAACTATTTTTCATTGGGTTTCTTGAACAACTTCGATACACTAAACTCCCTATCTTACTTACTGATAAGTCAATTTGCAAAATATCACCATAATATCTGACATAAATGGCCCTATCTTTTGATTGCGTTGTATAGAAGCCTATTTTTTTACATCTCCAAGGGATCATAGCATTTCATAATTGATACTAATTTTTACTTGATAACTTTATCCGTTTCCGAGAAAATGGGTCTTGATAAACAGACAGACGGACAACAAAGTGATCTTATAAGGGTTCCGTGTTTTCCTTTTGAGGTGCGGAACCCTAAAACTATATCCTGTACTGTAACTACATCCTGTGGAAGAGCAGTCGCTGGCACAACGAACGGCCTACTATGCTAAATAGCCTGTATTTCCTTCGGAATAACATTAGAAATCACGTCATCCATTGCCGGACACTTGGTGTTGTTTCAACCCCCTGCCAGACACCCCTAACTTTAATAAATTATGAGTTTACTTTCGTCATAGTATAAAAGCTGGGTTTTACATATGTTACTTGGGGACCTCAGCAAAAATATTACTTCATCAGCCGGACAGTTTTAATGGCTTTTACATCTTGCCAGACACATTAAAGTCTGTAGGTGCGATCGCGAGGTGACAACTGTTCAAGCGGATGTGAGTAAGATAGGGCGTTTTGTCTATGCTAACTATTACTGCGTATCATCTGACGGTATTATATTATGACGCTCATCCTGTGCAACAAAGTCATAATTGCATTTTTTGCAATTTTAAGGTAATGGTAAGGTATGGTAAGGTAAGGTAAAGGTAATAAAAAGGTCTGTGTAATAAACTGCTCCAGATGTCACTTGCAGGCTATTTATTATAGTAGTCCGTTCGTCGTGCCAGCGACTGCACTCCCACAGGATGTAGTTACAGTACAGGATATAGTTTAAGGGTTCCGCACCTCAAAAGCAAAACACGGAACCCTTATAAGATCACTTTGATGTCCGCCTGTCTGTTTATCAAGACCCTTTTTCTCGGAAACGGATAAAGTTATCAAGTAAAAATTAATATCAATTATCAAATGCTATGATCCCTTGGAGATGTAAAAAATAGACTTCTATTCAACGCAATCAAAAGATACGGCCATTTATGTCAGATATTATGGTGATATTTTGCAAATTGACTTATCAGTAAGTAAGATAGGGAGTTTAGTGTATCGAAATTGTTCAAGAAACCCAATGAAAAATAGTTTTATTGCGTTCATACTTGGATGATTAAATAACTATTTAAATGTGTCTGGCAAGATGTTAAAACCATTAAAACTGTCCGGCTGTTGAAGTAATATTTTTTTATGGGTTCCCAAGTAACATATGTAAAACCCAGCTTTTATACTATGACGAAAGTATACTCATAAATTATTAAAGTTTAGGGGTGTCTGGCAGGGGGTTGAAACCGCACTAAGTGTCCGTTAATGGATGGCGTGATTTCTAATAGTATTCCGAAGGAAATATATAAAAATTAAGCTTTATACTATAACGAATTTGAGGTACTATTTTATACACCTTTACTACCTGTTAACTGCCCAAGTAACCACAATCCAAACTCCATACTCGATTATCGTTCTTACCTGTGTTAGGGACATGCTGTGAGAAATTGTGAGCCTTTATAAAATATGGAACGTCTGGCTATCGCTGGCTCTTGGTATATTAGTATTAATATGTTCACTGAAGTCTATGTATCTGGCTTGGGGGCGGAGGGTAAATCAGAACTTTTTGCCTAAGGATGTATGGGGGGTCACTTCAGGACTTTTCTGTAGATAAAGGATAAGGTAAGTAGGATTTAAACATGAGTTTTGAATGAAATAAGTAGGGAAATAGTAGTCCAGGTCTAGGGAGGGTAGTTTCCCTTCGTTTCCTACAAACTGCTAGGTATTTACGTAGATGCTCGCGGCTACCTGCAACATCTTTGCAATCTCGAATTTCATAGTTCAAGTAGGTATAGTGTATTTTTCCCTAAGATTCGGATTCAGTAAACAATCTTAGCATGTCTTTTTAATGTAAGTAATTATTCTTCCGAAATTATTTAAAGACGTTCTAATAATAAATTAATATACCTACTTAAGTATTATCATTTTTCAACCTAATACCATTTGGGAAACAAGTAATTTTATATTATACTAGCTGTGCCCCCCGACTTCGTCCGCGTAGTATTTAACGTAACAAAAATTTTGGGATTATCGGGATAAAAAGTATCCTATATGTTAATCCCGGTTATAAACTATCTGTTTTCCAAATTTCATCCAAATCCGTTCAGTAGTTTTTGCGTGAAGGAGTAACAAACATACATACATACATACATCCACACTCACAAACTTTCACATTTATAATATTAGTAGGACTTAAACAGATATTTACTCAAACTCAAAATAGTTTTTATTCATGTACCTACCAGTCACCTACCAACAAATCATTTATGAATAATCGGAATCTACCACCGGTTCAGAATGCTGCTTCCACTGAGAAGATCCGGCAAGAAACTCAATGGTTAGGTACTTACTCTTTTCAATGAACAAAAGATAGTGTATATTCTCAGGAACAGCAACAGAATATGAGCAGGCAACACCATTGCCACTAAATAACTAAGTAAATAATAATCAAATCTCAATCAGATTTAGGTATTTAAATAATATGAGAAAGCTAGTTTAATGCACACCGCATTTAAAGATTAAACATTAAAAGGCATGGCAAGATTGTTTACTAAATCAGCATCTTAATCAAAAATACAGCTTAGATAGGTACTTACCTATATAATTGATTTTGTTTTAAGTAGTAGGTAGATATTATTTTACTAATTTTATGGTGGTTTACGTAATAAGTTAAACATTAGGTGTGTGCTTCTTGTTTGTTCAGCTCAGAAAAACACGACCTCTACAGCGTGCAAACATAAACATGCTTAATATTGTTTGCCCAGAATACATTAAGTTGTCTTTTGACAAAATGCCTAAATGTACAAAATGGTATAGATAGACCAAAGAATTTGTAATAATAAGACATTATTATTACAAATTCTTTGAGATAGACCAATGTTCGTGCCAAAAATGGATAGTCGGTCAATCCTTAGCGGTCGACATGTTGTCGTCTAATGAACTGCTAGCAGATTGGTTCTGTTTTTTTAACAAAATAGGTCAATAGCCTCGTGGTTTGTAGACGCAGACCAATAAGCCATAGACGCCGCATAGCCGAGTATCCCCGCTCGCCTAACATGTGCATATGTATTACCGCATCTGACATTTTGATAGGTCCAAAATTCGCAGTCTTCCCTGATATTCGGCCAACTTTTGACTATTGCATTCTCATATATTATAATTTCTATTATAATCTATATCTCAATAATGTAATGTAACTTGTAAAATAGCGTTAAATAGTTATAATAAGTTGAAATATATGTAATAATTCGGGGATAGGAAATAAAGAGGCTTTATTATTATTATTTTTATATAAAAATCTGACTTATTGGTCTATGTTTTTAGACCTCCGAAACTGTCAAAAGTAACAAAAGCCATTCTATAACGCGCTATGCTTAAACTCAAACTCAACTCAACTCAAAATTGTTTTTATTAATGTAAGCCAACAAAGCATTAATGAATAGTCAGAATCTACCACCGGTTCGAAATGCTGCTTCCACTGAGACGATCCGGCAAGATACTCAATGGTTACTCTTAATATGAATTAGTAGAAATTGGGTCTGGAACGCTACTTACACATGACAGCAGAGACACAAGTATCACACACTTCTTTCTGCCGTATCTGTCTGATGCAAAGCTGAAGAAGGGTATCCCGCAGATAGCTGCCAGCGGCAGTGCGGCCGCCAGCCACGAGATGTCGCTGTCATTGAACGGTTCCCGCGCAGGGGTTGATTTTGACTTGAGGAGCGGCTGCATAGGTGACAGCCAGCCGATTTGTATCCCGTACGTGAAGGTGGGGACTGTGGCTGGGAGAAGACGGGTTTATAAGCCAGTGATAGGTATACGGCACTGGTCCCGCCACACACTCCCAATACCAATAATGACGTCGAGGTTTGACCCTCGACGAGTCCCGGGGAAATTTAAATTGTCTATACTGCAGAGTAAGTACTAAAATAAATAATAATTTATGAGAATAATTTAGCCCCCTTATATTTCCCTCAATCCAGAACAATTCAGGCGATAATCCACCACGCTGGCCCAGAGCCGTTAGGTTGGCGATTGCACATGTCTTTCGAAAATTATTTAGATTTTTTCCTTTCCTGCAAGCAAGTGATAATCATTTTTAAATTATGATTAGCACGTAATCGAGCCGGTGTTTAAACCCAGGACCTTATGCTCGCAAGACGCGTCCTTAACATATCGGCTATCACTGCTTTCAATCTTGAAATCTAATCTTGTAACTATAATATATAGCGGAAGATATTAGTGGGGTTATGTTATTTGCATTTTCGCTCCTCAGCATTTCTCCCTGTAAGGAATAGTCGAATTACAAGTATCTTGGTGTTCTTAAATGAGGAGAATAAAATTATAACTACTACTAAGTTAATAGTCGAGTGAATACTATATCACTCAATATGTTGATATTCCCCCGAACAATTGGTCATCATAAAACATTACAATAATCCCATCATTGTGTGAAGACCTAATATTGTACATAACATAAAAATATTTTTAGTAATTAACCATTTACTTTGTATCATTCATTTAGTAAAACAAGTCAATTTTTTGTCAGTCTGTTTGTTCCGACTGGCTAGTCTCCGAAACGGCTGGACCATGGCAGGACTAGCTTTCAAGGTCAAGATAGCAGGTACCTATTTAAAAATAGTACATTGTTACACAAGGGGTGAATGTAACTTATTTTGGGCCGAGACGTGGTTTGACGCCTGAGCGTAGCGAGGGCGCCAATAGATCGAGGGACAAAATAGTCTTTTACCCGAGGTAAACACTGTGCTTTTCATTACGAATACAAGGAAAGTAAAAATAAGAACAGGAATTGGCTAAAGAAATAATACAAGGAAGTATGAACAATACTCTACAACTCGAAAAAAAAGATCGAATTGCCGCCTATATTGTTTTTTTTTTCGTTGGCCGGCCTGCTTCATTATTTAGCCATTATTTTTCATTTTCATCTTTAAATATTTTGCCCAAATCTATGTTATTTTAAAGAAATTGTTGAAACTAAATTGTAATTAAGTCATTTATAAATATATATTCTTTAATTAATACTTAAATTTATGTTATTTCAATTTAACATCGCGCTGTAATTCAGTGACTGTAGAGAAAGTTGGAACATGGTGCCATAGAAATGTGAAATGGAACTATTTTTTTTTTAATAATTTGACAGCTGTCAGTTGAAAGCGATTCTCCCCAGGGCGGAAAAGTATTACTTTCAACCCGCTCCTCAGGCAACTTCAGACCTACTTTCCGAGTATGAGTAATGAAAAATTTATTTTCGAAAAGCTATACAATATATTGTCAAAAAGGCAAATAGGTAAAGGTGAGGCCAATGATTGCAATAGGTACTGTCGATAAACAATAGGTTTTAAAAATAAATAAAATGATAACTTCAGTTGCGATTTTTAGTCTTATTTTAGTTAAGTGCTATTCCTGTTTTGGGCACTTACTTTTCATGTTTCTTTCCTGCGAATGATACAGGGAACAATCGATAGTAAGGCAACACTAGACCCAAATAGGTACCTACTGTCGGTGAAATGCATTGAACCTCTGCTTACGCCTCGGGGCAATACAATCATGATAATAATATATTGTGAGCATCGCATTTAAACGATGCGTCAGTAATACGTGATTGGCATAATAATGAGATGCGCAAACATTGTAAAAAAATACTTATTACTTAACCTTATTTCGTATAGAAAAGACAAAGAAAATAATATCAACTTACCAATTAAAGCCGTTAAAATTTGTTTTCTCGCGCTACTTTCATTTCTTCGATCCATATCGGCGGTATTCCGTGGTCCGAATGCGAAATTGAAAAAGAAAAAACAATATTGTTTATAGGTTATTATTATCCAAACACTTTTTCCACTGAATGTACTCACACTTTGTTATAAATGGAAACACTGTTATTTCGAATTTGTTCGCATGTTTAGTTTTAAATTACACGATGTAACAGCGATTTTCTTTAATAATTCATGCGCCTGCGACTGTACAAACGTCCGGCTTGCGACTACTTTTTATAACCTATAATCAGCGTGTGTTAACAGTTACGCAAACACCGACTGCCTCGTGCACACCAGTGCCACATAATAGTACCTTATTTCATCACGATTACAGTTTACAATTGACTGATTTTTAATTCTTGAACTGCAAATTTATTTCGGGACTCATTGACCAATGTCGATGGCCGTTCATTAACGCTATGTTATACGATTTTAAACTTTATTGCTAAAAACTTAAAAGGTAAGAAGTAATTTTTGGGTGTGTAAAAGATAATTTGGGAGATGTGCGTAACTCCTGGGGTTTCCTATGGTTTCGAAGAAGGCGTCAATGATGAGCGATGATCACACATACTTAAATCAGTTCGTGTTTTATTAGAACAACTAGCTGAGCCCGCGACTTCGTCCGCGTGGAATTTAACTTAACAAAAAAGCACGCTCCCGCGTTCTAAGCCCGCGCGACGGGACCCATTTTTAAAAATTTTGTTTTTCTAAAATAAAAGTAGCCCAAGTCACTCCTTATAACATCAGCTATCTGCCAGTGAAAGTCCCGTCAAAATCGGTCCAGCCGTTTCGGAGATTACCCGAAACAAACACAGACAGACAGACATTTTTTTTTTAATCTCGTTTTTCGCGTTTTTGCTGTAGTAGTCGTATGTACTTTGATATGTACTTAGTGAAAAGGTGTTATTTTGATATTACAAACAGACACTCCAATTTTATTTATTTGTATAGATGAGCATGTTTTCCTGTCAATACGGCCTATGTACCTACATAGGTTTGTACGTATTCCTTTTTGGTCTGTGCTCTAAGGGCCGGCGCTCATTAGCACCAAAGCAGGTTTATAAGATTTTACCTATAAGCGGAATCGATTTGTAATCTTATTTCAATAGTCTATAGATTCACATTTCGCATGAGTTTGAGCATGCCGCTGCATGGCATGTCGTGCTGCTAGTATTTAATTGCTTGGCGGTACAAAATGGAGACCTCCCCAACCTCCCCCACTTTATATACGTCGGTGACTTATTAAGCTCGTATTAATAAATCGATCTCAAATCTGAGAGCGATCTTGGAAATGTCATTCTTATGTCATACCAGTACAAAATGACATGTCCAAAGCGTACTGAAGATCGGTCTCAGACTTGAGTTATATTTATTAATACCGGCCTTCGGTAAGTATTCTTAGGATCTCCTTTCTCGCTGCTTCAAACTTAGTGTAAATTATTTAAATTGGGACGTTGTTATGTACCTATTCTATTACCATTAACCATCAAAGTAAATGACGTAGAATGATGTAGAGCTAACGACGCACCTCTACCCACAGAGGGCTTTTATAAAAAAAAATTTTAATAACAAAATTTTACCGACTTCACAAAAATCCTGGTTGCATTAATAATACATTGTTACACGAGTGGTGAAAGTGACTTATTTTTCCCGAGACGGGGTTTGGCGCTAATAGTTCGAGGGACAAAATAAGTCTTTCACCCGAGGTAAACACTGTGCTTTTCATTACGAATACAAGGAAAGTAAAAATAAAAACTGGAATTGGCTAAAGAAATAATACAAGGAAGTATGAACAATACTCTACAACTCGAAAAAGAAAAACATCGGATTGCCGCCTATTTTGTTTTTTTTCGTTGGCCGGCCAAATTCATTATTTAGCCATTTTATTATTTTAAAGTAATTGTTGAAACTAAATTATAATTAAGTCATTTAAAAATATATATATTCTTTAATTAATACTTGACTTTATGATATTTCAATTTTACATCGTGATGTAATTGAGTGACTGTAGAAAAAGTTTGAACATGGTTCCATAGAAATGTGAAAATGGAACTAGTTTTTATTTATAATTTGACAGCTGTCAGTTGAAAGCGATTCTCCCGGGCCAGAAAAGTATTACTTTCAACCCGCTCCTCAGGCAACTTCAGACCTACTTTCAGAGTATGAGTAGTGAAAAAGTGCATGAATACATCAGTGAAAACTGTCTGAAATGAAAAATTCACATATAATTATTTAATTATTATACTTATATCTACTTATCAGGTTTTTTATCATAGGTATTGTCATCATCTTGAGTATTCCTTATGGCATCAGACCATGCAAAGTATCATGCATTAATAAAATAAGACCTTTATGATAAAGGGCATAGACCAATAGGACAAGACATCGCTTACGTCAACCAAAGTACAAGAATACACTCGTCAAAAGTTAGCTATGTATCGGGTAAGACGACGAATTTTGATTAGTCCCTTCAAGATCGAGCCGTGAATTTCAAAATGGCAGGTGCGGTCATACATACGGAGAGCCGATGCATTTGAGAGCCCAGCTATGCGTTGTCTATGGCTTACTGATCTGTGACCGCAGCTGAGATTCTTAGTGTAAGGATTTTTGAAAACTCATCCCATAAGGGGTTAAATGGGAGATGAAACGTTGTATGGAAGTTCATAGGGGAAACAGTTATTTAGTAAATAAAACAGTATAATTTGGTTAATCAAATCTAGCCATGTCCACCACCGGCGCGACCTCGGGGGCGAGTGACGGGGGCGGCGGGGGTCTCGCCGCGGGGTCCACGTCGCGCATCGCTTCTATCAGCTCCGCTGTGGTCTTGTACGACGCTATTGTATTCTTCACGAAATCCCTGTGAAGAGGTGTTGCTAAGTATCGACAGCCTATCAATAGTATTGTAACCTCAAAAACTAGTCGCAATATCGATAGTTTATAATTTTATATATACTACCGATAATATCGATAGTATCTTTACTCAATAGTATCGAAACTATTCCTTGCCATCAATTAGTTTTGACACTATTGATATTGCGACTAGTTTTTGAAGTCACAATAGTCGGTAGACGATAAACGTATACGGTAGACGTGTGAATATAGATATATTACCGATATTATCGATGGGATCGGTTGACGATACTATCGGTAATATGTCTATATTATCGATAGTATAGGTATACTATCGATATTGCGACTAGATATATTATCGATAGTATATACTATCGATATTGCGACTAGTTTTTGAGGTATATACTATCGATACGAGGGCAATCCAAGTTATACACAGACCAGAGATTAAATATGTACTTGGCGATCGATATTTTGTCTGGTTTGTATTAGATTGGTTTAAGGTATAAATTAGGTCAACGGCTTTGTGGATAGTATACTACCAAAAATCTAGCGTCAGTGGCTGGCATTGTGGAGACCTAAAGGAAGGCTAATACTAATAAGAATAACAAAAGATGCTTCCATGGACTGTACAATAGGATGGGACTCTGCATGGAAACTGTCGATAGGAACAAAAAACCAATCTGTATTTATGATCAATACCTTAGCAGCCGGCCCTGGGCAAATAACGTTCACGAAAAGGCCATTTCCGAAATTTGGCCTGACGGAAGGCCCTGGGAAAATTACGAAAAGGCAATTTCAGAAATTTTCCCTGACGGAAATCGAGTCAGATAGGGCTAGTATGAGTGTACCTGAAATAGAACGCCTTAATGAAGACGGCTGGCTGGTACTCATGTCCGCAGCGCTCCGGCCCGAAGCTCATGATGCCCATCAGTCTGTTCTGCTGCACTGCCGGTGCGCCTGCGTCGAACTGGAGAAATAAAACTATGAACCTTACTGAAAGTACGTGTTTATATTATTTTACGTAAATATTTATTTTAGACTCATAGATGGCGTTGGCGTCAATCTAAGTCGCGCAATCGAGACTTTCCGAGCATTGTATAAGAACCTTGTTAATAAAGACGCTTTTTAAGTTTTTCCTTGGGACCTTGGGTTTTATTCCGCTAACCAGTATGCTTAAGTCAACTGAATTTAGCCCAGTTTAGTTAGTAGCTAAAGTTACATTTAGTTTAACCCGCTCTTTACAGGTTAGATCTTTGCGGGTAAGTGTGAGTTTTGAGCGTATTAAAATTTAGCAAAATTCCGCAAGGGGCGCTGCTGCGCAATGTATGGTATGATTCGATTGGTATCGGATGCAGCCCATAAAGGCCCGAAATCGATCTCAAGACTGTGAGAAATCTTGGAAATATCATCCTGACGTCATCACAGTACAAAATGGTATGTCAAAAGTGTACTCAAGATCTCTCTCTGAGTCAGACTTGAGATAGTTTTACTTATATATACGGGCCGAAGACATGTTTTTTATGAAAAGTGACACCGACATTGGTCTAGTCAGGAAAAGCAGGGTATGTCTGAGTCATTTAGCGGCATTGCAGCAAACGGTCGTGACCTATTTCTGCGCCAACGTGGCGGCCCTGCCAATTCTGTACCATGCTGTGCTACGTCTCGCCTGCATGTCACCATACGCTTCGCCTAAGGATTCCTTAGTTTGACTACCAAAAAAGGCGTAGAATCAGCAACTATTTAGAAGTCTTGGTGAGTGGCACTACTGAAAGTTTCCCGAAAATCTTGATTGTTCCTACGTTACCAAGCAAGCGTCTCTCGTTCCGTTCCTCAGCGATGCGCAGAAGAAGTCCTGCGTGAACTGGAAGCCGTTGACGAGCTGGTATGCGTCTACGCAGTAGTGCTGCGTGCGCACCTTCAGCCGCCCAGTCAGGAGGTCCGGAGTGTGCTCCCTGAACGCCGTGTCTGTGCCCTGGAGATAGAAGATGTACGAGTAATTAGGATAAATGTCCTGGAGGGAGCTGAAAAGCAGGAAACTATTGAAGAAACTGATTGCTTATTTATGTAGCCACCTATTTTGAATATCTGGATGAGATCTCGATAAAATGCCATTGACTTTCTATATCCCTTCTTTTCACAAGTTTTCCCCGAGAACATTAGTTCTCCCCGTTTACGCAGGATATTTAAACCCTCACAAGACACGTGCTTATCCAATCGGCTACCGCTTGGCTGCTTCTATCAGCAATTACTGCTACGGCCCAAAACACCATGATTTGCAGCGCGCAATATCTGCATCTCATTCTGTCTTACCCTGGTAGCTCCCCAGCCGGTGACTACGACAAAGCTTTGGGCAAATGGTTCTTTCACCCCCTCGTATATCTTGATCAGGTTAACATGCTTGTGAAATTCTGGAACAAATCATTTTGTATACTAGCGTCTCATGAAAGAGACTCAATGAAAGAGTTGGACACTACAGTCCTTCGCTCCTGTATTTTTTTTACTCCCCCTATCTGGATTTACCAGCGTTTATAATCAAAATTGTACAGAAAAGCATCTGCATTTATTGGGTCGCTGGGCTTATATAGCGACCGGTTTAAGCTAAAAGTTCTTGTAATGTTTATGATGGCTTGGATCATTACTTTCTGCTCGTTTTAAGTTTTAGGAATTTCGCCACATTGGTTGTTTTGGGTGTGGGCTCAAATCCTCAGTGCTTCACTGCTCTTCGTTTGGAATGAAGATCACACCAGACTAGGTAACGTTCACTGGATAGCTCTAACAATATTCGATTCGCACTAACCAAGGTTCTCAGCAAGCTTCAACAGCGCTACGTCAGCATGTGGCACCGGCTCCTCCTCAAACTTGGGGTGTCTCACGGCTCCCACCACGTCGACAAGGGTGCCGCCTTCGTGAGCCCGGGCGCTGCCCACGCGGACTTTCACGTACTGACTCAGGGATTTGAGTGGGGACACGTGGAGTACGCTGGAGGCAGTTATTAGTTCGATGACAAATCTACCGTCGATCGAAAGTCGACGGAACGTTGCTCTATGTAGAGACTGACGATCGAAGTGGACTCCTCTCATTCTATCATCGACCTATGGACGGTCCCTCCATGGGCTTGTCAGATCACAAACAAAACATCCTTTTCTGATACGAGTCATTCGGTCATTCACACGAAAACACTGATTTGTCTATACATTATTGACAGATAAGTAATGACGACCGCTTGGCGCATTGGTTCGAGCGTAGGCCGCTCAGCTCACTGCCCCGGGTGGTTGCGAGTTCAATTCCCATCGGAGAAATGTCGGAAATTGACTTTTCATAATTTGCTCTGGTCTGGTCTGGGTGTCACTGGGATCGCCCCCAGTTGTACGGTACCATAGTACAGGCGTTGCTTAGTTTAGGACCATACAGTTGGTTATTTTTTATTTATTTTTATCTGGACTAAATGTTGTTGGCCAGAGTGGCCATAACAAATTCACTCGGACACAGGGCGAGCGCAAGTGCGGTCCAGCCAGAGTGGCAGGGGGGCAGTTAGCTCAAGGGCGCCACAAGGGGCACGACCTCGGCTTGGGCCGCTACCAAGAGAGGTGGCGAGGGTAAATCTACCACCGGATCGCATACAGTTGGTGTGTCAGTCTATCGTTATTAATTATTATTTTATCGAAAGGCTGAATCTAGAATATAGTAACAGGAATGGACATTATTGATGAATCAATTCTATGGTAATACTCACTAATTCAAACAATGTGCAGCAGTGACTACCCAGTTCTCGTCTACAATGGTCCCGGCACACCAGAGCCTTCCGTTTATAATGATCGCGGCCATATAGGGGAAGTTCTTGGTGTCCGTAGCATTACCGCCTCTTATCCTGAGGTTTTCCTTCTCGATGACCATGGGGTACTCGTTGCGGACTCGGTAGTGTGGTTTGTGGTTGCGCCGGCGCCCGTCGCTGGCCGGTGCCGAGCCGCTCATTGGTATATCCATACGGAAGTTCACTAAGACAACATTATTTATTAGATACACGTGTACCTATTATCTGTCATTTTAAATGGGACTGGTCCCGCGTCCCACGTCAGTTTTGTCATATTTTCCATTCCTTTAGCGTGCCCATGGGGGACTGAAGGGCTCTTTAGGCACGGCTCGCCGGACCATCCCCCAACCCCTCCTGACATTGGAGTCACCGAAACCAGCTCCTGACATTGGAGCAAAGTGCTTCTACTGCTAGAGTCCACTTTATTCTTAGAACTAGGTACGCTAACTCAGATTCGCACATGAACTTTAAATGCATGAGATCTTACCAACTCTTCCCAACCCATCTTGGCAGGAACTACGAGGTATAAACGTCAGATATACACCGGAGACCAGAAGTAAACTCAGTGGATACCATCCATTGTTCCACATTTTATCAGAATATAGCACGAATTCTGTAATTTCCGTTCGAAATCTTTTTATGTTTGGAAACCATTTTATTACGCTGCGACATTTTATTGGTGTGCAATTCGAATTTTATAGATTTCAATGTAATACCATAAACATTTGAAATAATAAACCAATGCATTACCTACCTAGTTATATTAAAAACAATCGAATGTTAATGTTACGAACACTGTAGACCAAACAATATCATCTATGAAACCTAAAGAATATGTAGGTCGTTTTGAAATCGGGTTAATCGTTCTGCAACTATTACCTCACAGACAGACAAAGATGTCAAAGCCATAACCCCTCTTTTTGTATTGCGACAAAAGTTAAAAGGAACCAGGTATGACGATACAAAAAAAAACAATAGTTTCATAAATTAAATTATTTTAATGTCATCGAGACAGACTTAAAATTAATAATACCAACATATTAAGGATCTAATTCACACAAGAGCTTTTACAACGTGCATTAGAAGGGTTAAATAACAAAAAGGTAAGATGACTGCTTGGCGCAGTGGTTTAAGCGTAGGCCGCTCGGCTCACTGCACATGGTGGTTGCGGGTTCGATTCCCATCGGGGCAAACTGCGGAAATGGCCTTTTTGTAATTTGCCCATTTCTGGGTGTCATTGTTATCGCTCCCAGTCCATTGTACGGTACCCATGGTACAAGCGTTGCCTAGTTAGGGATCGAAGACAGTTGGTGTATCAGTCTGGCGATATTTATTATTATTTATTATTTAACTAGCCTAACCCTCTACCACTGAGCGCAATGAGTGTTTTAATTTTAAGTACAAAGGATGTCATTGTAAGTTCGTCATTAAAGCTCTTGTGTTGATTTAGCGCAAACGTTCACAAAATTCGTCATAAATATCACAATCAGTATTCGCAAGGCACATTAACCAAACTTTCTGCACCCAAAATGATGCTTTATCACTTTATAAATAACATCTACTTTTGAATGCGCGGATAGGTTTGGAGAAACTCGTCAAACATGTATTGTATAGAATAGATAACTAGGTACTAATACTTTCGATTCACAATAGGCTTGCCATTTGGGTTACAAAAGAAACGCCAGTCGGTATGTAAGGGTGGCCGTCCACTTGGATGTGCCATGAAGCAGGCCCGCCTGCTTCGTCCAACATGATCGCTTCAATTTCTGTCAACTTGAGTTACGCTCATAATATTATTTTATGCTGTTCCTGAGAATGTACACCATCTGTAATTCATTGAAAACTATTGAGTAACTATTGAGTTTCTTGCCAGGTCTTCTCAGTGGAAGCTGCATTCCGAACCGGTGGTAGATTCTGACTATTCATAAATGCTTACGCTTACGCTTACGTGAATAAAACAATTTTGAGTTTTTTTGAGTTTTTTGAGTTTTTACGTCCAGTACAGCTAAGAAAATCATTAAGCGATCCTATTGGCCGAAACGAGGAGGCCCGTTACATACCACAGCCCAATGGACGGGCACCCTTATAGTGGTAATACAGGCCAGACACACACTCGCACAGGAAATAAATTTATGTAAGTACACAAGATACAACATAGGTAAAATACCATTCAAGAATATCAAAGCGCTTAGCGCGGTACGATCAGAAACATTTTGAAAAATAATTATTAAAAATATCGTCGCTAAGAACATAAGTAATTGAGTCAATGGAAAATGAACCATACTACGCTGTAATATCACTCATAATCGACTGATCTCCTTCCCGCTCTCCAAGTCTTTTCTCTTCTCCTTCTTTCTCCCATCTTCTAGCAGCGCATAGATTTCCTCCACCGTTTTGTCCTTCGTTTCTGGGACCCACATGACTGTGTAGAACGTCCCTAGGAAGCAGACTATGGAGAAGATTATGAACACCCAGTGAATTCCCAGGAGTTTGAGGAGAGGGTCGTAGGCTTTCGTTTGCAGGAAGTCGCTGAGCGCGTCCACGGAGCTGACAAACGACGTCACCATTCCTCGATGCTGTGGATTAGAATTTCTAATTAGCAGACTATTTAATTGGTGAGGCTGTATTTTAAAAAGGAATGAAGAATAAGTGAATTAGTTAACCATGTTTTCACCAACTACGAAATAAGTAATGAGGTGAATAAATATGGCCAGACTAAAACATCAACTGTATGGTCCCAAACTAAGGAACGCTTGTACTATGGGTACCCTACAATGGACCCGGGGCGATCCCAGTGACACCCAACCCTGGGAAAATTACGAAAAGGCCATTCCGGAATTTTGCCACAGCGGGAATCGAACTCGCAACCACCATGTGCAGTGAGCCGAGTGGCCTACGCTCGAACCACTGCGCCAACTGGTCGTCAAATGGCAATATCATTACCATGGTGATGCCATCCTTATCTGAGTTGCCGGAAAAGGAAAGGGCAATGTCCTACTGGCGATTTGTGAGCGTTTAATAGCGGGGCAGTCGATCGGTTTTGTACGGATACTGCCGCGCGAACGCTACGCACACGCTGAGAACTCATACGTGGAACGCCCCACGATGGAAACATGGTCACAGAGCATCCATGGGACATTGCTCTTACTTTCTCCGGCAACGCATAAGAGTGTCATCACCATGCACTCACATCACATGTCAATTGGCGGTGATGCTTCTACAGATGCTCCGACCTGAAGGGAAGTGGAATAGAGAGGGAAGGTGAAAGGCTGGGCTTACGGCTCTCTACAGCTATTTTACGCTGATCTTCAGTGAGAACTGAGGGTAGCAGCATAGTGTACCTACCTACTATCCCGGTCAAGCCAGCTTATATGCAGGTTGAAACAGAAAGGGTACACTTTTTCCAAAACTTAACTTTGTAATTCTAATACTATCAGCTTTGGAGGTAACTTAGAATACAAAAGGTTTGTAATTCTAAAACTATCAGCTTTGGAGGAAACTTAAAATACAAAAGGTGTTACAGGGATACAGCTGTTGACAGATTTCATTGGTCTACAAAACCTTCAGTACTTCAACTGTCCCATAGAGCCGATAGTTTTAGATTTACAAAGTTAAGTTGCAAAAAAATTGTATACCCTTTCTGTTTCACCCTCGCTCTATTACGCTTACTGTTACGAAAGAAAGAAGCCGGCTAGTACAATCTAAATTTCTGCTTACCTGAAAACTGAACAGCTCAGAAGTGATGACATAAGGCACCGGTTGGTACCCGGCGGCGTCTGAGAAGATGCACAGGCACATGGCGAGCACCGGCAGCCAGCCCGGCAGCCACACGGACAGGGAGGTCACGTAGAACCAGGCGCCCAGCGCCAGCAGGGACAGCCCTGTAGCCAGGGAGGTGCCGGCGAGCAGCCACTGCGGGGACCAGACAGACATGTATTAATAAATCGATCTCAAATCAGTGAGCGGTATTGAGTGCGCGTTTGAAAGTACATATACATACTTGTAACAAAGAATAGTGTTGTAAAATTTTGTCTGCCTCTCTGTTTGTTAAATCCGGGTATGCTTTGAAACGGCTGGACTAATTTGACGGGCCAAACTCAAACTCAAAATTGTTTTTATTCACGTAAGCCAACAAAGTATTTATTAATAGTCAGTCATGTATACCACCGGTTCGGAATGCTGCTCACTGAGAAGATCCGGCTAGAAACTCAATGAATAAAAAATGGTGTACATTCTTAAGAACAGAAACAGATTATGAGCAGGCAACACCATTGTCACTAAATAAGTAATAGTAAATAATAATCAAATCTTACTCAGACTTAGATATTTAAATACAATGAGAAAGCTAGTTTAGTGGGGTGTGCATACCTACTCATACTTACAACAAATTGAATGTTTACAAACCAAAATAATAACTAATCAAACAGAGGTGGATAAGAAGATAATATCTTTAGTGTGATGCCTTCGGTCGGTCTTCCACTCTAGTTGTTTTTAGGATCAAAAGCCATGAGTGAATCTGTTCAACCCTGTTTTTCATAACCTTTCATAACCAATATACCATCAGTGAGTAGCTGCAGCGCGAAAAGGGCCGTTGCTTTAAGTATATCTCACCTTTCTGCCAGTCTTCTCCACAATGCAACTGGCGACCACCGAGCCTAACATCTGGATCACTCCCACCACGATGGTCTGCTTGTTGGGGCTGAGCTTCAGGCTGATGGACTCCGAGGCCTGCTCGAATATGGACCCAGCGTACATCAACACCACCAGGTAGCCGCACGTCTCTTGCGACAGCATCACGTTCAGGGAGATGCGGAACGCTTTGAAGGTGGTTTTATCTTGGACTGGAAAGAAGAGACGCATGTTCTTATTAATAAACTTCAAAAAATAAGGTGGTTCTCAAGTTTGCTTGACCACTCGAACCACTGCACCAAGCGGCCGTCAATTCTCATGATATTTTACAAGTTATTAGTACACCCAGGTTTTTTTGAAGTCAGTTTAATAGTGTATATCTAATCAACATAATAATTTCATAAGGCATTATGTGTGCATTCAACCACAGAGTTATTATGTCTATTCAACATAGTTGTCAGATTGACACTTTTTCATATAATTTTGTAATTACTGTGCATATAAATCGGAATCAGTAGTAGGTATTTACGTAGGTGATAAATTATTAGGGAATTTGTCAATTCTATAAGCAAGGATCCTGATTGATGATCTAATTGCAATTTTTAGCTGTTGCATTGGGTATCGGATCGAAAAGATATTTAATTCTGCGAAGTTCTTAAGGAAAATTAAATTTAATAATTTTTTTGTTTAGTTTTTAGTGTTCCGCAATCCCTACGAGGAATCCTTATAACATCATCCAGTCCGTCTGTCCATTCGACCGTCAAATTCTATCACAGTGCCATAATGTTTTCTTATATTTACGCGAATACTACACATTGAAATAAAACTATTTTACGGATTTTATCGCGTTTATTAACTTTATGTTCCCGACGTTTCGGTTGCTTTACAGCAGCCATGGTCACGGGGGGACTGAGGTGTTAGACGTCCTGATGTCATAGTTAGTCTCAGTCCCCCCGTGACCATGGCTGCTGTAAAGCAACCGAAACGCTGGGAACATAAAGTTAATAAACGCGATAAAATCCGTAAAATAGTTTTATTTCACAGTGCCATAACTTCATCCTTTTTTGTTGTAAGTTAACGAAATTTAGTACAGATATACCTTAAATTCTTAAGATCTATTCAGATCTCATTTTATAAAATAAAAAACATGACATAATTAGTGGAAATTATTTTAATAGGGGTATTTTTTTAAGCCCGTCATGTGGCATGTATCTTTGAAAAGGTATTTTCAAATTAAATGGAGTTTCCATACAACATTTGATGATCAATAATTCCGTTTGCGAGATATTTCGAACTTTTCATCATAATCCTCCTTCATTTGTAGGATAATCGTCAAAACTAGTTAGCCAAGAATATAATTTCGTTATTGAAGTAGCCCCGGAACCCTACATTTTGCGTGGAACGACACGCACTTGGCCAGATTTTTTACGTAACTATTTCCAATAACAAAAACTGGATTGGCGTCTGTATAATTTATAGTCAGATATGATATGCAAAGAAATATAAAACCATCTATGAGAATAGGTAGGTATTAAGATGTTTTGTAGATAGATTAATGGTTAATATGGTAATATGAGACTTATTAAAATTATTGTTAAAGAATATAGACCATTCGTACTTCGCGCTTTATTATTATTATATCGCCAGACTGACACACCAATTGTATGGTCCCATACTAAGCAGCAAGTTAGTAATATGGGTACCGTACAATGGACTGGGGGCGATCCCAGTGACACCCAGACCTGGGCAAATCACGAACACGGCATTTCCGAAATTTGGCCCGGCGGGAATCGAACCCGAATCCACCATGTGCAGTGAGCCGAGTGGTCTACACTCGAACCACTGCGCCAAGCGGTCGTCAAATCATCCTACTAATATTATAAATGTGAAAGTTTGTGAGTGTGTATGTATGTATGTATGTATGTATGTATGTTTGTTACTCCTTCACCCAAAAACTACTGAACGGATTTGGATGAAATTTGGAACACAGATAGTTTATAACCGAGATTAACATATAGGATGCTTTTTATCCCGATAATCCCGAAATTTTTGTTACGTTAAATACTACGCGGACGAAGTCCGTGGGCACAGCTAGTAATACATATATTAAATAAAAAACTTGTGCCTTAAACAAAATACGACATGGTTTTTAAGAGACTAAACCTAACCATATTTTGCCAGTTGAAAAATACAGCGAAGAATTTATTACCGGTTCGATTAAAAATACCAGTTCAATTTATATCTCTAGTTTTATTATAGTTGCTATAAATATAGAACGTAATTAATTCCTTAGAAATTCCCCACGCCTATTAGAATCTCCAACTGATTTTAAATTAAGGTCAGCAAAAAAAGTCGCTTCAAAATGTTTGGTCATGTATCTTGGTTTGATCTTGGTCTAAGCACGCTTCCATATAAAAAGAGCCGGCAAGAAACTCGATGGTAACTCGTATCAAAAGCAAAAAGGTTGTATATTTATTTATTGACTAGCTGAGCCCGCGACTTCGTCAGCGTGGAATATAACTTAACAAAAATGCACGCTCCCGCGTTCTAAGCCCGCGCGACAAAATACATTTAATTTAGTTTATTTAATTAAATTTAGTTTTTCTAAAATAAAAGTAGCCTAAGTTGCTGCTTATAACAACAGCTATCTGCCAGTGAAAGTCCCGTCAAAATCGGTCCAGCCGTTTCGGAGATACTCTTTGATTTAATGTGTTTTTATTTTTTTACGCGGAACCCTAATTGTTTTTCTAAAATTAAAGTAGCCTAAGTTACTCCTTAAAACATCAACTATCTGTCAGTGAAAGTCCCGTCAAAATCGGTCCAGCCGTTTCGGAGATTACCCGGAACAAACAGACAGACAGACAGACAGACAAAAAAAATTTAAATCGCATTTTTGTTATAGATGTCGTATGTACTTCATATGCATTTAGTGAAAAGGTGTTATTTTGATATTACAAACAGACACTCCAATTTTATTTATTTGTATAGATTTATAATCAGGACATACTTATATTTTCATTCATATGTAGACATTGCCGAGGCTCGTATCAATAAATCGATCTCAAGTTTGAGACTGGTTTAAAGTAAGTACGCTTTTGACATGTCATTTAGTACCGGTATGACATAAGAATTACATTTGCAAGACTCCTCTCGGATTTGAGATCGATTTATTAATATGGGCCTGAGTGTATTACATTACTTCCGTTAACCGAGATATATTTTTTGCTGTCTTTATAACTATCTATATTGACGACCGCTTGGTGGTTCGAGCGTAGGCCGCTCGGCTCACTGCACATGGTGGTGGCAGGTTCGATTCCCGCCGGGGAAAATTTCGGAAATGGCCTTTTCGTATTTTTTCTTGGTCTGAGTGTCACTGGGTCGCCCCCAGTCCATTGTACGCTACCCATAGTAGCGTTGCTTAGTTTGGGACCATACAGTTGGTGTGTCAGTCGGGCGATATTTATTTATTTATCTTGTGGCAAGTTGACATTCACGTCACCGACAGTATCGGACAGATGGCGCTAAATGCGGCGCCTCAATTATACTTATACTAGCTGTGCCCCCCGACTTCGTCCGCGTAGTATTTAACGTAACAAAAATTTCGGGATTATCGGGATAAAAAGTATCCTATATATTAATCCCGGTTATAAACTATCTGTGTTCCAAATTTCATCCAAATCCGTTCAGTAGTTTTTGCGTGAAGGAGTGACAGACATACATACATACATCCACACTCACAAACTTTCACATTTATAATATTAGTAGGATATTTATATTAAATCTAAAATAAAACCCTAGTAGTCTATCCATCATCGTCATCCATAATTTCTACCCATCACGGACTCTACCGGACCTGTTATCAGTCCACCTTGTGAGGTGGGGTGAAATGCACCTTGGGGTAGCAGGCCTTATTCCGCGCTCTACCAGCAGGAGCAAAACCAAGCCCAGACTCTGAATATTAATTTAATTCCGTTAATTTTGTTTTCTAACTGTACTCGTTAATTTCTGCTCGGGGGAAAATCCAAGAGACAAACTGGTTTTAAGCCGCGGGTTCCGTTTTATTCTTATTGCGCGTGCGCAGCTGGTGAAATACTACACCGCCGGATGTGTATTATGCACGCTAGGAGGGTAATGAGGCGCCTGAAGAGATTCTCAGTGGAATGGAGTGTGGGAGAATGAAATCTCTTAGGGTTTTACTTTATATAATGTACTAGCTGAGCTCGCGACTTCGTCCGCGTGGAATTTTGATCCTTTCTTAGGGGATGTCTACGTCATAGTAGCTTTATGCATGCAAAGTCTCAGCCCGATAGGTTTAAAATTGACCAAGTTTCATACAAACTTTCATCAAAATAATATAATTAAATATATAAAAAAATAGAATTAATCAAAATCCTTTCTTAGCGGATGCCTACGTCATAACATCTACCTGCATGCCAAATTTCAGCCCGATCCGTCCAGTGGTTTGGGCTGTGCGTTGATAGATCACTATGTCAGTCAGTCAGTCAGTCAGTCACCTTCGAGTTATATATATTTAGATAGATTGTAAGGGTTAGTGGGAGCTTATCCTGTCTCTAGCGGGGACTAAAAAGTTTTTGGTAATATTGGTCGGCTACCACAAAGTATTGTGGTAGAATTTACCTGTAGCCAATGGGCTGGCTCGAGGGTAGTAACACACTCTCACAGAAGATCAGCGTAAAACTGCTATTAAAGCTGCGTTACGTACAATGAGTGCGAGAATCTGAAGCCCTACCTCCCTCTACCCCGAGCCCGTTCAGGTCGTTAACGTGCAACCAATGTAATTGGAATTGCAAGCATCTATTAGGCTAGGCACGGTAACTGCTTAATATCAGGCGGGTCGCTTCTATGCCGACTTTGATAGTGTTAATATCCTCTTTGTAAACTAAAATCCAGAAAACAATCAAAAGGATGAATATGGTATTGTGAACATTGAAGTACTAGGAGATCAGAAATACTGAAGTGTTCTTACAAAGGCTCCTCCACGTGGCTCTCTTCATGGACCTCGCAAGCTCCTCTTCTCGTTCCAGCTGCTGGATGGCTTCCTCCAAGTCTTTGTCATCGGTGCTGGTGTTCCGGAGCCAGGCTAGCGCCGCCCGGGCCTCCTGTAATAGCAGGTGCTTTTGAAATTGTTGTTAAGGTTCTAAAAAGTCAACACACAGCCTAAGCAGCGACGACAGCTTTACCACCGACTGTATGGCTTTGGGGCCATACAGTCGGTGTGTTCGTCAGGCGATATTTATTTAAACTATTTAAGTAGGTAGAGTTGCATGAAAATTTGCACAGTAGTTTTTGAGACTTTCTCAAGTGTCGAGTGTCGTCTCAAGTGTCTCAAAACTCCGAAATAACACAGAGATGCGTACTAAGCATGTAGTTTAATGGTTTCAAAACGAGATCGATCTTGAAAAATAAGGCTATTTAAAAATAAAAGTACCTAATAATAAATATCTCAAATACTTTTAAAACATTTTAGTAACTTTATTCCTGATGCAGTTTACATTGTTTTCTAGATTGAAATACCTATATTCAAAGGTCCATAACAGAAATCAGTACGTAAAGTATGTCTTCATCAGGCATATCCGTTAGTTACCGTGTAAGTAGGTACCTAAATTATTATTTCTGACTTTTATTTAATTATCACCAGATGCTTGTTGTGCTTACAGCTTAGCCAAGACGCACAACAAGCTGAAGTACAGGGCCCTAACCACGCTACTCAAAACGTAATAGAAACGCAAACGCGAGCGTCTGCTTCGGAGTTAGGAGTAGAATTAAATACTACTGCTCGCTCAAGAAGCTTATACATCCTACTAATATTATAAATGTGAAAGTTTGCGAGTGTGGATGTATGTATGTATGTTTGTTACTCCTTCACGCAAAAACTACTGAACGGATTTGAATGAAATTTGGAACACAGATAGTTTATAACCGGGATTAACATATAGGATACTTTTTATCCCGATAATCCCGAAATTTTTGTTACGTTAAATACTACGCGGACGAAGTCCGTGGGCACAGCTAGTTTTTTAATAAATATATGCAACATTGTATGAAATATGTCAACACCAGTGTTTTGAAACAACCAGTACAGGTTACTGGTACCTATTTTGTTTATTTGTATGCATTGTAAGGTAAATGTACTCTACCTGCAATTAATCATACTGGTCATGACCACTATACGACCTCTACTCTGAGCGCTCTACAACTACTGTGACGTTACTGTCATTTATTTGTTTTTTTATATGTGGATTATCCGCTACAAAGAGGTCATACGGTATCGCACAGTGTATTACCCTAAAGCAGGGGTCGCCAACCTGCGGCTCGCGAGCCATATGCGGCTCTTTGGATGTGAAGCTGCGGTTCTTTAGTGCCACACGCAAATATTGTTTATTAAATAAAAAATATATAAAAATCGTTTTGAATCGATTAACGAGGACTACCATTTCTATCTCTCAGCCACTTGTACACGCTTTTCATAGATATTTTTCCTATGAATACATTAGTTTTTTTTTAAATAAAAAAAATATTTATGCAATTACTATTTAGTGTTGGCAGGAATAAACAATTGTGGCCCTTTACAAAACTTGGAAATTTTGTCAATTGTAATTTTTAACTCTTCCGGCTCAAAAGGTTGCCGACCCCTGCCCTGAAGGATTTGTTACTATGGCTCCTATCTCAAGTCTGAAAGCAATCTTAAGAAGGCTTTTGACGTGATTTCCAAGATCGCTCTCAGATTTGAGATTGATTAATTCATACGGGTCTAACGTTCTTAATCAAAGGTTATCATCGAAACTCAACAAGAAAGGAGAGGTATTGACCGTTTTAATATTTGTAATGTATTAACTACCTTACTGATTAACCTAAATTATTATTACTTTGCTAAAGTAAAACCTACAATCGATAGAGCAATATTCTCAAATCTAAATATATATAACTCAAATGTGACTGACTGACTGACTGACTGACATAGTGATCTATCAACGCACAGCCCAAACCACTGGACGGATCGGGCTGAAATTTGTAATGCAGGTAGATGTTATGACGTAGGCATCCGCTAAGAAAGGATTTTGATTAATAATACCCCCAAGGGGATAAAATAGGGGATGAATAATCCCGAAATTTTTGTTAAGTTAAATTACACGCGGACAAAGTCGCGGGCGCAGCTAGTCTGTCTATAAACGGGAGGTCCCCCTCGCATTGATGAATCGGACATTCGGACCATAGACCAAGACGTGCGTCTTTCTTCATAACATTCTTTTCCGCGACCTAGTTAGTGTCACCTATGTGGTTTCTAGTTTATAATAGGAAGTAGTCGTATAACAGGCATATAACTAGCTCTTATATACCTGTTTTACTCTCTGACACCGCAGGGGAAAGTACCGTGGTGTTGGAAAATACCGCTATTTCGTCTTATTATACCCACAACACACCACTCGCTACAGATTCCCAAACGACGAGTGTTTTATAAAAATCTACGTAAACTAAAATGTGTCGTAAAGTAACATTTTAGTTAAGGTGAAGGCGCCTGTCTAGCCCGCGAAATTCAACATTTTTCGAGTATTTTTATAGTTTAACCAAAATCTGAAAACATTTAAGACAACATTTTGTGATTTGCGACAAACACAGTATGCAGCGCGTTTACTCGTATTAATAGATTTATTTTACTCTTAATATTATCACGGTGGATATGATACTAGTAAATCACTAAATATACAATAATTGCCAGGTTATCTGGATAGCTGTCGTTCTTGAAATGTTTTAGAGTAAGGTGGATATATTAATAAATGCACTGCACACGGTCTTTGTCGCGAATTACAAAATGTGCCTTTTGTTATTGTCAGATTTTGAAAAAATTCTAAAAAACCTCAAAAAATTAGAACTTCGCGGGCTAGATGGGCGCTTTAGCCTTAACTACAGCTATCATCATATACCAGGGTAGTACCCCCTTCTCACAGAAGATGAGACGTGAAATCGCCATTATAGCCTCGTTTCGTATGAGTGAGGGAGCCGGTAGCCCCCCCCCCCCCCCTTTCTTCTCGTCCCCTCTTTCCCAGTCCCCTTTTCCCATTATCCGTTTTTTAATACGGAGGATTCAGATTAAGATATTATGTTTAATTATAAAGCTAGTTTAGTGAGGTGTGTTTATTTTATACCGATACTTTTTTTTCAAAACTTAACTTTGTAGGTAGTTCTAAAACTATCAGCTGTGGAGGACACTTGAAAAACAAAAGGTGTTACAGAGATACAGCTGTTGACAGATTTCATAATTCTACAAAACCTTTAGTACTTCAACTGTCCCTCAAAGCCGATAGTTTTAGATTTACAAAGTTAAGTTGCTATAAAATAGTATACCCTTTCTGTTTCACCTAGTATAACTTTCTAAAGGTCGATGTAGAGTACGTAATTGATATTCTGTATGTAATAAAACCCACCTTGATCTTCCCCTGCTTCACCAGGAACACAGGTGTCTCTGGCATCGCAATGAACGCTACCAGGAACACAGCGGGAACCGCAGTGCATATCCATAGAACTGCGTAGAAGGACATCACGTCTCCAGCCACGTAGACCACCAGGTAGCCCAGGTTTTGGGACAGGATGAACAGGGAGCCAAGGGCGCCTCGGATGTGGTCGGACGCTATCTATGAATGAAAGATGCTGAGATAGATACGACGAAGAAGATGCATCTGACGTAGTGAACTTAAAAGTTTGTAAGGGCCTATGCACACTACGTTTTTTAAAAGCGCCGTCTACGCGCGTCTGTAGCGATACAGACGCGGTACGCACGCGAGACAGGCGCAGCGTGACGACTTTAGACTTTAGACTGTAGATTTTTGTAGGATAAAAGCGTTCAAAAAACGTGGTGAGCACATACCCTAAAACATGTAGTTGTTTGTTTGTGTAGTGATAACCATGGAAATAGAGGCGATGGGTTTAAAAGGAGTTCGTTACAGAAGGAACTTTCTTCTAAAACTAGGGTCAGTATTAATAAATCAATCTCAAGACTGGAAGCCATCTTGGAAATGTCATTTCAGTACAAAATTAAATGTCAAAAGCGTACTCAAAACCGGTCTCAGACTTGAGATCGGTTTATTAATACGAGCCTTAGATACCTGTTTGTTTGAGATAATCAATCGATTACAATTTAAATTAGTAAAAGGTTTTTTATTTGATACTCGAAATAACTTAAATTTTCAATAATTTCAAAGCCTTAAAATGTGTGGCTATTTTAAACTATGTACAATGAGCAAAATCACACGTTTAACTCATCAAAGTAATGGCGTTATAAGGTTATCATAACTTATGTTTAAACACTACAATTGCCTTTGTCTATTGTACAATGAATAAATTCACACACTTTCCGAAAAATGCTTCATTATTTCAAGGGCGTGGTTCAATTAGTGGTCTGTGAATTTACTATGTTAGCGAAGATATGGGGCTTAATTAATGCATCGATCTTAAGTCTGAGAGCAATATTGAGTACGCTTTTGAAGTGTTTTTGTTTTGTACTGAGGATTATATTTCCAAGATCTCTCAGACTTGAGATGGATTTATTTATTCATCTTAGTGGTCAACATCAGGTTTTGTGATAAAGATGCATGCTTTTTATAACTTGTAATGTATAGCTAGTTAATTAGTGTAATTGGCCTCTGGCCGTTCTATTTTAACTAACCTCTTTCAAATAGAGGGGGATGACGACATAGCAGCCCGCACACGCCAACCCTGCGACTGCGCGCGAGGCGATCAGCGCCCACGGACGCAGCGAGCACAGGGTTATGGACCAGCTGAACTGTTCAACAAAAATAACATATTTGTAGGTTTTTTGTTACATAATTTAAAAAGTCGACAAGTGTGCGATCTGCCTGATCTAAAGCTGTTATCGTAGCCTATAAGATCAGGGGTGGCCGACTTAATTAGACCCAAGATGTTTACTACTGTTTACTGACGAAACCCTGTGCGATCTAGCAATTACATAAGAGAGGACAAATACCGTGACGGAACGGCCATTGAACAATGATACAAGATGATGCGTGCTGCAGTTGGTAATTACGTTGCACAGTCTGTTCTACGTGTTTATGTTTTTCTCCTTGCCACGATCGACTGGACTATTAGTCGCGATCGACCGGTTGGCTACCCCTGCCCCCCTAGCCAAGTTGCTTCGTCTACAAGCGTTTCTACAAAACGCTACGCTTAAATGTATGGAAATGACATTACAAGTCGATAAGTAGATCACGTGACTCATGTCATTTCCATACATGAAGCGTAGCGATTTGTAGAAACGAATGCAGACGAAGCCACTTGGCTAGAGGGGCTGGTACAATGGTGGCTGGTGGTATGCTTGCAATAGGTACCAAAGTTCTTGTTCGCACATTACTGATATATGGTTATATTATAAACCATTTGAATCGATATCGGAAACGGATTTGGGAACTAAAACGTCTGTATTTAAGCCATATTAAAATGAATTTGGACGTATATTTCAACGTTCGAATACTTATTAATGTCTTACAAAAATTATTACAAACGGTGCAATATTTTTTGTTATTTAATGTAATTTCACCTGTGATTTTTAACAGTCAATGATTTTTCACTATATCACCTAATCCTATGAAGTCCCGCGTGAACGATAATATATTATGAAAACCGGAACAGTACCGTACGCTATGCGATTTTATTTCAATGATTTTTAACAGTTCCTGCCTATGTCGGTAGCAGGTGCTATTTATGAAAACCTATGATTTTTACACGCTACCTGTGAAATATTCCATTACTATAAAGCACTGTGAATAAACTCTGGTATAATTCATTACATACAGATAGTTTTATGATCAAACCGCAATTAATCCGGTTTGAACAACAGCGAAACGGTATGCGTGTCTACGATACTTATTTAATCACTGTCTATCTCAAAAGGAGTGGTTCTAACCGCTTCGTAACAAGCGCTTTGCCGAGCGGTGGACACGGCATGGCTTTTATTATATACGCATTTCATAACCAATCATTTATGTCCCAGGCTAGCTTTGCAGAATTGATTCCAGCCATTCGAACACTTCTGCAGACTAATAGCAACCGTAGCACGGGTCGTTGTAGGTTGGTTTTCGATTGTAGAAGTATGTGTGAGTTGGTATTCTGCAAATCTTTTTTGTTTTGTATTTATTGTCGTAGCGGTTTAAACAAGTTGAATATGTGTATCCTGTAGCAATCAATTAGATTGTTATAATTGATGGTGGTCGTTGTGTAACTATTCGCACGCTAATCCAAGTTTATTATTAAGGAGGCTATCGTTGAAGAAGTGTGTGTGTAGTCTATACACAATATACGAATTTGTTTATAATTAATTGATAATGTTTGTAATCATTATTATTAATGTCATTCTATAATCTCATGCGTGACATTTAATTTTCATTATTAATTATTGATGTGAAGCTTCTATACGGACGTTCGAGGTGCTCGCGCGGCCCCTCTATCTATTCTAAGCGTCAGTAGCGTTACACCATATATACAGAGTGTGCCGCATCTGTTTTTAACGCTTAGTTCCTACGCTTTAGACTAGAAAGCATCGCTTCTTTTGGGCGTCCCTAGACGGCACTGTTTTTTTATAATTTGTACCTACAATTGTAAAAGACTATTCCTGAATAAACTAAACTGAAGCTGAAACTATTGGTCTATGTAGCAGGCATACAATTTATGGACTAATCGCTGACTCACCACGAGCATCAGCGCTGTCAGCAGCGTTGTGGACTTCCTTCCCCACCGATCGGCCAGGTCTCCCACCAGGAAGCCGCAGAATATCGGCGGCAGGAAGGTGACGGAGGCCATCCAGGAGATGGTGTTGTCGGAGATGGGCTCCGGGGCGGGCCCGTCGGCGGCCTGCAGGATCGGAGTCATGGGGGACTGCCAGCCCATCAGCATGCCGAAGTTCAGCGCTGGGATGGTTACTGCAACCAAAACGGGTGGTTAAAAATAATAATAATAAATTACCCCTTTTGACGTCCCACTCCTGACACGGGCCTCCCCTTACTAATTTAAATTTCAATAAAATCTTAATTGAAGCTTCTGAAAATTACAATTGTATTACCTACTTAGTAAAGGAATTTTATGAAAAATTACAATTTATTTAAATTTCATAGGGCCGTATTAATTGGAGCTCAAGTCTGAGGGCGATCTTACGTTCCCTTTTGACATGTCATTTTGTAATGGAATGACATTTCCAAGATCGCTATCAAACTAGATGTCAAATTAAAAACGTATATGTTCACGCGTGAACATCGTCCGAGCCAAGAGTATCTCCGGAACGCTTTGCGGGAAGAGGACGGCACGCTGCAGCGGCGGACCTTGGCAAACTTCACTTCGATTTCGTAGACCAATCTATGTCGTGTCAAATTTTGTACGTTTTATTTAAAATTAAAATATTGTAAATTACGAAGACTAAGGCTTTATTTTGCTCGCCCACATATAGCTTGCGTCATAAACAACAAGCTACTTTTGGAATATATTTAACGCGTAAATTAAACAATGCAATTTAGTATCTATTATGTCCATAATAAATCTTTGTGTTTTTCAACTTCATCTGCGTTCGCATAAATCAGTGATACAAAACAATCGCAGGACGAATGAATTAGACGCCGCCGTGTACTGCATATTGGAACGTTGTGATTGATAAAAAACTAATTAAACATTTACGACACGATATTTCCACTCGGCACATAATATTGGCGTGCTATTTTTAATGTTGATGTTTCTAATTTGACAGTTTCGTTTTTAAATACATCTTTTAAGGCCCGTATCAGTAAATCGATCTTAAGTCTGAGAACGGTTTTGAGTACCTACGCTTTTGACAAGTAATTTCGTACTGGTTTGACTTAAGAATGACATTAGATAGATTAATTAATACAGGTCTGAGAGTGATCTTGGAAATGTCATACGACCTACAAGATGACATGTCAAAAGTGTACCTACTCAAGACAGCTGTCAAACTTGAGATCGATTTATGAATACTGGGCTAAGACATAAATGCTAAAAGGTATTTATTATTATATACTAGCTGTGCCCGAGACTTCACCCGCGTGTAATTTAACTTAACAAAAAAACCCACTCCCGCGTTCTGGGCCCGCGCGGCATGTCCCATTTTTTAAAATTTGATTTTGCTAAAATAAAAGTAACCAAAGTTACTGCTTATAACAACAGCTATCTACCAGTGAAAGTCCCGTCAAAAACACATGAAATCAAAGAGTATCTCCGAAACGGCTGGACCGATTTTGACGGGACTTTCACTGGTAGATAGCTGTTGTTATAAGCAGTAACTTTGGTTACTTTTATTTTAGCAAAATCAAATTTTAAAAAATGGGACATGCCGCGCGGGCCCAGAACGCGGGAGTGGGTTTTTTTGTTAAGTTAAATTACACGCGGACGAAGTCGCGGGCTCAGCTAGTGACTTAATAAAAAAGATCAGTGATTATAACTGGCTATGGTCGCATAACACACGATAATAATAAGCAGTTGTCGAGATATAAGTATTGCCAATGAGAACTAATTCGAAGCTAAAACACATAAAAATATTGTAAGTACACCGTTTCGGTCTGAGTGAATCATTAATTAGCTCGTCCAATCGATGACATTCCTTATCGTCGCCAGAGTGATCTGTTATCTGTGCCACGAGCCGCCATCTTGCGCCAATCAATATCAAACAATTGTCTGGTTATATCAAGTGCGAGCGAGGTCGGGCGGGTCTGTTCTGATGGGAGCCGAGAACCGCTGGGAGCTTTAAATATTAGTCTATTAACGCTTACTAAAGCACTATTTATTTATATTTGATTATTATTTGGGAAGAGTATACCACTGTTAAGGAGTATAGACAAAACAATAATGAGTCTACCAAGAATGAAATAATATGTAAACTAAACGTACTTCGTGTAACACAAACAAAATATAACAGAATGGCGGGATCAGTCAAAAAGTAAATTAAAAAGTAAAGTGAACATTGATTTGAAAATAGAACTTCTAGTTTGAACAACAACCTATTTGTAGTTGAACGGAACTTTTTGGCAAATCTTTTTATTATTATTTTTATTTAACGTATCGCATGGTAGAGTTACTTACAGACTAGTTATTGAAATATTTTATTCATGCACCTCTTATTATTCGAAACACATTGTTTGATAGTGAAAGATGGAGTCATTACGTTTTACAATTGCCTCTACTTCCGATGCCTCATAGACATAGTTCTACTTTACAAACTTAGTTTGCATTTGGAGATATTGTCGATGCTGTCATTAAACGATGTGTTAGAGTCAGTAGAGTCGAATATTTTGCATGGCACCTTTGTAAAAGCTCAACATTGATGATGAGTAAGAGAGTGGGTATGAGTAGCTAATTTTATCATTAAATCATTATACAAATTTATCTCAAGTGATTTTCCATAAAGATAGGTACCTAATTACAATCCTACTAATATTATAAATGTGAAAGTTTGTGAGTGTGGATGTATGTATGTATGTATGTTTGTTACTCCTTCACGCAAAAACAACTGAACGGATTTGGATGAAAATTGGAACACAGATAGTTTATAACCGGGATTAACATATAGGATACTTATTATCCCGATAATCCCGAAATTTTTGCTACGTTAAATACTACGCGGACGAAGTCCGTGGGCACAGCTAGTTTTAGACATAAAATCCAATGTTCATTATAACTCAATACGCTCGGGCGCGCATTGAATGCTCAAATCGACTTAATAATATATAAATAATATTAAAATAGTATAATTTTAGCATAGTTCATGAAAATATCGACGGCAAATTCCAACTTTGGAGGTCCAGAATCATGAGTTGGATCCATGGTATCAGTTGTCGTAACGATGCCCCTTACACCCTTCATACCACAACAATGTAATTAATTATCTTATTCCAAGTCGCTAGTTGAAGATAAAACGCCTCAACCTTTTCTAATGTCGAGGCTGTCACAGCGATCTGTGTTATCTCGAGCGGCGCCGATTACAAACAACACTTTATCAGTCCTATTAATATCATACCGTTGTTAATTAATTTAATCTATGTGTTGTACTGCGTGGGACTTAGTTTTAATTATCCTTGAATTCGCTGGGATAGACGTGGGAAACGATGGGTTATTTGAAATAAGAGAATGCCAGTCAAACTTGACTTTGGGTGACGGATGGTCACAACTGGGTGACAATGACCAAATTTGGGTGACAATATTATATCTAACTAGCGACCCGCCCCGGCTTCGCACGGCTCTAAAATTATCAGTGTTTCCCTACTACATTATGCATCCAAATATTTATAACTCAAAGGTGACTGACTGACATAGTGATCTATCAACGCACAGCCCAAACCACTGGACGGATCGGGCTGAAATTTGGAATGCAGGTAGATGTTATGACGTAGGCATCCGCTAAGATAGGATTTTGATTAATTCTACGCCCAAGGGGATAAAATAGGGGAGAAAGTTTGTTAAGTTAAACTCCACGCGGACCAAGTCGCGGGCTCAGCTAGTTATACATATAAACCTTCCTCTTGAATGACTCCATCTATTAAAAAAAACGAATCAAAACCCGTTACGTAGTTTTAAAGATCTAAGCATACATAGGGACAGACAGACAGACAGCGGGAAGCGACTTTGTTTTATACTATGTAGTGATGATAGTCAGTATCCTTGGATCTACCTACACCATGAGGTTTGTGACAGAAGTTAATGGACGTAATCATGTTTCGCCTCTCTTTCTTCGTCAATTATTAGACAGGAAAGAAACATCGAACTGCCCCAGATCTTTTGATTTTTTACCTCGTCTCGGATTCGATAAATTATAGCGCTTTGCTTTTGACCCTATGTAACCCCAATTCTGAAACTCGTTCTTGCGTTTCTTCGAGTCGGCAGGCGGACTCAGTGACTCACGCGCAGGTTTTGAGATCAATTTGTAATTACGGTACTACCCTCTCACAGAACAAGGGCGTAAACCAGCTATTACCTATAGCTGCGTTTTGTACAAGTGGGAGCAGGGAGACCAAATCCTCCCACATCCGCTGTGGGTTTGCGTGACGAAAAACGTTATTGAAAGTGTGACGAAATAGGACCTTCGTTCTGGGTGCCGAAATATGAAAAAAAATTAAAATGAAAAAATGAAATGAAAAATATTTATTCAGTACAGGGAACACATAAGGAAATATCAGCACATAATTATAAAATAAGTGAAATATATACACCTAAGGACAGTAAGCTGCATCTCCTACAGTGTGAGCTGTACCGAAAGGCATTTGGCTCAGCATGTGCTGGAGGGGAACGAAATCCCCTCCAACGCTGATTTTCAGCCAAAGCCTCCTCATACCTTGTCTTGCATACCTACACCATTTGCTACCCAAATCACTAAGCTATTACAACAATATAAGTACTTATACGTAATAATAAATATAATACATATTTAAATAAAATAAAAATAGTACTACTACCTAGTAATGAAACAAACTCCTTTATATTTAAAGGTTGTGTGGAAGAGATCGCAGCCTCCGATAAGACCGCCCAATGGAGTGGCCATGCAAGTATACTGTTTTTATCCATAATTATTATGATACTAGCTGTGCCCACGGACTTCGTCCGCGTAGTATTTAACGTAACAAAAATTTCGGGATTATCGGGATAAAAAGTATCCTATATGTTAATCCCGGTTATAAACTATCTGTGTTCCAAATTTCATCCAAATCCGTTCATTAGTTTTTGCGTGAAGGAGTAACAAACATACATACATACATTCATACATACATCCACACTCACAAACTTTCACATTTATAATATTAGTAGGATTTATAATATTAGTAGGATAATGTGTAATATTTATATTATATTTTACTGCGACGAAACAGTAATTATTAAACCTTAATTATAATCAGCCGTTTCAAAGTTCATCGCCATAAAACATTTGACGCAAATGGAGATAATTTTTGTAACATAATTATACGCACATCGGAAGTAGAGTCGGTTCGTATCGAGCTAATAATAGTGACATAGCATTGAGAATGAGACAAATATGGGATAAATTGTTTTTATGTCAATGAATATATAACGATGGTAGAGTCAACTAAGTTTCTCACGCTCGTGTAAAATTAGACACTCGTTTATCACTTGTTTAACTTTTTGTTATAACACCGTTTACTAATATCGGATTGGGTTTTAATATCCGTAATCCTCTTTAATTAATAACCTGCTTGGCAAGGACTTACATCGTTATCAGATTTTCAATCGCGTCTACGGTCCATATTAATAGATCGATCTCAAGTCTGAGAGCGATCTTAGAAATGTCATTCTTATGTCAACTGAAACTCAACTCAAAATTGTTTTTATTCATGTAAGCCAACAAAGCATTTATGAACCGGTTCGGAATGCTGCTTCCACTGAGAAGATCCGGCAAGAAACTCAATGGTTACTCTTTTCAATGAACAAAAGATGGTGTACATTCTCAGGAACAGCAACAGAATATGAACGGGCAACAGCATTGTCACTAAATAAGTAAATAATAATTTCACCCCAAATGTTATTCCAGAAGGGACTAAATGACATGTCAAAAGTATACTCAAGACCGTTCTCAGACTTGAGATTAATTTATTAATACGGGCCTGAATTCTTAAGATAGCGCGCTTATAGGGTGACCCCCACAGATAAAGATTTACATAGATAACGCAAATGTATGTACTTAGTGTGTCCGAAAACCCCGACCAAGCGTCGAGGTTGGTCGCCGATAACTTAAAGTCCTCGCGACTATAGATATTAAAATATGCGTTTGAGCGAGATAATCACTCGAGAGAATCATAGCGGACGGAGGGGCATCGGCGGCATCGGTGTCTTTGAATCGGTTTGGATTTCCCGCCGTCTGTGACGTCACAGTAAGTGTTAAAAATTTGGCACGCATGGTTTCAATACAAATCGTGATAGAGATAACGCAAGATCTATGTAAATCTATATCTGTGGTGACCACCACTTGACACTTGGCAGTGCTTTGAAGTAGGCGCGCCCGCTTCCAACAATAGGATTGTTTCAATTCCTGTCAACAAGAGCTAAGTGAAACCGAGACAGCTGAGTGAAGCTGAGTAAATGAAGCGATGCTATTGGTCACCAAAAGCCAAGTGGACGGTCACCATTAGTCTGAGTTGACTCTAGAAAAAAACCGGAACAGCTGCAACATGACTATATCTCGCCCTACTTATAGGAAGTCGTTGTTAACCGGATCAAGCTCGTGTTTATAGCTTGAGGGCTGTGACGTCATCGCTCTCTACATACCTCTACGTTACATAATTACCCGAGGGCTATCACGATGACTTCCAATGATATTATTAGAAGCCGTTTTAAAAAGTGAAAGTTTAATAACTTGATATAAGTACTTTGAAATCGATTTGTTATTGCGAGGCCCTCAACTGCATTGAGAGCAAGCATAGAGTAGCGTAAGATGTGACGCTGGAACGTGACACGCAGATATGTGTATTTTTTTTAGTATACAGGGTGTAACAGAAAGGGTATACAATGTTTTTTGTTGTATATCTTAACGTATCGCCTTTGGGATACATTTGAAGAATTATATGTTGTATAGACTTATGATTTTTTTGGGCAGCTCCTATCTCTACAACACTATTTGTTCTTCAACTGTCCCTCAACACCGACAGTTTAAATTTACTGGAAAATAATGGTTTCAGTGTGTATACTTATTTTTTAAGTTATAAATAATAGGTGGAAGCTAATTGTTAGGAATTTACAATATCCATCTAATTTAAATTATTTTTGTAGTTTGTCTGTGAGCTTTCCTAAACATAAATAAAAGGCGAGTAAAGGAATCAACTTCCCCTCCTGAATCCTGAATCCTGAGGCCTGAATCCCCCCCATAGAGAGGGGAGGCCGGTGTCCAGGAGTGCGACGTCAAAAAGGGCTAAATTATTATTATAAAAGAATCAACGATATGTATCGGAATTGCACTTAATAGGTAGGCGAAAGTATCACGCGTAGCCGTCTACCGCGGCAGGTGGTTTATAAACAATATGTGCCAGGAATGTAACGGCCAGTGCGCGGGCGCATGACCGCATCCGTGACGTCATCTATTGTTACACCCACCGAGATTTGAGTGAGTAATTAACACAATCCAGTATTAATCAATCGATTTGAACTTAGATAGCGAACTGGAGGGGCCCTTAAGATGCAGTTATAAATGGGATGACGATTTCAAGTTCGCTTTCGGACGTTAGATAATAATAATAATAATAGTCCGTTAGTGATGATTCGGTTGACACATAAACTAAATTAAAAACTAAGTACATTGCCATGCTTTTCATTGTTGCAAGTAAGACATCAATATTTTTAGAGAAGTGACAGAATTGAGCCAAAACACAAGCGGAAGTACTATTCTATAATGACAAACACATTTCTCACGCGTGAATCTGCAAGTGAAATGTCAAATTTTGTGTTGAATTTGACATTTCAACCGTCGATTCACGCGTGGAATTATGAGATGAATTTTGTCGTTATAGAATAGCACTGGAGAACAACGATTATTTAAAAAAACTGATTTTCAGATTATTTTCACTAAATACTTATTCGTTTTACTCAAGTTTAGTATAGTCGTGATGCGACGACAACAGAATTGGCACCATTTCGCATCAACTTAACAGGGGCCAAAATAAATCAGCTTACCAGATGTACTCTTGTTTGGACCTGGTGACGTCATCTGACATCATCCTTTATCACTGTCACTATAGGTAAATACTAATTCTCACGTCGGAAAGAGCGACTGTCTGAACTATCAGGGCCCTAACCACGCTAGCTACTCAAATCGTAATAGAAAAGCAAACGCTCGCGATTACGTTTCAAACGCTCCGCTTTTCTATTACGATTTGAGTAGCTAGGCCCAGGTGTCAATTTCACCCCACTGCAACGAAACGTCCTCTGGTGGCAAAAAATCTGGATCAATAACTCACCCATGGTGGCCATAAGGAACTGGTTAGCCACCCCTCCATTCTTGAGCCGCGCTAGCCAGCGCGCCGGCGGCAGTGCGTCGAGCATCGTGCGCACGCGCCGCTTCCTGTCTCGCTCACACGTGACCCGCTTATTGACGCATTCTGGGTAAGGGTATCTGTGGACAAATGATTCGTTTTGAATGCCAAGATATTGTAGTGGGTTCAGGTTGAAATTTAGTGAAAAGGTATGTGGAAAAAACTTGGAACTCATTAATTATACTTTGCCTGAGGCCGCATAGTAACCTCACGTCCGGTTTAAATAATTAGTAAGATACACAAATCTCGTCTTGAAGATTTTTTAAAATGAAGACGCGTTTCATCAGGTCTCGTATAAGGCAGGCGCATATCGTCCGGGGCTAGTTCTTCCAAATAATTATTTGCCAACCTATAGCCAATCTAATTAGGTATGTGTGAAAAGCTCACTTGTTGTTTTAGACGGCCTTATATTTATTTTTTTGATTTAGAGGTTAGGACACTTTTCACCCTGAACCAGCATAAACTGTCTTCATTCGTCGAAAGATTCGGCAAGCAGAAAATCTTATGACAGTATCGCTTTTGCCGGCAATTCATTAGCGTAGATTTATAAAAACCATCCAGATATACACGAGTACAAAAGAAAATCAAAATCGGTCAAGCCGTTCAGGAGGACAAGAATTGTGAACGCGCGCACAACGTAGTTCGTTTTTTTTAATAGCTGACCGGCATACGTTATACTGCCATATAAATTATTTCAAGGCATGAAATTACCTATTCCTATACCTGGCAAAATTTCATAACAATTGGTCGAGCCGTTTCGGAAGAGTGCGACGACAAACACCGTGACACTAGATTTTAATTTGAGATAGAAGATATAAATATAAAGTAAACAGATTTCTGCATGAGACAGATTTATGATTTACACCTTATAAATTGCAGTTGAGACAATATCTCGAGATAATAAGCGATATAGGAAGCTTATAACTAATGCTGTAATGCGTTCAAAGCCAGGCTTGTCAAGGCCTACCGTGTCGTCATCGCCATTCACCTCAACACATAGGTAAGTAGTCCGTTAATATTATTTATGTATTTGACGACCGCTTGGCGCAGTGGTTCGAGCGTAGGCCGCTCGGCTCACTACACCGGATGGTTGCGGGTTCGATTCCCGTCAGGGTAGGTACATTTCGGAAATGGCCTTTTTGTAATTTTCCCCGGTCTGGGTGTCACTGGGATGTCCCCAGTCCATTGTAAGGTACCCATAGTACAAGCCTTGCTTAGTATGGGATCATACAGTTGGTGTGTTCGTCTGGCGATATTTAATTACCCGTAGGTATGCATACCAAAGTAGTATTATTAAATGCGAACGTGAATCTATTTATCTTTGTGTTACGTTTTCACGCCACCACTGAACCAATTTTGTTGAATTTCGGACGGATCGCACATTGTCTACCTGAAGGGGGATAGAGGGAGAGGAAGGGTGGAAGGATATGACTTCCATCTCTCTCATTCATGGTACGAAACTCAACTATAGTGGGTAGCAATTTTACGCCAATCTTTTCTGAGAGTGGTACCAGTTATCCCAGTCGAGATACTCCGTGTATGAGTCAGTAGTCAACTGGCTACAGTGAGCTGTAGTCAGTAGTCAATTGACTACAGTGAGCTGTAGTCAGTCGGCTACAGATTGGCTCTACCACCGTCATTGACATTGATGTATTTGATCACAAATTAGTGCCATTTATTAGACGTTTATATGTGTGTTTAAATGTATATAATAATATACTAGTTCATGTCCGCGACTTCGTCCGCGTAGTATTTAACTTAACAAAAAATATTTTTGCGTGAAGGAGTAACAAACATACATCTACACTCACAAACTTTCGCATTTATAATATTAGTAGGAATAATTAACTTTCTATTTGACGTGTTTTGGCATAAGCTGCTAGCCAAGTACTGTGCGTAAATAAATATTTATTAAATACGTATATATGTAAGTACTAGCTGTGCCCCCCGACTTCGTCCGCGTAGTATTTAACGTAACAACAATTTCGGGATTATCGGCGCGTTCCGATCCGGTGGTAGATTAACCCTCGCCACCTCTCCTGGCAGCGGCCCAAGCCGAGGTCGTGTCCCTAGTGACGCCCTTGAGCTAGCTGCCCCCCTGCCCCTATGGCTGGAGCGCACTTGCGCTCGCCCTCTGTCCGGGTGAAGTTGTTATGGCCACTCTGGCCAACAACATATAGTCCAGATAAAAAAAAAAAAAAAAAATTATTAAAGGATTATCGGGATAAAAGTATCCTATATGTTAATCCTGGTTATAAACTATCTGTGTTCCAAATTTCATCCAAATCCGTTCAGTAGTTTTTGCGTGAAGGAGTAACAAACATACATACATACATCCACACTTACAAACTTCCACATTTATAATATTAGTAGGATATCTGCCATCGCCTTTTCTAGCCATATAATCAGCTTGTATGTTGATATACAGTTTTTTTCTAGAGGTGTTCTTTTGAATCTCTATCTACAAAATAGTGATTTTTAGTCTGTCTAGTTTTAATAGTTGTCAACTAAATTACTATAGTAAAATTAATCGTTAGGTGTTTATCTAAGTAATAACTAATTAGTGACTCGCTACCACGCGGCGTGCATCCAGCTAGCACGTACAATCTGTGGCAATAGTAATGTGTTGAGTTTACTTGTGATAAAGTCAAGACCGCGTCGACACGAGTTGAAACAGGAGGTTGTAGAAATGATGCCGGCATGATTCATTATGAATGGAGATAATAATATGTTAATACACATAATTATTTATTTAGGAGACGTTCAGTCATATAAATAAAACATACAGATTAAGATACAACCAAAGAATTTGTAATAATAAGACATTATTACAAATTCTTTGGATACAACAAACCAAACACAATTGTTTCATTAAATATAATTATAATAGGTAAGTAATAAATTATATAAATTTAAAATGAGGTTTATAACTATTCAATAATAATATTATAGGTACCATTTTATATTTTGTAATAACAATACCGTCCATCATAAGTAATTTGAATAAGATTATCAATAGCCTACAGTGAAGGAAACCTGCATTCCTCAATCTAACAAATTTTTGAAAGACTGGTGAGTGGTGATTACCGCCAACCCGCAGTGTATAATCGTGATGTTTTTGGCCTGAATCTCCGTCTTATTGAGGGGAGGCCCGTGTTCAGGAGTGGGACGTTACGTGGCAAAATTATTATTATTTTAAATCACATAAATCTTATTGTAATAGTTTTTCATTAAAAAGAAATATGATCAAAAGGAAGTGAAGCGATACGATATAGTCCAAGTCGGTCACCGCCAGGCTCGCCAATATTCGGGCGACCATTTGATAAATACGTAGTTCATTCTGTATTGGAAACGATAACATTCATCCTAATGCAACTAATTAATTAAAAAAGTACATCGTTTTTCATTCACCGTGGTAGATTTACTACACATTTTTAATTTTACATTACCAATGCGGAAAATTAAAAAGAAATTACTTACCTATGGTCTGATAGCAAAGCTATTAAAATAACGATTTTACACCTAACACTATTACGCTTGTGTTACGCAATGAGGTAGGCAGAACTGCATACTATGTATTTTCACCGAAGTCCCCGATGTAGAGTTCAAATTTAAGTTATCGACACAGCTCAAAGAATTAGCAAGCTGAAGTGGCAGTGGGCTGGCCATATCTCGCGAAGAACCGACAACCGCTGGGGTAAACGTGTTCTTGAGTGGAGACCTCGACTCGGCAAGCGTAGTGTAGGGAGCCCTCCGACCAGGTGGGATGACGATCTGCGAAAGACTGCAGGCAGACGCTGGATGCGGCAAGCTGAAGACAGGGCGCTATGGCGCTCATTAGGGGAGGCCTATGCCCAGCAGTGGACAAGCATAGGCTGATGATGATGATGATGAAATATCACCCTGACACAAGATCGGCGGGGTTAAGCAGCTATTATAGCTGCGTTTCATACGATGCCCAGCTTCCTCTTGCCCCCCTCTATCCCAACCCCCCCTCTATTCCAACCCCCACTCCCCTTCAGGTCGGCAACATGCGAGTACAAAGTACAACGTTCTATTCGTATTGCAAGGATCTATAGGCTACGATAACTGCTTAACATCAGGTGGGTGATACGCTTGTTTGCAGACTATGTGACCAGGGACAATTTCCGTGCGTTCAAGCGCTTTTGCCATAACTATTAGGTATTGGAATCAAATATAATCAGCTCACGAGTTTAGGTCCAATTAGTCTGATTGCGATCCGTGGTGCCTTACAACTGGTCTTCAATCAGCTGTAACAGTCTTGTTTCTATGACAATCAGCCCATACCAGCTATTTTTGTCTCCCGCTTTGCAACTGAGGGGAAGTGGATTATTTTCTTCCAACTCCTCCTATTATTTCTTTCGATTACATTCGTGCGGGTTCGAAGACAATTTAACTTACCCCGGGACTCGTCGAGGGTCAAACCTCGACGTCATCATTGGGTCATCTTTATCGATCCTGGTTTACAGTAGTAACAGCGGTGGGAGTGTATGGCGAGACTAGACTTTGTAACATAAGATTATTCTGCTAAGTACATTTAAATTTTCAAGGAGAAGGTCTCGGCTCTAGATACTGATTAAATATTCAACGAGGAAGTGTTTTTTAACCCACCACGCACGTACAGGGAAGGTGCGGTGTTTGACTAACCACAATGGTTGGCGTCTCTACATTTCAAATAAGTTTTCCTCGTTGAATAAACGTTTAGGTAGAAAATGGGACAAGGCCGTCCATAAGATAGTGGTAAACGTGTTTATTATGACGCATTCATTGCCATAAGGGTAGGCAGAGATCCATGTAACAGGGTCATGTTACCACTTATAGTATAATAATAATAACTAATAACTCATCGGCACTAACATCCCCACAATAATAGGGAGATTCAGGCCATAATACATCATCCTTTGCTTTTTTTTTTTAACGTTGGAAAACCCTTTATGGGTCTGTGGTATGTGGGAGTCCCTGCGCCTGAAGGGCGCAGTATACCCACTAAAAACCAACGGTGTACCACCCTCCGCCATGCAGAGGGGCGCCCCGGGACCATGGGAAATGCTCCAAGATGCCCCGGCGGACGGCCCGGCAATGACTTTGCCGGGCCACAGGCGCTAAAAGGGGGACGACCTGGTACCACCCCAGTCATCCCCCAGACGGCCGAAATCGTGCAATAGGTAGTGGGTCCCCCGACCCACCACCTGATTTCGGCTATAATACATCATCCTAGCCTTGTGCTGGTTGGCGGATTTCACATGTCTTTCGAAAATTGACTAGATTTTCTAAGACATGCAGGTTTCCTCACGATGTTTTCCTTCATCGTAAGCAAGTGATAATCATTTATAGAAATATATTTATGATTCGCATACAGTTGGTGTCAAGTCTAAAAGCAATCTTGGAAATGTCATCCTTATGTCATACCAGTACAAAATGTCATGTCAAAAGCGTACTCAAGATCGCTCTCAGATTTGAGATCGATTTATTAATGTCTGACGTCCGCTTGGCGCAGTGGTTTGACCGTAGGCCGCTCGGCTCACTACATATGGTGGTTGCGGGTTCGATTCCCGCTGAGGCAATTCTCGGAAATTACCTTTTCGTAATTTGCCCAGGTCTGAGTGTCATTGGGATTGCCCCCAGTGCATTGTACGAACCCATAGTACAAGCTTGCTTAGTTTAGGACCATATAGTTGGTGCGTCAGTCTGGCGATATTACTCGTATTAGTATTTATTTTGGTCATATTTTCATTATAATTATATAAAAAATGCACATGAAATGCATAAACCGTAAACTGTTTTTGTCGGCCAATGAAAATTGAACGATTTAATGGACCTAAATGAGTGAGCTATGGAATGATTTGTATCGCGTCTCGTTCAATACAGCATAAATATTACTTATGTTCTCCTTATTGTTCAGTGATTTAATTCGAACCGGTTTGTTCTGGACGGCTTTATGGCCGTAATAAACAAAATAATGGAATCACATAAATCCTTCAATGTTCGGAACAACCAACGAAGCTGTAAATAACTTATTGTTACAGTTTCTTTGGTAACAACGGAAATACAAGGTATTTCAAAAGTAAGAAATATAATTTGGGGATTCGGATGAGTGATTGGGCATGAAATTTAATGGTAGGTATAAAAAATAGATCGAATTTTTACTCGACTTCGGCGAATTAAAAAGGAGGGTTATGATTATGACCGGTGTGTATGTATGTATGTTCATCTGTTCCCTCATAACTTCTAAACCACTAATCTTAATTTGACCAATGAGGTATCGTGGCAAGCGTCTTAATTGCCCCCTACTTATTGGTTATGTGACGTCACATTACATTGAATAATAAGTACGTAAGTTCAAAAAGTAAAACGCGACTATTTAAAAATCACGCTCTACAAAGTACGAAACAAGAAAATATTCTTATCTGTGTACAAACTATTCAATGTATATCATAAATAAACAACTTACATGCACATATTTTTTTAATGTACTTAATACATATTCATAATGGTATTCAGACAATAGTGGTCGTTGTATGCCGGCTACCCTAACAAAACAATAAATTTTAACAGTGTAAGGAATCATAATCTTTAGGGCAAACATTCTGCTCCAGAAAGGTTAACAAACTCTTAATCAATTGCAGTCTTAAATGATTTGCAAAAAAACCCTAAGTGAATGGCTCCTTCAATTATCTTATGAATATGCAGAAAATTTACTTCACCCATTAATATAACACACAATTGTTATTACCATTTTCATTAATTTTATTGATTCATTTAATTATATAACTTAATTTATATTACTTATCATATCATCTTAACTTAATTTTCTTATAATATACTAGCTGAGCCCGCGACTTTGTCCTCGTGAAATTTAACTTAACAAAAATGTTCGACAGACAGACAAAAAATGATTAAATCGCGTTTTTGCTATAAGTGTCATATGCACTTTGATATGCGCTTAGTGAAAAGGTGTTAGTTTGATATTACAAACATACACTCCAATTGTATTTATTTGTATAGAAAATCTGTACGTACAATATCTTGATGGAAGCCAGCACTCATAGCACAGTTTAATACTATTATGAGTGCTGGCTGCAACCTTTAGAGACAGCTTATTATTTAAAAATAAAGAAATATTATTATTATTATTATTTTGTTTCAGTCTAGATCTAGAACAGTTGAAATATAATGTATTTATATACTGACCGTCGAGACGTCCTGCCCTGTCTTAACTTTGAATATTGAATTAGAATTGTTCCGCTCAACTTTCTTATTTTTTTCTCTCATAAGAACCTTCTCCTGACAAACAAAATCCTGATAAACACAACATAAAAGAATAATCGTAATAGTTTCATCCGTTCACGCGTGATGAGATGACCAAGGTAATAGAGATTCGTTTTTGTATAATATATATAATACTAGCTGTGCCCCCCGACTTCGTCCGCGTAGTATTTAACGTAACAAAAATTTCGGGACTATAGAAATAAAAAGTATCCTATATGTTAATCCCGGTTATAAACTATCTGTGTTTCAAATTTCATACAAATCCGTTCTGTAGTTTTTGCGTGAAGGTGTAACAAACATACATACATCCACACTCACATACTTTCACATTTATAACATTAGTAGGATAATAGAACAATAAGAGAGACACTTAAAAAAAACGATATTAAAATTAACCCTACCCGATTGGGATGGTGTCAAGATTGCTGGCTGCATTAGTTTAGTTTAGTCTATTAAGCTGATAGAAACACGGTCACAGACCGCTGCACGCAGTTTGATTTGTCCGACGCGTGGGAATATACGCAGATGAAACCATTTTTTTTTAATTCTACGAATAAAGGGCAAGGCGTCTATATAGAATGCAGGTACGGGTTATCTCGACCGGTTGAGTGACGTCATTACTACCTTCTAGCTAGGCGATGAGTGGCTGAACCCGTTTCATGCTCACGGGAGCAGACACCTTGTTATGCAAATTATAATACAATTTTGTCTTTATTTAATACTAGCTGTGCCCACGGACTTCGTCCGCGTAGTATTTAACGTAACAAAAATTTCGGGATTATCGGGATAAAAAGTATCCTATATGTTAATCCCGGTTATAAACTATCTGTGTTCCAAATTTCATTCAAATCCGTTCAGTAGTTTTTGCGTGAAGGAGTAACAAACATACATACATACATACATACATCCACACTCACAAACTTTCACATTTATAATATTAGTAGGATGTATTATACATATAAACCTTCCTCTCGAATCACTCTATCTATTAAAAAAAACCGCATCAAAATCCGTTGCATAGTTTTAAAGATCTAAGCATACATAGGGACATACAGAATAACAGACCGCGGGAAGCGACTTTGTTTTATACTATGTATTGATGATTATAAAACGGGAAACATTGCGTTGCAACGTGAAATTTATGTCATATTTCTTCCCTAGATTTTGAATAATAGCTGTGAAATACAGACAGACTGATAAAAACTGATCTACAAAATTGATTTTATATATAGGTAGGTAGTTATGTCCAATATAACAAAGTCGGCAAGCAATCGTATGGCGTGCCTGATTCAAACTCAAACTCAAAATTGTTTTTATTCATAGACGCCAACGAAGTATTTATGAATAGTCAGAATCTACCATCGGTTCGAAATGCTGCTTCCACTTAGAAGATCTCAACAAACTCAATGGCCTATAGATACCAAAAGCAAAGGCATTCACAATACGTCAAAATTGACGTATGGCGAATCTTTATTTCTTTCTTTAAAAATATGGCCGACCCAAGTTAATAGGTATTTCGCCAGTGACAAGTAACAAATAATACATGATTATTGTCTTGACGACCGCTTGGCGCAGTGGTTCGAGCGTAGGCCGCTCGGCTCACTGCACATGGTGGTTGCGGGTTCGATTCCCGCTGGGGTAAATTTCGGAAATGGCGTTTTCGTAATTTACCCTGGTCTGGGTGTCACTGGGATTCCAAGTCCATTGTACGGTACCCATAGCACAAGCGTTGCTTAGTTTGGGACCGTACAGTTGGTGTGTCAGTCCGGCGATATTTATTTATTTAAACACATTTAATAACAATACAATACAAATATGTGACCATCCACTTTGGAAAACAAAAAATGGAGGATGACGTATCAGAATAAACGTCATTTTTGACAGCTTTCCTATAGAGCGCGAAGTTCAAATTTTTTGTGGTTTTTGAGAAAATTTTCAAAATCTGACGTTAATAAAAGGCACATTTTGTAATTCGCGACATAGACCGTCTGCAGTGCATTTATTAATATATCCAACTTCCTCTAAAACATTTCAAGAACGACAGCTATCCAGATAATCTGGCAATTTTTGTATATTTAGTGATTTACTAGTATCATATCCAACGTGATAATATTTAGAGTAAAATAAATGTATTAATAAACGCACTGCACACTGTGTTTGTCGCAAGTCACAAAATGTTGTCCTAAATGTTTTCAGATTTTGGATAAACTATAAAAATACTCGAAAATGTTTAATTTCGCGGGCTACACAGGCGCCTTCACCTTATAAATCTACATCAAGTCTGGGAGTGGTCTTGAGTACGCGTTCGATGTCATTTTGTACAAGGATGACGTTAGGATGACATTTCCAAGATCACTCTCAGACTTGAGATCGAATTATCAATACGGGCCCTACGCGATGCGTTACTTTTGATGTAGGTTCTTATTGAGAGTCGAATGCGAATCGATCGAGAGACCAGCCCCTCTAGCCAAGTGTCTTCGTCTGCATTCGTTTCTACAAATCGCTACACTTTCATATATGGAAATGACATAAGTCACGTGATCTACTTATCGACGTGTAATGTCATTTCCATACATTGAGGCGTAGCGTTTTGTAGAAACGCTTGTAGACGAAGACACTTGGCTAGGGGGGCAGTAGTTAACTGAGTAGCGCCACTGGAGAGTGACAGGATATCAGCACCATTAAATTATTATTTTGCTGAATGCAATGTGAAATTAAGTGTTAAAAATATGACTCATTGGAAGTTACTGGAGCAACTGTGTAAATAAATAATTTAATAATAATTTTAGCCCTTTTTGACGTCCCACTCCTGGGCACGGGCCTCCCCTCAACACGAGGGGGATTCAGGCCATAATCCACCACGCTGGCCCAGTGCGGGTTGGCGGATTTCACATGTCTTTCGAAAATTGGTTTAATCTTCTAAGACATGCAGGTTTCATCACGATGTTTTCCTTCACCGTAAGCAAGTGATAATCATATAGAAATTATGATTCGCACATAGATTTAGAAAAATCCAGAGGTTCGAGCCGGGGTTTGAACCCGAGACCTGGTAGCCCGCAAGACGCGTGCTTAACCAATCGGCTATCACTGCTATAACTGTGTAAATAAATGTGTAATATATTTAACTACTAGCGGCCCGCCCCGGCTTCGCACGGGTACATTGCGGTTACATTATTCGAGATTTAGTAAGGATCCCTAATTTTTTTGAAAATATATTATAGCCTATGTCACCCGGGGATAGTGTAGCTTCCCATCAGTGAAAGAATTTTTCAAATCGCTTCAGTAGTTTCGGAGCCTATTCATTACAATCAAACAAACAAAGTTTTCCTCTTTATAATATTAGTATGATGTAGAGACGTGTAAAGATAAAAGATCGCGAAAATAATGTTAATAAATTCTGTTTAAAGCAATTAAAAGCAGTGATAGCCGATTGGTTAAGCACGCGTCTTGCGGGCTACCAGGTCTCGGGTTCAAACCCTCGCTCGAACCTCTGGATTTTTCGAAATCTATGTGCGAATCATAATTTCTATATGATTATCACTTGCTTACGGTGAAGGAAAACATCGAAGGAAACCTGCATGTCTTAGAAGATTTAACCAATTTTCTAAAAGACATGTGAAATCCGCCATCCCGCACTGGGCCAGCGTGGTGGATTACGGCCTGAATCCCCCTCGTGTTGGGGGGAGGCCCGTGCCCAGGAGTGGGACGTCAAAAAGGGCTAAAATTATTAAATTATTAAATTCTGTTTAATGTCCTGATAGAGCCAGATGAATGACCTGTAGTCAGTTGGCTATAGCTTGGCTTTACGATAGTCATAAACAATACAACAATTAGTTTAGTTTTCATTTGTCTTATTGTGTTCGTTGAAATGTCTCTATTTTGTGCCGACAAGAAATTGAGCCAGCATAAACTGATATATTGTATGATTTGTCAGTACATACGAAGGTTTGTTTTGGATTCAAAATGGTTTCTAAAAACTAAGGAAAGTTACTAACACACTCTTATGTTTATTCAGTATTTATTATATGAAACTAGCGACCAACCCCTGCTTCGCAGGGGAATTTTTATTAGTGTTTATCTACTACATTAAGCATGTATTATACATATAAACCTTTCTCTTGAATCACTCTATCTATTATAAAAACCGCATCAAAATCCGTGGCGTAGTTTTAAAGATCTAAGCATACATACGGACAGACAGACAGCCGGAAGCGACTTTGTTTTATACTATGTAGTGATTGTGAAGAGCGTGTTCCTGATTCTTTTGCTTCTAAAAACTTTACCGAGTTGGATGATTTTATTTGTACTTAAGGGTTAACTTGGATGGTTTTCAGCTATAGTTGCACACGGTAGATTGCGCTTTGGTCAACGTCCTGAAAATAAAATGTACGATAGCGAAACTGCTGAGAAAAGTTATAGAACGAACGCTTGGCGTAGAGGCTCGAGCGTAGGCCGCTCGGCTCACTGCATCGGGTTCGATTCCCGTCGGGAAAAAAAGCGGAAATCACCTTTTTGTAACTTTCCCTGGTCTGGGTGTCACTGGGATCGCCCCCAGTCCATTGTACGGTACCCATAGTACAACCGTTGCTTGGTTTGGGACCATACTGTTGGTGTGTCAGTCCGGCGATATTTTTTGCTATTAATCGGCTCGCTTAACTAAATCCACGTCTGAGCCGGTTATGTTAGTTTTTTTCCATCTCAAGAATCATTATTTCCGTGTTGTTGCATACCTATTGGGGTATTGGTTAAGTGGCTATAATCTTATCTCAGTATTTGAAAGGTATTTCAAATAGTTGTTGTATGGAAGAAACCCGACGACATTTATTGCTTACGAAGAAGTCATAAATAAAATGCGGTTTGTAATAAACTTAAACGAAACACATTTAACGGTGATTCAGCCGAGATGTCGATGCCCAATCGCCAATTCGAAAGCCACCTTCCTCGACCAACTATTCCTAAAAAACCTCCAGATGACCCAATAAGTACAAAAAAACATTATCAAAATCACTTAAGCCGTTTAGGAAGAGAAGAACGAACACGAACTCCGGAATTTTATATATGTACTAATAAAGAGATGTGATTGTTTTTTTGCTAGATATTAAAAATATAATATATTGACAATAAAATATCCATAATTGCCTAGTATCGATATTCTCCGTTGACATTTGATCAGACAGTTAGATCGATAGGTAGACAGAATGGTGTGGGCTTCTTAAGCCCGTATTAAAAAATCAATCTCAAGTCTGAGAGTAGTCTTGAGCACGCTTTTGTCATGTCATTTTGTACTGGTATGACATAAGGATGACATTTCCAAGGTTGCTCTCAGATTTGAGATTGATTTATTCATACTGGCCTTAGTGTGAATGACCGCTAGGGGTGTGAAATATAAGATTAAAGTTTATACTTTGTGAGTGACTCCCCATGTGTAGCCGGAGCAGCTCGCTAATAAATGTATAATTGCCTTTTTATTGACGACCGCTTGGCGCAGTGGTTCGAGCGTAGGCCGCTCAGCTCACTGCACATGGTGGTTGCGGATTCGATACGCGCCGCGGCGAATTTCGGAAATGGCGTTATCGTAATTTGCCCAGGTCTGGGTGTCACTGGGATCGCCCCCGGTCCATTGTACGGTACCCATAGTACAAGCATTGATTAGTTTGGGACCATACAGTTGGTGTGTCAGTCTGCCGATATTTATTATTATTTTTGCGGTACAATCACTATTAAGTAGATATTATTGCGGTTGTCCGGCCGTGGGAGTAAGCCGTCTCATGTATAATACACACGTGCAGTTACCTGCGTGCAGTTGAAACACGTGAATGCGTGAACGGATGGGATTTCAATAAATCTATTTAAGTATGAGAAAAAAACTCTTTTGTACCCACAATCTCTGAGAAGAAAAAAAAATGTAGGGTTCGCTTGGAATAAATGTTGACGTTTATCTGTTTTAATTTTAAAAGTTCTAATATGTATCGTGTGATCATTGCCTAAATAATTTGCAGTTTTAAGTTAAGAAATTGTAAAATTGTTGTTAGATGCCTGTTGTTAAAACAAAAATGTAATGTGAACGCAAAACAGACCGACAGACAGACGGGTTATTCGAGGTATAAGGGTTCCGTTTTTTTTCCTTTTGAGTTCCAGAACCCTAAAAGGAACAAAACGATCAGATTTTACGGGTGCTCTTGATTCTAGTAGTACATCGTTGAGCTCATTTTACTGTTTTCCTGTTACACTTAAGTACGTTTTATTTAAAGTTTATTAGTCTTCATTTACGTGTAAGTGGTTATTTGTGTAGATAATAGAAAAAGAACAAGTACAAATTACTTACGACTTCAGACAAGTTTATCGAAGTTCCACTTATTGCACTTCTCACTATCTTGAAAATTAAGTTATACCTTTTTATCTACTCAAGTTATTGCGATAATTAATTAGGTAACCAAGTTAATATATTAATAAATTGTTAATCCAAAATAAAAACAAACACTTCACAGCACTTTTTCGTTTGAATAACACTTTTTCAATTATGTCAACAACAGAGAGATTGAAAAAATATATAATTGAACCGAAATATTTTTGTCAAAAAATATTATAATAATCAAATTGAGATATTTCAAAAGAACAAGTTGAATAAATAATATTCAGTAAAGACACAAGTTCCACAACACTATAAAACAATTATTTGAAAAGATTTGAGATTCGAATTCGTAATTTAAATTATTTAAATGTCACGTTTTTAACATCGCTATTTCGAATATCGAACGTGGCTCCGTAGCGCGTGCGTGCTTCTCAAACATTCTCCGTTCACTGAGGGATCAATGCTTCGCTTTGAATTTCTTATAAATAACTGATGCAGCGTAAACAAAATAAAAAAAATAACTTGACACATTTTAGATTGACGACAAAAGTTTGTGTAATAGACGTTTAGTACGAAACGGGGATTGAGAATTTACCTGTTATAATAACCTTATAAGCTTTGTTGGTGAGCGTACGCAGGATGCGATGCGGATTTTTTTCCATTCGTCACCGAGAGCGTCGTCTGTACCAGAATGTTTTTTTTATTTAGTACAGTCAACATCAAAATAAGTTACCCACCTACCTACCTATGTAAAGGTAATCTCATGATTCAAAACTAATGATACCTCATAGGATGATTTCCTTTAATACATCAGGAGTGATTACAAAACATTTACGGAGCATTTTGTTTGTTTTCTATATACTTATAAATTGTTTAAAGCTCTCACGAGAAGAATTATTTTTTATGAAAATTGCATTTGACCGAAGATTATATAATATCCGGGATCTTCAGGATTGCAAAAATATAAATAAATATAAGAAACTGTGTAAACCTGGCTTTTTATTATTTAACTTAAATATTAATATAAGTATTTTATACTATATAGTAATTGCGTGATTAGTGCTAATTTTGTGATCTACAAAATTACGAATAACATAAATTTGGAGTCAAACATTTCTGTCTCGCTCATACATTCCGACTATAACAAAGACAGCAATACAATTAGTTTAGTCTAGTTTAGTTAGCTCACCATCTGAATCAGCACTATGGCCAGTTTTGAGTAAGTAAATGTGTGTTTTACCTCAGTTCACGCGATGTTAGATTGGAAACACATAATTTTTATATTGTTTTCATAATGCGTACGGAATAAATTAAGCGGAGTGTACGAAATAAATACGAGTATACATAACCTGAGCAAGTAGGTAAGTATATCTTAGTAAATCGACGAAATGCTTTTCTTTTGCGTAGCGCAGCTTCTTACAATAAAGTTTCATTACAAATGGATTTTGACTTGTTCTGTACTAGCGTGTCGTCAATGAAAACTAGTTATAATAAAAAAAAAAAAATTTCTGCACTTTGACTTTGACCCTACAGCTTGCGGCACTTAGTGTTAGTTTTAGCCTTATCTAATCTTTATCTCCCTTTGTTTTTTTTTTCTTTAAATTTAATATTGTTTATCGTCATGTACTTACCTATTTAAGTTATACAAGTAATAGTTCAAACCTATATATGGAGGCTTGTAATAAGCAATTTTTGTTAATTTAGTGTAAGTTAAACATAGTTTTTTTTATTTGTCTGTAAGCCTTCTACAACAGTAATAAAATAAATAAATAAAATAAAATAAATAGAGTAGGTGCCTAGTATACCTATTCAGTTTCGTTAAATTGACATTTTAACCCAGAGAGGGATTAAAGACAATCGAAAAAAATTTTTTTTTAATAAGATATCATCCGGGGTGTGTGGGTATTCGTAATGCTTCTCCTCCTAAACGGCTTGATCGATTTCGATGTTTTTTTTTAGGTAACAGAATCACCTGGATGATTCTTTGCTATAATTGGATCCGAAAGGTGGCGCCTGTTGTCGAAATCTAGAAACTAAAATCTATGCTATCAAAGACACGGGTATTAAAGCTATTATATACCTGCATAAAAAAAAAAAAATTTGACTACAGCGAATATTTTTAATAAATAATAATAAAAGTAAATGTCGCCAGACTGACATACCAACTGTATGGTCCCAAACTAAGCAACGCTTGTACTATGGGCACTGTAAAATGGACTGGGGCGATCCCAGTGACACCCAGACCAGGGCAAATTACGAAAAGGCGATTTCCGAAATTTGCCCCGGCGGGAATCAATGTGCAATGAGCCGAGCGGCCTACGCTCGTGCCAAGCCAAGCGGTCATCGTAATATATCTACTTACCTAGGAGCGGCAAATCACTAACTCTGCCTACCCCTTTAGGGCACAGGCGCGAGCCAAAACATTCTATATAGCCACTAACTCACGTCAAACATGGCCGCCGCGATCCAATACGGAAGCGGTATTATGTTATTGTTTCAAATTCGTCCTGCGATTGTTCGTCATCTGTGTTAGCTGGTTTACGAGCTGTATCAAAACAGACTGACTCACAGACCACACCCTTGGTGTTAGGGAATGGTTCCATGACGTAGGAATTCCTGAAATGGACTTCAAAATCTCATATTCAATTTTTACCATGGTTCTGTCACAGAGAATAAATGTATGGGTTAATTTGAAAATAAGAAATCCCAAAATATTTTGTTAGTAATGATTAAATTAGCAAGCTTTTGCATGTAGTTAATAACTAATTACGTATGCAAAATGTTAGAAATAAGTATAAAGTCTTATTTCTAACATTGAGCATAGGATTTTTAATACCCAAACGTTTTGTACTGCAAATCCTACTTAATATTATAAATGCGAAAGTTTGTGAGTGTGGATGTATGTTTGTTACTCTTTCACGCAAAAACTACTGAACGGATTCGGATGTAATTTGGAACACAGATAGTTTATAACCGAGATTAACATATAGGATACTTTTAATCCCGATAAGCCCGAATTTTAAGTTACGTTAAATACTACGCGGACGAAGTCGGGGGGCACAGCCAGTGATTTATGAATACGAGGCATACCTATACATAGATATAATCATAAGGGGTTAATGTTTATCAGATATTCATATGTTCGATCCAACCTGTTAAACTGCAGAAGACCCAAATTACAAACCTAAAAAAAAATATTTTGTATTTTATTCTGAAGGAAATCAATTACCTATGTAATTTGACAGATCTTAGTCAAGTACAGTACTTAATACACGACCTCGTTTCCTTTTGTATTCTGTGTGTAAATTGGTGAGGGTTACCTGATTACTAAATTACACACAGATTGTAGACTTATTCCACTCCGCTCCAAAACTATAAACTATACGCTATATTGTATATGTATATATTTTGTCTTTCATCGATCCAGAACTTAGATCCAGCAGTCTCCAAATCTGGTCACAAAAGTTTTACATGACATAGATAATTAATAACGGACGCATATAGTATCTCTTTTATATAATACCAGCTGTGCCCGCGACTTCGTCCGCGTGAAATAGTGTAAAACACACCCTTGAGGGTAAAACTTTTAGAAACTTTGAATGTCATATTATTTCCCCCCTGCCCCCTGCCAACCCCTTACAACCGTTTATTCGCATTAACATGTTCACTGCGGCACCGTTTGAACCTTGTCCTAAGCCAGACATTGTGACGGCACGAGGTTTATTAAACCCCACCGCCCTTAACAGCCTAATATCCGTTTTTTGACGTGAGGGCAAAAATAAATATTTTTTGTATTGATCAGTATTAACAATGAATTGATTAACCTAAATTGCCGCCGCCCGTGGTTTGATTACCTAGAATCTGAAGGTAAAATAGAATGTGGGATCTTATGCACCCCTTACCGCACTGAAAAAGGGCAGTTTTTCTCATAGTTTAGTGATGGGAAAATTATTTCTTTAACAGTGTACTTACGTTACTTACTTATGTTTCACTCTTCATTCATTCATATTTAATCATTTAACTTTCAGCTTGTCCGGGGGGAAGAATTCTTGGAGCGGAGTGGAACAACCCTATTAGTAGGTATTAAAATAATTACATGTGTTTTGGAATTACCCGTCATTGGATTGTTAACTGTTTTTCCCAATTCCCTATGACAAACTACTTCCAACCTGGTAAGGGGCCATCCGTAAATGACGTCACACATTAAGGGGAGGGAGGGGGTCGATGAGATGTGACATTGTGTGACAAGGGGTGGGGAGGGGTCCCAAATTTTGTGACATCACATTTTGTTGACGTTCATGTTATTGAAAAATGATTTAAATGGCGATAATAATAATTTCGGAACTGCTGTTTTAATTTCTAAATGTAAAATTGCAAAATATGTGACATCACACAAGCTGTGACAAGGACGTGGGAGGGGTCAAAAATCATGAAATTCGTGTGACGTAATTTATAGATGACCCCTAAGTAGCGAACTCCCAATACTAGGTAGGTATTGGTAACAGCTAGGGTTATCCGGAATAAGTAGAGACAATAGATTTATCTATTGTTCGGTAAATACCCAGGTGAATCTATGTACGAAGCTGGAAGGTTAGATAAATGAGAATTCCATTTCATATACAAGGTGTTTCTAAAGTGAGAAATAATACTTGAGGGTGTGAAAGAGTATCAGGAATTAGATCGAAATTCAAACACAATTATTAAATTTCAATTGTTTTGCCAATTTAATAACTATGCGACATCTCATGTACTCTATACAAAATGTTTACAAACTTTATCTTGAATATTGGTGATTGCTATTCGCTAATGCAGTTTACACTGTCCAGGGGCCTTACTCTGTCAACCGGTGGCATCTCGATCGACTCGCAATACGTCAAAATTTACGTATCCGAATACGTCAATTTTGTCAAAACTGACGTTAAGTTGACGGTTGATGTGTTCTATAATCGCTACACCAAAGTTGTTATAAATATTTAAAGCCTCAGAGCTCTACGCACTTAATAGTATGTCTCTACATATCAGCTACCGTTTAAGCCCCTAAACTATTATTATATGAATATTACTTTTGAAACACCCTGTATAGTAGAGGTAGTAACCGCCCTATATCATAAACTACTGCAATCATTAAACGTTGATCTCTAAATAATAGGTACCTACTTAAGTGGTGTACAGTGTGTGTCAATTGTCAGGTAATTACTCAAACGTTTTAGTACAGTGTCATTTTTCACGTCAAATTGTTAGCACGTCAGGTTGACACACACTACCTACGCAAAACAAATGGTTCATAACCATGTTTTTATGATTGGGTACTTGCCACATCGCTATTTATAATGTGTCGACGGGGGCGACTCGCACTGCTGACCTTTTTGAATGGGTTGATTCGGACATAGGTGCGACTTACTTAGTCTTACTAAGTTAACTTGACGTCGATCCCCGTCCGCAAGCGACGATGTTCGTGCATTCCCTGAAACATTATATCTTTATCCAGCAGTGAGATGAAGCAGGTTCCAAAAGAAAAGACATAGAAAATGCCAGACAACATACCAACTGCATGGTCCCAAACTAAGCAACGCTTGCACATTGGGTGCTCTACAAGGACGAGGTGATCCTTGAGACACCCAGGGTAAACGAAGAAAAGGCTATTCCCGAAACTTTCCTCGACGGGAATTGAACCCGCAACCACCCGGTACAGTGAGGCGAGTGACTATTGCCAAAACCACTGGACCCAGCGATCAGCAAAAGAAAATGAATACAATTTATATCGTGCCTTACCTTAGTTATTTCGCTCTGAACATCAATATTCTTTAACGATCTAACAAAACTGTTTAGGGAGTTAAATTTTGTTATTAAATTATTTTTTAAGAGGCTGTATCAACTGGACTCGGCTGGAAGAACCTGGAAGCTGCCGCTGCCGTGGAAAACTCTTCTTCGAGCCCTATGTCCCTGATGCGGGATTACAGGATTACATAATCATCATCAAATTATTTTTTAATAAGAGCTCTACTATTAGTTCGTTTTCTAGTAGTCGCTTGTAGCTGTAGTTAGCTGTCGTCTACGTTAAACATACCTTTGCATCCTCGGGTCGCAACTCATACGGAAGGAAAGAGAGATTGCGGGTCAAGTCATGCACCCTGGCTGAGTGAAAGTTGGTAAACTTCACTTCTTTCAAAAGACGTACACAGCAGGCTTCCTCGCCAAGTTTTTCCTTCACCATTCAGCAAACAGTCTACATACAATCTGCAATACAATTATTTTACCGAGACGATAGCGACTGTAGCGACGGTAGCGACTAGCGTAAAACTCATGGTAGAGCCGCAGTAAATCTTCCATTTGCGTCACGCGTAGTGTGGTTACGTCATGGCCGATTGAAATGTCAATGTTGTACGCAACAGTGTTGTTTATTCCACCTGCAACCTTTGAAGTTTATCTAACAAATGGTGGTTTTGCAACACTGTCTCTTTATAATGTATGCTCTATGGTCGCAGCGCTACTTTCCTGAGGATGTCGAGTTTGGAAGCGAAACACGGGTGATTTATATTTTTAGTTCGCTAAGTTCCGCGGAAAATTGCTTTTAGTTAGATATTTTACAGAATTGAATAAATCATCATTAGGTATTTATCTAAGTGTATATAACTCAAAGGTGACTGACTGACTGACATAGTGATCTATCAACGCACAACCCAAACCACTTGGACGGATCGGGCTGAAATTTGGCATGCAGGTAGATGTTATGACGTAGGCATCCGCTAAGAAAGGATTTTGATTAATTCTACCCCCAAGGGGATGAATAATCCCGAAATTTTTGTTAAGGTTAATAATAACCAAAACCAACCCTTGTATTAGTGTTTCTAGGTTGGTTTCGGTTTGCACTAGTGTGTGTGTATTGGTGCCATTTTGCGAAATGACGTCCACTTAATATAGAGAGACAGTCGTGTCTGGCCAATTGATGTAAATACCTGGATATATCTGGGTAATGTTGAAATCGATGACGTGAAATACCCACTTAAATATATAAGTAAATACATCTTTATGAACATATAAAATAAAACCAACGGCTAAAATTGTACAGAAAAGAAGGCAATTTTACCGTTGTTACTGCCAATTTAAAAAAACTGGTCGTAACATTTAAAAACTGCATTCAACAAATTGCTGTAACAAACGTTGCTATAAAAAAGGAATCAGGCGTTTTCTGAATCAATTAATTTAAATTTAGGAGCTGTTGAAGTTATTTTCTTTGAATTATAATGTGTCATGGAAGTAATTAGTGGAATAGTAATTATTATTTGTTCATAAATGTGAGTGTGGACCATTTGTATAAAGTATTCTGCCACTCTATCTGCCACTTTACTCATAGAATTTAGGCCCTTACGAAAGCGCTCGATGCATAAATAAAACTTAAAAACATTTATTTTATATTTTACATGACCCTGTATAATGCGAAAATCAAAAATTACGCGCCAAAGAAAAGTTTCAGAAGAGAATGACGTTTCAAAAAAATTTTGAGAAGTATTACCACAGAATCTGTGAGTGTTACAGTAGGTAGGTATTCGGCCTACCTACGGTCTCCGCACCATAGACGCAGTCCGTCCGGTCCTCGAGAGGTGGGTAGGGAGGCCTCGGGGCTCCCTGACGTTCAGGCTGGTGCAGGTGCTGACAGGACATAGGTGTTTTGGTCGGTACCTGCACCGAATAGCCAGGAGGGAGCCCACCGCCGCGTGCCATGAGAGTGGCGCGGCGGAAGACACCGCGCAACACACCCTGGAAGAGTGTGTTGCGTGGGTCGAGCAGCGCCGCATTCTGGTTGCGGCGGTCGGAAGGGACCTCTCACTGCCGAGCATAGTTCTGTCTATACTCGACAGTGAGGGGTCCTGGGAGGCGATGGCCTCTTTCTGCGAGGACGTGATGTCGCAGAAGGAGGCCGCGGAGCGGACCAGGGAGGAAGACCCCCTGGCAGATCCGCTCCGGCGCAGACGTGTGGGGAGGAGAAGGAGGCGTTACAATCGCCTTCTACCTCCCCACTAGCCGAAATCAGGTGGTGGGTCGGGGGACCTGGTACCACTGGGGTGGTACCAGGTCGTCCCCCTTTTAGCGCCTGTGGCCCGGCATTCCCGGCATTCCCATGGTCCCGGGGCGCCCCTCTGCATGGCGGAGGGTGGTACACCGTTGGTCTTTAGTGGGTAGATGCCCTTCAGGCGCAGGGACTCCCGCATACCCCTCTCGTCTCCCCCGAGGCGTGAGGGGACCCATAAAGGGTTTACCAACGTTAAAAAAAAAAAGGTAGGTATTCGGCCTAATGAGTCGAAATTGACTTCAGTGAGGGTAAATAGCGTCAAGCTAAAATAACCTTAAGTAGGTGCAACATTTTTAAAACATGTATTTCAATTTGACAACTGTTTATTAATAACATATTTTTTTACAATAACTACATTTGATTCGTGATATTATCACATATTTACATCTTATAATAAGGCTGTGCATTGTCAAAATGCACTATCATGACGTCGATCCCGTGTGGGACCCTGTCAGTACTAAACCAAACTACAACTAAAATGACTACCGCCATCTGTTGGCGGTGGACGTCCCTACCGCCTTTTAAAATGTCACAGTCTGTGGCGTTTTAAAACATTATGTCTAGCCCTTAAATATTTAAGGCACGCATGAATTATTTACAATATATTACTTATTACATATTTTATAAATAACATTTTAAATATTTTATTAAATTCACTTTTATATTATTCAATGACTGTAGTTCTTATGTCTTAATTATATACGTCAGTTAAATATACACTTAAATAATGTTTAATTACATTTCATTTTCAAATACATGAGTAGGTAATATCGAAATAGTTATTCACTTGTGTACATGAAAATTACAAAATGATACACAAAAGTTAACAACGCCAAGAAAATCTTGAATTGTCAAAATTAGATGATCATAAAATAATTTTAATTGTTAATTGAATGTTGTAATTAACTTAATTACTACCTACATAATATAATGCACAATCTTTCAAAGCATTATTATTATAATTCAGTGCAAATCACACAAACACACACACTATTTAAAAGCTTTTAATGTGTAGGTACATTCTCTCGACATTCAATTTGCTTTGGCATTACCAAATATCTCAGACCCGTATTAATAAATCTATCTCAAATCTGGGAGTGGTATTGAGTACGCGTTTGACATGCCATTTTGTGCTGTGATGACGTTAGGATGACATTTCCAAGATCGCTGTCAGGCTTGAGGTCGATTTATTAATCAGCAAGCCTAGTCAAGCACAGCCGGCTGTGACAACACAAAACGTAAGATAAATCGACCGTGTCTCATTCTCTCCAATGAATTAAGAAAGAGAGAGAAAGCGACTAGGGGCGACTTTTCCGTGACGAAAGTCTTGCCTTGGCGTGTGTGCTACCTAAAAATTGTCCCAAAATTGGCAAGTTTAAATCATTCGGGAAGTTTCTAGAACACAAAAAGCTAGGCACACTTCGCCTATAGTAAAGTCAGTTCACGGTCACACACCTGTGAATTATTGTAAATTGATCCATATACCAGCGTCATAAGAGTCACAGTGCTTCATAATGTAATGAACCGACTTAGCTCATAGTCGAAATGACTTCACTTACACCCACATATAAACATTCAACACACACACACACACACAAACACACCCACACACACACGCACACACACACACACACACACACACATCCTTCTTAATCTACATCACAATTCAAGGCATAGGATCAGTTTTATTCTCGTCCCTTTTCACTTTACCGGATAGCTTAGAGTATATCTCTTCTATACTCTTCTGTCGCGTTTCAGGGAAGTAGATGACAGTGTAGAAGCAGGCGAAGAAGCACACGATGGAGAAGAAGAGGAAGCTCCAGTGGATACCGATCAGCTCGCAGAGGATCGTGAACCATTTCGTTTGGATGAAGTTGCTGAGCTTCGCGCAAATGTTGGCGAAGGCTGACACGGTGCCTCGGAGCTGAAAGAGGAAAGGAACTGCTCAATATTGGGACATTGGGTGCATAACCTACACATGTCTGTGTGTGCCTCGATTGGCAGATTGGCAGGTATTTAAATTAAGTTATAAGTATAAATATATTACTAACTTAATAATATTATAACATAACTATTAAAATTTCATTATTACGAATAAAGCTGCATTACGGATTAAGGCCTGAATCCACCACGAAGTAAGAGGAGGCCCGTGCCCAGGAGTGGGACGTCAAAAGGGCAAAATTATTTAAATTTAAAGCTTTTAATGTTTAATGGTATTAGCGAAATATGGACGAACGTCTGAAATAAACATACTTATTTTAATTTTTACTTTAATGTCGATGATTTCATGATAATGGTCATGAAATCACCGGTCACGCTCTTGATTTTAATTAAAGAGTAAGAAATTATAAGTACACAGTCTAGATTCAATTTATATATTATGGTTGTCAAAAAGGTACACTCATAAAGTGTGCACCTTTGTATACCTACGCTTGGAATTGTTTTATAATTTATAATGAAAATCGAATGGGGTCTTATTTTTAAAACGACCCAACCATTGATCCGGGAAATAAACCATTCACAGAGAAGAGGATAAAAATGAATCTTACTTGGAAAGTGAACAGATCCGTGATGATGATGTACGATATTGGCTGGAACCCAGCGGCGTCGGCGAAGATGCAGATGCACATGGCGAGGACTGGCAGCCAGCCCGGCAGCCACACGCCGGAAGCCGTCATGTAGAACCACGCCGCCAGCAGCAGCATGCCCACTCCCACCGCGAAGGAAGTGGTCACCAGGAGAAGCTGGGGAGAAATAAATAATAAATATCGCCAGACTGACACATCAACTGTATGGTCCCAAACCAAGCAACGCTTGTACTATGGGTACCACAGATATTGATTTACATAGAGAACGCAAGTATCATGATTTGTATTGAAACCAAGCGTGCCGAATTTTTAACACCTACTGTGACGTCACAGCCGAAATTTAGTCCAAGTCCAAACCGATTCAAAGACACCGATGCCGCTGATGCCCCTCCTCCCGCTGCGATTCTCTCGAGTGATTATTTCGCTCATACTCATATTTTTTATATCTGTAGTCGCGCGGACTGTAAGTAAGCGGCGACCAACCTTGACGCTTGGTCGGGGTTTCGTACGCGAAGTACATGCATTTGCGTTATCTATGTAAATCTATATCTATATTCGCCCCAGTCCATTGTACGGTACCCGTACATTGGACTGGGGCGAACCCACAAGCACCATGTGCAGTGAGCCGAGCGGCCTTCGCTCGAACCACTGCGCCAAGCGTTCGTCAAATGAAGAGATGGATTTATTAAAGGATCCTTAAAGTTGTGTCCGCTTGTAGGTTGAGTTTGATAAGTAATGACAATGTTTTACGCTATCGTCTTAGGTTATGCGATTGGTCTGGGTTCGTATCTTAAGAACGAACGGTACTCTTCTAAGTTTGTGAAAATTCGCTATCTGGGTAACCTAATATTGGTTGGAGCAAAAGATTCTTTGCACTATGATCATTTTATTTGTCGAAATATTATCTTTGAGATCTACTTGTTCCCCTTATTTTTTATGTTCGGGCGACTTTTGGGACTTCGGATGATCTCAGAGCAAGGATGCAAATATGATTAACAGAGGAAGAATTGAAATAAAACTATTTTACGAATTTTATCGCGTTTATTAACTTTATGTTCCCGACGTTTCGGTTGCTTTACAGCAGCCATGGTCACGGGGGGACTGAACTGCTCCATGGCTGCTGTAAAGCAACCGAAACGTCGGGAACATAAAGTTAATAAACGCGATAAAATCCGTAAAATAGTTTTATTTCAATGTGTAGTATTTGCGTAAATATAAGAAAGCAATAGAGGAAGAATTGCAAAGGTCAAAATCAGTAACAAAAATGTTTTATTTACCTACTATCTGCTTCATAGATAATTGGAGATAACTTTGCAAAATGGAACCAATCCACACACACTAGTGCAAACTGAAACCAACCTAGAAACATTAAAACAAGGGTTGGTTTTGGTCTGCAGCAGTGCATGTAGGTTGATTTCATTCTGCAATACGATATCCAATTGTCGAACTCTGGGACATGATTATGCTCTTTTTAAAAGTCTTTGTATTATGTATCTTAACCCCCTAATCCTCCTAATCAACTATTTATTTAATATCGCCAGACTGACACACCAACTGTATGCTCCCAAACTAAGCAATACTGGTACTATGGATACCGTACAATAGTCTGGAGGTGATCCCAGTGAAACCAAGACCAATACAAATTACGAAAAGGCCATTTCCGAAATTTGCCCCAGCGGGAATCGAACCTGCAACCACCATGCGCAATGAGCCAAGCGGCCTACGCTCGAACCAATGCGCCAAGCGGTCGCCTAATCTTAAGGTTTAATTTTAAAACCTTTTTCATTATATATTATGTTACCTTTCTGCCAGTCTTCTCCACGACGCAAGTGGCAAGTATAGAGCCCACGAGCTGTACCACTCCAATCAGCATCACTTGCTTGTTGGGACTCAGCTTCAGGCTGATGGACTCCGCAGCCCGTTCGAACACGAACCCAGCGTATATCAGCACTATCAAGTACCCGTCGAATTGCTGCGTCACTTTAATGACTAGAGTTATTACGAACGCTTTGAAGGTCGGTCTGTCTTTTACTGAAAATAGAAAAACAAGTTTACATGAGATGAAGGAAGGTATTCATGAGAAAGAACGCATTGGAGTTAGTTTAGTATATGTGCCTATAGAATCAGCACCGGGACTGAATTACAATGATAGCTCAAGAAAAATGCATGGAAAAAAGTCCAGAATTGATGAGAAGAAAATGTTAGCCATGATAAACATTTGATGTCACACAGGGACATCCTCGAAATCCGTAAAGTATAGGGGTTATGAGCCAGCAAAATACTTGAACACAGGCCTTGAAATATGTGTAAAGTTCGCCAACCCGCACTGGATATGCGTGCAGGATTATGACTTGAATCAGCCTACTTTTACTCATTACTTGTTTCAATTCTACCATTACTTTGTTAACCACAATGGGTGACCACCAACTTAGACCAGCTTGGCGGAACTGGCTTCCCTTGAGGCGACTGACCGCCGACTGAGGAGAGGCCAAGTGGGGAACTTGAAAAGGGCTAGATTTCGTCAATTTTGATAAAGTTCGTAAATTTTGGGACAGATAACAATTTTGGGACAGATAACAATTTTGGGTAAAGTGGCTATTTTGGGAAAATACAATGGAAATATTAGGACCAAGTATAGTTATTTTACGGTGTTTTATTATCCGGTGAAGGAAAACATCGTGAGGAAACCTGCAAGTCTTAGATAATCTCAACAATTTTCGAAAGACATGTGAAATCCGCTAACCCACACTGGGCCAGCGTGGTGGATTACGGCCTGAATCCCCCTCGTAGTGAGGGTAGGCCCGTGCCCAGGAGTGGGACGACAAAAAGGCTAAATTATTATATTATAGTTATTTTGGGAAAGTGGCCATTTGGGACCGGAAGTGTTTATTCCCATTACTCACATATAATGCCCCAAATGGACTTGGAGTCGGCTTGGGTCTGCTTCTCCACACGCACTAGGCTGTCCACCTCTTGTTCAACGGCGCGGTCCATAGGGTGCACGCCGCGGAGCCATGCCAGCACACTTTTAGCTTCCTATAATAAAAAATTCAAACATTTAAAAAACTGTAACCCGACTACGGTATTACACGAACTGCCAATAGATGGCGCTAGTAGTATTCATAAACGCGGAAATCTATATATATAAAACTCAAAGGTGACTAACTGATCTATCAACGCACAGCCCAAACCACTGAACGGATCGGGCTGAAATTTGGCATGCAGGTAGATGTTATGACGTAGGCATCCGCTAAGAAAGGATTTTGATTAATTCTACCCCCAAGGGGATAAAATAGGGGATGAAAGTTTGTATGAAACTTTGTGAATTAAATTTCACGCGGACGAAGTCGCGGGCACAGCTAGTATAGTATACAATTGTTTTTCTGTCCCGTGTTATATTTAACAGTGTACAATATTCATATTTATGAACACAGAATTTTCTCTTCTATCATTAGACATGACAATCAATATGACAGCAAAAAAAAACAGGGTCCCCCAAAGTTTCAAAATATAACATACGTCATATTGATTTTGTTCATATAAAATATAGCTTATGCCACCCGGACCATAATAACAAATGGCACTAACAAATGGCAATAACAATGGCACCTCAATTATCAAAATCGAATGGGAAGTTTAGGCCCTACGGTGGAACATAAAAAATATACAAACATTGCCACACACATACATAAGTAGACTGTTTAAAATATATCCCGTCCGTAGTCTATTTGGCTTTGATATCTATTCGCGGAAGCCCAAGCGGCGCACTGAGTATAGGCTTTCTTAAAATAATTTTACGCAAACGCCAGCGACCAGCGAGCGTAAAACCAATGGTAGAGCGGTTGTAGTAGATAGAGTTGGTATAACAGTGTTTTTCTTCTTTTTTTTTTGCAAAAGATGCAATGTGTGTTTATCACATTACTAGTATTCCCTTTAACCCCTCCAACTAAGCTAATGCTTGTGCTAGGAGTGGGCTCACGTCAATAGTTTAGTGGCCAGGATGGGGATCGAACCCGGAACTTATCAGCTGCGACACCGGCTCCTCTAACCACTAGGCTCTTGGCGCATCGTAAACTTATCATCATTCCATCACATAGGACACATAAGGACTTCCTATAGCAGATTTATTGGTAGAGTATACTGATGTCCTCTATCTCAAAGTGTTTTCCCATTTCAATAATAATAAGTATAAATTAATTCATAATATTATAAGCATTATTACCTTTATTATTATCTTTTATACTTAGCGGACTATTATGCGAAAGGATTTTGATGCTGTTTAACTATAAAGTCTGCAATAAATACAGTTATATGTGTGAGTAATAATAGAAATATTGTTTAAACATTATTATGTAAATGGTTGGAATTAACATAAAACCTACAAGGTGGTTTATATGAATTTTAATAATACGTAGAAACGTGTTCCGATCTGTACCGGAAATATAACCGCTATTGCGGAGACCTTGAGCTTTTTTATGATGTTTACAATAATAAATAAATGCGTTTTCGGGCCCAAAAGTGTCGAAGGTTTTTATTTATTTATATCTAAACGGCTTAATGCAATTCATTATGACCAAAATAATATGTGAGGTTCAGTAACTATGTACTACATTATAATAATAAAATGTTAAATTTGCGTTTTTTTTTGTACTTACAGCATAGATTTATGTAATCCTTCGTATAAAAAAATATAATATACTAGCTGTGGCCCGCGACTTCATCCGCGTCCGCGTAGTATTTAACTTTAAAAAATCGGCATTATCGGGATAAAAAGTATCCTATGTGCTAATCCCGGTTATAAACTATCTGTGTTCTAAATTTCATCCAAATCCGTTCAGTAGTTTTTGCCTGAAAGAGTAACAAACATACATCCACACTCACAAACTTTCACATTTATAATATTAGTAGGATTTGCCGTAATTACAAAATGTTTAGTTCAAAATACTAACAATTTGTAAGTACCTCCGTAGGCCTAAACAAAATAAACGCTTTGACTTTCACTTTGAGTGTTGTTTAGTTTGGGACCATACAGTTGGTGTGTGAGTCTGGCGATATTTATTATTATAATGTATCTCTGGGCTCTTCCCGGTCCTGAAAGGCTCGTTTGGGGACATGGGTCCAACATGTAGAGGCCCTTTGTGAGAGTATTATTGTCATGAGTATTATGTATAAGATACATGACGAGGTCAACCGCTGCAAATGATGGAACAAATAGAGCGACCTGACCCCAACAGATTCAGGAACTATTGCAAATATGGAAAGAGAAAAAAGGTTGTATTGATGGAGTTTGGATGGACTTGGGATTGGGATGTTGCAAAGGATTCGACACCAGTCATAATCAGTATTATCCAACTATCTTCGGCAGGTGGTGATTTGCCGCTCACTAGGTTATTATTATTATTAAAACTTAAAAGTTTATTTATAAACTAGCTGTGCCCCCCGACTTCGTCCGCGTAGTATTTAACGTAACAAAAATTTCGGGATTATCGGGATAAGAAGTATCCTATATGTTAATCCCGGTTATAAACTATCTGTGTTCCAAATTTTATCCAAATATGTTCAGTAGTTTTTGTTTGAAGGAGTAACAAACATACATACATACATACATCCACACTCACAAACTTTCACATTTATAATATTTGTAGGATAATACCTTCTAGGTGAAACAGAAAGAGTATACAATTTTTTTGCAACTTGACTTTGTAAATCTAAAAGTATCGCCTTTGAGGGACAGTTGAAGTACTAAAGGTTTTGTAGACTTATGAAATCTGTCAACAGCTGTATTCCTATAACACCTTTTGTTTTTAAGTTTCCTCCAAAGCTGATAGTTTTAGAACTACAAAGTTAAGTTTGAAAGAAAAAGTATACCCTTTCCCTTTCAACCTGTATAACTAGGTAGACTTAAAGATACTCACATCAACCTTCCCCTGTTTGACCAGGAACTCTGGAGTTTCCGGCATCAGGAAGAAGACAAAGAACACCGCAGTGGGCACCAGCAGGCCCAGCCACAGCATCGCGGACACGCTCAGCAGATCCGCACACACGTAGCTGGTGAGGTAGCCGATGTTTCTGCAACAATAAACATTGTAGGAGACACCTTTTTAACCCCAGACAAAAAAAGACGGGTGGTATAAGTTTAACATGCGTATTTGTGTATCTGTGTGTCTGTCTGTGGCATCGTAGCGCCCAAGCGGATGAACCGATTTCAATTTTGTTTTTTTTTGTTAGATTGGTATTCTGATCGAGTGTTCTTAGCTATGTTTCATGAAAATCGGATCAGCCGTTTGAAAATTATCAGCTCTTTTGTAGTTTATAAAGTTGTCGCATCGGGGGTTTTCGAAATTTTATTTTTTTTAAAGGTTTACTAGTATTTACTTAGTTTATTTACTAGTTTAACTAGTATTCCCTCCAGCTGACCTAATGCTAGTGTTAGGAGGCTCGCGTCAATAGTTTAATGGCAAGGATGGCGATCGAACCCGGAGCCTCTCAGCTACGAGGGTGGCCCCTCTAACCACTGGGCTTTTGACGCCAATATTGGGAGTTGGCACCGAAATACCGTCAAAATGTGGGTGCACTATACTTAATGAGCCACTGCCTATCCCTTCGATGCATATAGACGCATTTTATTAAACCACTTTACCTATCTACACGCAGAATACCTAATAGTGTGAGTATGCAGATGGGAGGAGGCAACGAACCGTCTTGACCATAATACGTGGTGTGTTACACAAATGACCGGATCTGTGAGGTCGCCGGAGTGCCTAAGATGTTTATTTGTGTTGTCTATTATTAGTAAGAATGCAGCAAACACTGATAGCTGATTGGTTAAGCACACGGTTTGCGGTCTTGGGTTCTATATTATCTTTTTTTCCATTTTATTAAAACGGCCTATTTAGGACCAATTACACTAATAATAATAATAATAATAATTTTAGCCCTTTTGACGTCCCACTCCTGGGCACGGGCCTCCCCTCATCACGAGGGGGATTCAGGCCATAATCCACCACGCTGGCCCAGTGCGGGTTGGCGGATTTCACATGTCTTTCGAAAATTGGTTAAATCTTCTAAGACATGCAGGTTTCCTCACGATGTTTTTCCTTCACCGTAAGCAAGTGATAATCATATATAAATTATGATTCGCACATAGATTTCGAAAAATCCAGATGTTCGAGCCGGGGTTTGAACCTGAGACCTGGTAGCCCGTAGGACGCGTGCTTAACCAATCGGCTATCACTGCTTATTCTATTACACTAATAATAAAAAAAACCTCTTGAATCAGTCTAACTATTAAAAAAACACATCAAATCCGTTACTTACTTTTAGAGATCTAAGCATACATAGGGACAGAAAGACAGCGGGAAGCGACTTTATTTTATACTATGTAGTGATTTTAGTAAGAATGAAGCCGAAGATATCCAATTATTTTTTGTATCGAACTAAGTCCGCAACTTGCTTACAACCCGCCTGATGATAAGGAGTTAAAAGACGCTAGCAATACCAAGATGGCATTGCTGGCACTTTGCCAACCTGAAGTGCGGAAAGTGGGGAAAGAGAGTAGTATGGTTGGTCTTAAGGCTCTCTCTCACTCATCGATGGCAAGGAAGCTTCAATAGTCACCTTTACGTCGGTCAAGCCAGCCACTAGCTGTAGTTAAATAGGCACAGTTTGGCTTCGTGGTGCAGATGGCCGCTTGGCGCAGTGGTTCGAGCGTAGGCCGCTTGGCCCACTGCACATGGTGGTTGCGGGTTCGATTCCCGCCGTGGCAAATTTACGAAATGGCCTTTTCGTAATTTGAACTGGTCTGGGTGTCACTGGGATCGCCCCCGGTCCATTGTACGGTACCCATAGTACAAGCGCTGCTTAGTTTGGGACCACACAGTGGATGTGTCAGTCTGGCGATATTTATTTATTTACTACTAGCTGTGCCCCCGACTTCGTTCGCGTACTATTTAACGTTACAAAAATTTCGGGATTATCGTGATAAAAAGTATCCTATATGTTAATCCCGGTCATAAACCATCTGTGTTCCAAATTTCATCCAAATCCGTTCAGTAGTTTTTGCGTGAAGGAGTAACAAACATACATCCACACTCACAACCTTTCACATTTATAATATTATATAGTTTACTATTGTTAGACGTTAAATAATACCTGTTCAATATGAGCAGGGAGCCCAGCGCTCCCCTGAGGTCGATGTCGCTGATTTCCTTGAGGTAGATGGGCAGGACTATGTAGCAGGAGGAGCAGGGGATGCCGGCCACGGCCCGCGCCAGGATCAGGGCCCAGGGCTCCAGGCACAGCAGCTTGATCTGCCAGTATATCTATGGACAACAATTCTCATTGGAATGTGGCTTATTTTTTAAAGGAGACTCAACTGCATAATAGGAGCATCGAAACGTTTGGGTAAAGATGTTGGTTATTGACGACCGCTTGGCGCAGTGGTTCGAGCGTAGGCCGCTTGGCACATGGTGGTTGCGGGTTCGATTCCCGCCGAATCAAATTTCGGAAATGGCCTTTTCGTAATTTGGTCTGAGTGTTACTGGGATCGCCCCAAGTACCGTACAACGGCGGTACACATAGTACAAGCGTTGCTTAGTTTGGGACCATACAGTTGATGTTTCAGTCTGGCGATATTTACATAGTTATTATTTAATCTGAACAAGAGAGCGGGCTCTTTTCTCGTTCAGTTTATCAATTAAAAGAGGAAATTCGGCTGCTGTGTGTCATGCTGTTTAGCAGGAGAAGAATTACAAAATACAAAATAAACTCTGTCAGCGTGTGATAGTGCGCTGAGACATATTATCAGCTACACCGTCGTCTCCAGCCCATTTAGCACTTTGCAATCACTACCCTGACTTCCTCTAGGCCATAACAAGGGCGTATGGTCTTTGAGGGTGCCGCGAGGGACGCAGGATCTTTGGAGGCGTCATCAGTCGTGGCCGGCGCTCGGCGCGGGCGGCGCCCCCTAAGACCCGTGATGTTTGCCACACACTCTGCACCATAGGTAAAATCGGTCCTGATCAACTACCTGTTATAAGTGTGTGCTCACGTGTCAGGTCCAATTACTTAGTCTAATTACGATCCGTGGTGCCTTAGAACTGGTCCTCAATCAGCTGTTCCAGTCTTTCTTCTATGGCAATCAGCCCATACCAGTTATTTTTGTCACCCGCTTTGCAACGGAGGGCAGTGGAATTATTTTCTTCCGACTCCTCCTATTATTTCTTTCGATTAAATTCGTGCGGGTTCCAAGACAATTCAACTCTTCCCCGGGACTCGTCGAGGGTCTAACCTCGACGTCATTATTGGTCACCATTGTCGATCCTGGTTTACAGGAAGTGGCGGTGGGAGTGCGCGGCGGGACCAGTCCAATTAAAAAAAAAAGTGTGGCCTCAAATTTTTATTTTGCTCTGTTGGTGTTCTTATATGTATGTATCTTTTTCATAACAACATAAACACGGAAGACCTGAAAGCTTCATTAGCATATAATCATAATGCCATCTAGAACAAAAAAATAGTTACAAAGACCCGACTTTACCGGCGTGAAAGAAAAAGAGACAATACAACTCCGACGCAGGAAGGAAGTTCAATACACCGGAGTTTTTCAGCTCTCTTCATGGTCCAAGAGCCACGAATAGACACAGAGCCGCTCTATTATGTTCTATGTTCTTCATTAAAATAAACAATGTCCGCGTTTCCGTATTCGATGCGTTGGGGAAGGCGCCGGTCACGAGATCCAGTGTTTTTGTGTTGGAAAAATTGAGGATTTAATTATTTCTTATTTACTTATGCCTAATACACAATCTTATACTACGCCATTGAGGTGCAGCTAATATATGGAGTTTGTCGAATTTGTACGTTTCAGAAGTGTTGTTTGTATACTTTGAAGACGGTAAGTCTATGATTTTTTAGATGACTTCAAATAAAGGAGTTTTTTATAAAATGTATTTTTTATGTATGTTCACCGATTACCTACTCCGTCAATAGCAGACTGATTTAGAAAATATTTTAGTTCGAAAGTTTCTCTTCTAAGTCGTTACGCTCTTGACAGAGCGGTCGTGGTCGTCATGTATTGGTTTTCCGGGGCAGATGTTGTTCGCCTCACGATGTCTCGCCATTTCTCCCTATTGGACGTCATCCTGGTGCACTCGTGCAAGGGACCGCCAATGGCAGATTTAATCTGATCGGTCCATCGCATGGGTGCCCTTCCACGTGGTCTGGTACCTTCCACTCGGCCTCGAAAGTTTGGTCCCATATTAATTTTATAAAAATCGGTTTACTAGTTTGAAATATATAGACAATTTACGGTCACCAAGAATTCAAAGCGCAACTAGTTTACCACAAAAAATCATGAACAATTTTTTTTTTGTAATAAAAATAAAGCAACTTTCGGGCGGACATTTCTTTAATTCCTGATTCATTCTGTGTCGGAAACAGTTTCCGCTCCGTTTCAACGAGGTATAAAAACTATAATGATAATATTGTTTTTCTCAAACATGCTCCGATCATTTCTCGTTACTTCAAGAACCTTAACCTTCTCTGGGATAAATAGAACTCAGTGGACAGAAATAGACAATGGGCGTCTACAAATCAGTATTCGTCATGGAGAGTACGAGCAGTATGAAAATCGATGTAAATTTCTGTACCTTGTACCATATACCTACTCAGCATGACCAATGCAGATTAACACACTAATATTATAATATATTAACTTATTTTCTTCCGGGTAACCGTCAATTTTACGGTTAAATATGGCTATAGTTAAATTGGATAAGCTTCAAAGGTATTACGCTTCAAATGAGCCGAAATACATTAGTCCGCAATCAAGTCAACAAATAAACCTTACTCTTACTCATACTCTATCCGTCAGCAGCGTTACACGACATACATATAACTATATAGGCAGTGGCGGATTTACCAACAGGCTGAGTAGGCTGGAGCCTACGGCGGCAGATTTTTGGGGAGGCAAATTTGGGGACCGAAGTTTATTTTTGCTACCTCATAGAAATCAAAAAGATTGCATGACGGTTTTCTGATGTTATACCGATATAACTCTGCAACAAATTTTATTTTATTTTATGTGTAATTTCAACGAAATCTTTAGATTGTAAAAATAATCTAGGAAATGACAATTGTAGAGGCAAGGGCGGCAAAATGTTTACAGCCTATACCATGGAAATTTGTAAATCCGCCACTGTATATAGGTATACAGAGTGGCTGCGGCGCGCGCGCGTCATCTGTTTTTAACGCTAATCCTACTCTTCATTACATAGTATAAAATAAAATCGCTTCCCGCTGTCTGTCTGTCCCTATGTATGCTTAGATCTTTAAAACTACGCAACGAATTTTGATGACATTTTTTTAATTCAACAGGACGTTTTATATATATAATACATGTATAATATAGTAGAGAAACACTGATAATTTATTGCATCCGTGCGAAGCCGGGGCGGGTCGCTAGTTATACTATAAAGCTTCGCTTCTTTCGGCGTCCCTAGACGGCAATGGATTTTTTTAAAGAGATGTGAGGTCATCACCTAACTCGTATATCCTTTAGGGGCCAATTCACACGATGAACACGACACCGATAAGTTTAATACTTTTTTCTGTATAAGGATTCCATATGCGGCCATTAACTTCATACTCTCAAAATGTTATCGTCATCGTCTCCAAACTGATTTATCTGTACATCCAGTACCTAATACTATTTCAATTAATGTATCTTATATCCATATATAACATGATAAACATAGCTGATCAAACATAACGTATGTGTTATACAAATATTACCTTACAAATTATCCATCGAGTTAAAATGCCTAAAACGTAAATTTCACACTTTTCTGTAAATATTGACTGACCAATTAGATCGCGAGGACCGACATGTGACGTAGTTAAATAGTAGATATATGTAAGGTCTGATTTTAATAACGCACGGTATTTTGCATGAGACACGAAATCGTGAATATATAAACGAATAGTTTACATAGGTATAGAATAAGGCATAACTATACAGGACGTAAGGGGCATCGTAACGAAAACTGATACCATGGATTCAGAGTTGGAATTTTCATTAATGATGCTCAAATATTGAAGCATTTTTTAAATTTATTTTATCATGAAATCATTCTAAATACTATTTTGGTATTTTTTACATAATTAAATCAATAAATAAAATAAAATATACTATTCAAGAAATAAAACTGTTACGGAAATTGAAAATAATTCAATTCGCTTCAGCTCGCATGTAAGTATATAATGATTTCATGCTAAAACAAATTTAAAAATGCTGTAAAATAGATTTTATGTAAATAATGACGGAAAATTCCTACTGTGGGGGTCCAGAATCATGAGTTGAATCCATGGCATCAATTTTCGTAACGAAGCCCCTTACACCCTGTAATGTTAGCATACAATTTAACAAATGATTTGTTGTCATACGTCATGTTGTTTGTAAAAACATGATCTTTACCATTTACTAAGTTGTCACGCAAAATATCGTACACTATAAAAATAAGACCTTATTGCCTTAGTATAAAGTGTTTTTTTATATACCTACTAGCTGAGCCCGCGACTTCGTCCGCGTGGAATTTAACTTAACAAAAAAGCCCGCTCCCGCGTACTGAGCCCTCGCGGCAGGACCCATTTTTTTGAAATTTGTTTGTCCAAAATAAAAGTAGCATAAGTTACTGCTTATAACAACAGCTATCTACCAGTGAAAGTCCCGTTAAAATCAGTCCAGCCGTTTCGGAGATACTCTTTGATTTCATGTGTTTTTATCTTTTTACGCGGAACCCTAATTGTTTTTCTAAAATTAAAGTAGCCTAAGTTACTCCTTATAACATCCAGCCGTTTCTTAGATTACCCGGAACAAACACACAGACAGACAAAAAATATTAAATCGCGTTTTTGCTATAGGTGTTGTATGTACTGTCATATGCATTTAGTGAAAAGGTGTTATTTTGATATTACAAACAGACACTCCAATTTTATTTATTTGTATAGATTTCTGTACATACTTTTTGCAATAGGTACTAAAGGCATCGCTCGCAAGTTGCCGACCTGAAGCCCCCCCCCCCCTTGGGGCAGAGGGAGGGGCAATTAAAAAAATAACTAAAAGGTTTTTTATGAATAATCTTCACCTTTAGCTTGACTGTACAGGTTTTAAAGTGCACGTCTGTTATTAAATTAGTTTGGGGTTTTTTTTCACAAAACCGCCAAACTGCCTTACAAAAAATATGGTTTTCCTTAGGTTATTGAACTCTGGGCTCGTAATTAAATAGTCATGCTTATTCTGTTGCCTACAGATACAGACTAAACTAAAGTGATGAAGTTGACTAATTTGTTAAGTCCACTTTAGTTTATCTACCAACAGAACATAATTGTTCATGGTAAAACAGAACGGGTATACAATTTTGTTGTTGTTGTAAAAGTATCGTTTCTCGGAGACATTAAAATAATTAAAGATTATGGATATGAAATCTTTGGAGAGCAAGATTCCTTAAACACTACCTACCTTATTAGTAAACGTGAATTAGAGGGCGAATAGTAACAAACCGAAATATCTCTTTCTGTAATCATTAATTTTACATTTGAAAGAAGAAGACAAAGTATTGTGTGACTACATAACCGCTAATCCACGTTAAGGTATTCATAAGGGGGGAGGTTGGTTCTTAAACTTTTGCCCAAAGCCGATGTTATAAGATTTACTACAAATGAATAGCCCTAAAAATCTCTCTGTTTCACAGTGAGTACAATTATTTCAAATTTATGATATGTGACAATGAGAGCACTTTCTGCGTGGATCGCACCGCAAACAACAACTAATTATGAGGGTACCCAGTTATTAACTATGACACCAGGACGTCTAACACCTCAGTCCTCCCGTGACCACGGTTGCTGTAAAGCAGCCGAAACGTCGGGAACATAAAAAAGTCAATAAACGCGATAGAAAAATAGTTTTATTTCAATTATGGTATGTGAATGAAAACATGTCGCGATTTAAAAGATTAAATTAATAAGTTCCCACCTACCTCACAATCGCACCCAATCACTTCAATCACAACGTAGCGACACAAAAAACTTAGAGGCAGATTCTATCACGATAAAAACTGAAATAGGTACAGCACGTTCATTGAACAGCAATAAAAACCTATACCCATGTTGGTTATCGTTTGAAACATCGGTAATAAGGATCTAGACACATAAATTACATAATACTTTCGAAGAAAAGTCAAGATCTGCGGCCCGTATTAACAAATCGATCTCAAATCTTGAGTACGCTTTTGACAAGTAATTTTGTAAGAATGACATTTCCAAGATCGCTCTCAGACTCACAGAGTTATAAGCTCAGATTAAAGAATACGCAGATGACGCGCCTAGAACACAAAAGTGTGTCCACCAAAGCAAATACAAATTACAAAGCGAATACAATCTCGCGTCAGTACTGAACTTCGCGTCACAGCGCTTACACGTCAAAGGTGGTTAGTTGTTTTATTTTGAAAATGCCGTCTTGCGTAATTAAAAAGTGTAAAAGTTGTTCACAAAAACAAAAAAAAAACAGATGGCATATCTTTCCACAGGTAACTATTGTTTATTTTATAGTTTTGTAATTTATTTACCCACAATTTGATATCGCTCACTCGGAACACAAAATTTTGATAGTAATTGGTTGGTGTTGCCAATTTACATCGAAATAAGTTTCCTTGAATTAGGGAAATGTGCATGGGGTGTAGAAAGATAATTAATTTATACATTTATATATGGAAATAATTTATTTTATTTATTTGGGAAAACAAACAATTGTACATTATGGCAGTTGAAACACAGTTTTAGTTAAGTACAGGATACAGAAATGCACAATCAACTACATTTTCCTCAGGTAGCACACACAGTGTTAAATAGGGTAGACAGTTGCGTTAGGTAGTTTAAAGTTATATTTAAAACAAATAGATAGTCAAGCGCACGTCAGAATTGGGAAAGCAAAACAATAGGTAACAAAAATAAATAGTGCATAATGAAAACATAAAAAGAGGAAAACAGAGTAATAATAATAATATAATAATAAAGGAATAAGCGAGTGAGCCGCTCAGTTGGCTTCATCTTCCTCACCACTGAGCAACTCAATAACTCTCTTTTTAAATTTATATGCAGACAGAACAAATAATATCAATTTCCTCGAATCGGTTATTATAATTTTCAACGAGTCTACGCAGAGGAGCGCGCACGCCCGCATTGGTCCTACAGGTTCCAATAGCGAATAGCCTGCGCGCCCTTGCTTTACGTTGATGTACAGTTCTGGGAATAATATAATATAAATTGTTAATAATTTCAGTGCAATCAACATTATTATGGCATTTATGTATATATATAATATTATATCTTTATTTAAGACTCTAGTTATCCTACGTCCCAAATTTTTAACATTTCCATAGACAGTTTAGGCCACCGAATCAACCGAAGTACAAGTTATACCTATAAACGGAAATGAAAATAAATTTGTCCCATGAAACCGATATGAAATACCTTCGTATTTTTCGGGAATACGCAGGCAAGTTGCGCACGTCCTTAACTGCAAACCTTATCAAGAAATAATAAGTGCCTCGTATATGTAACTACCTCTTCTAGTTAGAAAAAAGAATAGAACTAATATGTTATGTGTGTAACTTTTAATTGGTAATAAATATTTTAAATTAATAACATTTTTCAATTTAATGTACCTAATTATGCTTATAAAGACATCCAAAAATCTTTAATGTTATAATGTTCTTGAGTGATAATGCAGAGATCTTCAAATATCGATTTGCAAAAAAAAATACTAACTAAGTTTATTTTATTTTATTAGCATTATTCTGTTCAAATACCTACTACTTAAGTACTTAAATTGCGAAAGACCATTTCCAATTTGTAACATTAGTACTACTGAGAACAATCAGAAAAATTATGGGAGTTCGTTCCCCAATATCTGGCAACTTTACACGCACACAGATGTACGTGTCCCTACAGTGCCGCTCCTAGTTGTCACGCACACATTTAATGCTATGCGGCTTCACATCGTTTGTTGCGTTTGCTCCATCTGCGTTAATCTGAGGTTATAAGTTATTGAAGCGCAGCTTCTATACGGACGTTTGGGGCGCTCTCTAGCCGTGCTAAGCGTCAGTAGCGTTACATAACATATTCCTATTTAACACTTAGTTCTTACACTTTATACTATAAAGCTTTGCTTCTTTCGGACGTCCCTAGACGGCACTGTTTTTTTATTAGAAGTCTGTGCTCAGGCTGTAGAATTATATATTAACTAGCTGTGCCCGCGACTTCTTCCGCGTGTAATTTAACTTAACAAAAAATTCGGGATTATTCATCCCCTATTTTATCCCCTTGGGGGTAGAATTAAACAAAATCCTTTCTTAGCGGATGCCTAACATCTACCTGCATGCCAAATTTTAACCCGATTCGTCCAGTGGTTTGGGCTGTGCGTTGATAGATCACTATGTCAGTCAGTCAGTCAGTTTAAGTTATATATATTTAGATATTAATATACGGGCCTTACTCTTTTTACGGAGTGAAAACCAAGTTGTAACCAATTTGACCACAGGGCATACTGACTGTCTGAGCCAGGTTAGTAGCTACCACCCTCTCTCAGAGATCAGTGTGAAGTATTTATTACAGCTGTATATCTTACGATGAGTTTGGGAACTGGGAGACTAGCCCCGTCTCCCTTCCCCTCCCTTTTTTCTACTCCCCTTCCGGTCGGAAACGTGCGATCTATGCCTTTGGTATTGCAAACATCTATTAGGCCGGTCGTACCAGAGTTTGCTGCAGTATTTCTATAAAAAATACTTAAAGCGGTCTTCAGTACGCTTTTGACTTCCACTACGTCATCTTATACAGGTTGAAACAGAAAGGGTATACTTTTTTTAAAAACTTAACTTTGTATTCTAAAACTGTCAGCTTGGGAAGAAACTTGAAAACAAAAGGTGTTACAGGGATACAGCTCTTGACAGATTTCATGAGTCTACGAAACATTTAGTACTTCAACTGTCCCGATAGTTTTAGATTTACAAAGTAAAGTTGCAAAATAAATAGTTTACCCTTTTTTTTCATCACCTAGTAGTTGTTTGACGTAAGAACAACATTTTTAAGATCACTCTCAGACTTATCTTTGTATTAATAAAATTATTACGGCACTGATTCTTCTTCAATAAAAAAGAAATAATGTAACATAAACTTCATGTATTGAAGCCATACACGATATGAGATGTTATATCTGGTGTAGTTTACATTTCATATTTAAGTTTTTACGAGAAATAGAGCGGAAATGAATGTGACTTAATTTCATTGACATGAGTAGTGTGGTTTATTATTTGTATTTCGATTTACAAGGCTTAGCCAGCTAATTACTAACACTTAGAGCAGAACTACTTACCTAGTTTAAACTTACTTTTTGTATGTTACCATGAACAAACTTACATTAATATTGTTTTCAAAGCAGTTCTGAAGACGTCAGTCCAATTGTTACATCAATTCGTACCATGAAGTTATTTTCCTAAATAAGCTTTGTTGCCAAGTCAAATCTAGCAATTTAGGCCGCGGCAGAAATACGTAAATACTATTATTTTGCAAATTTCTTTTGTTTTATTCAGTGTTTCAGGATTAGATGCACAGCGTTTGACGTAAAATGTCAATAAGTTGTTTTTTCAAGGAGTTTTGTATTAGTATATTTAAATTCTGAACAAGGGAGGATAAATTAATACAGCCACGCCTAACGCAATTAATTTTATAGTCAAAGACCATGGGAATAAGGTACAATTTTAAGTTCCCTAGTACCTATCGCTTTGATTACTTATTTTTGTAATAAACGTTTTTTAATTATAGAAAGTAAATTTATGAACATGAGGTATTACATAAATCTTTGTTGTAGGTCATTACAAAGCGCTTAGTAGAAAATACAAAAAAAAAAATACATGCAATAATTTGCTTAGGTATTTTTTTCCTCACCGTGGCGAAAACAAAAAACATGAGAGGTGTCAAGGGTTACCCGGATGGAACGAAGTTGCAATATCCGGAACTTGTGCAGAAACACTGTCAGGATTCATTATTGTTATATTTTTTTATTATTTATGATGTACAAAACCTGTATACACTCGACTGACCGACCGACCGACCGAACGACCGACCGACCGAACGACCGACCGACCGACCGACCGACCGACCGACCGACCGACTGACTGACTGACTGAGAGAGAAAGAGAGAGAGAGAGAGACAGACAGAGAAACACGCGCACGCCGCCGCACAGCTTACAACTATAGCCAAAAGTGTCGCCAAAATGTGTCGTTACACACTGATTTTTTTCCATCTAGCCCCCTTTCGCAAACCGCGATAAGGAACTTCGTTCCAAAAACTCAAATGAGTAGGTACAAAGATTTTTTAGAGGGAAACATCCTTTGTTGCACGTCCGCTACCGGTATTTGAATCTAAGACTTTTTAGAACACGAGCTGAATCAATTCCCACTGGGCTATCGTGACCATTAAATAATTATAAACTGAATTACTGAGTCTATCTACAGCGTTAGTCATAATTATTACAATTAATTAATTCCAGTTTAATTGAAATTTGACCTCGCTACCGATGTAAAGGCGGTGCCATACACGAGTCGAACCCCGAACAGAATATAGAATATTCAAAAATGCTACTAATTTTGTATGAAATATAAATTTTGTTAACATTTTTTTTGTTTATTAAAATAAAATAAATATAATACCTATATTGATTTCTTATATTTACGCGAATACTACACATTGAAATAAAACTATTTTTACGGATTATATCGCGTTTACCGTGACCACCGACGTTTCGGTTGCTTTACAGCAACCGAAACGTCGGGAACATAAAAAGTAAAAATAAACGCGATATACTCCGTAAAAATAGTTTTATTTCAATAAATACCTATGTTTATTCAACCACACATCGACTTATTTCGTAATTTCAATTTTATAATTTTCATATGCTTAGTGAATTACGAATCTATCCATAGACAGGTTACTGATTTTATTCTAATAGCTGTTGAGAAATGATTAAAAGTTCTAAGATGCCTCGTAGAACTCGGGTAAAGTTTATTCATCAAATAAATATGTTTTGATAGCTTAGAATATCTGTTTTCCCCAAGAAGTTTGATATTTGGCAGTAAATTGTCCGTCACTTTACCGATAGTTGGGGGGGGATTAATATAACCTAAAATTCCCTCCTTCAACAACTAGGCCCTCGTGAGCTTGCATACATAAAACTTGAAAACTTTATTTTATTGGACACTTGCCTTTGGTATTGCAAGACTCTGTACGCTACGGGAACAGCTTAACATCAGACGAGTCGAACGCCGGTTTGTCAACGTAAGTATTATACTTACTTTGTATAATAAAAAAACGAATAAAATATTTGTTTTTTTTTTAATATTTTTATTAGTAATAAAATAATTTTAGCCCTTTTGACGTCCCACTCCTGGGCACGGGCCTCCCCTCAACACGAGGGGGATTCAGGCCATAATCCACCACGCTGGCCTAGTGCGGGTTGGCGGATTTCACATGTCTTTCGAAAATTGGTTAAATCTTCTAAGACATGCAGGTTTCATCACGATGTTTTCCTTCACCGTAAGCAAGTGATAATCATATAGAAATTATGATTCGCACATAGATTTCGAAAAATCCAGAGGTTCGAGCCGGGGTTTGAACCCGAGACCTGGTAGCCCGCAAGACGCGTGCTTAACCAATCGGCTATCACCGCTTTTTATTAGTGATTTCGTAAATTGTTTACTATGCTAGCTCGCTGTTCGGGTGTAGTCTGAAGCACCGTAAGATGACATCAAGCATGTAGAATTATTTAAAAATCTGTTTAAACATCCATCGTGACGTCACATCATTCCAACACATAAAACTATTGATTGGCTACGGTCTTTGTCTAACAGAAATAAATAATTTATACAATCACGCCTCCATACCCCAAAGCGGGGTACTCAGAGATGTACATAATAAAGAAGCATTTTTTTTGTTATATCGCCAGACTGACACACCAACTGTAGGGTCCCAAACTAAGCAACGCTTGGGTACAAACGGTAACGCAAGCAACTATGGGTACCCAGAAGGGGGAAAATTACGAAATTGACATTTCCGAAATTTTCCCTGATGAGAATCGAACGGGGAACCACCCGGCCTTTTCGTAATTTGCCCTGGTCGGGATGTCACTGGGATCGTCCCCAGTCCATTGTACGGTACCCATTGTACAAGCGTTGCTTAGTTTGGGACTATACAGTTGGTGTGTTCGTCTGGCGAAATTTGTTTTTTTTTGTAAGTTCATATGAGTATGTTGAGGTTCAAATCCAATTAATCACTAAAAGAATCATAGTCATGAAGACTATGAGATCCGTTGTACAATTTTTTGCAATCTTTTTTCCACAGCATTGTATATTTACAAGTTAGTTTTTGTCAGCTTATCCTTGAATAAATCTAGTTTCTGAAAACGACGTTAAGTAATTAAATAGGCAGATCTAAGTTACATGAAACTAAATATCCATAAAAAAAATCAGTGCCGTCTAGGGACGCCCGAAAGAAGCGAAGCTTTGCAGTAGATATTAGATATATTATATTAACGCGTCACGCGTTGCGCGTTACGCTTTTCACCGTTTTAGTGCCCGGGTAGCGAGCGCCCCGAACGTCCGTAAAGAAGCTTCGCTTCAAAAATATTTGTCTCGTAATTTTGTTCGCCTAGTTTTTTGCCGATTCAGTCAATTCCTCATCAAAACTTACGTTTAACACTATGAATAAATAATTACTCTAACTCAAACTCAACTCAAAATTGTTTTTATTCACGTAAGCCAACAAAGCATTTATGAATAGTCAGAAATTACCACTGGTTCGGAATGCTGCTTCCACTGAGAAGATCCGGCAATACTATATTTATACAAATAATTCGGTAAACAAAGGTTCGGCCCGCCTCATGTTATAACTGCTTAACATGCATATAGATGCATGCAATACTAAAGGCATTACTCGCGTGTTGCTGACAAGAAGCGGAGTGGGGCACACAAGGGGGAATGGAAGGGCGGGCGGGGGCGGGGGAGCTGGTTTGGGCTTCTAGATCATTATCTTCTATACATACAAATAAATAAAATTGGAGTGTCTGTTTGTAATATCAAAATAACACCTTTTCACTAAATGCATATGAAAGTACATACGACAGTTAAAGCGAAAACGCGATTTAAAAAAAATTGTCTGTCTGTCTGTATGTTTGTTCCGGGTAATCTCCGAAACGGCTGGACCGATTTTTACGGGACTTTCACTGGCAGATAGCTGATGTTATAAGCAGTAACATAGGCTACTTTTATTTTTATTAGAAAAACAAAAAAAAACAAATGTGTCCTGTCGCTCTGGCTCAGAACGCGGGAGCGGGAGTGGTTAAGTTAAATTCCACGCGGACGAAGTCGCGGGCTCAGCTAGTTTGTAAATATAACTATAATATCTCTGTATTTAATTATTTCAATACTCCCGCAACTCTTTTGCCATGCCTATTATTGGAATGAAGTATAATCAGCTCACGAGTTTAGGTCCAATTAGTCTTTCTATCGATTAAATTCGTGAGGGTTCCAAGACAATTTAACTTTTCCCCGGGACTCGTCGAGGGTCAAACCTCGACGTCTTTATCGGTCACCATTGTCGATCCTGGTTTACAGGAGTAGCAGTGGTGGGAACTCCCTATAATCTTTAGCTAAAGCCATTTATTTATCTATAATTATCAACATTCTACACTGTTTCGACGACACTGTCATGTCTGCGGTGTCTCTTTACACACAATTTACAAATTCACCTCTAAAAAGTTAAGTCTTACATTTACTCAGTTGCGCGCTCGCATTAAACATTATACCTACATAATATTGTCGTTAATGTCTAGACGAACATGTTGGCATGTGTACTTACAATTAGTGACAGCGTGGTCATCAGCGTCATGGCCTTCCTGCCGTATCGATCAGTGAGCCAGCCCATGGGCGCTCCGAAGATGATAGCTGTGATGTAGGTGACGGAGGCGCTCCAGGAGATGTCGGAGCTGGTGTAGGGCTCCGGCGACGGGCCCTCAGGGGACTGCAGGACTGATATCATGGGAGACAACCAGCCTTGTACCATGCCGAAGCTTAGCAGAGGTATGGTTACTGGAAAGAAGAAAATATATAGTTAACTAGCGAAACGCACCTCTTAAAATATCAGTGTTTCTCTACTATATTATGCATGTATTATACATAATAAACCTTTCTCTTGAATCACTCTATCTTTTTAAAAAATCGCATAAAAATTCGTTGCGTATTTTTTAAGATCTAAGGATACATAGGGACATACAGACAGCGGGAAGCGACTTTGTTTTATACTATGTAGTAATAACCTATAAGTTGTTTTTTATTTACCAAAGTCGGCATACAAGCGTGCTGACTGATGTTAAGCAGTAACTGCAGCCTAATGCTTGTAATACCAATGGTATAGTTCGCACGCTACTGAACTGGAGGGGACTAGGATATAGGGATAGGATTGTAGGGGATGAAGATTTTACCAAGATAATATTGACCAATGGCTTTCAAATGGTTTTAAATTTACGGATTATATCGCGTTTATTTACTTTTTATGTTCCCGACGTTTCGGTTGCTTTACAGCAACCGTGGTCACGGGGGGACTGAGGTGTTAGACGTCCTAATGTCATAGTTAAAAACTGGGTACCCTCAATATTTAGTTGGTGTTTGCGGTCCGATCCACGCAGAAAGTGCTCACTGTGTCTCGAGGTCTTGCAATGGTACGCTTGGTTTTGGATTTAATTATATTAATAACTGGATCCCAAGTTGGTCGTAGCACCCAGCCATCTTAAAAAAGTCACATCCTAATTTCAATGGTTTTAAATTATCAGACATGGGGTCCTGGATATCGAACCCGGGACCTCTCGGTTACAGAGGCAGGTTTCGTTCGTAGTTTCTGCATGCATATACTAGATAAAACAGAAAGGATAGGTATACTATTTTGCTTGCAACTTTGTAAATCTAAAACTATCGCCTTTGTGGGACAGTTGAAGTACTAAACGCGTTGTAGACTTATTAAATCTGTCAACAGCTGTATTCCTATAACACCTTTTGTTTTTAAAGTTCCCTCCAAAGCTGATGGTTTTAGAATTACAAAGCTAAGTTTGATAAAACAGTATACCCTTTCTGTTTCAACCTGCATAATATACAGAAATAGATCCTAAGAATTTTTCAAAACCCAACAAACACGTCTGCTGCGTAAATAGCCAAGAACTTGTTAGGTGTTTTATTATCAATGGAACCAGTCTCGAGGCTCAATGCTTCGGAAGGTCGGGCAAGGTTGATCACCGATCATATAACGTGTACAGGAATGTGACCCTTATATGTACATATCTTAACGCCTATGCGGTGTGTTTCAAAAAGTCGAAATAATATCTATAGGTGCCCGAGAAGACATGACTATTATGTAACTAATAGTCGATACTATAGATATTTTATAAAGTATCGATACTGTCCATTGCTCGTCATCAATGGTATTGATTATGATTTTCGATAGATGCTATCGATGATATCGATAGAATTGTAAAATTTCAAAACTTAGGTACTATCGATAGTATGGATATTCTGACTAGTTTTCGAAGCCACGATAGTATTGGCAACCTATCGATAGGCAATCGGTAGCTGGGCAACTCTAGTTAACTAACTACTAGCCTGTAGAGATAACCAGAATTATGAGTACCAGACAACAAATTAAAAAAAAAATCCTATCCTTCCTGGCTATTTTCATTATTACGATTCTCAATCTTTATTAGTATGGATTAGCATGAAATAATCTATACAAGTAAAAAAAATTGGAGTGTCTGTTTGTAATATCAAAATAACACCTTTTCACTAAATGCATATGAAAGTACATACGACACCTATAACAAAAATGCGATTTAATTTTTTTTTGTCTGTCTGTCTGTATGTTTGTTCCGGGTAATCTCCGAAACGACTGGACCGATTTTGACGGGACTTTCACTGGCAGATAGCTGATGTTATAAGGAGTAACTTAGGCTACTTTAATTTTGGAAAAAACAATTAGTCTTCGCGTAAAAAAATAAAAACACATGAAATCAAAGAGTATCTCCGAAACGGCTGAACCGATTTTGACGGGACTTTCACTAGCAGATAGCTGATATTTTAAGGAGTAACTTAGCATACTTTAATTTTGGAAAAACAACATTTTAAAAAATTGGTTCTGTCGCGCGGGCTCAGAACGCGGGAGCGGGCTTTTTTGTTAAGTTAAATTCCACGCGGACGAAGTCGCGGGCTCAGCTAGTGCAAAATATTAAGTAAACGAAAATAATGATGGTGGCACAGTTCAAGGTGGTGGAGCCAAGTTTTAGTCAACTGGCTACAGCGCACACTTCATACCACTCAAACTCAAACTCAAATATTTTTATTTCAAATAGGCCAGATTAACTGGCACTTTTAAAAAGTCAAGAGCTCGGTGCATGTTCCAAAACAAAATCCTATGGAGAAGAACATGCAAGAAACTCCATGGATATTTTTGAAGCGAAGCTTCTTTACGGACGTTCGGGGCACTCGCTACCCGGGCACTCAAACGGTGAAAAGCGTAACGCGTAACGCGTAACGCGTTATTTTTATGTTACACTCTGCCTACCCTGTTTCAAAACCCTATGCACGCCACTTATAATATATCTAATATCTACTGAAAAGCTTCGCTTCTTTCGGGCGTCCCTAGACGGCACTGATTTTTCTATTTTTTTAAATCACTCCACCGGGGTAGTACCGCCATCTCACAGAAGATCTGCGTACAGTAGGTAGCTACTGTAGCTCCGTTTCGTACGATGAATGAGAGCGCCGTAGCCAAGCCCGTTGCCCCCCCTCTACCCACTCCCCTTAAGGAGGGCTAGGTGCGAACAATGCCTTTGGTATTACAAGCATCTATAAACATCAGGCCGGTCGTACGCTTGCTTGCCGCCTTTTTAGGGTTCCGTATAAAAACGAGAAACGTTGAATAAAAATGGTTAGCGTACAAAGACATCTTTTATTATTACAATTTATTTTTAGATTTCTTATATTTACGCGAATACTACACATTGAAATATAACTATTTTTAGTTATATGTCAATTTATTTGTTAGCGGCCCGCCCCGGCTTCGCACGGGTACATTGCGGTTACATTATTCGGGTTTTAATAAGGATCCCAAATTTTTTTGAAAATATATTATAGCCTATGTCACCCGGGGATAGTGTAGCTTTCCAACAGTGAAAGAATTTTTCAAATCGGTTCAGTAGTTTCGGAGCCTATTCATTACAATCAAACGAACAAAGTTTTCCTCTATATAATATTATTAGTATGATAAATGCGAAAGTTTGTGAGTGTGGATGTATGTTTGTTACTCCTTCACGCAAAAACTACTGAACGGATTTGGATGAAATTTGGAACACAGATAGTTTATAACCGGGATTAACATATAGGATACTTTTTATCCCGATAATCCCGAAAATTTTGATAAGTTAAATACTACGCGGACGAAGTCGCGGGCATAAACTAGTACATATTATTATTCAAATTGTATAATTACTATTGTCAAGGCCACCGACAGATGTCGCTAATATCGACGTCATGGTATTCCATATAGCCCTTTAGGTTTTTTATGTGTGGAGCAATACACACCTATATCCATTACCTTAGTGTTTTATTGTAAAGCCTAGAGGAAGGACTCCTTGGGACCTGCACCAGTCGTGTTACCCTAGGAATGAAAGTAACATAATTTACGCTTGGGCGCCAATAGATCGAGGGACCAAATAAGTCTGTCACCCGAGGTAAGCACTGTACTTTTCATTAAGAATACAAGGAAAGTAAAAATAAAAGCAGGAATTAGCTAAAGAAAAAAGCGAACAAGGAAGTATGAACAAAACTCTACAACTCGAAAAAACAAACTAGGATCGGATTGCCGCCAATTTTGTTTTTTTTCCGTTGGCCGGCCAGCTTCATTATTCAGCCATTATTTTGCATTTCATCATTGAAAAAATGGTACATATTTTGCCCAAATCTATGTTATTTTAAAGAAATAGTTGAAACTAAATTATAATAAAGTCATTAAAAAAAATTTCTTTAATTAATTCTTAGCTTATGTTATTTCAATGTTACATCTCGCTGTAATTGAGTGACTGTAGAAAAAGTGGGAATATGGTTCAATAGAAATGTAAAAATAAAACTAGTTTTTTTTTAATAATTTCACAGCTGTATCAGTTGAAAGCAATTCTCCCTAGGGCTAAAAAGTATTACTTTCAACGCGCTCCTCAGGCAACTTCTGACCTACTTCCAGTAATGTATGTGTAAAGTATGAGTAATGAAAAAGTTTTAGTGACGCGTCACTATGTGAATTGTCTCCGATACATACTCAGCGTGTTCCATGATAAAAGGAATTAGCGTAACTTATAACCTAAATAAAATGCATAGCATTGAAGATACGACAAAGCCGTGACACGACGGAACACAAATTTTTGGTACTTTTTATTATCCTATCATTCTGTTCTTTCTATGTCTTCGTTTATCGCATTTAGCCCGTGTCTAGAAAAATAATAATAATTTAATGTGAAATTCGAATCGTTTATTTTGTTTAGGCCTACGGGGTCACTTACAAATTGACGTTTAGACATACAACCGGATTGGCTCGTCTATTTTTTATTTTATTTTAAGCTCCCATTGCTTATAATTAGTATTTACAAAGAGTAGGTATTATTGTATATAGCTCCAGTGTGTGTTGCCTTTTGATTTGAGATATCCAAGAATTACGTTGTTTATGCATCAAATGCGTCAATTAGGTTGATCGTCCATTTGATTGTGCTCTGAAATGGGCCCGCTTTGACCAATACAATCGCTTCATTTCCTGTCAACTTGAGATAAGTCCAGTGATCTGAGGTTTACCACAGATATAGGTTTACATAGATAACGCAAATGTATGTACTTAGAGTGTCCGAAAACCCCGACCAAGCGTCAAGGTTGGTCGCCGAAAACTTACTGTCCTCGCGACTACAGATATAAAAATATGAGTATGAGCGAGATAATCACTCGAGAGAATCGTAGCGGGCGGAGGGGCATCGGCGGCATCGGTGTCTTTGAATCGGTTTGGATTTCCCGCCATCTGTGACGTCACAGTAGGTGTTAAAAATTTGGCACGCTTGGTTTTAATACAAATCGTGATACTTGCGTTATCTATGTAAATATATATATCTGTGGGTTTTACCTTCACCGTTAAACAAATAGTTTTTATTCGCTAGTGTAGATTTTATTTTTTGGATGTCTACAACAGAGCGGTACCTGCCGAGCCCAACTATAACTGGATATAGATATGAATAATGGGTCCAACCACCCTTACATCTGCAAACTGAAACCAACCTACAAACACTACTGCTAGGGTTGATTTTAGTCTGCAGGAGTAAGTGTGGGTTGGTTCCTTTTTGCAAAACTATGTCCAATTTTATTATCAAATTCAGTCCAGACGTTTAGGATGAGAGGATTACAAATTTTATATAGGTATACAAAGTTGAACATGAAAATAGCAGAGGTGCGAGCCGGGGTTTGAACCGGCACCCCTTGATTTTAAAGTGACTGTTCGAACAATATGGATGTCTGGCAACAGCGGGAGGAATTAAACGTAATCGATTAAAATTACCTTTTTACTTCAGTAATTTGATCATTGATGTCAAATTGGATGGAAGTTTTATTCTGCAAACTAAAACCGACCAACGATCACTTGGGTTAGGGTTGGTTTTTGTTTGCCAGAGTACGTACAGGTTGGATCTATTCTGCATAACTGCGTGCAATTATTATCATGCTATATCTACATTGTAATGAGAAAATTGATATGATTAAGTATTGTTGTAATGTCATTACTTGAATGCATTACCTATACATTAGGCATGGCAATGATTGCTGCTTTAAATTAATTTTCATTATGTGAAATTATGTTTTTCTTTTACTGTTATATTTCACCTGTGATTTTTCACAGTCAATTATTTTATTCATAGTGAGTTTTCTTTTAGACACTATCGTATAACGAAACTGATTGATGATTTATTAGGAATGTCGGGACTGCACCGAACGCTTTGCAATTTGATTGCAATGATTTTTAACAGTTTCTGACTATGTCGGTAGCAGGTGCTACATATGAAAACCTATATAATATGATTTTTCACATGCTACCTGTGAAATGTTCCATCACTACTATACATACATACAACTGTAATTTTATTTATACAGATATAGTATATAGGCCGCCTGCGCCATCACACCTTTAGCTTTAATCCCCAAGGAATGAGAGGATGTGCTTTTTTTAGAGTTCCACAGTCAACGTAGGAAAGCTTAGTTTCGCCATGTCCGTCGGTCCGCCCGTCGACGACCCAGAAATATTATTCAGGGACTGCTTATTAGGGATAGAAAACTGCAAATTGGTACAAAAATAGAGTTTATGTAAGGCTTTGTAACTGTGTAATTAAGTATTGAATGTTAGGTTATTCTAGTGAAAAAAAATGTTTACTCAGCCCTCGAGCGGGGTATCGTTTAATCCTTGGAGCTTTCGTTGTGTTGCGAAATGTCGTCTTGTTGCTGACGACGACGGTGACGATGGTGTAAGCGGTTTTTACTTCTGACTTTCAGTCTAGTAAATTATTATTTGATGTTTGGGTATCGCTTAATAGGTATTTGAAAATAATTTTGAGGTGTATTTGACAAATTTACAAAATTACTCCCAGTTTACAAAATATTAAGCTCCGAAGTAGCCTTTTTACGCGAGTTGTTTTAAATATGATAACAGACAGAAACTAGCTCGCCAAAATACCGGTCATTTATTGAAGAGGCTACGGAACCCTACATTGTCCGTGGCCCAGCACGCACTTGGCCATGTGTTGGATGGTTTTTTATAGAATTAAGTCTACAAACAAGGTTACGACGCGACGACCCACCTAATGCATGCATTAACTCGGCAAAACACCAAATGTTTTATTTTATTAATCAAGCAGTCTTCAAAATATCTAGTTTTATTTTTCTACACATAACTTCCTATAACCGTTCTATTTATATTTGTTTTACTAATAAACAGGCAGTATCAAGTTTTAGTATTTACATAAACAGTTGTTACATAAGGAAATGTCACAAAGTGCATCATATACATACTTATATAACTTGATATATGACTCAGAATATCCATTTTTGGTTTTTCCGACATAATGTTTATAAATATTGTTGTAAGTATCACGCATAATTTTCAGGTAAAAAGACAATGTAGGTGAGTATAGTATATTTTTGATTAGGATTCCGATTTAGTTAACAATCTTAGCATGTATTTTCAATGTGATTCGTCTTTAAAAATTATTAAAAGTGCTAATTATATTTTTAACATAAGTATTAACATTTATCAAGCTAATACCATTTGGGGAACTAGTTATTCTATATTACAAACGGATATTTAAAAATGAAACATTAAAAAGGCATGACAAGATTTACTAAATACGAATCCTAGTAGGAAAAATACAATAAAGCTACATTATAAATTATATATAGGTACCTACCTAATCTAATGGGTTGGTAAACGAAGTTTTAATGAAAGGTCAGCCCCCCAACCCAAGTGGCTTCGTCAACTAGCGTTTCTACAAAACGCTACGCTTAAATGTATGGAAATGACATTACAAGTCGATAAGTAGATCACGTGACTTATGTCATTTCCATACATGAAGCGTAGCGTTTTGTAGAAACGCTAGTAGACGAAGCCACTTGGCTAGGGGTGCAGTTGTTAAAAAGATATCCAATAGAGTATGAAATAATCTAAATATATATAACTCAAAGGTGACTGACTGACTGACATAGTGATCTATCAACGCACAACCCAAACCACTGGACGGATCGGGCTGAAATTTGGCATGCAGGTAGATGTTATGACGTAGGCATCCGCTAAGAAAGGATTTTGATTAATTCTACCCCCAAGGGGAGAAAATAGGGGATGAAAAATCCCGAAATTCTTGTTATGTTAAATTACACGCGGACGAAGTCGCGGGCACAGCTAGTACTTCATAATATTGTACGAGATCCGGTCTAAGAAAAATATACCCTCATCTGTTACTTATTAGTGATAAGAAATAAATGATAGATAATATTCACATTAACACATTGCACATAGGTTGGCTAGTTAAATTGCGGCCGGATAATATTAAATAGTTTAATTTTATCTGTTTCCCTCACTGGTTATTCAAAAAAATACGTACATTAGTTAAAAGATTATACCCAACAGAATTTATAACGTAAGTTTGCCTGCTTTCATAATTGATTTTAATAATGAATATGCTAATTATGTAATTACAAAAATCTTCATCAAAAAAATCTCGCTATAGGGTAAGTTCGCTAGTTCTCGACCAATTAGTGCAGTTGGCAAGTTTGTTTAGCGAAACAAAAATGTTCTAGTAATTGGAAGTGGTCGGTGAACTAGCGAACTTACCCTATCATTGTCTGTCACATGAAGTTGCGCGCGCAACGCATCTTTGTCACTCTCACCACTCGCATTAAAAATTTAACTATTTAATACTATCCGGCCGCAATTTAACTAACCAACCTATGTGCAATGTGTTAATGTGAATATTATCTATCATTTATTTCGTATCACTAATAAGTAACAGATGAGGGTATATATTTCTTAGACCGGATCTTAGGCCATTATAAACCATAGAGAAAGCCAGAGTGAGCTATCAAGAAACTGACGCCTCCCGGTCAATGACCCCGGAAATCAATTCAAAAATTATTTAATACGAAAATCATCGAAGGCGCCACATATTTTAAATGACTGGGAATTTCAAGAATTCGTTACTAAAATGTCTGTTAGGTATTGTTACTTTCACCGAATACATCTCGTTTTGATGTAGTGGTAGAAGAAAGGCGTTTGGGAACTTGTTGGTGGCCTCCATTGGATTTTGAAGGTTAGGCAACTACATATACAGGTTGTTTTGTAATGTCCGAACAGTTTAGATGAGCAGTAAAAATTCAATCGAAATTGGAACACTTTTTGAATTGTTTGATGTAAAACAGCTATTGGCGCACTGTGGCAGCAAAATCGACCAGTTTGCCGTCACGGCAAGTGGCATGACGCTCTCTCTGTATACCTATGTATATCGTGTAACGCTACTGATGTCTGACGCTTAGCACGGATTGTGTGGCCGCGCGGCGAGCGCCCCGAACGTCCGGATAGAAGCTTCGCTTCGAAAATAAGTCATCTTTAGTTTATTTCTTATAGACCGCTGTCATTTGATTAAATTAAATCACATGCTAGTTGTCGGTCTAAGCTGAGTTCAACCAACTGTACTCTTGAAAATGCCCATAACTGATTCCATTAGGAAAATAACATTATAAATATATGCGCTAATTGAATTTAAGCACCACCAAAATCTTCTAGGTACCTACTTAGATACTTACATCAAAACTGTGATAATTGACTGTTGAATGACGCTCACTACCGTGTGTTAAAACGTACGTCAAACTATCTGTATGTTTAATCTACGGAATGTATTATTTTATTTTTTCAACTGTCCCACAAATCCGATAGTTTTAGATTTACGAAGTAAAGTTGCAAAAATAATAATTGTATACCCTTTCTGTTTAACCTAGTATAAACAAAAGCGAACGTCCAACCCAAGCTGTCCTTCCTTCCTGAGGTCTACCTGAATGGTCATCAAAATGTCACAAACATGGGTCTACCTCTGCGGGGTTCTTTGCGTACATTGAATCTTAATCACATGACGTCATACCTCGCCTCTGCCGTCCCTGTCTAACTCGCGCATGATCAAGATTTTCTTCTCGAACTGCCACAGAAATACCAGTCCCTTTGACGTGTTTCTATTTATATCTGGGTCTCAAAAGGTCCTATCCCGACGTCGTTTTAACAACTCGTTCTTATAAGGAAAATATCTTAAGCCATAATTACCCGTGTAGGTACTTGTTTACATAAATGAATATAGCCAGACTGACATACCAACTTCATGGTTCCAAACTAAGCATCGCTTGTACTATGGGTACCGTACAATGGACTGGGGCGATCCCAGTGACAGCCAGACCATGGCAAAATACGAAAAGGCCATTTCCGAAATTAACACCAGCGGGAATCAACCCGCAACCACCATGTGCAGTCAGCCGAGCGGCCTACGCTCGAACCACAGCGCCAAGCGTCCGTCATACCAACCAATATAATTAAAGTGAGTAGAAGTATGTTATTTAATTGTTTAAACAGTGAAGTCAGGGTGGAATTCCGCTGGTAAACAGACGAGGCAGAACTCTTACTTAGGGCAGTACCTCTTACAGAAGATCAGCGTTAACTGGCTATTTTAGCTGTGTTTCGTACGATTAGTAAAAGAGCCGGTAACCTTACCCTTCCTACTTTCCCCTCCAACTTCAACTTGTTTTAATTCATGTAAGCCAACAAAACATTAATGAATAGTCAGAATCTACCACCGATTCGGAATGCTGCTTCCACTGACAAGATACGGCAAGAAGCTCAATGGTTACTCTTTTCCCCCACCAGACACCGAACTCGCCGGCGAGGTCGACGAATCCCCGCTTCCGCTAGAAGGTGCGTCTACTTACCTAGACGCACCTTGGCACCCGACAAGCCCGTTGAATTTCTTGCCGGATCTTCTCAGTCGAGGTCGCGTTCCGATCCGGTGGTAGATTTACCCTCGCCACCTCTCCTGGCAGCGGCCCAAGCCGAGGTCATGTCCCTTGTGGCGCCCTTGAGCTAGCTGCCCCCCTGCCCCTCTGGCTGGAGCGCACTTGCGCTCGCCCTCTGTCCGGGTGAAGTTGTTATGGCCACCCTGGCCAACAAAATATAGTCCAGATCAAAAAAAAAAAGGTTACTCTTTTTAGTGAATAAAAGATGGTGTACATTCTGAGGAACAGCAACACCATTGTCACTAAATTGGTAAATAGTAATCAATACTAACATCAGGGAGGTCGTAAATTTAGCCAAATTTGTACCTACTATAAAAATAATCGCCTAGGGCCAAATCTTGATATAGACAGTAGCTCTTGGTTTACAAGCAGTAATGGGCGCCCGTCCACTACAGCGGGGCGTGCTGGTTCGGCTAGCTTTCAACTTATACTCATTTTAATGAGCTGTTGATAATGAGCGCTCCTATTGGTGGAAATATTCCGTAGCCAGCCCACCCGGCTCAAGTGGACGTGCACCCTAATAGTGGGAGTGTTCAAAAAGTAAGGCCCGTAATTAATAAACCGATCTCAAGTTTCTTATTATTCTTATGTCAAACCAATATGAGACCAACAAATCAACATGAGATGACAAATGCGTACTCAAGACCGATCTCAGACTTGAGACTGATTAAATAATACGGGCCTGAATGTCGCACAAAATATAAAACAAAACGGTTCGCAATCAGTATTTTAAAACGGTTTCGTAAAATATTTGCATACTTATCAATGCCGTTTCCTATTGCCATGAATGGCCGATTTCCTCGGCGATTTCTGGGCTTTCGAAAGGAGAAATGCTGCGGGTCACCTTCGTAACGTCGCCTGGCTAAAGATATACTCCCTTGGAATGAGGTGGAGGGGGCCAGTGCCCACATTGTGGGACTAGTTTTAACACAAAATCTGCACACTATTAGATTTGTCTGCGGCTTTGCCTGCATATTTTCTGTATGGCGACACCAACGCCACCTACCGGGACACCTTGCAGAATAATATTACTGACTTTTCAATCAACAATGTTTTTTCTATGATTTTTTCAAAACATAATACATTTACAGGTACCAAAAACAAACTTTTAAGATACGAGAGAGAACTTTTAAGAAGTCAAAGTCAAAGCGTTTATTTTGTTTAGGCCTACGGGGGCACTTACAAATTGAAATTTTTACATATTATTTCTTATAACATCAACCGGATCGGAACGCGACCTCGACTAAGGAGATCCGGTCACAAACTCAGCGGGCTTGTCGTTTTACATTTTGTAATGTTATTATATTTTTTTATGTAAATTAATAATTATATACAAGTAAATTAATAATTACAAAGAGTAGGTAAAGCAGGGTCGCTGAGTACGAAGAATTTCGTACAATGGTAATAACAGGTCATTGTACGAAATTCTTCGTGCTCAGCGACCCTGCTTTAGTAGACTAAATTAATGTAAAAATATTAATATCCAGTGTGTTGCCTTTTGAGATTACCAAGAATTACAAGAAGTAATTCGGACTAGTAGGGTATACACGGTAGACACGCTACTCTCTTATTGACTGATTTCGTTGTTCTATCACATTTCAATTCTTTACTTCCGCTCTACATGATCTCTACAGAGACACGTATCACGCGACACGGGGTGTAGAGTTCGTAACATTTAGAGAGTTGAATTTTAATATTTTTATTTTTATACGTGATGACGTCTGATGAATTATTCAAAGTCACAGAACAAAATTTGTTGTTTTTGATGTTAATACTCGTTTATACCTACCTGGCCCTGAGAGGTGGATAGTTTTATTAACAACTAGCGACCCGCCCCGGCTTCGCACGGATGCAATAAATTATCAGTGTTTCTCTACTATATTTTGCATGTTTATACATATAAACGTTCCTCTTGAATCACTCTATGTATTAAAAATACCCGCATCAAAATTCGTTGCGTAGTTTTAAAGATCTAAGCATACATAGGGACATACAGACAGCGGGAAGCGACTTTGTTTTATACTATGTAATGATAAACCTGTATTTACATGGACGTGTACGATTATTTTAGACGAACCAACTAAAGACATCGTGAATAATATAAGCACAGCATCAAGACTATAACAAGTAACATAATTAACAATCAAGTTCCATAACCGTAATGAAAAATATCTAGCGACCGCAAAAAACGAAACAGTTTAAGTAAGTGAAGAAGCATTAAGGCATTGAAGACGTGTTTTTATTTTTAAATCTCGTCTCGAGGGATTGATATTTTTTTCTACAAGAAAGACAGCAAACAATCTTACGATCTGCCTGTTGTGGGTTAAACATGGACTTATAATATAACTAGTTTCTGCCCGCGACTTCGACCGCGTAGACTTAAATAAAGTAGGTATTCTATGTGTTAATCCAGGTTATAAACTATCTGTGTTCCAAATTTCATCCAAATCCGTTCAGCCCCTCTAGCCAAGTTGCTTTGTCTGCATTCGTTTCTACAAATCGCTACGCTTCATGTATGGAAATGACATAAGTCACGTGATCTACTTACCGACTTGTAATGTCATTTCCATGCATTGAAGCGTAGCGTTTTGTAGAAACGCTTATAGACGAAGCCACTTGGCTAGGGGGGCAGTAGTTTTTGCGTGAAGGAGTAACAAACATACATCCACACTCACAAACTTTCGCATTATAATATTAGTAGGATAATAACCGCAGCCGTCGGGGTAGAACAAGAAGACGGTGATGAGATGACCTAGACACCTTTGCGGGAAATGTGGTCGAAAATTGCCCTGGACAGAGCCGTGTGGATAAAAGGGGAGGCCTTTGCCCAGGAGTGGGGCAGTATTACAGGCCAATAAAATAATTGAAATTGATATCAGAACCGGATCCGGAAACTAAATAAACGCCTATTTAATTGGCTCTTTTGATTTATTCTCACTGTTAGTTACCGAATGACGTCTGACAATTAATAAAAGTAAAATAAAATTTTGCAGTGGTTCGATCGAAGGCCGCTCGGCTCACTGCACCGAGTGGTTGCGGGTTCGATTCCTGTCATGGCAAATTTCGGAAATGGCCTTTCTGTAATTTTCCCTGGTCTCGTTTGGATCCTAGTGACAGGATCGCCCCCAATCCATTATACAAGCGTTGCTTAGTTTGGGACCTTACAGTTGGTGTGTTCGTCTGGCGATATTTATTATTATTAAAATAAGTTTTACACTTCCAACAATAAGGACGTTTAAAGTTTCCTATATCCATTCGTATCAATTTAAAAATAGCCCTGCTCGCCGGAAGTGAGTCAGAGGAAAGGGAAGGAGGGGGTATCGGCCTTCCGGCTCTGTCTTTCTCATCGTACTGAACTTTAGTCCACTGGCTACAGCGTGGCTATAACAATGAATTGCGTTGTTCTATACATGGATCGGCCAGTATAACATGAGCTCTATACTTCACGTGTGTTCATAATGTAAAGAGCTCCGCTTATGCTGGAAATGCTCGTTTTATTACTCTCAACTAGGGATTGCAATCCGGCACCAAATTCAATCCGGTCGGATCCGGCCGGATTTCCATCGATCCGGCCGGATCCGACAATGAAAACAAAAATTAAAATCTAGTATGTAGTGTAACTAGTTTAATTTTAAACTGTATATTCTGGTTTGAGGAGAAGAGAGGTGGGCCAGGAGAGTATTTTTCCAAGAAATTGGAGGCGTATCTTTTACCGGATCCGGCAAAATCGTACCGGATCCGGTAGACGTCAAATGATGCCGGATCCGCTGGATTACTGATCCGGTTTTCCGGATTTTAATCCTACTCTCAACGTATAATACTGTTCTTGTTGCACTGTGGCACATAAAAACTGAGTGTATGAAAGGAACATATGAAATTAATACTTTATTGTCAAAGATGCAGATGCACCAGATGTCCTTGTGGGTTTTTATTGCTAAAATTAAGCAGAAAAATAAACTTATAAATTTTATTTTTCTATATGGAATAAAAACAAGACTTGTTAAGACCCAACTAACCACAATATTAATTTTGAAGGTGGATTTTAATTAACTTTGAATAATGAACGGTTACCTGATAAAACTATGTTCTATTCTATCTAAACTTCATTGGGCTGTTCTTCAAAGAAGTCGACAGAACTGTACGCAGGTACACGGTTTTTTCATCCGTTTTGTCTTCGCTTTTCGCATTTAGCCAGTGTCAAGCAAAATATTTTTTTATTTTTTATAAAAAAATCGCAATACTAGCGTATGACCCGACTGATATTAAGCAGTTTCCGTAACCTATAGATGCTTGCAATACCAAAGACATTGCCCGCACATTTTCGACGTTAAGGGACTGGTACAGAAGGAGGTCTTGGGCTTCCGGCTCTCTCAATCATCGTATGGAAAAGGGTAATTAGCAGCTATAATATGACCGCTTGGCGCATTGGTTCGAGTGCAGGCCGCTCGGCTCACTACACCGAGAGGTTGCGGGTTCGATTCCCGTCAGGGTAAATTTCGGAAATAGCCTTTTTGTAACTTGCCCTGGTCTGGGTGTCACTGGGATCGCCCCCAGGCCATTGTACGGTACCCATAGTACAAGCGTTGTTTATTTAGGACCATGCAGTTGGTGTGTTCGTCTGGCGATATGAAAATAATAATAACTAGCGGCCCGCCCCAGCTTCGCACGGGTGCAATAAATTATCAGTGTTCTCTACTATATTATGCATGTTATACATATAAACCTTCCTCTTGAATCACTGTATCTATAAAAAACTGCATCAAATGCGTTGCGTAGTTTTAAAGATCTAAGCATACATAGGGACATACAGACAGCGGTAATCGACTTTGTTTTATACTATGTAATGATAATGATTACGGTGAAGGAAACATCGTGAGGAAACCTGCATGTCTTAGAAGATCTAACCAATTTTCGAAAGACATGTGAAATCCGCCAACCCGCACTGGGCCAGCGTGGTGGATTAGGGCCTGAATCCCCCTCGTGTTGAGGGGAGGCCCGTGCCCAGGAGTGGGACGTTAAAAGGGCTAAATTATTATTATTTTAATGATAATAGTAACTTTACGTCGATCTTCTGTAAGAGGCTGGAACTACTCAGGGCGAGTCATATGTTGACAGCATGGCTTTACAACAGTAAAGTAATATTTCAATTTGATTAAAGCATGTGTCCATGGAGGACAGTCCCAATAGGTTCCATTTCGTTACCTCGTTATCTGTCTACAGAAGTATTAAAATGGACTCTAACGTGTTTTAATAAAGTACAATATCATTTATTATCAAAAAATCATGTCAACCCAGTTACATAATAGAAGCCATGGAATGGGTATATAAGTACTTAGTACCTGCTTAAGTATTGGCAAAGCTTCCAAATAAAATAATTAAATTTGTAATTAATTAATTGTGGCGTTGGCACCGAGTACATGGTGTTAAGGCGTTTAATACGTTTACACAGTCGGTCTGCTATTGTGGACACGCAGCTCCGGACCCAAGGAAACGATTTCCACGCGTTTTTTGACATCACCAAGGTTTTTATCGGTATTTAGTGTAAACGCTTCAACTAGAAACAATTTTAGAACCGTTCCTACAAATTTTATTAGGCTTTTATTAATTTCTTTATACATCCAAGTGCTTGCAGTCGTTTGTGGATTAGCATTTCGTCCGCATTTTGTTGACAAACATATTGTTTTCAATGCTCGCTTTGATCGCGGCTCGCATACTTAATAAGATCCTCTGTGAACTGTTCAATCTAAGAACATCTAAGTATTAGGCAATGGCAAAGATGGTATGAAGTCTGAGAGTGATCTTGGTCGTTTCTAATGTGTTTCCACTTAAAGAGACATCTGAAAAGCGTATAGGTACAAGTGATGGTCTCATAGTTGACTAGGTACTTACGATTAATTTATCCCGACCTAACTACCAAATGTTCCAGTGCTACTTAAGGTGAAGGCGGCTGTCTAGCCCGCGAAATTCAAAATTTTCGAGTATTTTTATAGTTTATCCAAAATCTGAAAACATTTAAGACAACATTTTGTGATTTGGGACTTTGCGACAAACACAGTATGCAGTGCGTTTATTAATACATTTATTTTACTCTAAATATTATCAAGGTGGATATGATAATCGTAAATCAGTAAATATACAAAAATTGCCAGATTATCTGGATAGCTGTCGTTCTTGAAATGTTTTAGAGTAAGTTGGATATATTAATAAATGCACTGCACACGGTATTTGTCGCGAATTACAAAATGTGCCTTTTATTATTGTCAGACAAATGAAAAATTTCTAAAAAATCTCAAAAAATTTGAACTTCGCGGACTCGATGGGCGCTTTAGCCTTAAATTAAATTTGCATAATTCGTGTTTTTTGAGGGCTGCTTAATTTTGTTGCACCACACAAAAGAATAGGTAGGTACCTACAGATAACAAACGTTTGAAACAGTATATGGGACTTAGGCCCGTAATTAATTGATCAAATCTGAGATCGATCTTGGAAATATCATTCTTATTAATACAGGCTAACGCCCAGTTTAGGCACCAGTCTCCCACAATAATTTAAGTTATAGAAATTGTGTAATTTATATTTTTTTTGTGAATGTACATTGTGGTGAGAAATAAATGAATTATTATTTATTTATTTATGTCATCCCAGTACAAAATGGCATGTCAAAAGCGTACTCAAGACTTTCAGGCAGAGCTCGATGAATGAATACGAGACTTAAGGGGCCATCCATAAATTACGTCACACGTTAAGGGGAGGGAGTGGGTCGACGAAGTGTGACATTGTGTGACAAGGGGTGGGGAGGGGTCCCAAATTTTGTGACACCACATTTTTTGACGTTCATTTGATTGAAAAATTATTTAAATGGAAATAAAAATAATTTCGGACCTGCTGTTTTAATTTCTTAATGTAAAATTGCAAAATATGTGTCGTCACACTAGGTAGGAGGGGTCTCACAAATGTGACAAGCTGTGACAAGGACGGGGGAGGGGTAAAAAATCATGAAATTCGTGTGACGTAATTTATGGATAGCCCCTAAGGCCTAAGCTGTAGTTATTAGGCTACCGATTGGCTCTACCATTTTTTTTAATATTATTATTATGTGAATAGCAGCGATAGCCGATTGGTTTAGCTCGCGTCTTGCGGGCTACCTGGGCCCTAACCACGCTAGCTACTCAAATTGTAATAGAAAAGCAAACGCTCGCGATTATGGTATGGTGTCAGCAAAACGTCAAAAGTGGAGCGTTTGAAACGCAATCGCTAGCTTTTGCATTTCTATTACGATTTGAGTAGCTAGCGTGGTTAGGGCCTAGGTCTCGGGATCAAACCCCGGCTCTGGATTTTTCAAAATGTATGTACGAATCATAATTTCTATATGATTCTCACTTGCTTACGGTGAAGGAAAACATCGTGATGAAACATGCAAGTCTTAGAAGATTTAACTAATTTTCGAAAGACATGTGAAATCCGCCAACCCGCACTGGGCCAGCGTGGTGGATTATGGCCTGAATCCCCCTCGTGTTGAGGGGAGGCCCGTGCCCAGGAGTGGGCCGTCAAAAAGGGCTAAAATTATTATTATTATTCTTAAGATCTATTTATTATTGTACCGACCTCAAACATTTGAGTAGTGTTTCAGTTTCTGGCCACTAGTCAAATAAAACAAATGCAAACAGCCTTACAGCTGTTCTTTTATTGGAAACCGCGAATGTTTCATCAATGGGACTTGTTATATGACTAGTAGGTATGCTGAAAACGTTAATTTCAGCAGTAAATTAATGCAGCTGATAGTGTTAATTACATTTGCGTTGATACTGTTTTAAACAGTGTTGAAAGGACGACTAGTTACTGACACTGAGTAAGAAAAGACAACATATATATTTTTTTATAGTTTCAGACTGCCTTTTGGTACTTATATTTTAATTAATAGGTATTATGCTTAGTAATTACATCAAATAATTTATGAATATAATAGAACGAGACATTTTACAAACATTTGTTGTAATTACAAAACGTTTAGTAAAAGTACTAAAGAAAATAAAGATTGCAGAAATTATTTTTCGTTGTTATTTTTTATTTATTTATTTAAATTTGATTTCGATTATTGATCGTCTTGTGGGCACCAGGTCTTGAGTTCAAACCCCGGCTCGCACCCCTGGATTTTTCGAAATGCGAATCATAATTCCTATAATATGATTATCACTTGCTTACGGTGAAGGAAAACATCGTGAGGAAACCTGCATGTATATATTAGAAGATCTAACCAATTTTCGAAAGACATGTGAAATCCGCCAACCCGCACTGGGCCAGCGTGGTGGATTATGGCCTGAATCCCCCTCGTGTTGAGGGGAGGCCCGTGCCCAGGAGTGGGACGTCAAAAGGGCTAAATTATTATTTATTATTGATCGTCTAATAGCCGTATATGGAGTGATATTTAAATAATTGAGACCTTCAAACTGTTTGGGTCGTCATTATATAGTTCAGTAAGTCACTTTATGTATAGAGATTGGAGCGAAAAAATAATTAACTCGAGAAGTAAGTAAAGAAAAATAATATTAAAAGTCAAGTTTTTGATGTAAAGTCATTTAGGATTTGTTTTCGGCGGCATATCTTCTTATACAAATTTTATATTTAAGTTTCTAAGTCAATTAAGTGTCTACCTAGGTACAATAAATTGTGTTAGACATTGAAATTAAAATACTTAGTGATAATGTTTATTAATTTCTAAATTATTTTCCGGTATAAATTGATACCTGTTATTTTTCTATTCCTATTATTTACATTGATTTGTCGTAAGTTTATATTATAATTGAGGAGCTCCGGAACAAAACCGATAAATCCACTTTTCGTAATTTTAGGGAAAACACAAAACATTGATTGTAATTGTCGGATTTTGTTCTGGCTGCCCATCTTTAGAGTCTCATTTAGTACGTTTTTAACAGGTTTTTGATGCGTCCGATTAAAGTATGGCATGTAAGAGTACTATGAGAGTCGGAAAAAAAGTGTTTTCATCAAAAGTTGATTTATCGGTTTTTGTTCCGGAGCTCCTCAATTATATTTTTATCATGACAGGCCTATTTAATAATAATGTAGGCAGGAATAACTCGTTCTAGCCACTATTGTTTTCGATCTACCTACTTTATTTGGAACTAAAAACTTTTCCAACTGGAATATTAATATTCCTAAGTTTTTATTTTGTAATCACCACTTAAGACTTTGTTTTTCAAAAATAATGTAGGTAGTAGGTATTATACTTTTTTTTTAATCCGTAATACACAACAGTTTAAAAATAATAAATAAAAAACTTACTGATAACTGCGAAAATGTATTGATTGATTCTGGTCCCATTCTGCCATGACAATTTTGTAACTAAAAGATTCATTTTTGTTTATGCACAACCGTTTTTTTATTAAGTCACAGGTTACGTACGGACGCGGTAGTGTCTCGAGCAGTACTGGCGGCACGGCGCTCCGTTCTCGATCACAACAAATCGTCCGATTATCTACAGTGCGTTGGCGCATTTTAAATAACCAAATTGTGATACAATTACTTATCAGCAAACAAGACGTAATCGCGATAATATTGTAATACTTAATGGGACTATCTCCGGTCGAACTGAAACATATTTTCTTAAATCGGTTCACACTTGGCGAAAATGTCGATGAACATGCACAACCAACTCCTCCTTTTTTGGAAGTCGGTTAATAAACGATCTGACCTGACAAACGTTGTCCTGTCTTAACTTTGAATATGAGCTACATGTAATTATAACGTGGAAATCGATTCCGTTCAACTTCGTTCCGCGTTTCGCGTTGCAAGTCAAACACGTACAAAACAACTGTCAGTTAAGTATGTAAAATTAAAATTGTCGTTAATTTATCTTAATATTTCTAATGTTCCGTTCAACTCTCTTAATTTTTCCTTCCATAAGCACCTTCTCCAACAATAATAAACACAACAAAAAGAGATTTAGCGAAATCGTTTCATCCGTTCACGCGTGATGCGATGTCCAAGGAAATAGAGATTCATTTTTATATACATGTATAGTTAAATATATATCGCCAGCCTGACACACCAACTGTATGGTCCCAAACTAAGCAACGCTTGTTACTATGGGTACTGTCCAATTGACTGGAAGCAATCCCAGTGACACCCAGACCTGGGCAAATTACGAAAAGGCTATTTCCGAAATTGTTCCAGGCGGGAATTGAACCCGCAACAACCCGGTGCCGTGAGCCGAACGGCCCACGGTCAAACCACTGCGCCAAGCGGTCGCAGATAATTTAAAACAAACAATTTGACGGGAATTTAATGTAGAACATCGATAGGCCGAAATATCGACAGGTGTTAATGACTGGGAAGACAAACCTACGTTTTTGTTTCATCCAATTTGATCAAGTGGGTTTGAAGTGTACACGCATTAACTTCGACCAATTTTAAAATTACCTATCAAATGAATTTTATTTCTTTGCTTCGGTGTTCGTGTTCACAGACTCTGGCAGATCATTGATTAGCCATTATAAGGCTCGTATTAACAAATCGATTTTAAGTCTGTGAGCGATCGTAGAAACGTCATTCTAGTACAAAATATTATTATGTCAAAAGTATACTCAAGATCACTCTCAGATTTGAGATAGATTTTGTAATACGGGTCTAAGAGTTTTAGATAAAACTTCTCGAGAAATGTACGCGAGAGCATAAGCTACTTAGTCCTATGACGTCACAATAAACAATTGACTAATTGAAACATTTGAATATGTAGCGTGTAAGTATTCAAGCATACTTACGTTGTTATGTCGTGTCGAAAAAGGCGACCATTTTGTAGTTATTATAATATTAGCGACCCGCCCCGGCTTCGCACGGCTCTAAAATTATCAGTATTTCACTACTATATTATGCATGTATTATACATATAAACCTTCCTCTTGAATCACTCCACCTATAAAAAAACCGCATCTAAATCCGTTGCGTAGTTTTAAAGATCAAAGCATACATAGGGACATACAGACAGCGGGAAGCGACTTTGTTTTTATACTATGTCGTGATAGTAGAACTTACAATGTTTGTAAACAATGGCGGCATGACAGTTCATTTCAACCAATGGAAACTGTCTGAAAGACAACAAAGTGATATTTCAGACCATCCCATTGGATACTATTGTTGTTTAAACACATTGGAAGTTGTATTAAAAATATTCAACAGTGTAAATCCACAAGGGCGGTCAACACGACACATAACGTGTTACGGTTAGTTTACACCACAATACCAAGGCGTTGAGAATAAATAAATTAATTAAATTATAATATATTATGCAGATTTCATCTTATTCAATCACGCACATAGGTACCTACATCCGTGTATTATCATGTAATGATTTGCCGGCGCTATTTACTTTAAGTAACTTTACAATTATCTGGTTCATGACTTCTTTGATATGTACTAAGTGGCAAGTGACGCGCCAGATCATACGTCAGATCGCGATCACCTCACGTAGTCACAGCTAGTAGTCATCTAATATTATTTGCATGTAATTGACCGAACATAAAAATGATAAAAAATACAAAATTACAGTGCCGTCTAGGGACGCCCGAATCAAAGCTTTATAGCATAAAGCTTATGGCGCCACATATCTGACGTCATCGTGTAACGCTACTGACGTTTAGCACGGATAGAGTAGCCGCGAGGCGAGCACCTTCAAAATATTTTGTTTTCACAGAAAATAATGGAGGTAAGAAATAAAATGCCCGTCAATCCGTGCTTACAAATCACGTGCTCTTTAAGTCACAGATTAAGATTGACATGAATCACGAGCAATAAAACTGGAAGCTTTAAAACTAAGCTGGGATTATTAACTTCAACTCTGGAGGACTTCCCCATTCTTTAATTGCGTACTGACTGATCGCGCAGCCTCGCGAGCTTCTCCGGTTACGCAAGGATTCCACGCGCTCCAATTCCGAAATGGTATCTTTTTATAATTTATAATTTTAGCCCTTTTGACGTCCCACTCCTGGGCACGGGCCTCCCCTCAACACGAGGGGGATTCAGGCCATAATCCACCACGCTGGCCCAGTGCGGCATGGCGGATTTCACATGTCTTTCGAAAATTAGTTAAATCTTCTAAGACATGCAGGTTTCATCACGATGTTTTCCTTCACCGTAAGCAAGTGATAATCATATAGAAATTATGATTTGCACATAGATTTCGAAAAATCCATAGGTGCGAGCCGGGGTTTGAACCCGAGACGTGGTAGCCCGCAAGACGCGTGCTTAACCAATCGGCTATCACTGCTGAAATGGTATCTTAGACCTGTATAAACAATCTCAATTCTGACAACGATCTTAAGCACGCTTTTCACAGGCCATTTTGTACTTGTATGACAGAAGAATGACATTTCCAAGATCGCTCTCAGACTTGAGATCGAATTATTAATGCGGGCATTTGTAATTTAATCTACTTCCTTATATAAAAATGAATCTCTATTTCCTTGGTCATCGCATCACGCGTGAACGGATGAAACGATTTCGCTATTTATTTTTTGTTGTGTTCATTATTGTCAGGAGAAGGTTCTTAAGAAATAAAAAAATAAGAAAGTTGAGCGGAACAATTCGAATTCAATATTCAAAGTTAAGACAGGACAACGTCTGTCTGGTCAGCAATATACTTATAATATACCTACTCAATGGGAATAAACAGTAGTTGTGTCGTTACAAAGAAAAGCGCACCTCAATCTGTCGAATGCAGCGCATCGGGTCAAGTGCATACATTGATACGTTATTGACAAACATGTTGTTAAACAAATCAGGTATGCCCGGGTTTTTCTATCAATTCGGCCGGCAGTTAACATTTCAACATGAAGTAATTATTATTATTTATTACTATATTTTATATGAAGACAGCTACTACGATCTCAAAATACTTAAGGCTAAAGCGCCCATCTAGCCCGCGAAGTTCAAATTTTTTGAGTTTTTTAGAAATTTTGCAAAATCTGACAATAATAAAAGGCACATTTTGTAATTCGCGACAAAGACCGTGTGCAGTGCATTTATTAATATATCCAACTTACTCTAAAACATTTCAAGAACGACAGCTATCCAGATAATCTGGCAATTTTTGTATATTTAGTGATTTACTAGTATCATATCCATCGTGATAATATTTAGAGTAAAATAAATGTATTAATAACCGCACTGCATACTGTTTGTCGCAAATCACAAAATGTTGTCTTAAATGTTTTCAGATTTTGGATAAACTATAAAAATACTCGAAAATTTTGAATTTCGCGGGCTAGACAGGCGCCTTCACCTTAAGTCTTTTAATTTACGGAATGGGCTGGTTGTATTATCTGTTGCCGCAACCGGTTGAAATGGTAAACGGAGCGTGAAAGAAATACGAATACAGATACTACGGACGCCATCACAGCAAGTGCCCCCGTAGACCTACACAATATAAACGATTTGACTTTGAAATTGTAGCGAAAAGGTGTGTGGAAATGTGCCCGCCTATATAGCACACATAACGACTTAGTTCTAGAAACTCAATAGACTCGACGTTTCTCGTTCAGTTTTCTGTATTATGACTTATAATTTAATTGAGAGTTAAAATGCTAACCAATGCTTTATTTTGGGGATTTAATTTGTTTTAGCTTGACCGCTGCACCTTACGCGGTAGCTTGCGTTATGCATTTTTTTGCTAAACTGTAGGTAAGTACCCATGTACCTGCATACTAATAGAATATGGTCATCTAAAACTATTGCAGACTTTGCATAGGTGATATAAGTATTTATGCTATCTATTATTAGGTATTATCGGCCAATTTAGCTTCTCTGCGCCTGCGCATGCAAATATATTTTTATATACCCACCTAATGTGCATTTTTATTTTATTTATCTGTGACTATAGTGGCGCCAAATAAATTTACATTTTAATGACTTTTTTATTACAATAGAGGTCGGTACTTAAACATCGAAGCATGTTATGTCTGAGGAAACCAGTCTTTGAAGGACAATTTTATTGAAGGCTTGTACCTGGACCGTCAAGTATAAGTTGGCACTGGAGAGCGTCGCTAGTGTCGATACAAGACTGTCAGAATAAGTTATTTTTCTAAAGAATATTTTTAGTTCCTCTTTTGGCCACCGGCCAAGTAATGTTTGTCACACTATATACTACTGTTCCGTAATAACTGGACAGATTCACAAATGGTCGGAGTCTCAACGGAACAGGTTTCTCAACGGGTCAGTTTCGTAGGTAGCCGGATGGATTCTCAACGGGATAATATGTTAAGTGGCCTGATTCTTCAAGAGAGGGTTTCTCAAGTGGCTGGATTCTTAACAGGACAGTCCCTCAAGTGACCGGATTATCAGCGGGACAGTTTAGTAGGTAGCCGGATAGATTCTCAATGTGAAGATATCTCAAGTGGCCAGATTCTTAACGGGACGGTTTCTCAAGTGGCTGGATTCTTCTGAACAGGACAGTCCCTCAAGTGACCGGATTCTCAACGGCTAGTTTCGTAGGTAGCCGGATGGATTCTCAATGTGAAGATATCTCAAGTGGCCAGATTCTTCACGGGACGGTTTCTCAAGTGGCTGGATTCTTCTTAACAGGACAGTCCCTCAAGTGGACGGATTCTCAACGGCTAGTTTCGTAGGTAGCCGGATGGATTATCAATGGGATAATATCTCAAGTGGCCTGATTCTTCAAGGGAGGGTTTCTCAAGTGGCTGGATTCTTAACAGGACAGAACCTCAAGTGGACGGATTCTCAACGGCTAGTTTCGTAGGTAGCCGGATGGATTCTCAACTAATATATTAAGTGGCCTGATTTTTCACGGGATGGTTTCTCAAGAGGCTGGGTTCTTAACAGGACAGTCCCTCAAGTGGTTGCATATTCAACGGCTAGTTTCGTAGGTAGCCGGATAGATTCTCAACGAATATCTTAAGTGGCCTGATTCTTTACGGGATGGTTTCTCAAGAGGCTGGATTCTTAACACGACAGTCCCTCAAGTGGTTGCATATTCAACGGCTAGTTTCGTAGGTAGCCGGATAGATTTTCAACGGGATAATATCTTAAGTGTCCTGATTCTTCAAGTGAGGGTTTTCTCAAGTGGCCGGATCCTCAAAGGGCCAGTTTGGTAGGTGGTAGGATTATCAACGACACGGCAGTGCTATAGGTAAGTACTTAGCCTTTTAAATAAAATATTAAGTAAATAATAATAAAATAAATAATATTGATATTTAATGCAAAAAATTGAAAAAAAATCTATTAGGTAACTATAAACAATTAAATATATATATAACTAGCTGTGCCCACGGACTTCGTCCGCGTAGTATTTAACGTAACAAAAATTATGGGATTATCGGGATAAAAAGTATCCTATATGTTAATCCCGGTTATAAACTATCTGTGATCCAAATTTCATCCAAATCTGTTCAGTAGTTTTTGCGTGAAGGAGTAACAAACATACATACATCCACACTCACAAACTTTCACATTTATAATATTAGTAGGACTAGTTGCTGCCCGCGACTTCGTCCGCGTAGACTTAATTAAAGTATTCTATGTGTTAATCCAGGTTATAAACTATGTGTGTTCCAAATTTCATCCAAATCCGTTCAGTAGTTTTTGCGTGAAGGAGTAACAAACATACATCCACACTCACAAACTTTCGCATTTATAATATTAGTAGGATTACTAGTAGGATTTTCTTTTTAAATCACGTAACTATAAACACGCCATGATTGGTCACCATAGTAGTGACGTCATAATATTGGGTATAGCTATTTAATAACAGTACAGCGTTTACAGCTATTACACGTGACTAGACAATAATATTGAAGATTGATTGCTAAAAAACTAATTGTTAGTTGGTCACGATCAGCTGTGTGATAAAGGATTTATTAAGACAAAGTCTGATACCTAATATTCCTGATGTTGATATATTTATAATAACCAATTTACAATAAAAATACGGTCAATTTAATTCTGCTGAAGTTCGAGGTGCCAAGGCATCAAGGTAAGTCTGTAAAAAAAAAAGTGAAAATATTTAATTGTTTATTCTCCATTATATTAAATAAAATTTATTAATTTCATAAATTGTAGAGCATCGCGTGAGAGTTACGGTGACAAAGCTATAGGTTATGTTCAAGTCGTAAGGAGTTGTTTTTGTAGTAGGTATTCATGCATAATGGTACAAAACAAGAACGATAACTTTTGAGGTTTGACATTTTCAATATAAATATTTGAATACTTATTTAAAACAATGACAACAAAATTAAATAGATCGAAACACTGTACTGTGTTATTATTTCTATGTATATGAACTGCAATGAGGGAAAACTAACATAATGACGTCAGTCGCGGTCGGGTTTGTTCGGGAGCTGTCGGCGTGTCTTCGGTAGTGGACTCAAAAATTAATTTTTATTTTGAAAAACTTTTGAATTATTGCGAAAATAAAAATAGTTTTGTTATAAAACTTATATAATGATCTTTCCATTTATTACATAATTATTTTGTTTCAATAACCCAATTATGAAATAAACTTTTCATTACTCATACTCTAAAAGTAGGTCTGAAGTTGCCTGAGGAGCGGGTTGAAAGTAATACTTTTCCGGCCCGGGAGAATCGCTTTACACTGACAGCTGTCAAATTATAAAAAAAAAAACTAGTTCCATTTTCACATTTCCTATGGAACCATGTTCATACTTTTTCTATAGTCACTCAATTACAGCACGATGTAAAATTGAAATAACATAAAGTTAAGTATTAATTAAAGAATATATATTTTTAAATGACTTAATTATAATTTAGTTTCAACAATTTCTTTAAAATAACATAATTTGGGCAAAATATTTAAAGATGAAAATGAAAAATAATGGCTAAATAATGAAGTTGGCCGGCCAACGAAAAAATAACAAAATAGGCGGCAATCCGATCTTTTTTTTTCGAGTTGTAGAGAATTGTTCATACTTCCTTGTATTATTTCTTTAGCCAATTCCTGTTTTTATTTTTACTTTCCTTGTATTCGTAATGAAAAGCACAGTGTTTACCTCGGATGAAATACTTATTTTGTCCCTCGAACTATTAGCGCCAAACCCCGTCTCGGGAAAAATAAGTCACTTTCACAACTCGTGTAACAATGTACTATTAACACATAAGTATATAGGTATGAAATGAACACATTCTAAGGACCCACTACGTCACGTTTAGGTAGTTTAATTAGAAATAAAATAACCATATTGTGCTCATACTTTAATATATTATATCAGCACCAGAATACAACAAAAGAATATTTACACAGTTCATCATATAAAAATATTAGGTATTCGGTACAAAGATCCGCAGACTCATTCAGTAGCTAAATTAACACAATTCTGTGCTGGATTTACCGTTTCTATTCTGGATTATAACATTAAAGGCAACTATATAGCGAGTTTTATTATTATAATAAGTCCATGAACTTTAGACTTAATGTGCGTAGAACAGAGTAGTTTTTTCTTTATCACCATAAAATAATTATAATGCAAATTGTAAATTATATACTTTGCTCACATGTTGGCCGAGTAGAAGCGATCAGAAGCACGGGCCAATACGCGAGGCGTATTAGTATGTACATTTGAAGCTATCCATTTCCATTATAAGCTGACCTCCCATCGTATGAAAATCCCATACAATGCGAGATCAGCCTCTACGGGAAATGTATAGCTTGATATGTAGCTTTGTTAACGCAAGTTCGCCAAAGCTCGTGTTTGCTCGCCTCGGCTCATCCAAGATGGTGCATCTTAATACTAATCAATATCTATACAATTGACAGTAAAACTTTGGTTTAAATTAATTATTTTATAATCTAACCTTTGTATACGATTAGTAATTCGAAGCACCAGGCTAACATAAAACTCAAGGAGCATAACGATACATATAGTTCGTCACCCATTAGTAAAAACCTTGTAAGTGTGTAATTCAGAATTTTACAAGGGGGTAGGTGTCTTATGAAATGTATTAGCCTTATGAACTTTTATTTTTTTCACTGATGGGCGAAATGTTATGGGTTGTCGGTTGGAGTGTAGCCTTAGGGGCGCTATGACTTAGGTTTAGGTTTAGGTTAGGTTAGAACAGTGACCAAAACGCGCGAGCCGAGCGAGCGAAGCGAGCGTGCCGCGGCAGCGGCCGGCGAAGCGCCAGAATCCGAATGTGTCATTTGGTTATGTTAGTTCCCAGTTAGCGGGGCTATGGAGCCAGGACTTAGATGAAGTTTCAGGATTTTTTTGTTTTGTTTTGATCACTGTTCTAACCTACCCTAACCTAAACCTAAACCTAACCTAACCTAAGTCATAGCGCCCCTAAGGCTACACAATGACCGGGTTGTCTTTAAAGTCCGAAATATTACTTGTGGGTTTGAGAAATAACAAAATTTTAATACATTTTTCAAATATTCTCTTGCGACAATTTTTTTTTTAATATACTACCTACTTAGCTAGCGTTTTACCTAATTTGATAACTAAAGGTTACCAAGCGAGCAGAGCCCCGCGTCCAAGCTATTTTGCATTTGGTAGTGCTACTGAAACTACATGGCTAACATAAAATTCGTTAGCGTTAAGTAGATTCAGGTTTAAAGGGTTAGAACAGATGGAGAGACAGGAGCTATGAAAAAAACAAAAACTTTCGGAAACTGAACAGTAAATACAGGCAGTTGTCGTCTCTATTCTTCTCATAGCACCGTCCCTTTCATTCACGCGGTCATCCCGAAAGTGTATAAGGCCCCTATTAATAAATCAATATAAAGTCTTAGAGAAATCTTGAGTATGCTTTTGACACATTATAATTCTGTACTGGAAGGCCATAAGAATTACAAGACTGTTCTAAGAAATCGATCTCAAGCCAGAGGAGATCAGATCTTGGAAATGTGATTCTTAAGTCATACCCGTACAAAATTACATGTCAAGAGCGTACTCAAGACTGCTCTCAGACTTAAGATCTATTTATAAATACGGGCCTTAGACAAGCGATATTTGAATACAAGTACTAGGCTCACATAAAACTCGTGGAGCAACAACGTCACTCCAGTACTGAAGTGTGTCAACACGTCATACTATTAACGATATATAACTAGTTATCGTCGCATCGTTTTAAATTGAGGAAATGACGATATTCGGCGACTCGTTTATACTTCCTGTAGGTATAAGTATTGAAAATTTTACTCACGTCATCTGGTAGGTTATTTGGAAACTAATCTTTTGTATAGTAACGCTTGCTCATATTTATAAATCAATCCCAATTTTGAGAGCGGACTTAAGTACGCCCTCGACATGTCATTTTGTACTGGTTTGACATAAGAATGACATTTCCAAGATCGCTCTCAGACTTGAGATTGGTTTATTAATGTGGGTCTTATAGTCTCAATTATGTTTATATGTGTCAAAGTTAGTTTAGTGATGTGTTGACCAAACATAATTGGTATTAATATTTTTATTATATGTGTCTATGTAAACTTAAATCTATTTATTATCTGTGCCCATTAGTCACAGCCAAAAATGGTTAATTCGAACATGGCGTATATTTGTCAACTGATAATTAAATAAGTATCGTCCTTATCCCGTTCAGATAGGGTAGCAAATATGTTATCTAACGCGAAGGCCGCGCGTCACACTATTTGTAACTCTATTAGAATAGTGTAAGGATGATATTTGAGATGACCTTTAATCAAAACAGTCCATATTCGCATACCGTGTGATCCATTCAGTGTTGCTATATAATAAAACTATAATATGATCTCGTGTTTAAAACTCCTAGTTAAATGTTTATGTGGCAACACTATGGAGTTAAGTAGGATTGTTTCTGCTGGTACTACGACTCCGGCACCTGAAAAAGAGTCACTTTATAAATATTAATTACAATAAGATAACAATAAATAATAATATCGCCAGACTGACACACCAACTGTATGGTCCCAAACTAAGCAACGCTCTTACTATGGGCACCGTACAATGGACTGGGGGCAATCCCCGTGACACCCAGACGTGGGCAAATTAGAAGAAGGCCATTTCCGAAATTTGTCCCGGCGGGAATCGAACCCGCAACCTCTATGTGAGCTGAGCGGCCTACGCTAGAACCACTGCGCCAAGCGGTCGTCAAGAGTGGTTAGATGTTTTCGCTATTGCGGTGGACAGTGGACGGTTGACGGACGATGGACGGTGGACGGACGGTGGACGTACCCAGTATAGTGATGGACGGGTTCAATCGCCCGTCGGTGTTGAAGAGCGGTGTGTTGTCCATTTTCGCGAACGGCTTGTTGGGGTCCGGGTCCGAGGGCGTCCCCTCCACCCGCGACCACTCTCCCACTGATGCGTCTTGACCCACTGTTAGCAAATACAAAGGATTCATATTTCTAAATATATATAACTCAAAGGTGACTGACAGACTGACATATCTATCAACGCACAGCCCAAACCACTTGACGGATGAGGCTGAAATTTGGCATGCAGGTAGATGTTATGACGTAGGCATCCGCTAAGAAAGGATTTTGATTAATTCTACCCCCAAGGGGATAAAACAGGGGATGAATAATCCCGAAATTTTTGTTAAGTTAAATTACATGCGGACGAAGTCGCGGGCACAGCTAGTATTATATATTTTTTGTCATAACCTTCATTTCTTATAATGTCTATTACTCAGAATGTCATAAGTCATAGTGGTTGAAAACTGTATAATTGAAATACATCAACATTTATTATATATTTATTTTTTCATAATTATGAGTATTATGATCAGTCGACAATCGATCGATTTATTCAATTCAATTCAATTCAAATCATTTATTTTGTTTAGGCCTACGGGGGCACTTACAAATTGTCAATGTACATATTTTTTTCCTTATATCTACAACCGGATCGGAACGCGACCTCGACTGAGAAGATCCGGCAAGAAACTCAGCGGGCTTGTCTTTTTACATGTCATGTTTTTTTTTTTTTTTATCGCCAGTTGCTTATTTTCAATAATTACAAAGGGTAGTACTTAAATATTAAAATAGCTCCAGTGTGTTGCCTTTTGATGTTATCAAGAATTATACAAATAATTCGGACTAGTAGGGCAAGACACGCTACGCTTTGACATTATTATTGACTGTCGAGATTTGAGCTGCTTAGTCCCAAGCTGTTTTATCATCCAAATAATCCGAGATTTTGTAATAACCCTTTGCAGTGAGTTTAGTTTTAATTAGGGTTTTAAACTTATTGATAGGTAAATCTCGGATTTCATTGGGAAGCTTATTGTAAAAACGTATACATTGTCCCATAAAAGAATGACTTATTCTGTGGAGACGAGTTACATGTACGGATAGCTTGTGCTTATTCCGTGTATTAATAGAATGAGCGTCGCTCCTTTTCTCAAAATTATTAGCATTTTTTTTTACGTACATGAGATTTTCATAGATAAATTGTGACACAACAGTTAGAATATTTATTTCTTTAAATTTTTCTCTGAGGGAGATTCTTGGAGCTAGATTGTAAATAGCTCGTATAGCTCTTTTCTGCAGAACAAAAATGGAGTTTAAGTCAGCAGAGCATCCCCAGAGCAGTATGCCATATGACATAACGCTATGGAAATAACTAAAATAAACAATTCTAGCTGTTTCAACGTCGGTTAAATGCCTGATTTTTTTAACAGCATATGCCGCACTGCTGAGTTTACCCGACATTTTTTTTATATGAGGACCCCATTGCAATTTAGCATCTATAGAGATCCCTAGAAAGACAGTTTCCTCCACAAGGTCCAATTCTGCTCCATTTAGTCGTATATTGGTTCCTACTTGTCTCACATTTGGCGTTGAGAACTTTATACATTTCGTTTTATTCTCATTAAGTAGAAGATTATTTACATTGAACCAATCTACAACTTTAGCGAGTGCGTTGTTCACATCGTCATAATGTAAAAGCTGTCTTTTAATTTTAAATAATAAAGAAGTATCATCAGCAAACAACACAACTTCGTGACTATTTTCTACATAGTAGGGCAGATCATTTATATATATTAGAAACAAGAAAGGACCCAGTATCGAACCCTGCGGTACGCCCATTGAGACTACAGAACCGGGCGATGTCTTGTCATTAATATTGACCTTTTGAATTCTATTGCTCAAATATGAAGTCAAGAGGTCAAGAGCCTTGTCCCTGATACCGTAGTGGTGCAATTTCCTGGCAAGTATTTCATGATGGACGCAGTCGAATGCCTTGGACAAATCGCAGAATACACCGAGGGCATCCTGCGAGTTCTCCCAGGCACTGAATACAGTTTTTATTAGTTCAACACCTGCGTCTATAGTAGAGCGATTCCTCGTGAACCCAAACTGATTTTTATGAAAAATCTTATTGTTATTAAAATGACACAATAACTGGTTCAAAACAATTTTTTCAAAGATTTTGCTTAAAGTTGGTAGTATCGATATAGGCCGAAAATTTGTCGGATCAGTGGTACTACCTGATTTGAATATTGGAATTACTTTACTATGCTTCATTAACTCAGGAAATACACCGCATGCTACACAGCTATTAAACACAGCCACTAGATTGGGTGCAATGATGTCTATTATATAAGAAACGGTTTTAACAGAAAGCCCCCATAGGTCTGCCGTTTTCTTTACATCCAAACTTTTAAAGCTATCTATAATGTCTTTACAATTAACAGCCGTGAATTTAAAAGCTGTGTCACATGCATTAACACTTTGTTTAAGTAAGGTCTCTGCAGAGGTGGAAGACGATTTTAGAGTTTTGGTTGTTAATAAAGGGATATTGGTAAAGAAATTCTCAAACTCCGTCGCTACTTCCAAATCCGCTTTTACATCTGTGTTGTTAACTATTAAATGAAAGTCTCTTTCGCGTACTGTATTTCTGCCAGTTTCACAGTTGATAATGTTCCAGGTCATTTTAATTTTATTTACAGATGTTTTAATCTTATTTCTCAAATAAATTGATTTTGCAGAGGAACAGGCTCGTTTAAATAACTTAGAATATTTTTTTACATATTCTATAAAAATGGGATTATGATTATAGACTTTTTCATGATAAAGTTCATATAACTTGCGCCTGCTTTTGTAGATTCCTGGGGTTGCCCACTCACTAAGCCTAGCACTGCTACCAACAGATATTGTCTTTGGTAAAAATATTTTACTGAATTCGTCACTGATAAGATGGAACAGTGAGTTATAAGAGATGTTTGTGTCGCTGTGTGTAGGCAACCCTGGAACTTTTTGTATTAAATTTGTTCTCAGTAGTCCTAGGCGGCTATTATTTATTGGAACAAAGCTAACACTTTTTCTTTGAGCTTTGTCCATTTTTCTTGGAAACACTGCGAGTTGACCACAATGATCTGATTCTAAATTATTTATAATTGATTTATCTAGTGGTTTTAAATTTGTAAATATATTATCTATACAAGTAGAACTTGTGGCAGTGATCCTAGTGGGTTCCAAGAAAATATTATACATATTGTAGCATTTAAAAAGTAATTTAAATTTATCTATTATAGGACTATTTTCTAGTAAATTAATGTTAAAGTCTCCACAGATAATCATTGATTTGTTTGACTTGGCTATTTTAAAAAGAATGTCCTCCAAGTATTTTTCAAATTCATCATAGGATGAACACGGTGGCTTATATACGCATACAACAATGAACTGCTCAAACTCGATACAGGAAATTTCAATTACTCGTTCAACAGATAGGCTCACAATGTCTTTACGCTCTTTTAATTTAATACTTTTTTTTGTAATTATTAACGAGCCACCACGTATTAAATTTACTCTGCTGAATGAGCTAGCAATCTGATGATTAGTAAAATTAAACATGAGCTGGTTGCTTTTTAACCAGTGTTCAGTAATACAAAGAATATCTATGTTGCTGTCGTTCAAAAACAATTCAAGTTCCAGCTCTTTGCCCATCAGACCTTGTAAATTCTGATGAACAACTTTTAATACTTTATTGCAAGAGGTTGTCTCTATTGTCTTACATACTAATTTAAATTATTACAAATGTCAAAATGCTCAATAGAAGCATTGTCTATATTAGGTTGATCAATAGAAGCAACCTTGTTAGCCAAATTTTTGGCTGATATGTCAAATAGATATAATAGCGAAACAGCTATCTGTCTTTTATAGTAATTAGAAAGGTAATAATTACCTTTTGTCAGATAAAAATTATTTAAATAATTATTAATTTCAATTTTATGACATCCTACTCCTGGGCACGGGACTCCCCTCACTACGAGGCGGATTCAGGCCGTAATCCACCACGCAGGCCCAGCTTGGCGGATCCACATGTCTTTCGAAAATTGGCTACATTTTCGAAGACACGTAGGTTAGCAAGCAAGTGATAATCATATAGAAATTATGATTCGCACATAGATTTCGAAGAACCCAGAGGTGCGAGCCAGGGTTTGAACTCAGGACCTTGTGCCCGCAAGACGCGTACTTAGCCAATCGGCTATCACTGCTTAATATAAATAAATAAAAATAAATAATAAGACTAACGTCTTTGACTTACCAACCGAATACATGACTAGCGCGTGTTCGTGTATAGTGGCATTGTTCAATACAATCGACTCCTTAAGCCTGACGCCCGCCTTAACGGTCACCCCGGCGCCCACCGACACGTTCGGCCCGATCTGTACGAAACGTATCACATTATTTATTGAACCAAGCCGGCGAGCAAGCGTGCGAGACGCCTGAAGCCTTGAGGTGCAACTCTTTTTGTTATTCTTCAAAACCAAACTAGCAGGTTTACTATAATCATTTATTCAGGCTTAATCACATCTTATCTTCAGTATCTCTCATCTAGATCTACCGCGGGCATCTTATCCGTCATTGTCAGTCTGTCATCTGTCAAACGTCACCAATCACAATCTAAATATATATAACTCAAAGGTGACTGACTGACTGATCTATCAACGCACAGCCCAAACCACTGGACGGATCGGGCTGGAATTTGGCATGCAGGTAGATGTTATGACGTAGGCATCCGCTAAGAAAGGATTTTGATTAATTCTACCCCCAAGGGGATAAAATAGGGGATGAATAATCCCGACGTTTTTGTTCAGTTAAATTACACGCGAACGAAGTCGCGGGCTCAGCTAGTTATTCTTATATATCCAATATACATTACACTCTTAGCAACGATAATCGATATATCGTGACATTCGTATTGCGGAATCTTACTCTAAATTCCATCGTTTTAACAAACGATCATTTCTTACAGTTCGTTCAGTAATCGATCGTATGCACACCTCACTAAACTAGCTTTCTATACTTAAATCTGGGTGAGATTTTACTATTATTTACTTATTTAGTGACAATGGTGTTGCCTGCTCACGTTCTGTTGCTGTTCCCGAGAATGTACACCTCTTTAATTAACTTCAACAAGAGTTACCATTGAGTTTCTTGCCGGATCTTCTCAGTGAAATCAGCATTCCGAACCGGTGGTAGATTCTGACTATTCATAAATGCTTTGTTTGCTTACATGAATAATAACTCTAAATTGAGAATTTAAAAACCCCCGATGCGACGACCTTTTCATCAAATGTATACTTACTTTATAGAGGGAGAGCCAGCGATAGCCAGACGTTCCATATTTTATAAAGGCTGTCAATTTCTCAGAGCATGCCCCCAACACAGGTAAGAACGATCATCGAGTATGGAGTTGGGATTGTGGTTACTTCGGCAGTTAACAGGTAGTAAAGGTGTATAAAATAGTACCTCAAATTCGTTATAGTATAAAGCTTAATTTTTATATATTTCCTTCGGAATAATATTAGAAATCACGCCATCCATTGACGGACACTTAGTGCGGTTTCAACCCCCTGCCAGACACCCCTAAACTTTAATAATTTATGAGTATACTTTCGTCATAGTATAAAAGCTGGGTTTTACATATGTTACTTGGGAACCCATAAAAAAATATTACTTCAACAGCCGGACAGTTTTAATGGTTTTAACATCTTGCCAGACACATTTAAATAGTTATTTAATCATCCAAGTATGAACGCAATAAAACTATTTTTCATTGGGTTTCTTGAACAATTTCGATACACTAAACTGCCTATCTTACTTACTGATAAGTCAATTTGCAAAATATCACCATAATATCTGACATAAATGGCCGTATCTTTTGATTGCGTTGAATAGAAGCCTATTTTTTACATCTCCAAGGGATCATAGCATTTGATAATTGATATTAATTTTTACTTGATAACTTTATCCGTTTCCGAGAAAAAGGGTATTGATAAACAGACAGACGGACAACAAAGTGATCTTATAAGGGTTCCGTGTTTTCATTTTGAGGTGTAGAACCCTAAAACTATATCCTGTACTGTAACTACATCCTTTGGGAGTGCAGTCGCTGGCACAACGAACGGACTACTATGCTAAATAGCCTGCAAGTGACATCTGGAGCAGTTTATTACACTGACCTTGTAGAAACCAGGGACAATTTCCGTGCGTTCAAGCGCTTTAGCCATACCTATTATTGGAATCAAGTATAATCAGCTCAGGAGGTTAGGTCCAATTAGTCATATTACGATCCGTGGTGCCTTACAACTGGGCCCTTATTACGTTAGCTACTTCAATTGCAATAAAAAAGCAAATGCAAGCGATTGAACGCTAATTAGCTTTCAAACGCTTGGGCAAATGTTTGGTATTCCACTAGCGACTGAATTGCGATCGAAGGCTTGGTAATTTGGATTATTGCATTTGGCTATTAGGCGCATGCTCATAAAATTATAATACATTTTACTAAATATAAATAAATGGAATATAATAATAATAAATAATATGTTATAATAATACAATATAATAAAATAGTATATTATATTATAGTATATTAAAAAAAATGTATTTTTATAATATATATTTATTTTATTTTTTATTAACAGACAGACTTTAAATGTGTCTGGCAAGATGTAAAAGCCATAAAACTATCCGGCTGACGAAGTAATATTTTTTTAGAGGTCCCCAAGTAACATATGTAAAACCCAGCTTTTATACTATGACGAAAGTATACTTATAATTTATTAAAGTTAGGGGTGTCTGACAGGGGTTTGAAACCGCACTAAGTGTCCGGCAATGGATGCCGTGATTTCTAATGTTATTCCGAAGGAAATACAGGCTATTTAGCATAGTAGTCCGTTCGTTGTGCCAGCGACTGCACTCCCAAAAGATGTAGTTGCAGTACAGGATATAGTTTTAGGGTTCCACACCTCAAACGGAAAACACGGAACCCTTATAAGATCACATTGTTGCCCGTCTGTCTGTTTATCAAGACCCTTTTTCTCGGAAACGGATAAAGTTATCAAGTAAAAATTAATATCAATTATCAAATGCTATGATCCCTTGGAGATGTAAAAAATAGGCTTCTATTCAACGCAATCAAAAGATACGGCCATTTATGTCAGATATTATGGTGATATTTTGCAAATTGACTTATTAGTAAGTAAGATAGGGAGTTTAGTGTATCGAAGTTGTTCAAGAAACCCAATGAAAAATAGTTTTATTGCGTTCATACTTGGATGATTAAATAACTATTTAAATGTGTCTGGCAAGATGTTAAAACCATTAAAACTGTCCGGCTGTTGAAGTAATATTTTTTTATGGGTTCCCAAGTAACATATGTAAAACCCAGCTTTTATACTATGACGAAAGTATACTCATAAATTATTAAAGTTTAGGGGTGTCTGGCAGGGGGTTGAAACCGCACTAAGTGTCCGTCAATGGATGGCGTGATTTCTAATATTATTCCGAAGGAAATATATAAAAATTAAGCTTTATACTATAACGAATTTGAGGTACTATTTTATACACCTTTACTACCTGTTAACTGCCGAAGTAACCACAATCCCAACTCCATACTCGATGATCGTTCTTACCTGTGTTGGGGGCATGCTCTGAGAAATTGACAGCCTTTATAAAATATGGAACGTCTGGCTATCGCTGGCTCTTGGTATATTACCTAGTTCTTCCAAATAATTAAGTTAGCGGGATTTGCGTAGTTCCCGTAGCTCAGTATTTAAAGCTCATCTCGCAAATTCATCTGGTACAACTAGTTTCGATGCCAGATTATGAAAGCGCCATTTACATCATTCGTTTACGGTTAAAAACAATTTTGAGTATGCGTTTGAGATGTATATGGGCTGTAGTCGATTAGTGACTTATTGCCTAATGTACTAAGGGTCAAGTTGGCATACCACGGCGGTGGGATGGACGGTGGTATACATCTCGCTGTATAAGGGCTGTAGTCGATTAGCGACTGAGTGTCTAGTGTACTAAGGGTCAGGTTGGCATACCACGGCGGTGGGATGGACGATGGTTTTCATCGAGCTGTATAAGGGCTGTAGTCGATTAGCGACTGAGTGTCTAGTGTACTAAGGGTCAGGTTGGCATACCACGGCGGTGGGATGGACGGTGGTTTTCATCGAGCTGTATAAGGGCTGTAGTCGATTAGCGACTGAGTGTCTAGTGTACTAAGGGTCAGGTTGGCATACCACGGCGGTGGGATGGACGGTGGTATAACATCTCGCTGTATAAGGGCTGTAGTCGATTAGCGACTGAGTGTCTAGTGTACTAAGGGTCAGGTTGGCATACCACGGCGGTGGGATGGACGGTGGTTTTCATCGAGCTGTATAAGGGCTGCAGTCGATTAGCGACTGAGTGTCTAGTGTACTAAGGGTCAGGTTGGCATACCACAGCAGTGGGATGGACGGTGGCAGTGGGATGCAGGAACACGTCCGGGATCACGGTGCAGGCGGCGGCGGAACTACGATCCTTGTTCAGCTCCAGGTAGTGTCTGTTCGCGTAGATCGCGGAGCCGGCCGTCTTCACTTGAGACCACCAGCTGGTGACCTGGGAAAATATATACATTAATACGTGAAGCAAAAACGTTGGACCGCTTTTTACGAAAATTGCGCGGACGGAGGAGTATGAAATTTGGCACACTTATAGTTTATATGGAGGTGTGCAGAATGCTAATATTTTTATATTATAATAAACCGGAATACGTCAAAACAGACATATCGCGTAAACGAATACGTCAGTTTCGACAGTTCTTCTATAGGAAAACCGTCAAAAGTGACGTATTTAGTTACGCGCTACGTCAGTTTCGAGTAGTAGTCGTATTGCTAGTAGATCGATATGCCAGCGGGTAGCCGAGTTAGGGCCTAGGATTAATAGGATCTAACGATGCTCTATCTATGATCTCATTTTACCGTTGATCAGTTGACTGACCGACGTTCGATCGATATGGCTGGTAGTATCCTAACGCGCGCCTATGCCAGGTGTACCTGCATGGCGTACAGCTTGTGGGTGCCAGCCAGCGGCGCCAGAACATCTTGCTCCCAGGAGATGTAGCCCGGGCTGCTCTGTCCATTACCACTGAAATTAAGAAATTTAGCGTTTTATTATTATTTTTATTATTTAGCGTTTATAGAAATATACCTATATATATATTTTAAATGCCCACATGGGATCATTAATACATATTTTTAGTTCTAACTTTATGACCTCTAGAGAGCGCGATATATTAAATTTAATGTTACGCCATATAATTTATAATCAGCGGACGACCAAGACGCTTCCAATGATACCTCATTTGTCAAATTATGTCAAGTTGTTTAGAAGTTAAGAGGGGACAGAGGGAACTTCGCTGTAGCCGATCGAAAAGGTCTGATTGAAGCTTCTCTGATCCCCCGACCCACCAAAAGCACAGCCACGGCAACATCGCCCTTACCAAACGAATATTACCTGTAATACCCGTCCTGTTTCCTCTGGAACGCGTCCGCCATGGTGTGGAAGACCTGCAGCGAGCACACGTACACGCCGCAGTTGATGAGCGTGGACACGTAGCCCTGCGGCTTCTCCACGTAGTGCGTGACGGCGGCGCCCGCGCGGACCATGCAGCCGTAGTGCACGGACTGCGCCCGCGTCGCCTCTGTACCCATTATTGTCACCTGCACCGTTCGTTATCATCATCATCATCTACATCATCCTTTCCCAAAGTGGGCGATAACGCCCCTTGTGGGCGCTGCAGGTCTAAAGGGCGGTAAGACACCCAGAAAAAAAATGGGGGCGTTATGTAGCTCACAATAATCAATTAATTTAATTTGACGTTAGTGGTTTTTAAGTAGGTGAAAAAATCATCATCATCATCATCAGCCAATGCTTGTCCACTGCTGGACATAGGCCTCCCCTAATGAGCGCCATAACAAAAAAAAACAACATAACATAGTGAAAAAATGGGGGCGCTAAAAAATTATTTATTCTCAAAGTGGGCAGTATACAAAATACGTTTGGGAACCACTGATCTACATCAAGGATTCCCAAACTATTTTGGGTAAGAGAACCCTTTCACAAAATGTACTGGACACCTTAGAGGAAGCCACAGCCAAATTACTTTAAAAATCTTATGTCTAGTTTTTTACAAAATCACTAGATAGTATAAAACAAAGTCGCTTCCCGCTGTCTGTCCCTATGTATGTTTAGATCTTTAAAACTAGGCGACGGATTATGATGCAGTTTTTTTTATAGATAAGAATGATTCAAGAGGAAGGTTTATATGTATATCTAGCTGAACCCGCGACTTCGTCCGCGTGCAATTTAGCTTAACAAAAAAGCCCGCCCCCGCGTTCTGAGCCCGCGCGACAGGACCCATTTTTTTTTTTTTTTCTAAAATCAAAGTAGCCTGAGTCGCTTCCCGCTGTCTGTATGTCCCTATGTATGCTAAGATCTTTAAAAGTAGGGAACGGATTTGATGCCATTTTTTTATAGACAGAGTAATTCAAGAAGGTCTATATGTATAATACATGCATAATATAGTAGAGAAACATTGATAAAAACACCCGTGCGAAGGCCCCGGGGTTGCTAGTCTAGTCTATTTTATAATTATAATTTAGCCCTTTTACACATCCCACTCTTGGGTCCGGGCCTCCCCTCAGTACGAGGGGGATTTTGTAATCCACCACGCCGGCCCATTATCAAAATCAGAACTTACCAGTGCATTAGGTTTCTCCTCATGGAAATGCCACAGTTCCTTGAGCGGGAATTCGGCGCAGACGTCGCCGTTCAGCAGGAAGAACGCCGCAGGGTTCCCGGCACGGACCTGGTCTCTGAAGTGGTAGAGTCCACCGCCGGTGCCGAGCGGCGTGAACTCTTGTAGATATCTGTAGCCGTGAGATACGTGTATCATTACTTTTGTCAATTCCACCGATAGATGTCGCTAATATCGATATAGCGCGCGGTGTTAAGGTGATCATGGCATTTCGTGTAGCCCTTGAGCTTTCTGTATTATTTGTGGAGCAATATACACTTACTAGCTGTACCCGCGACTTCGTCCGCGTATAATTTAACTTGACAAAAATTTCGGGATTATTCATCCCGTATTTTATCCCCTTAGGGGTGGAATTAATCAAGATCCTTTCTTAGCGGATCAGTTATGCAATTCATCAACATCGGATGGGTAGTTTAGGCGCTATGGTGCAACACAAGAATTATACATACATACGTTGTATAGACTGCTAAAAACACCACCGTTCCTTTTGGCTTTGCCATAGTGGGGTATAAACCAACTCTGTGGTTTGATGTCAAAAATTATTGCTCAGTAGATGCGGACGCACCTAATTAAGTAAATAAAATATAGAAGTTTCATTATGGAGTAGTGTCATATAAAATAAATATCACTGCATCTGTTTTGCGTCTGCGTCTGTTCTGGTCTGAACAGATGTGTGGTACACACACATACTTAACACACAGTACTTAATGACATAAAATTGGAAATCATTTCACAGAATAGAGACAACCCACAAATATCTTCGGACTAATACTAACGCTAGTACAATGGTACAAATGGTAGTAGTACATTTCGGTTTGCAGAAGTATTTGTGATTGGATCCATTTTGCATGTCTTTATTCAATTGTGTTAAGAAAGAAGTCAAAGAATCATCAAAATTAAGCGAAAACTCACCTAATAATAACATCATATTCCTTCTGCATGTCACTAACAAACTGTGCCATTGTATTTGTGGTGTACGAGCCAATGATCAGTATCTCCTTGCATGCGTCCAGCTTGGTACATGCTTCTATATGATGCTGTATTAGAGGGAGGCCTGCTATAGGGAACAGGGGCTTAGGGGTGTCAAGGGAGAGGGGACGGAAGCGCGTGCCTGTGAAAAAAAACATTTAAAAAGTTTATTGTCAATGTCAGGTTATCACATAACTATTAGGGCTGAGTTCACCAACACATTAATGGACTGTTAAAAACAGTGGTTTAGTAAACTAACTGGCAATGTAATGGTACAGTAGTTGGAAAAAAGTAAATAAGAAGCCCCAGTAGATGCCAATGAGGACCATCTTCATATTTAAATTTAATTTTGGTTTTCCAAAGTGGACGGTCACATTTTTGTTATTAATTGTGTTTGTTATTGCTATTTGTTACTTGACACTGGCGAAATACCTATTAAAAGAGTGGGCCATATTTTTAAAGAAAGAAGAAGAAGACATTAACCATATTTATGGTATGCATGTGTTTGTAATTTTTCTCCTCCTAAATGACTTTACCGTTTTTGATGTTTTTTTTGCACTTATGGTGTCTTCTGGATGGGTTTCAGCTATATTTGGAACCGGTAGATGGCGCTGTTGTTGATATTCAAAAATAAAATCTACACTAGCGAAGCAGGTAAAAAAATTAATTAATAAATGTAATAGGTATATTTACCTACATAATTATTGAGTAAGTATGATTAAATTATGGCAGTTTTCAAAGTAAGCACCAAATATTGAAATGCATTGGACAATATACCTTGAAAAACGTATGTAACTGTTTTATTTGAAATGCAAACTAAGTATTCTCTTGCGGATAGAGATATTTTATTAACATAACCTTCATGTTCTGAAAACACTATTTTCAATGATAAACGAACATTATAAACATCGTTTCTATTACTAGACAATAAATCATGATTTGTACATCTAAATAATGTGTAAAATACGTGTAATATAACTAAAATAATAGTCGTTTCGCCTTATCGAAGCCGGTGACGTTAACCGATAGTAAAAAACTTACCTTTCTGCGGCCCCCCGATAAGTATCACGGCTTTTAACATCTTGTATTATCCTTGGAGCTTTAAATTATGGTATTATCATGTAATTTACTAAATACTTAATACCGAAACGACGGCTAAACAAATAAAACGTACACAAAAACACGTCAGTGTAGTTGAGCACGAATGGAATGTCAATGTCAACAATCATGACATATCTTCAATCAAATGTCAAACCCATAAGTTTCCTCGGGATTAGCTTGGGACTATGCGTTTTAGGTTTTGTTTATTTGGTTTAAGCACAACTTCCTTGGGATTCTGCTATAATATTGTTTTAGGAAAAGTCCCTCTCGATTTTTATCTATCAAACCATAAACTCGTGTTTTACGTTGTTATTTACCGTTTACTGTTCAGAAAGTATTTTATAATCATTACCTACTACAAGAATAATTCACAATGATATTCTAAATATATAATTATCTCATGGGTGACATCCGGGTTGAACCTGAACCCCTTTGTTTTAAAAGTGAACATTAGACCAACTCAGAACTTTGACAACATTTTTATTGGAACAAAGTTCCTTATCTCGCGTTGCCTAGACGGAAAAAATTAAGGCCAAAAGTTGTAACGACACTTTTTGCTATAGTTGTAAGCCGTGCGGCGTGCGCGTGTTTCTCTTTCTGTCTCTCTCTCTCTCTTATAGGAAGCAAGCCAGTTATTTTCGTTTCATCTTTCTATTTCGCATTGAACAGTGTGGTATCGCGACGATTATTTTTGTTGAGTGTATACAGGTTTTTTGTGCATAATAAATAATAACAATAATGAATCCTGACAGTGTTTCTGCACAAGTTCCGGATATTACAACTTCGTTCCATCCGGGTGTCCCTTGACACCTCCCAAGTTTTATTAATCTTTCTCCTGCCTTCTAACCCAATTGATTCCAATGAATGAGGAAAAATGAGTCACTAATTCACATTTGACTTTTTTGCATCCGTATCCAGGATACGTTGTGAGTTGTGACCCTTGCTGACGACATCAAACTACATTGCTCAGTTTCAGTCAGTCATATTCTAACATGAAATCATCGATCTCGACGACCGCTTGGCGCAGTGGTTCGAGCGTGGGCCGCTCGGCTCACATGGTGATTGCGGGTTCGCGGCAAATTTCGGGAATGGCCTTTTCGTAATTTGCCCAGTTGGGATCGCCCCCAGTCCATAGTACGGTACCCATAGTACAAGCGTTGCTTAGTTTTGGACCATACAGTTGGTGTGTTAGTCTGGCGATTTTAAAAAAAATCTTTGTTAAGGGGAAGTGGATAGATAATTTTGGTACTTAGTTCTACTTAGCTACTTACATGTGTTATTAGGTGACCACCACCTGTGACTTTATTACACGCAAAGAATACCTAAGTACCTTTGAAGAATAATTAATGCCTAATAGCACCTATTTCCTCCGTCCTTGCCTAGATATGTAGACAGTAGCAATGCACGGGAAATTGCTCCTAGTTGAGTTTAAAGCTGTTTAAAGTGAATAAGTCTTTGGAAATAATTGTCTACACCGTTTTATAGGAGTCTGGATCTAAGGTTTAGGTATTAGCTGAAGTGAATAGCCGTGACTGACTCCTAATAATAATTGCAACATTAAGTAAGTACATCACTTCTGCCAATTCTGTTCAAATTCAAATCATTTATTTTGTTTAGGCCTACGGGGGCACTTACAAATTGTCAATTTTACATATTTTTTTCTTATATCTACAACCGGATCGGAACGCGACCTCAACTGAGAAGATCTGGCAAGAAACTCAGCGGGCTTGTCTTCTTACATGTCTTTTTTATCGCTAGTTGCTTATAAACAATAATTACAAAGGGTAGTAGATATTAATATAACGCACTTCAAATTCAAATAATAATAATGTAGGTAGCTGCAACTGCCGCCCCCGCGCCCAAGGCCAAGAAGACCGCTAAGCCCCCGACCAAGAAGCCGAAAGCGCCCAAGAAGGCGGCCGCCGCGCCCTGGTCGAAGCCCGCCGCGCCGCGAAGAAAACTTCCGCCACCAAGAAGTAAACGCTGTCGTCAACGAGATTAAATAGTACATTGTTACATGAGTGGTGAAAGTTACTTATTTTGTCCCGAGACGGGGTTTGGCGCCCGAGCGTAGCGAGGGCGCTAATAGTTCGAGGGACAAAATAAGTCTTTCACCCGAGGTAAACACTGTGCTTTTCATTACGAATACAAGGAAAATAAAAATAAAAACAGGAATTGGCTAAAGAAATAATACAAGGAAGTATAAACAATACTCTACAACTCGAAAAAAAAAAAATCGGATTGCCGCGTATTTTGTTTTTTTTTTCTTTGGCCGGCCAACTTCATTATTTAGCCATTATTTTTCATTTTCATCTTTAAATATTTTACCCAAATCTATGTTATTTTAAAGAAATTGTTGAAACTAAATTATAATTAAGTCATTTAAAAAAAATATTCTTGAATTAATACTTAACTTTATGTTTTTTCAATTTTACATCGTGCTGTAATTGAGTGACTGTAGAAAAAGTTTGAACATGGTTCCATAGAAATGTGAAAATGGAACTAGTTTTTTTTATAATTTGACAGCTGTCAGTTGAAAGCGAAACTCCCGGGCCTGAAAAGTATTACTTTCAACCCGCTTCTCAGGCAACTTCAGACCTACTTTCAGAGTATGAGTAATGAAAAAATAATTACACGGCTCCGTCACGACATTCATAATTTGTACGAATTTATCGTTCAAGTTATTTTTAATTATTTTATTTATTTATTTAAAGTTGTATTTTAAATGTATGTTTGTGACGTGTACCCTACATCCCTATTACATAAATAAATTTACTGCTACCTCTATACCTATTGGGTACCTACTTAGGTAGATAACATTTTTTCCAGTGTTTCTACGTAAGTACGTAAAGGTACCTAGGTTCAAAAGCGCAGTAGTCTACGAAATGTAATTATAAACTTCTCCCAGACTCCATAGACAATACCTATGCATACAACGGGGCGCTCATATTCCTCTATAAATAGGGTTGACCCTGGCTTATTTTTTCTATAAAAAATATATAACTTTAGTTTAGTACTTATATTTACACTGTTTAAATCTTATAGTTGAGCTAGGTATTGGTTACTTTCCATATGATATCCAATTTATAAATTGATCTCACATGTATTTTGACGACCGCTTGGCGCAGTGGTTCGAGCGTAGGCCGCTCGGCTCACTGCATATGGTGGTTGCGGGTTCGATTTCTACCGGGTCAAATTTCGGAAATGGCCGTTTCGTAATTTGCCCAGGTCTGGGATCGCACCCAGTCCATTGTACAGTACCCATAGTACTCGTACAAGCGTTGCTTGGTTTGGAACCATACAGAGTGTCAGTCAATGGCCTGGCAATGTATATTTTTTATTTATTTATGTGTAGGTAGGTAGGTACTAAGCTACAACGGTGTATTAAAAAAAAACTAATATTCAGTAGACAACCCTATCAATATTACGACGAAACGGAATCGTTTGTTGGGGAACCACAATAAAATAAAAATATATCGAATTTAGTACATGATAAAAAGAGAACCATCAAAATTTATGTACAGAACTCAACTGAAACTAATATAATGCGGAAACTTGTGTGGCAGTGTTGGCTGGGTAGCTTTTCTTAATATCATTCCACCTAAAAGTACTTAAAGACTTTTGCGTGGAATATAAGAGTGTGGTCTTTGTAGGTTATAGCGTCGCAGCTTCCAAACGGATAACCCGAAAATCTTGGGTTTTGTTTGATTAGACATAACTGGTAACCGCGATTTAGATGGAAGCTGATTTCATGATCCCTCCATAGGTACATGGAAGTTCTGAAATGTTTAACGAAGGTATGTACCTAGTACATAGCAATACCATCTCGAAGGTGTATACTTAATTATTCACACTTAGAAATATTTTGGCTAGAGAGGCTGTTATGGAGTTGGCTGAAAGCTCCAATAGCCGGGATTGCAGCTTAACGTCAGACGAACAAAAACAAACTAAGTAGTAGATACGTAAGTACGTACCAAAGTAGATACACTAGGTACTTCGAAAATCTTTCAAAACAAATTGATTTCTTATATTTACGCGAATACTACACATTGAAATAAAACTATTTTTACGGATTATATCGCGTTTATTTTTACTTTTTGTGTTCCCGACGTTTCGGTTGCTTTACAGCAACCGAAACGTCGGTCTTTTGAGCACTTTCTGCGTGAATCGGACCGCAAATACCAACTAAATTTTGAGGGTACCCAGTTTTTAACTATGACATCAGGACGTCTAACACCTCAGTCTCCCCGTGACCACGGTTGCTGTAAAGCAACCGAAACGTCGGGAACACAAAAAGTAAAAATAAACGCGATATAATCCGTAAAAATAGTTTTATTTCAATCTTTCAAAACAATCTCAGAAATCTAGCTTCACTTGAAATTATATTACCAGACCATTTACTTACTAGGAACACATAAGGTCGAGTTAATGTGGTTTCCGTAAGTGCCACTGCGGACTAATTCAATTGCGGGCCGGAACGCTCCAGCTGTTTATGTTTGCCTGGTAATGTGTAACCGATCGATCCTGTTGAAAGGGGCCATATACGATCTTGTTAACCAACAGAGAGAGACAGAGCTATATTAAACACTAACGACGTCACCGCATAGGTTTTCTTCACTTACTGAATTATTTATTTATTTTATTTAAATATTACTAGCAATTTGTGTTTATCACATTACTATTTACTAGTATTCCCTTTAGGCTCTCCAATTAAGTTAATGCTTGTGCTAGGAGTGGGCTCGTATGGGGATCGAACCCAGAACCTCTTAGCTACAAGGACGGCCCCTCTGACCACTAGGCTATTAGCTATTTAAAGTTGGTATATATCGCCTACCCTGAATTACGTATGTAAGATTTGTTTATACCATTTTATACAAAGTACACTCTAGTCTCAACGTCTCGGTGTAAAGAAATGTAAATCTAATCAACACAATAAATAATGCTAAAAAAATGTGTACCTTCCTCGCCTACGGTGATTTAATCTGCAAGATATAACGGCGAATCCTACGCTGTTTTTCCATTACTTAGTACTCATAATCCTTAGATCAAAGGTCACAGGTAACACCTGTGTTATTTCTAAGGCAGAAATAGCGATTTAAGTGGTAGACTGTAAACTGGGAGCTTTTAGTAAATTGTATTTGCCCATTTGAAGTATTAGAATGATGGAATTTCTTCGTCATGTTAATGTTGAAGTAAAAATGTCTGATGGTTACTAGAATCGTAAGGTATTTACTATTTGTACTATAGGTAATCTTGTTAGCCGCTCTAACTACGCTAAATTTAGAGTGGGCTTACAATAGTTTTATCGGGAGGTCTGACTGTCATTAGCATTCTTAGTTTCAGGGGGACACGCGAAATATATCACTTCGAACAAGTAAAAAAAAGGCGAATCGTGTTTGTAAAAAATGTATCAAAATGTGCCTTGTGGCTCTACAAGCAGAATTCTGTTGAAAATTGGCACCTGTTGTTGGTAGCGTTCATACAATTTTAGTAGCTCTGTCGCAGCCAACTAGCTTAATTCGCCGTTCAATTAACAGCCTAGGCACTTTACTAAACAGCGCCGTTCAACTAGTGGCCTGAATGATATTCAGCCATTTGATCAAACAGCTAGGCAAATGACTTGGATCGATGACGTTTAATTACTTGCCTAACCTGTTCATTTCAATTTAGATCTACTTTCTGCCACCTAGCGCCGAAACTCACCCAACTGTCAATATCTCTATTATATTCTCTTTGGTCAATATGGCGTCGGCAAAAAACAACTTTGATGGAATAATTTTATTAGGTATTTTACGAAATTGTTTAGATCCACCGAATCTACTTGCCGGGTGGGATTTCTGTGGGGTCATAAAAAAAATTACCCAAATCTAAACCCATCTGGGTCGCTCTGCTTGGGTAGTATTTGGAAAAAGTTTTGTAGTACATAAATGTCAACCAGTTGCCTAAGCAATAGCCAGTCAGTTTATTAAATGTTGTAACAGACGATACGGCTGAATATCATTTAGGCCGCTAGTTGAACGGCGCTGTTTAATAAAGTGCCTAGGCTGTTAATTGAACGGCGAATTAAGCTAGTTGACTGCGACAGCTCTACCATTTGTTTTATGCAAGTTTCACACTCACTAGCATTTACGTTAAATACTTGAGAAACTAATAATTTGCCATGCAAGTAATTTACGTAGCCGCTAGCGTCCAGCGACTCTAGCATACGATACTCTTATAGTAGAGTTACCAGTAATAGAATACTAGAGCTCGATTTAATACATCGATCTCAAAACTGATAGCGATCCTGAGTATGCTTTTGACATGCCATTTTGTACTGAAATGACAGAAGAATGACATTTCCAAGATCGCCCTCAGACTTGAGATAGATTTATTAATAAGGACCTAACTCTACCGACCCCAGATGAGTCGACATTTCTGACTAGCCTAAGATTAATAACTAAACTCCTAACACTAGTGGCCTTTGTATATAGGTTAAGTAAATAATAACCATGACTTGTAAACTCGCCCAGTAAATGGGTGTTCTGTGTTCGCGTAATGCGCGACCATTGTAGCGCGTGTTGCCTTGTCAAATGTATTAATGATATTTCATATTTAGGGCGGCTACATACATGTGTACTTGTTGCCACACGGCGACACGGTGATAATTTATTTATAAAGTTAGTTATAAGTCGGCTCTCATAATTTTTCGTCACACGAAATATGATGTAAGTAGCTAGAAGTTATAGAGTGGCGATGCCCGTCCATTTTATTATTTTTATATGCCCTGAATTACACGATAAGTTATATGCCATAAAAATTGGTATCATAAGTATGGTTCAATCTCTACAACGTCGATTATTCTAGCGATAAACGCTGGTTTTTGGTGGCATTGAAATTGAATCATACATGATTGACGCTAGAGTCTAATATCGCGAGGCGGGGTACCTAAGGTTTTTGTGAACGCGCGTTCACTGCTCATCATGATGCTGGTTTCATTGAGTGTCTTATTCTCTCGCGAGTGAAAGAATATGAATACTTTAGCCACACTCTGTCTCGCTCTGATTCTGATGAAATAAACAGTATTAGGTAAGTATTTGTCTAATCCCTTTTATCCAGAGACGACAGTGTTTCGTAAAATTTCTGATACAATAAGTACAAAAAGTTTTAATTTGCACCACAATTTTGTTGTTCAGTTTACGAACAGCCTAAGCAGTTGATAAACTTTGACCAGTGAAAAATGTTCTTCTGTCGAAAATACCGAACCTACTTACTTAATATCATTAATTTTAATATTGTATTCTGATAAATACTTAAAACTTTTATTTTAATCATTCCTGTAATTTTACGTAACCATTAGACACGAAAGGGCTGGTAATAAATTAATAATAATGCAGGTATTGATTGCAGAACATGAAAAAACATGCGTGAACAAATAATGGCATTTCAACGTTAGTTTACATTGCCCGATATATTCTATTCATAATATCGTACCGTCCACAATTTTCCCCTGCCTCGCGACAGGTTTCGGTTTTTGAACGTGAAGAAACTGATAAAATTATCAATATGATCTAAAATAGATATACAATTTAGTGGATCTGTGACTAAAATATAAAAAGACATAATATTATAGATCTTTAAATTACTAGCAAAGGGTTTCAAATATATTTTAAACAGCAGAACCTTTTAAACAATTAGGTAAGTAATATTTTAACGCAGACGGAAGGGGTTATTATGCATAACATAGTTCCTATATGTATGAAATTATCAGAAACTATAATGATAGATATCATAATTTATTTATGTTTCAACTCAACTCAACTTAAAATTGTTTTGATCATGTAAGCCAACAAAGCATTTATGAATATTCAGAATCTCCCACCGGTTCGGAATGCTGCTTCCACTGAGAAGATCCGGCAAGAAACTCAATGGTTACTCTTTTCAGTGAATAATAGATGGTGTACATTCTCAGGAACAGCAAAAGAATGTGAGCAGGCAACACCATTGTCACTAAATACCTAAGTAACTAGTAATTTAAAAAAATTCAAAATCGTTTATTTTGTTTAGGCCTACGGGGGCACTTACAAATTGTCAATTTACATATTTTTTTTCCTTATATCTACAACCGGATCGGAACGCGACCTCGACTGAGAAGATCCGGCAAGAAACTCAGCGGGCTTGTCTTTTTTATTTTTATCGCCAGTTGCTTATTTTCAATAATTACAAAGGGTGGTAGATATTAATAAATATTATAATAGCTCCAGTATGTTGCCTTTTGATGTTACCAAGAATTACACAAATAATTCGGACTAGTAGGGCAAGACACGCTACGCTTTGACATTATTATTGACTGTCGAGATTTGAGCTGCTTAGTCCCAAGCTGATTTATATATAATCAAATCTCACTCAGATTTGTCTGTCTCAGAAATTTGATGAATTACATTATGATTGATCCTGGATGATATAATATGTCCCATAAGCGTGAAAAAAGCCTCCTCCTTCAATAAAACCCGTAAAACAAATGTGTTATACCTATTACCTATTTGGAAAATAATATTTTTTGTTCGCGACCTTTAAAGATAGACTGTGCATCTTGAAAAGGATTTAGGGGATATATCCATCGACAGCGGAATCCTCAATATATTTTTTTGAATACAAGATCCACAAGATCCCTTTAGGATTGGCATAAAATAGAAATCGTAATAGAACTCACTTCAGCAAAAATGCATTAACTGTGTTTTAAAACAACAACAAAATATTGTTTTCTTATATTTCCGCGAATACTACTCGTACACATTGAAATAAAACTATTTTACGCTGAATGACGGCTCTCCTATATAGGGAAACTAAAAGATCAGTAAAAACCCGCGTAAAAGAACATATAGCTGACGTGAAACACCGGCGCTCCACGAAATCTGCAATCTGTGAACATGTACAGGACCGCACCCGCCATTATATCAGATTTGATAAACCACAGATCCTCGCAAAAGAACACAGATTCCGACCAAGGATGATACGTGAGGCCATTGAAATTAAAAAACATCCTAATTTCAATAGGGAAGACGGCTGGGTGCTACCACCAATTTGGAATCCAGTAATTAATAAAATTAAATCCAAAACCAAGTGTACCATTGCAAGACCTCGAGACACTGTGAGCACTTTCTGCGTGGATCGGACCGCAAACAACAACTAAATATGAGGGTACCCAGATACTAACTATGACATCAGGACGTCTAACACCTCAGTCCCCCCGTGACCATGGCTGCTGTAAAGCAACCGAAACGTCGGGAACATAAAGTTAATAAATGCGATAAAATCCGTAAAATAGTTTTATTTCAACAACAAAATTCATTTTTACAGGCATGATGGTGTGTTCCGGCATAGCCTTTTTGCTAGCCTTTTCGTAGTTTCGTTAAAGTTCGCAAGCATCGTGACTATATATACTAGGTGAAACAGGAAGGGTCTATTTTTTGCAACTTAACTTTGTAAATCTAAAACTATTGGCTTTGTGGGACAGTTGAAGTACTAAAGGTTTCGTAGACTTATGAAATCTGTCAACAGCTGTATCCCTATAACATCATCATCATCAGCCGGAAAACGTCCACTGCTGAACATAGGCCTCCCCCATAGAACGCCTATTGTTTATCAAGTTTCCTCCAAGGCTGATAGTATAAGAATTACAATGTTAAGTTTTGAAAAAAAAGTATACCCTTTCTATTTCAACCTGTATAAGAACGCGACAGCAATATTTGGGCATACCACCCGGCTGGCCGGAGGATATTCCCATTTCCGCTAAAGCTATTGAATTAATTTTGTTCTCTTGTTTCGTTTTATTATTTCATGTCCGTTGAGGTTAGGACGGTACAAGGTATCGCCATACGTTAGGGTGAATCTATCGTGTGGGCGGGCGGCCTTTCTGTCGGCCCCACCGGGTGAAGCGACACACAGACAAAAAAACACAACAACATGCTCGCATAGCTCGAACAAAATGTGATTAAAATTAGTACTTATGTTTGTCCCTACCAAATACCAATGTATATGTCGCAGCCAACTAGCTTAATTCGCCGTTCAATTAACAGCCTAGCCACTTTACTAAACAGCGCCGTTCAACTTGTGGCCTGAATTATATTATATTATAATAAAGTGCCTAGGCTGTTGATTAAACGGCGAATTAAGCTAGTTGGCTGTGACATATATATATTTATAAGTACAGTTACTGTACCACAGTAAGTTAACCTCCTGTTAATGACTAATTAGGCGAAACATGTGCATTGATGTGTGTATGTTGCTGTCTCTACCTTTTTACGGCACAAAATAGAGACAACATTAAAAACCGGTGTAAACTAAATGCAAGCTGCTTTTTTAAAATTATATAAAGTTCGCCATTCAACTGTGGGTTTGCTCCCTCCCTAAGTAAATCTTCTAGTCCATTATAATGAATCAATTACTTACCAAAGTGGAGTAAGTTAGCCAATTGGAAGTTCGGCAGTCTGTCAGCGGTTCTACGTGAGAGTACGTATCATGAATATTTCAGGCCAAATGTGTTTTCAATTAAGACATTTCGCTAGCACACAAGGCTTATTTTTGTGTGTATCGTGCGACGGAAGCGGCAATTTAGAGGCTTTTAGGATTCGTACATTTTTCATGAGTTGAAAATGTTCAAATCGAATTGTGACTTCGCGTACAGTAAAGAGAGTTTAATATACATTATGATTTGCTTACGGCTAGTAATATTTGTGAGAATTTGTGAATTAGAAACGGAAAATACCTAATGTTCGTACCTACAGGTAGATTTCCCCGGTGGTCCAGAGTTTGGATTCCGAGGTTCAATTTGAATGTGGTTAACTTATCTGCTATACTAACTATACCTAGATAAGAACCAGCCAAGTGACCCGATATGTACAAAAAATCATCAAAATCAGTCAAGTCGTTTAGGAGGAGACTAATAACGAACACACGCACACTGGAATTGTATATATTAGGATAGGGTTGCCACAAAATAATATCTCTAACTCTCTATGAATGGATATGGTTCGGCCTATTTTGTGATCGCATTTATTAAATTAAGAAGGTTGAATACACGCAAACTTAATACATTTAGGCGAGTCAGGGAACAAAGGGATAACATATTGGATAAGGGATTAATCTTTTAAATTAGGCGTAGTGATGGATATGAAAATATGTAATCAACTCAGCTGTCAAATTAATTTGCCCGAGGTGATAACCCTGTTATATGTCATACTAGCGACCCGCCCCGGCTTCGCACGGGTGAAATAAATGATCAGTGTTTCTCTACTATATTATGCATGTATTATACATATAAACCTTCCTATTAAATCACTCTATTTATCTTAAAAAAACCCATCAAAATCCGTTGCGTAGTTTTAAAGAAAGCATACATAGGGACAGACAGACAGCGGGAAGCGACTTAGTTTTTAGCCCCTTACGAAAAAAGAGGGGTGTTATAAGTTTAACATGTGTATCTGTGTGTCTGTCTGTGGCAACGTAGCGCCCAAGCTGATGAACCGATTTCAATTGTGTTTCTTTTGTTAGATAGGTATTCTGATCGAGAGTGTTCTTAGCTATGTTTCATGAAAATCGGTTCAGCCGTTTGAAGATCATCAGCTCTTTTGTAGGTTAAAAAGCCACATTCACGGCCAAAACTAATTTCCACGGCTCGAATCCATTCGAAATATGAGATTATTGGATTTAGATTTATTATATTTTAAAATGATCGTAATAGTCCTAACTGGCATTTTACAATATTACAAATTTGAAAAGTTTCCCTGATTCTGGAAAAAATATATATTTTATCAATTTTTATATGAGATTTGTGTATGAACTAAAGACGTTCCATAAGTCACGTTTCAAATGATGGATACGCGCATGCGTTAAACTTTGTTTGTTTTATTAATGGTCATGGAATATTACGCTATAATAATTCTAGAGGGCGCTGCTCCGCCATTGAGAAAAAATATAAAAAAAACAAATCTAATTTAAAATAATTTTAACGTTATTGAAAATTCTTCCCCTGGGCTGCTCCCGTCCACCTCAACCAGAGTTATTACATCAAATTGAATCATAATTGATAATATTTTACTAGGAATTAAACCTCCGTGGCATCAATATTTAGATTCGTTGTCTATTCTAATGTCAATTATTATAATGTAACAAAATAACGTCTCATACTTTTACACAGATTTTCTGTTGATTATTGTATACATTTGATGAAAAGGTCGTCGCTTCGGGGGTTTTTAAATTTTCAATTTAGAGTTATATACTATGTAGTGATTTAAAAGCGATATTATAAGCGAGGTGCACTTTAGTACCATACAATAAGGTCTTATTTTGAATAGCACCTTGTTGATGTTTTCTAAGAACTTTATGCGAATTCACATAATATAACTTTGTTAGTTGTTGGGATGAAGATGATCGAAATTAAACTAGTATTTTATTCATTTGTACGATATATACGTTTAAAATTCAATCGTTTACATGCTGCAGTTTGCTTGACAGTTCTTAATCATAGACTAACAAAATAGTGCTGCAAAAAAGAACAATTAAAAAAACAAGTTAAACAATTCTTTCGGATGTTAAATGCAAATGTGAATGCTAAAGATGGTGTATCTACCTACCAATAAATAAATAAATGGCTTCCTATATGAATAGGTGTCCCTTATTTGCTGCTACACACCAACGAATCTTAGTTGGGAGTTGCTCATCATTGTAGTTTAGAATGTATACACTACTTATATAATAAAATAAATAAATTTCGCCAAACTGCCCCTCTAGCCAAGTGGCTTCGCCTACATTCGTTTCTACAAATCGCTACGCTTCATGTATGGAAATGGCATACGTCACGTGATCTACTTATCGACTTGTATTGTCATTTCCATACATTTAAGCGTAGCGTTTTGTAGAAACGCTTCCAGACGAAGCCACTTGGCTAGGGGGGCTGACACGCCAACTGTATGGTCCCAAACTAAGCAACGCTTGTACTATGGGCTTGTACCGTACAATGAACTGGGGGTGATCCCAGTGACATAGACCAGGGCAAATTACGAAAAGGCAATTTCCGTAATTTTGCCCGGCGGGAATCGTACCCGCAACCATCATGTGCCAATAGATCCAAGCGGCCTACGCTCGACCCAATGCGCCAAGCGGTCTCCATACTATTAATTTATCTGTACAACTAGTCCTTCGATGTTGACTTGGGATCTCTACGACGGGATCGCTGAAGTTATATGATACTTGTACGTAGTTTTGTATGAGTTACTCCTATTTGCAGCTGCCGTTAAACTATTTGAGTTTCAGAAGTAGGTTATTACCTACTTAATACTTATATATGTATACTAAAAACTAGCTGACTCAACAGATGTTGTACTGTCTTAACATTGAATATTGAATTCGAATTGTTCCGGTCAACTTTCTTATTACTTTCTTTCATAACAACCTTCTCCTGACAATAATAAACACAACAAAAAATAATTGGAAATTTGAAAAAAAAAAAAAAATGTGTTAAATTATTTATTTTAGTAATAAATAAGGTCTTAATCTTATATACATATATACAAATTATATTAAAAAAAATTAAAATTAAGATAAAATAAAATACAAACCTACCCCTAATTAAACAAATCCCGTCCGCGTGGATGGCAAGAGACCCGATGGCATGACGCTGGTTCCCTGGGAGCGGGGTCGTCCACTTGTGTGGGATGCCACGTGTGTGGACACTCTGGCCCCGTCCCATCTCAGGGAATCTGCGTCTGCAGTGGGAGCTGCGGCTGAGAAGGCGGACCTCGGCAAGCGGCGCAAATATGCACTGTTAAATAGCAATTATGTGTTTGTGCCGTTTGCCGTGGAGACGCTTGGCCCATGGAGTCATAGTGCTAAAGTGCTATTGAACAAAATCACCCCAAGACTGGTTACCGCCACAGGTGACAAGAGGGCTGGCTCTTTCCTCGCTCAAAAAATTAGCTTATCAATACAGCGAGGAAATGCAGCCAGTATTCTTGCCACCATCCCACGCGGACGATGTGTTAAATGGCAAGATCATATATAAGTTTTATAACAAAACATTATTAATTTTTTTATTATCGCCATAATTCAAAAGTTATTTCAAAATAAAAATTAATTTTTCAATCCAGTACCGAAGACACGCCGACAGCTCCCGAACAAACCTTAGCGCGTGTGACGTCATAATGTTAGTTTTCCCTCATTGCAGTTCATATAGAAATAATAAGTACAGTGTTTTGATCTATTTAATTTTGATGTCATTGTTAAAATAAATAATAAATTTTCAATATTATTGTCTAGTCACGTGTAATAGCCCTAAACGCTGTACTGTTATTAAATAGCTATAACATTATGACGTCACAATTATAACGTGACCAAGCATGGCGCGTTTATAGTCACGTGATCTTTTGTAAATTCTATCAGTTTTTAACCCCCGACGAAAAACGAGGGGTGTTATAAGTTTAACATGTGTATCTGTGTGTCTGTGTATCTGTGTATCTGTGTATCTGTGTATCTGTGTATCTGTGTGTCTGTCTGTGGCAACGTAGCGCCCAAGCTGATGATCCGATTTAAATTTTGTTTCTTTTGTTAGAAAGGTATTCGGATCGAGAGTGTTCTTAGCTATGTTTCATGAAAATCGGTTCAGCCGTTTGAAGATCATCAGCTCTTTTATAGGTTAAAAAAGCCACAGTTAAGGCCAAAACCAACTTCCACGGCTCGAATCCGCTCGAAATTTGAGATTATTGGATTTCGCTTTATTATATTTTTAAATGATCGTAATAGTCTGAATTGCCTTTTTACAATATTATAAATGTGAAAAGTTTCCCGGATTCTGGAAAAAATGGAATATTTATCAATTTTTATATGAGATTTCTGTATGAACTAAAGACGTTCCATAAGTCACGTGTCAAATGATGGATACGCGCATGCGTTATATTTTGTTTGTTTTGTTAATGGTCATGGAATATTACGCAATAATAATTCTAGAGGGCGCTGCTCCGCCATTGAGAAAAAATACAGAAAAACAAATATAATTTCAAATAATTTTAGCGTTATTTAAAATTCTTCCCCTGGGTTGCGTTCGTCCACCTCAACCAGAGTTATTACATCAAATTGAATCATAATTGATAATCTTTTACTAGGAATTAAACCTCCGGCATCAATATTTAGATTCGTTGTATATTCTAATGTCAATGATTATAATGTCATAACAAGATAATGTCTCATAATTTTACACAGATTTTATGTTGGATATTGTACATTGCATTGGAATCGAGTGGAATGGCATCTTAGATTATGAGAAAGCCAAAAATAATTATGTAGGTAAATGGCGCTTTCATAATCTGGCAGCGAAACTAGTTGTACCAGATGAATTTGCGAGATGAGCAATGAATACTGAGCTACGGTAGCTACGCAAATCTCGCTAACTTAATTATTTGGAAGAACTAGGTAAAGTATACATTTGATGAAAATGTCGTCGCATCGGGGGTTTTTAAATTTTCAATTTAGAGTTATTAATTGAATATAATTAATTGAAAAAATTTTTTTTTTGTTTTTTGCTTTAAATATCAATATTATTATTAATAAAGTTTCAAAATACATAAAAAAAAACTTTTTTTTTTTTTCAAATTCCCAATTTGCGAAATTGGTCCATCCGTTCACGCGTGATGCGATGACCAAGGAAATAGATATTCATTTATCTAAATCTAAATACATATATAACAAAGGTGACTGACTGACATAGTGATTTATCAACGCACAGCCCAAACCACTGGATGGATCGGGCTGAAATTTAGCATGCAGGTATATGTTATGACGTAAAATCCTTTCTTAGTATCCACTAAGAAAGGATTTTGATTAATTCTACCCCCAAGGGGATAAATAGGGATGAATAATCCCGAAATTTTTGTTAAGTTAAATTACACGCGGATGAAGTCGCGGGCACAGCTAGTATATATATATATATAGATACAGTTTTTATTTTATTTTTCCTTCGTTGAAGAAAATATACAAAATTTTTGTGCAATTTTTGACAGACTTGTCAAAATTAATATGCATTCGGCATTTACCATTATTAGATACTGTTTATTTGTACCTAAATTTACATATGTTCTCCGGTCTTCTCATCTCTGGCAATACCCAGCTCTTAACTTTGACCAGGAAGATCTTAGCGCCTTCCATGGTTAATTACGTCATGCCGTATTTGTCAGATGCCGTAGACGCATGGAAATTAGCTTGCCCGAGCTCAGATTTACCTAATACCCTATCCTCTCAGGGCCAGTGGGACGCGCCGCTCTGCACTTCCGCACGGAATGAACTCCTTGACACGTGCAGGAATGCTACAGAGCGTGCGCGCCTGCTGGCTGTGGGCGAGTGGGAGTCCGGTCTCTGGCTGCAGGCATTGCCTTCGCCTAACATCGGCACACTTCTAGACGACACGACGTTTCGTCTTGCCACCTCTCTCCGATTAGGTGCCTCATGTAATGCCCCACATCGTTGTCGGTGCGGTGAGGCGGTGGACAGCTTGGGCCACCATGGGTTATCCTGCGGCAGGAGCGCGGGCCGATTGTCGCGTCATGCTAGCATCAATGACATAATTCGTCGGGCCCTTGTCTCCGCCGACGTGCCCGCCGTATTGGAACCTAATGGTTTGGCGCGCGACGATGGCAAGAGGCCCGATGGTATGTCCTTGGTGCCTTGGAGGATGGGACGGCCCCTGGTATGGGATGCAACTTGTGTTGATACCCTGGCGCCGTCACATCTTCCAAGCACGTCCATGCGTTCTGGCGCTGCTGCTGCAGAGGCTGAAAACCTCAAGAGGCGCAAATATAGTAGCCTTCCTGGAGGCTATTTGTTCGTGCCTTTTGGGGTCGAAACATTAGGCTCATGGGGCCCTAACGCGCGTCTCCTCTACAAGGAGATAGCGGCGCGTCTGTTCGCCGCATCACGTGACCGGCGGGCTGGTCTCTTTTTCGCGCAAAGATTAAGCCTCGCTATTCAGCGCGGAAATGCGGCCAGCCTGCTGGGCACTTTTGGCTTCGACGACGATGTGGAGGCACTTTTGTATATATAATTTTAATTATTATTTTATTTTGTTTTTGTTTTTATATATATTTACTGTAAGTTAGTTGATAAGTAGTTTTAATACTGTGAATAGTATGTAAAATAGTATGATAATATTATTACTAGGTACTAACCTATTAATATAAATAGTTAAGATCGAAATTTATTAATAATAATAAATTATAATTTAACCCTTTTGACGTTCCAGTCCTGGGCACGGGCCTCCCCTCACTAGGAGTGGAATTCAGCCCTTAATCCACCACCCTGGCCCAGTGGTAGATATCACATGTCTTTCGTTTCCTCACGCTGTTTTCCTTCACCGTAAGCAAGTGATAATCATTAGAAATCATGATTCTCATATAGCTTTCGAAAAACCCAGAGGTGCGAACCAGGGTTTGAACCCAGGACCTGGTGCCCGCAAGACGCGTGCTTAACCAATCCGCTATCACTGCTGTTCCAAAGATCTAAATAAGTGTGGATAAATTTTATCAATCTTCAACACCGTAAATGCCTACGCCGTAGCCGTAGACGCTACGCGAACGCTACGAACTCCACAAACAGCTGCGTAGTCTTACATTAATTAGTTAGTTCTAGCTAGCTCTTTCGTCTTATATCTAGTATGCTACCCACGCTTTGTCGGTTGGACTCTAATCATAAAATATAAGTCGAAATGGAGCCGTGAGTAAATAACAAGTAAATTCCATTAGAAGCATTCGGGTTATATAATATTATGTATTGAATAGTAGCTAATGAAGATTGCCTTGATTTTACTCCTACTAATAAGTGTTTGATATTGATAGTTAACATAAATATTCTAGTTCGTCTAGGAATGTGAGCAGCTTTCAGTCTAGATAGCATGTATGTGGAACCAGGGTCGGCATTATCGGTCATTCACACGGCTAATCCAGCACCGACACATTTCCCTATATCCAAATGTCCAATATGGCCATTGTATGTCAAAAATGTATTAACAAACCGATGTCGGCTTATTCGTGTGAATTACCGAAAACAAAGGTATTCTTAATGTTAAGAAAACTATAAAATGAAAGAATAAAATAATAATAAAGATGAAAAATAAAAAAGAGTAATAATAATTCAAATGATGATAATTGGTGATCTACTTTGGCCCCTTCAATTTAACTGATATATTTTTTATATATATAATTAATTTATTGCACAAAATATTTTAAGCATTTGTATTTTTAATTTCCATATTTAAGAGCAGTCCACATAATAATTATGATTATTACTCCAAAATGAACCCAATGCCAGCCTATTTATGACTTACATTAATAAACCGTCACACTAATACCCAAGCATTTGTATTATCGGACACATTCGAAAATCCGGGCTTCACTGAGCTTGGGGGGATTAGAACAAAATTATGAATAAGCAAATCGGCAGCCCTAACCACTTGTCGAACATTGATTTATATACCTTCCCTCCAACAACATAAGGTCAGATTTTGATATTAAAATAAGTGGTCTAATAAAGTAAGTTCAACTTCATTTCAACAATACGAAAGTAACTCTGATTGTTTGTTACGTTTTCATGCCTAAACCGCTGAACCAATTTCGGTGAATTTCGGTATAGACATGGACATATAGACATAGGCTATGTCTCTATGTAACAATAGCCTATGTAGGCTGCCTATTGCTGCGTAAGTTAACCATTGAAGGGGGCGAAATGGGGGATGGAAGTTAATGTGTAAATTCCGTTGTGAACTTCACGCGGACGCGAGCAAAAGCTAACTGAAATGTAAATAAATAAATTAGTAGAATATTATTGGGATCAAAATGCAGCCTACCTCCTGGCCTATTCTGAATAACATCAACATGTCGGGTTGTCGATTCTCGTAATCCTACATTCGAATGGACCGCGGCCCTGACATCATATTTATTGATGTCAGTGCCAGATAAATGGATTTATAATTCGAACACGGTTTTGACATCTCGAATGGTGGGTCGCAGAGACTGATTATTTAATGTTTGAGGACACCTTGAGAAGTCAGAGGCAATGTATGGTGCCTGTGATGAGGTCCTTTCTCTTGCGTGTTAGGTAGACACACAATACCAATCAAATACACAAACACAAAATAAAATACAAATTCTAAGTAGCATTATTTTTATTTTATTTATTTATTTGAAATCAGGCAACGCAGGCCCATAGATATATACCTTATAAACTAACATACTTATTTATATTTTAACATTAACACTTAACTAAATTATGGGTGGTGAAGGCGGCAATCTCCCCCGAAAGCGCCTGAACACCACACCCTTCGGCCAGTAGTCTTCCTGCATGAAAGTTGACAGCCTGTCCGAGCGGACCCTAACCACAAACGCCTTGAAACTAGCGTTGTGATTAGAGTCCAACGGCTGAACTCTCAATGAGACATTGCTCTTCACTCGGATGTACTCAGCAATGTCCCCCGCCTTGCTGGTGTAGTGGAGGCGGGACAGGTAGACTGGGGTGGTCGGCACTGCTGCACGCAACAGGAAGTTGGCCCCTGTTGCCGCATTAAGGCTGGTGGTGCCGCCGCCTACGCGGAATCCCTCAAACGGCGCAAATATAGCAACCTTGATCCAGGTTATATGTTTGAGCCGTTTGGGGTAGAGACCCTGGGACCGTGGGGCCCGGGCGCCCATCGCATTTTTAGCGATTCGAGAAAGCGGCTGGTCGAGGCAACTGGTGACCCGAGGGCTGGCACATATCTCGCACAGAGAATTTATCATTAGCATTGCCATTCAACGTAGCAATGCTGCCAGTCTTCTGGGCAATTTGCCAAGAGACGGTGGCCTGGCACAAGGTTGTTTTTTGTGAAATTTTAGATGACTAGACCTAAGCTATTTTATATCTGTACATCTATACAAATAAATAAAATTTGAGTGTCTGTTTGTAATATCAAAAAAACACCTTTTCACTAAATGCATATGAAAGAACATACGACAACTATAACAAAAACGTGATTTTAAAAAAAATTGTCTGTCTGTCTGTAAGTCTGTGTGTTTGTTCCGGGTAATCTCCGAAACGGCTGGACCAATTTTGACAGGACTTTCACTGGTAGATAGTTGTTGTTATAAGCAGTAATTTGGGCTACTTTTACGCAGTAAGTTAAGCTAAATTCCACGCGGACGAAGTCGCGGGCTCAGCTAGTAGTGTACATATTTGTTAGTTCTTACTTTTTTTCAATAAACAAATAATCTGTACCAAAAATAACACAAAATTACAACCAAATTTTGATGTTATCTCCATATTGTACTACCAACAAATAGAGAGACACAGAAAGTAAATTAAAATGAATAGCACCTCTATTTTGCGGTATCGAGTATCAAATCATTATCTAAGCAGTCTCATTAAGGCGTCTTCCTGGCAGCAGTATTAAATGTCTGTAAATTGCGATGAGGCCGTAACTCGACGCTGACTCGTTTCTAGAAATGGGATTTCAAACAAATTACTTCGTTGCGAAGTTTGCAGCTCGACCATAAGATAAAGTTTGAGTAGAATCGCTGGTCGCTAGAGTACACGCTGCCTTACTGTGTAAATATTTTTTACGACCAGAGCACCAGGTGGTTGCGGGTTCGATTCCCGCCGGGGCACATTTCGGAAACTGCCTTTATGTAATTTGCCCTAGTTTGGGTGTCACTGGGTTCGCCCCCAGTCCGTTGTATATTGCCCATAGTATAAGCGTTGCTTAATTAAAATAAATATCGCCAGACGACAACACCAACTGTATGGTCCCAAACTAAGCAACGCTTGTACTATAGGTACCGTATAATGGACTGAGGGTGATTCCAGCGACACCCAGACCAGGGAAAATTACGAAAGGCCATTCCCGAAATTTACCCTGACGGGAATCGAACCCGCAACCACCCGGTGTTGTGAGCCGAGCGGCCTACGCTCGAACCACTGCGCCAAGCGGTCGTCAGGTCGTTTGGGACCATACAATGGGTGGCGCGATTTGTTTATTGACATGTTGGGGCCAATGTAATAATTTTAGCACTTCTGAGCACGGGCCTCCCCTCACTACGAAGGGGATTCAGAAACTACCACGCTGGCCCATTGCGGGTTGGCGGATTTCATTTGTTTTTCGAAAATTGGTTAGATTTTCTAAGACACCACACGATGTTTGCCTTCACCGTAAGCAAGTGATAATCATAATATTTAAATTATGATTTGCTCATATATTTCTAAAAACCCAGAGGTGTGAGCCGGGGTTTGAACCCAGGAACTTGTGCCCGCAAGTCACGTGCTTAACCAATCGGCCATCACTGCTAATCTAATGTAACATCGGCGTAATCTGGTTCTATGGAATACAGACATAGTGTGATGATAGCGCCTGTCTAGCCCGCGAAATTCAAAATTTAGCGAGTTTTTTATAGTTTATCCAAAATCTGAAAACATTTAATACAACATTTTGTGATTGGCGACAAACACAGTATGCAGTGCGTTTATTAATACATTTATTTTACTTCAAATATTATCACCGTGGATATGATACTAGTAAATCACAAAATACACAAAAAATGCCAGTTTTTCTGGTTATCTGTCGTTCTTGAAATGTTTTAGAGTAGGTTGGATATATTAAAAAATGCATTGCATACGGTCTTTGTCGCCAATTACAAAATTTGCCCTTTAATATATTCGGTTTTTGAAAAATTTCCAAAAATCTTCAAAAAAATTGAATTTTGCGGGCTAGATGGGCGCTTTAGCCTTAAGTCAAATATTCTACGGAGACGCTAACTATCGATTGTTAAACATTCGTAAAACTCATAGTAGTACTGTTTCAGTATACAGAAAATTAATTCTACTTCTACTAGATTTTTCTGCTCTATGCTCGGGGTAAACCAACACCGCGCGTAAAACGAACATTAATTTTTATGATGCCGCGTTTTATTAGCTGCTTATGAGCGGCACTGGGCAGCTAATATTGCTTCGCGAGTTATAAGCTGTTATGGTTAAGATAGTATGTTTACTACGGACGATAAGCTTGCTTGCTTTTATAGGAGCCCAATTGTCTCCGCAACTTCGTTCGCGGGACTTTCATTATTTCTTAAGAAGGTAGTCATATTAAGGAAAACATTGAGTTAAAAGTAACAATGTATATAAAATTTTCCGACAAAAAATCGTATATAATATCTAAAGTCTGTGAGTGATCTTGAGTACTCTTTTCAGATGTTATTTGGTACTGGAATAACATAAGAATGACATTTCCAAGATCGCTCTCAGCGAAGAAGTATTAACAGTGTTTTATTGACACAGATACCAAATAACGACAAAAAAATTTTTTGATAAATCCGATATATTTATGTCTGGTTTAGGTATATGCAGAGACCAATAAGACAAGACACCGGTTACGTCCACTTTTGTACGAGAATGCAATCGTCGGAGAAGACGGCGAATTTTGATTGGTCCGGTCAAGGTTGAGCCATGAAAATCACTAATCAAAATGTGAATTACCGATTAAAATGTCAGATGTGGTCATAAAATATGCAGTTATGCCCGGTTATGCGTTGTTTATGTCTTTTTGGTATGTGCTCATATTATTTAATGCGAAAACTAAATATATATCGGATGGAATCTAGGATCTTGCGAAGGATAGACCTTACTTTCTGACTTATCCAAAGAGACAGGAAACGAAAATAAAATGAGGAATTCAAAAATAAAATGGTTGTCAGATTTGCTTAGTCTAGCTTAATAAAACCCACGTTCAAACTAAATACCTCTTAACATTTACCTGCAAACGTGTCATAATTATAACAATCACTTTGGTAATTTATTTTAGACAGTTATGAGTTTTAATTTCTTCAAAGATGGCCGCGGCGGGTCCGCGGAGTTTAGTGGGCTATTAGTGTTTTGGTGTAGTGATGGGACAACACACTTTATTTTATAAAAAATTACAATTAATTACAAGTAAATTCCCGTTAGCCCCGCCAGCTATGTTAAAGCTCGTGTTAGGACTAGGCTCAAGTCAATAGTTTAATGGCCAGGATAGGTATCGACCTTGGAACCTCTCAGTGAAGCAACCCCTCTAACCACTAAGCTATTGACGCAGTAGTGATGTTAATTTTAATATTAAATAACATTATTCATGTTAATAAAAGTCCAAATTCATGAGCACACTACCTACTTATTTCAGATTTTTCTGAGTCGTCATTCAAGAGCGTACGACCTGCCTGATGTTAAGGGGCATCTCGATCGACTCGAAATACGTCAAAACTGACGTATCGCGTATCGGAATACGTCAGCTGTGACATATTTTCTATAGATAAACTGTCAAAAATTACGTATTCAGAGTTGGGGTGCTTATTTGAAGTTGATAATAAATATTATTATGGGACTCCATTATAATAATAATTTTAGCCCTTTTTGACGTCCCACTCCTGGGCACGGGCCTCCCCTCAACACGAGGGGGATTGAGGCCATAATACACCACGCTGGCCCAGTGCGGGTTGACGGATTTCACATGTCTTTCGAAAATTGGTAAAATCTTCTAAGACATGCAGGTTTCCTCACGATGTTTTCCTTCACCGTAAGCAAGTGATAATCATATAGAAATTATGATTCGCACATAGATTTCGAAAAATCCAGAGGTTCGAGCCGGGGTTTGAACCCGAGACCTGGTAGCTCGCAAGACGCGCGCTTAACCAATCGGCTAACACTGCTCGGCTATGACTCCATTATGGTTTTACAAAATGGAGGTTTTATTGCTATTTGTTACTCAACAGGTGGCAGGATCATATTGAGCTTGACCCAATGGAAAGAGGCCATTAATATAAAAAAATATATATATTACTAGCTGTGCCCACCGACTTCATCCGCGTGGTATTTAACTTAACAAAAATTTCGGGATTTTCGGGATAAAAAGTATCGTATGTGTTAATCCCGGTTATAAACTATCTGTGTTCCAAATTTCATGCAAATCCGTTCAGTAGTTTTTGCCTGAAAGAGTAACAAACATCCACACTCACAAACTTTCGCATTTATAATATTACTAGGATTATCGATTGTTCAGAGGCACATCACTAGTCCATGTCAATTACCGCGTTTTATACACTTGTTCGCGTCTGGCGCGCTTTAATACACGTTATAAAAGTGCCAACGATAAAATATAATTTCGTTTGTGTGGTGCCGGTGTGTGGGCACCAAAATTTTGTTATGGCACTATTGTTGCCGAAATGCGATAAAGAATACATCATCTCCCCTGTGTTCCCCAAAGGGGTAGGCACAGGTGCAATATGACGACCGCTTGGCGCAGTGGTTCGAGCTTACGATGCTTGACTCACTGCAAATGGTGGTTGCGGGTTCGATTCCCGCTGGGGCAAATTTCGGAAATGGCCTTTCCGTAATTTGCCCAGGTCTGGGTGTCACGGGGATTGCCCTCAGTCAATTGTACGATACCCATAGTACAAGCGTTGCTTCGTTTGGAACAATACAGTTGCTGTGTCAGTCTGGCGATATTTATATTATACTAGCGACCCGCCCCGGCTTCACACGGCTCTAAAATTATCAGTATTTCTCTACTATATTATGCATGTATTATTCATAACCTTCCTCTTGAATCACTCTTCCTATTAAAAAAACCGCATCTAAATCCGTTGCGTAGGTTTAAAGATCTAAGCAGACATAGGGACATACAGATAGCGGGAAGCGATTTTGTTTTATACTATGTAGTGATAATATTATATTATTGTTAATATTGCACTGCATCCTACAATTCTCTCTGATGGTATTTTCGTGTCAATGTAATAGGGGCGAGCCTCTTACCATAATTCTGGGCTAGTTCCCTCTCAATTCGAGGGGGATTTAGGTCTTGGTTCACCACGTTGACCCAACACTGGTTGGCGAACTTCACAACTTCACAACTGACGGTTTCCTTCAGCGTTCAGCAAGTAATAAAGCAAATAATCTTTAAAGGAATATAGGTTTTTTACATAAAAATTGATGGATTTTCGGTTAGATGGTTTGATGAAAAGGTCCTCTAAGGGGTTTCTAATTACATTATCTTCGGTTTTTTGTTTGCGTTTATTTACCACTAGCTGTGACCGCGACTTCGTCCGCGTGGAATTTAATTGTCAAAATTTCATACAAACTTTTATCCCCTATTTTATCCCCTTGGGGGTAGAATTAATCAAAATCCTTTCTTAGCGGATGCCTACGTCATAACATCTACCTGCATGCCAAATTTCAGCCCGATCCGTCCAGTGGTTTGGGCTGTGCGTTGATAGATCACTATGTCAGTTAGTCAGTCACCTTTGAGTTATATATATTTAGATGGTTGCATTGGTTGGTTGAAGCTGATAGATGATCAATGGTTTTCGTAACTCTCCCAACTTCATTCGTCAAATAAATATTCTCTAGACACAGACTAATAAGACAAAGCACCGTTTACGTCCACTATAATAGGCAGGGTATCGAGGAAGACGGCTATTTTTTTTGGTACATTCAAAATTCCGTTGCAGTCATACATTATGCAATGGCAATACATAATGTTAGGCGAGACGGACCCGGCTATGCGGCGTCTATAGCTTATTGGTCTGTGTTCCAAGTTAAGAATAAAACCGAACACGTTCATGCTAATTAAAACTTTATAACAAAGCAGTTAGTTATTAAAATACCAAATACACTTGCACGTATGTTTGCAAAATGGAACCAACACACACACACATCGGCAAACTGAAACCAACCTAGAACCACTAACACAAGGTTAGTTTTGGTCTACAGCAGTGAATTATAACTAAGTCCCAAGTCCCAACGTATTCATTAGAACTCAGTATTTGATATGTATGTTACATACAATGCCGGCCGGGTCCCTGCCGGGCCAAGCAATTAAATAATAATTACAGCCGGCCCTTTTCAGCCCCATTGGGCCAGCACTTGGCTTTAGTGTGTGTGGAGTACCGACTTACATCGTTTTATATGTCGAAGGGAAATTATGAAAATGGAGATTTGATCAACCTAATCACCTTTGATGGAATAATAATAATAATAATATCCTTTAATAATAATCCTATCCTTTTTTAAGTTGTTATTAGGTTAGGTTATCACTTAAAAAGTTTATCAAATTACTTAAGCGACTTGATCAAATCTTTTGCGGCCGTGTTAATAAATCAATCCCAAGTCTGAGACCGTTCTTGAGCACGCATTTGACATCTAATTTTGTACCGGTATGACATAAGAATGATATTCCCAAGATCGCTCTCTACCTTGAGATCGATTTATTAATGAAAGAGTAAGCTACACTTTATGGAATTTAATGAGGTTTAATTAAGTTTTAATGTAATACGGATACTCATTTATATAACTATACCAGATGTTGTAGGTACTGTGACAACGGGGTTTCAATTAATAACTCATGTTGCTTGGTAATATTAAGTTTATTATATTATTTGTTTATATACATTTATTTACATAACTATTTTTATATTCAATATATACGTCCTATCTTAACGGTCCCCGGTTGTCACTGCCAGCGCACCGCAGAGCTTTCAATTTCAAAACTAATCTTTTTCTTAAATTTAAATATATTCTTGTCGGCCAGGAACGCTTATCGCCAGTGGCCAGTGCGCCGACATGGACCTCCTTACAGTACCTTTCATTTTAGGTACATTTCGTGACTGAACTACTTAAATACTTAGGAATAAATTATATAGGCAAGAAACTGTGCTTTAATCATGGGTATTAAGGACAAGTGTGTATTAAGACCATTTTATGTTTCATTTCCTTTGGGTCATTATGTTTTAAGGAGGTCAAAAGTCGGTTACCAACTCATGATTTAGGCAGACTTAGGTGGATTCTTGGGCATACGTTTCCAGCTTGATGTAGACTTTTCTTCCTCAGGGGCTAAGTCTGCCAATTTCTTAGAGGTTTAAGCCAAAATGTCGAAAGCCAAGAAATTACGGTTTACGAAGATAATATTAATGATCATTGGTTTTTCGTTAACGAAATTAGCAGGCTTGCTCCCCTGACAGTTCCCTTTCCTGTAATCACGTCCCACACAGTTAGGGAGGTCCCATTTGGCCCTCGGTTCCCGATTGTCCGGGATTTCTCCCGGGCCACGGCGGCGGCACCTCTCTAGTGACAGCCTCGTTTTCACGCCTGAACGGAATGAAAAACAACCGTAGAGATATGATGTGAATAACAACCGGTTGCTTACAGATTGTTATAGCGATGCACATGGAACGAACCGAGAGCAAAACAAGAAATATTGAAACATATTATTATTATTATTGGCGAAGACCGCTTGGCGCAGTGGTCCGAGCGCAGGCCGCTCGGCTACCTGCACATGATGGTTACGGGTTTGATTCCCGCTGGGGTAAATTTCGGAAATGGCCTTTTCGTAATTTGCTCTAGTCTGGGTGTCACTGGGATTAAACCCAGTTCATTGTACGGTACCCATAGTACAAGGGTCGCTTAGTTTGGGACCATACAGTCGGTCTGACAGTCTGGCGATATTATTATTAAAAGGGAAACACTGAAATAGCAAAATTCTTCCATAAGTAAGGGACATAAGTTAGATTACATGACTTCCTTATCTACCGTAACATAGCATAGTATAACAATTATATATTCTATGACTGTACATAGAGGCGCCTATGCAGTAAACTATTCTATCGCCTAACAACATGTGTGCAACCAATTGTGATCGCAATTTACGTAATACTATCAAACAATCCAAAGCTCCTAAACAAATAAATTCCTGCGGAATCTATTTGAAACACAACGCTATCTCGCTCGCACACCCGAATCTAATGAGGACATCTCTGGAGAATTTAGATAGGAATTTTTAACCGGCTTAAATTCGATAAGCCGGGTAACCGGTAGGTATTTTGTCTTTAAAACCGCTTGGTGTAAGCCTTCGTAAGCCCCATTTGATTGATATTATAATTTGGAAAAATAAATAAAAGTATGGATTATTTGATAAGTACGTTCTAGTACTACGTACTTTACAATACACTAGCTGTGCCCGCGACTTCGTCCGCGTGGAATTTAATTGACAAAGTTTCATACAAACTTTCATCCCCTATTTTATCCCCTTGGGAGTATAATTAATAAAAATCCTTTCTTAGCGGATGCCTACGTCATAACATCTACCTGCATGCCAAATTTCAGCCCGATCCGTCCAGTGGTTTGGGCTGTGCGTTGATAGATCACTATGTCAGTCAGTCAGTCAGGCACCACTCCAAAAAGGAGGAGTAGCTATCTTTACGTTAGGACAACTTCTTAGGCACCTACTTACCCCTACTTACTTGAATTAGCCCAGACACCAAATAAGATAAATTAAAGGTCCTTAGTTATTTCTAGCTTTTTAGTGCATCCAGGTTTTTTAAAAGTCGGTTCAATTTTATTTGTTTTTTAATGACAATAGTGTTGCGTGTATTACAATTTCTTTGGTGTCCACATTGAGTTGCTATTTCTGAGAATGTAGGTAGTAGGTAGGTACACCATATTTTATTCATTTAATAGAGTAAGATCTTCTCAGTGGCACCAGATTCCGAACCGGTGGTAGATTCTGACTATTCATAAGTGATTTGTTAGCTTACATGAATAAAAACAATTTGAATTTTATACAGCTTCTATGGTTATTCCTTTAGTTATCTTCTAGTTATGTTGGTGAAGCCACAGCTTGGGGATTACACTGAAGTTACAAAGGATAGCGCCCGCATCCGCGGTCCGTCCAAGCTGGAGTCTGCGGTCCTTTATCAGCTCTGCCGCCTCTAACTTTACGCTCAACTAGTGCCGAGCTACTGGAGATCAGAATTTAAATTCAAATTCATAATCATTTATTTTGTTTAGGCCTACGGGGGCACTTACAAATTGTCAATTTTACATATTTTTTTCTTATATCTTTAACCGGATTGGAACGCGACCTCGACTGAGAAGATCCGGCAAGACACTCAGCGGGCTTATCTTTTTACATGTCTTTTTTATCGCACGTTGCTTATAAACTGTAATTACAAAGGGTAGTAGATATTAATATAAATATTATAATAGCTCCAGTGTGTTGCCTTTTGATGTTACCAAGAATTACACAAATAATTCGGACTAGTAGGGCAAGACACGCTACGCTTTGACATTATTATTGAATGTCGAGATAAATAAATAATATCGCCAGACAGTAACACACCAACCGTACGGTCCCAAAATAAGCAAAGCTTGCACTATCACACTATGGGTACCGTACAAGGGACTGGGGGCGATGCCAGTGACACCCAGATCTGGGAAAAGACAATTTCCGAAATTTGCCCCGGCGGGAAACGAACCCGCGACCACCATGTGCAGTGAGCCGAGCGGCCTACGCTCGAACCACTGCGCCAAGCGGTCGTCCAAAATTTAAATTAATATATTTTATTGTAAACCACACTGTTAGTAATCGTACAATATAATAATAATAATGTAATACATACCCCCCTATCAAACTCTGAAATTAAATTTTGCGTAGCTAACTTTCTAATTACTTGCTATTCGGTTACCGCGTGTCAAATAAAAGCAAACATGATACGTTCCGGAAATAACGAATGACATAACCGGAAGTCCCGCCGCCAGTTCCCGCCAACACGATGTTTTATAGCTCGACTTTCATAACTTGAGATGATTTGCACAGTACCAACACAAGTCATTCGCATATACTAGGTGAAACAGAAAGGGAATACCACAGATATAGATTTACATAGATAACACAAATGCATGTACTTCGCGTGTCCGAAACCCCGACCAAGCGTCAAAGTTGGTCGCCGCTAACTTACAGTCCGCGCGACTACCGATATAAAAAAGATGAGTATGAGCGAGATAATCACTCGAGAGAATCGTAGCGGGCGGAGGGGCATCAGCGCCATCGGTGTCTTTGAATTGGTTTGGATTTCACGTCATTAATGACGTCACAGTAGGTGTTAAAAATTCGGCAAGCTTGGTTTCAATACAAATCGTGATACTTGCGTTATCTATGTAAATCTATATCTGTGGGGAATACTATTTTTTTGAACTTTACTTTGTAAATCTAAAACTATCGGCTTTGTGGGACAGTTGAAGTACTGAAGGTTTGGTAGACTTGTGAAATCTGTCAACAGCTGTATCCCTGTAACGTCTTTTGTTTTTCAAGTTTCCTCCAAAGCTGATAGTTTTGGAATTACAAAGTAAAGTTGCAAAAAAAATTGTATGCCCTTTCTGTTTTATCCTGCAGATGCTTGCAAAGGTAACAAAGGTACCAAGCTGAAGAGTGGGACAGGGAGGAGAGCGTTCGGCATTCCCGCTTATCGTACGTAATACGTCTCGCTCACACAGTTGCCGGTCACACGCAGTTCACGGCGACTGTGTGAGCGAGACGTATTAGATTTACGCGGGAGTGACAGAGACAGGTAATAACAGGTCATTGTACGAATTTCTTCGTGATCAGCGACCGTGCCGTAGATACTTGACGCTGGATCTTCTGTGAGAGGGTGGTACTATGCCACTTAAGCCAACCTGTATATGAATTGTAGTGAAAAGGCTACAGTTTGACTTTATTCCATTAATAGTAAGATGTTATTGATACAAAGCCAGCTGAGCCCGCGACTTCGTCCGCGTGGAATTTAACTTAACAAAAAAGCCCTCTCCCGCGTTCTGAGGACGCGCGACCGGACCCATTTTTATTAAATTTTGTTTTTCTAACATAAAAGTAGCCTTAGTTACTGCTTAAAACATCAGCTATCTGCCAGTGAAAGTCCCGTCAAAATCGGTCCAGCCGTTTCGGAGATTACCCGGAACAAACACACAGACAGACAGACAGACAAAACATTTTTAAATCGCGTTTTTGTTGTAGGTGTCGTTTGTACTTTCATATGCATTTAGTGAAAAGGTGTTATTTTGATATTACAAACAGACACTCCAATTTTATTTATTTGTATAGATAACGAAATTCAACTCACTCCATAATAGTTTACAAGCGTGAACCCATGACACCCATGAAAATGATTTTCACGAATTAACATTCTATTTCACCAGAATACTCCGGTCGTAGTTTGACAAATGATTTTTCACAGCAAAGATTGATGGTGTGTCAGTCACCCCCATTTATATGGAATTCGAACACGCAACTCAAGTAAATAGCTTACTAACTTAACCTCTCGTCACTATTAAATTACTTGAAGAGGGAGCTCAAGATATAGTAGTCGCAGATTTTGACTAAAAAGAGAATCTTCCAGATAACTTGGCCTCTGTTTACATAGAAATTGTTTTGCAATTGAGCTCAAAATATTTTGGACCTTACATAGGCCGAAACAAGTTGACCTTCCATATAGCAGAAATTGTGAGATTCAGGGGGTCTTTGCATAATGGATGTATAACTACAATAAGCTGAACTATTGTACCGTTGATGTATTATCAAAGGAAAGGTCAATGTATGTTGGTTATGACCTTGACATTAGGGTTGTGAATAATTTATATTGATCAATTAGATTAGATAGCGGTCTCATAGCAAATTTGATTGCTAAATAAACCAAATAAGGATTTGCTATTAAGTTATTTCCATATCTGCCATGATGTTTTATAACATAAAAAAAAACTTCTTGACTATGCCTATATATCTGAGGCCAGTATTAAAAACTTAAATCTATTAGCGTTGTAAATGCAAGCCTTAAAAATGTAGTACCTAAAGATGCGGCCACAAAACTGTTACTAAACAAAAGTAATTTGTTCTCGAGAACTAGCTCAAGCTTTGAGTAGATTAGTTAAAGCTGTTTTAATCTAAATCTGTCTCTTACTCTCAAATTAAAAACAAAGGCTTGTACAAAGGCAAGTCTTCTATTGCTGGGACACTGTGGGCAATAATTAAAGCGACGGATGTTGAAACAAAGAGTCTATTGAACGACTGCTATAGAGTGCTTTGTTACTTGGAGGTACAGAGATTAATGCCAAGTGCAGTTACAGGCTTCAGCTTCTAATTTCAAAGAGTTTATTTAAATGTAGAAGCTAATTTAGTAGCACTTATTAGTCAGCTGTGATAGCCGATTGGTTAAGCACGCGTCTTGCTATGGTCTTGATAAGGTCTTAGGTTCAAACCCCCCGGCTCGCACCTCTAGGTTTTTAGAAATCTATGTGCGTATCATAATTTATATATGATTACTAGCTGAGCCCGCAACTTCGTCCGCGTGGAATTTAACTTAACAAAAAAGCCCGCTCCCGCGTTTTGAGCCCGCGCGACAGAACCCATTTTTTTAAATTTTGTTTTTCTAAAATAAAAGTAGCCTAAGTTACTCCTTATAACATCAGCTATCTGCCAGTGAAAGTCCCGTCAAAATCGGTCCAGCAGTTTCGGAGATTACCCGGAACAAACACACAGACAGACAGACAAACAAAAAAATTTAAATCGCGTTTTTGTTATAGGTCTCGTATGTACTTTCATATGCATTTAGAGAAAAGGTGTTATTTTGATATTACAAACAGACACTCCAATTTTATTTATTTGTATAGATAACTCGCTTACGGTGAAGGAAAACATCTGCATGTCTTAGAAAATATGATCAATTTTCGAAAGCCGTGTGAAATCCGCTAAGCCTCATCGAGCCATCGTGGTGGATTACGGCCTGAATCCCCCTCGTGTTGAGGGGAGGCCCATGTGAGTGGGACGTTAAAAGGGATAATTGATTAATATTTTTATACTTATTTGTTACCAACTATTGTTACCACCACTGGACCAAGTGGTTTCAGGTTCGATCCCTTAATTCTTGTGCTCGGGGCGTGCTCACTTTGCCAGGATGGGGATCGAACCCGGAACCTCTCAGTTACAAGAGCGGCCGTTCTCGCCACCAGGATACTGACGCTTTATGTCATGTTCAAATGAAAAAAAAGCAAATGCATCATAAGTTTATTTTCCAACTATAATAGTTCACATATAGTTTGAAATGTTTAAAAACATCGAACGTATACAAAGTCTACTGTTAGGTAAGCCTACTGCCTTATACATAAACAACAATTTATTTAGTTTATACGGAGGTGTGTTCAGACTTCAAGATGTAAGAGCGACGGTAGACGATATTACTAGCGGCGAGTGAGTGACGAGGGACAGAGAAATATGCGTAGTAAAATAATAAACAGTGATGTAACTTGGGCATTAATAAATCCATCTCAAATCTGAGAGCGATCTTGGATATTACATTGTTATATCATACAAGTACAAAATGGCTAGTGAAAAGCGTATTTAAGATAGCTCTCAGAATTGATATTGATTTATTAACACAGCGCCTACTTTCTTTAAAATAAAATAATAATCACATTTAAGTGTGACACTGATTGCTGAACACTCTGAACTCATTTTAATTACTTAAAATTTTGAGGTCCACTAAGTAATTTAAAATACATACTTATAGAGCATCTCGTTTTTGAGTACTTTTAAAAATTAGTAGGATATTTAGTTCTCAATAAGCGTTAGAATGTAATTGCACACAATAATATTTTGTAATAGGTGCACACAAAATAGTAATTATCATTACACAATAAGTTTAGAACAGTACGATAATATAAACTGATGGTAGATTTAATGCTCTGGACTTCACCATTCAAATCACGATGTTAGCATCGTCATGTTTGTGAGCACATAAAGTTGGTTTTTGAACAGTGAATTGGATTTAGTTTTGCACAATACTGTTGCCACACTGTTTTAGTTTCGCTATGTCTCAAGGAAAATGAAGACAGGTGGACTCTATCTATTATCAGAGAAGCCTGCGACACTCGAGCTAGGCTCTCGACTAGGCTCTCGACTAGGCACTCGACTAGCGTTAGTGGTATCGTCTACCGCCGCATTAAGGAAATACAGAAAAAGTTACTTAGAATTAACAAACGTATTACAAACGTTTTTGTACATATACGAAGATATGCTAAAGTACAGATAGATATCATCACCCCTCTTCGTACATTTTCAATGGAGAATTTATTATCTGCGAAAAAGGTTTTGTTTGCTTTTTTTATTCTGTGGTGGAAAAAAAATTTGCTACGCTAGCTCTATCACAGATGGCTCTACCATGTCCTCTATACGGTCGATAGCCGCTAAGATCGGTTTACGGAGTGCTTAGCCACTCCTGGAGAATGTATTAGCCGATGCTAGAGCCACTGATCTAGGCTCCACCATACAAAACCCGATAGTAGCTTCAATTTCGTCACTATTTAGATTCTGAAACACATAAATATTTAGAGAAATACGTCATTAAATTGTATTTCCAAACAGTGAATTAGATTTAATTATGTAAAATGAAACCAAATTAGATATATTTCTGCAAACTGAAAACAACCTTCAACCACTCGACCTAGGTTGGTTTTAGTCTGCAGAAATACGTGTGGTTGGGTTCAATTTGTCATAACTGCATCCAATTCTTACAAGTAGACCAGGCATGATACAATATGATCCTTTAATAATTTATTTACTTTTTTAAACCCTCGAAGATAATAAAGAGAGTTCGATAATCATTTAAAGAAATTCACATAACCTCTATCAAACTAGAAATATGCGAGCGCAGTTTGCGCCCGCTCTAAGTATTTTAAAGCTCGAATTCCCTTTGTAGGATCGTCAGACGACTGTGCAAACTTTCTTGAAAATATTTTCATATTTCGAATGCGTTCTTTGATTTAAAATACACTGTCAATGTCAAATTACTTTTTCATGGATTATTGTTTTGTGCCAGTTAGTAAAGTAAATAATTATATGCCAGTATTTTTTCAATTTGTTTCGTTTGTTACTACGGCGGAGTATAAGGTTTTGTTGCGAACCATAAACTCATATTTTATATAGAATTTAATTAACAGATACACAAACAAGAAACTAACCAAGATAAATCTGTAAACTGATTAAATACGACCACAGATTAAAAACACGAGTCGTCGCAGTAAATTATGAAGTTTCCTAGGAAATTAAGTTGTTGAAGCCCGCAACGAATTTAATTAAGAGTCGGAGGCGTAGGCATTACAAATTGTAATTTTTTCTCGCCGTGAGCGCCTGGAAGCTTAATTTTCTTCTGTTTATGAATCGTAAATCCTCGACTGACCCAACGACTTGTTTTTGTTTGCTAATCCACTTGTTCCTTTGTTTTCGTTTTGTTACCAAATATTTCAATTGAAAAAAAGCTTCAAAGAAATCCGTTATGGAAAATTTCTTCGGTATAAAAAATCGGGTGTTTTTCCCCGATACATATTGGATGTAAGTATACAATAAACACAAATCAAGTATTCAAATTATTTTTTAATTAGTATTCTTTATTTGCAGCATAAATAATACTAATTAAAATCAGGATTATATCTTACAAAGTTTGTCACACTATTACGCAGTAGGGTAAATGTATTCGTTGTTTAAAATTTATTTATTTTTTGAAATTTTATTCGAAAATTTTCCCTTCTCCTAATTTTACATTCTTTATAGTTTATGACAAAACAATAATGATACGTTTCATTATAAATAAAACTGGCAAAGTACTTATCGTTATCTGAACTTCATATAGTCACAATGTTTTCATGAAAATGTACACAACCCTCTGAACAATTAGGTATATTCCTATCTAAAATACATAAAACCATCTCTCGACAGACGTCAGTGGAACGATAGATTGCTAGACCTACGTAAATACTTAGATTACACAGTAACATTAATAATTAATATTATAAAAATATTATTATGAAATCAATACGACAGTTCCTTGATCTAGAAGATGCCTAATTAAAATACCTATGTATAATGTGCCAATAAAAAATATACGAGGAAACTTAAAATGTGAGGTATTTTTAAAGTTTCAAATAGTGTTTTTGTTTTTGCAATAAGATTAGGTACTTTTTTCCCGCGGTGGCAGGGGGTACCTATATATGCATGTAACTTAATAACGCAAATGTCATAAACTCTATTGTTCAATATTAGTTAGTTAGTATAGAATTCGCGTCAACATAAATATTCATTAACTGTAGTATTAAACTGTCAGATTAATTAAGAAATATTGCTTTAAGGCATAGTAGTAATAACTAGATATTTATTAATGAACCGTTAACCGCGGGTAGACGTAAAGGTTAAAGTATGAGAGTCTTGCTTAATGTCCAATAGAGTCAAAATTAAGAACTAGTAAACAATTATTAAACTTGACTCTACTTAGGCTCGTATTATTAAATAGATTTTAAGTCTGAGAGCGATCTTGGAAATGTCATTCTGATGTCAAACTGTCAAATGTACAAAATGAAATGACAAAATCATACTCGAAATCGCTCTTAGATTAGAAGTTGATTTATTAATACGGGCCGTCTAGCAAGACATCAATATTCCTAGTTACGTGAAATTTAGATAATTATTAATTTGCAGACAAGACATGGTCACCGTTGTCGTTGTTATTTGTGACAGTAAATTAGTACAAAAATACAAACTTTGTGGATGACAGTTTGGTTCCTGTCAATTCTATTGGCGCCAAGCAAGAACTTTATACAAGCTTCTTGGCGCCAAGCAATGACTCTACTACGACCAACGAGAATGAATACGAAATGGTACCTAAAAATGTTCGAGTTCAAATCGGTGACTGCGGGGCTAGCCAACATTCGGGGGGTAATTTTAGAAATTAGTGTCTGTTTTCTGTATCAATAACCGTATCATTATTTAAAATAAATTAATATGAGTTATTGCGGGAATAGTGCTGGGTCCTGATTAGGTAGGTACGGCTATGCTGGGCTAAATCCAATAAGGGAAATATAAGGGAGGAGGCAGAACTGTAAGGGTCAGGTCAATGTCACGCGTGTACCGGCACGATGGAGGCGGGCGCATTCCTCGGGTGGTATGGCTGGATCCTCAGGTTCTTCAGCACAGGCACAACACGGGAGCGCTCCTAATGGTTTCAGAGTTCTCACAACATAAATACACAGACGATTAGGTAGATTTCACCCGATTAGGAATTTTAGGCAAAGGAGCACGCGCGAGGACGTCTATGCCACACGGAAGTCGGTCAGTACAGTGTCATGAAGGAAGGAAAAGGACGACAGCACAACATATCACATTAATAGAGGGTAGGCAGACGACGGTAGACGGGACACATTTTAACTAGCTACCTTCATACAAAATTCTGAAGTAAACACGAGGTATAGACTAAATTTGATGACAGACTTCTTGCTCATAGTTTTCTTAATTTAGTTTAAGTACAGAATGAGTATCAATATCTTACAATTGACGCTACCAATAGTTTATCTGTCTCTTTTATGAGCATAAAATAGGGAAGATAATAAAAAATGCAACGACAATCTATTAATATGTTACCGACCGCTGTGTAGGCTGATGAATCGACTCAACGGGAAGTAATTCGACGTAGTTTTGCAAAATGGAACCAACCCACACACACTACTGTAAACTGAAACCAACCTAGAACCACTAACACAAGGTTGGTTTTGGTCTATAGCATTGCATGTGGGTTGAGTCCGTTCTGCAAAGCGATATCCAATTGGCGTGCCCACCCTTTATAAGGTATTGGGATCATGGGGCGTAATGGAGACGATGACAGCCGTAACTTTATGGAATAAGTGGAAGTAAAGTTTATATTGAAAAATTCTATCAATAATGGATTGTTTGATGATGAGAAAGCGAGACTGACTCTTTTGCTTGTACTACATACATGCAAAAAAGTAATAATAAAATACTTAAAGGCGTTATTGTAAATAAAAATAAACACTCCATCTAAATATAATAACTCAAAGGTGACTGACTGACAAAGTGATCTATCAACGCACAGCCCAAACCACTGGACGGATCGGGCTGAAATTTGGCATGCAGGTAGATGTTATGACGTAGGCATCCGCTAAGAAAGGATTTTGATTAATTCTACCCCCAAGGGGATAAAATAGGGGATGAATGAGCCCGAAATTTTTGTTAAGCTAAATTACACGCGGACGAAGTCGCGGGCACAGCTAGTTTATTAATAAACGTGGTATAGATCGGGGATAGTTATACACCGAATTATCCCTTTCTGTCATCAGTAATTTGAAATTGGAAAGAAAAAGACAAAGCATAGTGTAACTATACAACCGCTAATCCACGTTAAGGCTAAAGCGCCCATCTACCCCGCGAAGTTCAAATTTTTTGAGGTTTTTTAGAAATTTTACAAAATCTGACAATAATAAAAGGCACATTTTGTAATTCGCGACAAAGATCGCGTGCAGTGCATTTATTAATATATCCAACTTACTCTAAAACATTTCAAGAACGACAGCTATCCAGATTAATCTGGCAATTTTTGTATATTTAGTGATTTACTAGTATCATATCCACCGTGATAATATTTAGAGTAAAATAAATGTATTAAAAAACGCACTGCATACTGTGTTTGTCGCAAATCACAAAATGTTGTCTTAAATGTTTTCAGATTTTGGATAAACTATAAAAATACTTAAAAATTTTGAATTTCGCGAGCTACACAGGCGCCTTCACCTTAATTAATATAATAAAGGGGTATAGACACGAGTTAGGTATGTCAACTTTTGCATTGTTAAATGCACTGGGGTTTGAATTTCGAGTGTACTTTTTTATTGGCGCAGAATAACAAATAGTTCATAATGTATAATAACATTAAGACATAATAACATTAAGACAATACGTTTTAACGATTACTTTAAAAGTTGTAGAAAGTTGTCATTATAGAAAAATATAATTAGTTTTTCTAATAGTAACACGTAATAGTACAATCTTGACAAATTAGAATGGGATTAAACAAGCGTTTTACGATTTGCTGGAGTTTTTGAACGCAACTCACTTTTAATATATTTTTTTCATCCCATCCAACTTGGCACAGATTTTTTTATCATAATATAATATTATTTTCTTACACGCTAATACATAGAAGTGCATTGTATTACATACAAACACGTCAATACTGCCATTAATTAGAATTACTAACCATAATTAATTAAATAGAAATACGGAAGCAATGGATTATGTATTTAAAAAAATGATGAATGAAAAAGATGTCAGAAGCGGCCATTTTGATGCAAGGTATGATAAAAAAGTACACATGCAACTTACAGAAATATTTCTTGTCTAGAAGTAGGGAAACATAATTCCAATTTTAAATACATCTATGTAGGTAAAACATAATTCCCCTCACGTCATGAAAAAATTGTTACTTATGATTCGAAATTAGTCGAGGATTAACATTAACAAGTACCTACCTAATTCTAATGGAAAGTTTTCTCAATGGAAACAATTACAATAAGTTCAATACACGATAAATAGATCTAGCTGAAAATAAAGCCAACTTAAACCTCTAAGAACTCAATAGACCAAAGCACCTTTGTTCAAAAATATACGTTGAAAAGTCATTGTAGGTATAAAAATATGTGTCAAAGGTTTTTTTATTTAAATAATCGAAATTTGCATTGACGCATCTCTGCTAGCTGTCTTATAAAATAGCTAAACACATCAAAAACATTCCTTACTTGTCTGATAGGTACATGGCTACATACGTAATAAAATTTTAGCTTCGCATTTTTAAACTTAAGGATAAAATTAGTTTATATAGATATGGATCAGATTAAGTTACTAAACATTTTTAAAACTACGTATTCCTAGTAAATTATATTTTATTAACATAAATAACCATAGTAGAAAATTTCATCGCAATTATATTTTTTTGTAGAATAAAATTGGGTCTTGTTTTGCAATTTTGTGCTAGTAGGCAATGTAAAATTCCATCTGTAAATAGAATAAAAATAGACTTAATATGGAAATTCCATTTAATTGCCTTGTTTTAATAGATTGATTTGAATTTAGCTGTGATAGTCGCTAATTAGTTCTGACATTATATATGACGTTCTAATATTACCTATATTATAATAATAATATATTCAGTAGGTAATCTTTAATACAATGGACTTTAATATATAATGGTTTTCCAGGTTAATATATAAATATGAGGAGTAAATAAATACATACATGCGCCGATGGCTCATTCGTGGGAGTTTCTCGATAATATCGACATCATATGCGTCATACATTTTCTCGTGTTACGAAATAAAATTATGATTAAAATTAAAAGTGACGATTTTATAAATTAGATACCATAGGACGTAAATACAAAAAATATATTCGGAAAGTAAATTTATTTACCTACTTACTTTTACCAAGAAAATTGTTCTGGAGTCGTTCGAAAGAAGCAGAAAAACCTTCATATTTCCCCCAAAAGTTTCGTCAAGGACGTTTATTTGGAAACAATAAAATTTGGGACGAAAAGTTAGTACTACGAAAGTCACAATAGGATTTGTGAGTTTGAAAGGAGATAACAGGTTCTACGTGGCTACTCCTTAAACGCGACTTCAACGAATTGGACATTGGGGCTTATTCTGTTGGTTTCCAAACTAAACTTGATCAAAGTAAGTAATATAAATATTTAGATGCTTTTCATGATTAAAATAAATGAATAAGACAGGAATATTGTTTTTTCCTAATTTAACAGAAGGAAACTCCAAAGTAAGCAAATTTTAAATGTCTCCCATTACATACAGTCCTGATTGTGACATGACGAATTTTAAAGCAAACTACCTGACCCGACAAACGTCCTGACTTAACTTTGAATATTGAATTCGAATTGATGCGCTCAACTTTCTTATTTTTTTCTTTCATAAGTACCTTCTCCTGACAATAATAAACACAACAAAAAAGAATTAGCGAAATCGTTTCATCCGTTCACGCGTGATGCGATGACTAAGGAAATAGAGATTCATTTATATATATATATATATAGATAGATAGATTCCATAAAGATAATGCAAATAATTAAACCAAAAGCTATTACTACGCTCTACGCATTATCGTTTCTAACGGCGCCTGTCACTGGCAAGTATTGGAATCTTGGTTCTTTGAAATATAATCTATTAATGAAATTCAATTAATGTCCAACCAAATATTGTTCGCTTTGGTATAATAATTTGAATAGTTTTATGCTCATAATATTCGAGAAACCCTCACAAAAGTTCACAAACGTTGGTACGATTAAAATGTTTATTAATTAGGAGTCCGTCATAAAAGGGTCAGTAGGGTACAATAAAAAATACATAGAGTACAAAGGTCTCAAGATAAAAAAATACGTCACTTAGTAAAAAAAGTACCAGGACATAAGAAGTTTACAGGACATGCAAATTCTCGCACGATTTTGACTTGGAGATATCGTTAATGCAGATTTTCTGCAGCAGCTCCCGGGCGATGCTCAACGAAATGTGCGTACGGGAACTGGCTAGTTTCGGCGGCTTTGACTCCTAAAACAAAGGACGCAGAGCTCAAAATCCCTTATCATAGCGTAGATACATCCGTATTCTTGGACTGAGAAAAATCCAATGTCAAGTTTTTGCGTCTTTTGCGATGTGAGTTGTATTTTTCTGTGTAACATAATTACGTGAACATCAATGTTTTCCTACGCTTTCATGTCATAAATTGGTTTCGGTGTATTATCTAACATGCTTTGAAGAACATTTATGTTTCGTCCTTTCAATTTATATAAAGACAAACGTAAGTATTATTTATTTATGTGAACCCAAATGCTGAGACATTTATTCTTTGAGTGTGTTCTAAGATATAACATCAAAGACCTTATTCCTTCAGACTAAGAAATGAATTGTGTTCTCATCTAAGCATTAGGTAGGTATAACTATTAACGGAGATTGCGTAGACTCGGCCTTTTTGGCAAGGGAAAGTATAAAAGGGGTAAGATGCTTACAATTTCATTTCTAACCGACTTCCAAAAAGGAGGAGGTTCTTTGTTCGTCTGCATTTTTTTTGTTTGTTTATTTTAATGAGTACCATAGTGATACCCGGTAGGATTTACAAATGTCCTTCACAAGCAAGTTAGAGAATTCCTGCCGAGTTGAAAGAGTGTTGCATGCTGTGAGCTAGACATGGAAATGATTGTTACTTTCAATTATTTTTTATTACGTGAAATTATATTTTTCTTTCCCTGTTATTTCACCTGTGATATTTCACAATAAATGATTTTATTCACAGTGAACTTTCACTATGATACGTAATCCTATGAATTGTCGATGATTTATCATAGAAATTCGTGATAGTACCGAACGCTTTGCTATTTAATTGCAATGATTTTTAACGGAATTTCCCTATGTCGTTAGCAGGTGCTACTTATGAAAACCTATGTAATATGATTTTTCAGACGCTACCCATGACATGTTCTATCACTACCGCGGATACCATCAGTGGCCTCCCACAATGTCTGAATCGTCCGTTCGGCCTGACTATTAAAACATCTAAGCGGCCTTGCGATACGAGAAATATACCCTGGCTGTAATCAAATCTGTAGCTACTTGATGCAGTGACTCAAGTAGCCTACGCTCAAACTAACATCCAGTTGTTTTTTTTTTTTTTATCTGGACTATATGTATGTTGTTGGCCAGAGTGGCCATAACAACTTCACCCGGACAGAGGGCGAGCGCAAGTGCGCTCCAGCCAGAGGGGGCAGCTAGCTCAAGGGCGCCACAAGGGGCATGACCTCGGCTTGGGCCGCTGCCAGGAGAGTTGTTGGCAGTCATCAGTGTGTTACTAAAGTGAGGTTTGTGCTTTAATAAATTGGTGAATTTCTATATAATATAAAGTCAATATCTGCATCTCGGAAAGGAGTCTCAATCTCACCTGCTTCCCCACTTTCTTGGCTTGCTTCTTGTCCCTGCTCTCCTTGAGTCTGATCTGCTTCAGGATCCCCACCAGGAGCTCGTCCACATTGTGCTGAATACCTGACGACGTTTCTATGAACTTGCAGTCCCTCGATGTAGCTAAAGCCTTGCCCTCTGCACAAAAATGGAATGGACTGCCTAGTGCAACGTTTTTCTGCAGTGTGTCGCCAAAGTCGATAATGAGTACTACTTGGGGGTTTGAATGAGTTTCCAGCGCGAAATTAAGTGGTGCCAACATTTTATCAAAATTAGAAAAGCTTTTGAAAAAAAGGGTCATATCTCAAGCAAGATGTAAAATGTCTACAAACTTTTCTTGAATGCTGGCTGCTATTGTTTTGGGTCCACTGAATGTGTTCTAAGGCCGAATCACGAAAGGCGTAACACGTATAAAAAGTACGGAAACTCAGTAAAAATGATAGTTTGTCTTCATTAGGCCTTTACAAATATGATCTACTTACCATATCTACTAGATATATAATTATTACGGACTTTTGAAACACACTGTATAAATAAGACACTAATATTAACACATTATGCATCATAAAGCATCAGTCACACGATAGAAGTTTGATGCTGGAAAAACTTGTACCGCATTCCCCCCGAACCGTCTCCGACTTCGTAGAAAAGGACTTTCAGAAGAGCTTTTTGAAGAATTCTTTCCCGATATACTCACCATTCGTAGACACCTGCCTCGCTCTGGCAAGGTCTGCCTTGTTCCCCACCAGCACCACGGTCCGCTCCACGGTGAACAGCTCCCTGGCCAGGTACGCGAGGACTTCTCCAGCCCTGGTGAACGAACTCTTGGCGACCACCGAGTATATCACCACGCATGCGTGCGGCTCGTACGTTGAGAGGCAGTTCTCTACCTGGAGAATTAAGAAATACTTGCCTTTGCCTAAGGCCTAACTTCGCCAGCATTACAAGGTGAAACATAAAGGGTATACTTTTTTTTTTCAAGACTTAACTTTGTAATTCTAAAACTATCAGCTTTGGAGGAAATTTGAAAAACAAAGGGTGTTATAGGAATACAGCTGTTGACAGATTTCACAAGTCTACAAAACCTTTAGTACTTCAACAGTCCCACAAATCTGATAGTTTTAGATTTACAAAGTTAAGTTGCAAAAAAATTAGTATACCCTTTTTGTTTCACCTAGTATAATTATATTTTCTAGATTTCGATAACAGCGCCATCTACCGGGTCGAACTATATATTTGGACGTGTAATTTAGTACTGGAATGGCATAAGAATGACATTTCCAAGGTCGCTACCAAACTTCAGGGCCCTAACCACGCTAGCTGCTCAAATCGTAATAGAAAAGCAGAAGCTCGCGATTACGTTTCAAACACTCCGCTTTTGACGTTTTGCTGACACCATACCATATAAATGTCTGTAGAAATCGGGAAACTCGTGTCAACAAAACGTCAAAAGCGGAGCGTTTGAAACGTAATCGCGAGCGTTCGCTTTTCTATTACGATTTGAGTAGCTAGCGTGGTTAGGGCCCTGGTTGATTGATTAATACGACCCTAATTCTTTAGTTCAGAAAAAGTCGTAATTCAGAAACCGTATAATTATCTATAGTTGCATTACTTATCTAAAATATAATAAGATTTAAACTGTCATTACAACTTAGCTTAAAATTACTTACTAAACAGTGTTCATAATATTAGATATTATCTGCAAATGGTTTCCTCTTACTGTAATCTTTTAGTACTATTTTGAACAATGTACTGATGGGTTATGTGCTAAAAAATTAAAATATTATTTAAATTAGCAGAGATGTGCATATTCTTCTTTTTATTTATATTGAAATTACTTTTTGACAATGCCACTAAGTCAACATTTTATTTTGGTTTATAATATAGAAAATAAACTATTTTCTAATAAATACACCCGTAACCACCATTTGGACCACAATGTTTGTTTTTATGTCTCGGTCTGGTGTCTGGTCTCACTCACCGACATTTCAGTGCTGGGGTGGTCTATGAATATCATTTCTGACTCCTCGCCGTCCAGAAGCACCGACACCGACTTCTCCCCAAACTCGTCATCTGGAACAAGAGTCACTCTTCAACAACTATTTTATTATCATTAATATAATATTATACAGGTTGAAACAGAGAGGGTGGGTATAGTTACAACGCTTATAAGATATGATGTGTTGTCCCCTTTATTACTTCAACATCACAAAACTGAATACATACATAACTGAAAACAAGAACCAAGACTGAATACATGTTCTGTGATTTCGGCGGTGTCTCTAGTGCAGTGTCGATTAAAATGGATAATGTTGTAATACCAGTTTGCTCTGACTTTAAATATCTCGGTTCGTTACTCCAGCATGACGGTGAAGTTGACCGGGACATAAAAAGGCGAATCAATGCAGGATGGCAGAAGTGGAGACAAGTTACCAGCACTACATGCGACCCAAGGATGCCAATTAAAATGAAAGGAAAAATATACAAATCAATTATAAGACCGGTAACCATGTACGGCTCGGAATGCTGGGCGGCTAAAGTGCGGGAAGAGAAACGTCTCCACTCTGCTGAGATGCGTATGCTGAGATGGATGTGTGGAGTGACGCGAATGGATAAGGTGAAGAATGTGTATATAAGAGGTAGTGTCAGGGTAGCGCCAATAACAGATAAAGTGAGAGGTAGGAGGCTGGAATGGTTTGGACACGTGATGAGAAGGGATGAGAAGCATGTGACTAAACGAGTGATGAATATGAATGTGGATGGATACAGTGCGAGAGGAAGGCCCAAGAAAAGATGGATGGATTGTATTAAGAATGATATGAACGAGGTTGGAGTGGATGTGAGTATGACGGGAAAGCGCGATGTATGGAAGGAAAAGACATACTGCGCCGACCCCAGATAATGGGAAAAGGTAAGGCAGATGATGATGATCACAAAATGTTTATTTTTCAGTTACTGTATTAGGGTTCATGCACACAATAAGGACAGTAACATTTTTTCACATATACATACATTTTGAAAGATTTAGTTTAAAAATCATCAAAATGTGTGGAAAAAATGTTGCATCTTTACCATAATGCGTTCATATGGACACAGGATTCTCCGTTGCTAGGGCTTCACTCATTGAACCGTGAAACCGACTGGTTTACCGCATAAGGCTTCCTGTAGGCCTATACATGTAGCCCAAGAGAGAGGGAGCAGTCTAGATGGACTTTGGGGAACAAAGTTGCAAGTCCTCTACAATAATTGGGGGACGATAGCACGAGATAATCCCATCCTCCCCGGTGCAATTGTTTAGCGGGGATGATGGGACGATTAAGGCTTCAAACAGACATGAGCTTATGCGTTCTACGTTCATAAGTCGTTCGGAAACGTGAATCGATTTTGTCTTATTCTCTCCTATTTTTAAGAAAGAGACAGAGCAGCTTGGTGCAACATGATTGGTGGCAAATGTATTGTCTTGGCGTGCGTGCTAACTCTACTGCTTCATACCTATTGCTATGGAATCATCTGTTGCATGCGTTTGCAGTAAAATATACTAAAGCATTGAAATAAAACTATTTTACGGATTTTATCGCGTTTATTAACTTTATGTTCCCGACGTTTCGGTTGCTTTACAGCAGCCATGGTCACGGGGGGACTGAATTGTTAGACGTCCTGATGTCATAGTTAGTAACTGGGTACCCTCATATTTAGTTGTTATTTGCGGTCCGATCCACGCAGAAAGTGCTCACAGTGTCTCGAGGTCTGGCAATGGTACACTTGGTTTTGGATTTAACTATATTAATTACGTAAAATAGTTTTATTTCAATGTGTAGTATTCGCGTAAATATAAGAAAACAATATATACTAAAGCATATCAGGAACTATGTGAACCTTATGTTAAGATAGTAGATCATGTATATGTATAATATTAGTAATTTATAATATAGGTATAATGATAGATGGGTGGTATTTTTGCCGAATTATAGCTAACTAATGATTATGACATGTAATGTAATGTTAAATGGCACAATAAAATATTACGTCTACGTTAAATATTTGTATGGAAAATTGTTTGTTCGTCGGACGACAAATAGAACTGGTTTTACAATTTGCCACACAAATATTGTAGCAACTAGTGCCGCACAGCACCGGTAAGGCGATGCAGTTACAATTTATAATGTTATCGCTTATGAAATGCGTCAACCGTAACAATCTCTATACAGAGGTTGCTTTTGACGAAATTTCTGTCGCATCGCAATCGCGTAACTGGTGCGGCTCCAGCCTAAAACTTGTAGTACAGAAAAAACAGAATATAATGAGAAAATAATTGTTTAGGTGAATGAAATAAAACTTAATTCGATATCTTATTTAGATATATTGAAAGGAATAATAATAATACACATGTCATTATTTTTCATTTAACTTATTTAAGCAGATAACATTTATGGAGGAAAACGTGGAAGGAAGCTTTTCCAAATAGTGGGACACAGACTAAATAAGAATTATGAAGCTCTCAACGCAAATTGGCCTACGCGGAGATCAAAATAAATGTGGAACTAATATTACATTGAAAACAATTCGACATCGATCTCAAACATCGACTTAACAGTAGAGTATGTATTCGATGATCTAAACCATGTCGCGAAATTTATAATCTCTGTCATCCCAACTCTGAAGCGCTCCAGGCACAATCAGAAATAATGACATTACTATTGATAGTGTAAATAGTGGTTAGAATAAAGGAATGACGAAATTTGAATGATGGTTGGGGTTTAGTAATGTCCTTACCGAATGAAGGAATGACAGTTATATTAATATCACTATATTACATTTTTACATCCACCAATCCGTACAGGCCCAGTGTGGTGGATTATGGCGTGACTCCCCTTGGAGTTGAGGGGAGGCCCGTGCCAAGAAGTGGAACGTAAAAAGGGCTAAATTAGTAAATGAAAACTAATTGTGTGCAATGGGAATGACATTAGAATGACAGTTTTCAAGTTTACTCACAGAATTCGGATTTATAAATACCGGCGATATTCGCCAACATATTTTTACATAGGTAGGTACTTACAACGTCTTATAAAATTATTTTGTGTCACATTTAAACACATACGGGTTTGGGATAAAGCAACACAGTTATGCTGACGGGTGTAACACCACTTACCACGTTTAGCTTCGGCGACAGTGTGCAAGCAAAAAGAAGTTATGTTATTTACAGAAGAAACTAGCCAGACTAGACACCAGTGCTTAAATATAGTCGCTAAGGAGATGAGAGCAGATTAAAGTTCTTTTTCTCATTTTCAAAATGATATACCCCCTTTTGTTGACCTGTGAATATCATAAAAAGTGAGTAAAAGAATATGTATGTTTTTAAATAATTTTCTTAAAATGTAGATGTCACAAAGTTGTTTAGCTGTTGTATCTTTTCAGAATAATGTATCAGTGCCTCGCTTTTGTGGTAGTTAATGGAGTGGAAAATAATATGGCAACATATTTTTGTGACGATACCTATCATAGGCATTGCACTGACTTTCAAAGTCTAGACATGTTAATAATCACGAAAACGAATACTTACAAAATTCAATTCGATTAATGTCTTTCAAATAAAAATGCTTAATCTTGAACGCAGTTTTTACAATTTGAAATAAGTAAATGTTCTCAAATAAATTCTCCTTTTGAAAAGGTTGTAAGTAATGAATTCGCTTGTACCTATTCAGTTTTATTGGCAATTACTGGCTCGATTCGCAGCTCCTAATTGAAATTATCAATCAAATACTCGAAAACAGAATTCGTTTATTAGTTTCGCTAGTAAAATTGGAATTTACTGGACTGCTAAATATATTTTTCATAATCCAATGTTTAAATATTTATCTGCTCTCATCTTAAACACTATCTAAAGCTTATTGTCAGCCTTTTACATAAACATTCTTCGTTTAAAGTTTGACAGTTATAAAGGTTGCATCTGCATCTACTAAAAGGTCATAACTTACGAAAGTTTTATGGTTGAATAATACTCCTACTCCTAACTTCTGAAATGAAGTCAATGTCATTTATTATTCTCTGCAACGTGTTTGATAAACACAAAGCTCTTAGCTCGGACTAACTACCTACCACTGAATATTTGTACTACAAAAATACCTTTCTTTAAATATTTATAATATCTCCACTATTCCCGAAATGTTTATTGAACAAAATGTAACGTCAGACCTAAGTATTTAATTTAATAAAATTATAATGTATTCGGAAAAAACCCAAATTATATATTATTATGCCGAATAATTGAAACATTAGTTTTAATCAAAATTGAGATAAATCACCAATAATAAAAATATCATTTATTTTACTGTATAACGTTTTTAATATTAAAATAATTCAACATACAATATTGACCATAGTCTTAGCAACATAGTATATCTATCTATTAACATCAAACTTGCTATTGAAATTCACAAAGTAATATCTATATACCTACTCATTGGTGCCGATTATGTGTGCACACAACTAAATTTGACTTAATTAACTGTATTGTCATCCTTTTCATGCTCGTAACATATGAGCAAGACGGAAATACTTTTACATTTGTCAAAATTAGTGTAGTCGTGATCTGACGACCACATAATGGGCATCATTGGCCTGGTAATTATGAAGAAATTACGGGTTATTTTCAAATTTCGAATAGTTACAACAATTCGTTTTGAAAGCTAACAAAATGTTATACGAGCTTTTTGAATCAACCTGTAGCTGTACGTGTAATTCTAAATTGTAAAATACTCCTCGGAAACATTTTTGCCTCGGAAAGCCCTCACCTCCCCTTGCGACCTTTACGTAAGTCCCTAAAAGGCTTGAAAAGAGTACATTATAAATTGATTTTATCTCGTTTTAAGTGTTTTAATGGTTTCTCGGAAACCCATTTGCGTATTTTGTGTAAGTATAAAAAATGAATTTATTTACCGACGTCCGATTACTAAAAGCCCCCAAGTGACATTTAGCTAAACTTTAGTTAGGTTTATTTACTAGGTACAAAATATATTTTTTTCTTTATAATTTATTACTACGTGCAAAATACATAATAGTCATTTTTCTAATTTTCTTTCCAATTTTCCTTCTAAATCTACCCTCAATTTTCCGCCCTTTATCACCCAAGTCACTGTATGCCATTAGTTTTCATAAAACGCGTTCCGTGACGTCACAAACCTATTAGCGGGGTAGTCACAATCAGAAGAGCAGCGGATGCGTTCGATCGCACGCCTCTAGTGGCGGAAGTGAAGTGGCGTGTGATTGACAACCCTATACCGTTGAAAATAAAGCGTAAAAAGTTTTGATAATTCTAACAGTAGTTAAGATTTACCCGCATTGCCCCTAACGCGCGTGTACGGATTTTGTTCAGCGACATGCGTCTTCAGCGCGATATTGATAATAATATGGAGGTAGCTTAGCAAAATGGAGCCAATCCAGACACACTAGTGCACACTGAAACCAACCTAGAAACCCTTACAAAAGGGTTGGTTTTAGTCTGCAGCAGTGCATGTAGGTTGATTCGATTCTACAAAACATTATCCATAATATTATATTTGCTGACAACTTAGCAACCTTTGTTAGACTTGTAATTCCTATTTAAATTTAAATCTTAATTTAAACTTAATCATTTTGGTCGTATGTAAATTAAAAATTGGTGTTTTGGCATTATAAGCCACACACAGTGTGAAAATAATTAGGTAATTACTATTATTTCAAAATGGTATGAATGAAATAAAATCGATTTTAACAATAATAAATCGTCTTCTTGATATACCTACTTACCTACCGATGTTTGTATTTTATTTATATAATTTGTTTTTATTAAATTCATCAACGGTTTCCATAGCAAGAGACTATAGCAATGTTGTAAATGCTGTTGGAAACAAACTTTAAATAAATTAAATTTGATGCGATTAAAAATATTGCCATCTTCGTCATATATTACGATCATGAAAAGGACACCGATACACTTCGTTGTGTACCAAATACCAATAGAATTATAAATAACGTCTATTTAAAATTGGTGAAATAAAATAAAATTTGCTGTGAATTTTCTTCTAATTACTTACATCATAAAACAATATCCTTTATGCCTTTATGCTATGTAATGAAGTATTTTATAAAGGTTATATAAGTAATTGCATGCTACTAATGTCTAGAAACATGCTTGTCAGGATACCATGCTGTTTTAATAGCTAAATGTCAATGTGATATGCCATGCGATGCATTTGAAAGGGAAATACTTAAAACGTTGGTACTAGGGTATTATAAATAATAATAATTATACAAAAAATTATTAAAATTACACTCGAAAGTTTGAATTTCTATACTCGAATAATGATGTAAGTACTTACTTACATCAAATAAATTAAGAATAAGTAGGGGGCGGACAAACTTTTTCAGAGTCTCTCGGTTGAATAAAAAAGTTGAATAAAAAATGGTTTGGGATGTTTTATCACCAAAGATAAACGCAAAGGTGTGTTCTATAATGGCGGGCACTTACCGAGACTCGCGTCGTAGGTGTTCATGTACTCTGAGGTCATAAATTGTGACACCAGAGCCGTTTTGCCGACCCCTGCGTCTCCTAGTAAAACCACCCTGTATTTTGTTATCTGGAAAAAAGGGTAATGTTTTAATATTCTTTTTTTAAGTAAAAAATATAATATTAGCGCTATTTGGCAATACAATCAACCCGTTTGCCGTCACGGCAAATGGCATGACGCTCTTTCATGCCGTCACGTCCCCTCTACGCCACCGCTTTCGACTCCCTTGTGAGCGGACGCGCGCGCGGACTACATATGACCAACTTTTTATTACAAGCTTTTATTTAACTTGCAATGTATGTTCGTCCGGGTGAATTCTTGTAACTGAATTTTAAATCAGTTATCTTTAACCGATAGAGCTGAAATTTGGTAAAGACGCTAATTTCGGATGACAATGCATGCTTAGCTATGTGACATAATTCTAATTTCAATATAGCGGATCATCCAAGATGACGGGCTTGTTCTTTTTTCTGAACTACTACAGTCCTACTATAACATTATAAATGTGAAAGTTTGTGAGTGTGGATGTATGTATGTATGTTTGTTACTCCTTCATGCAAAAACTACTGAACGGATTTGGATGAAATTTGGAACACAGATAGTTTATAACCGGGATTAACACATAGGATACTTTTTATCCCGATAATCCCGAAATTTTTGTTACGTTAAATACTACGCGGACGAAGTCCGTGGGCACAGCTAGTATGGATATACAATGAAAGGGCTTGCTGAGGAGAACACGAATACTAATACAACGTCACATTCAATCCAAAAAGTTGGTATTTAATAAGTTTTTTTTTTCAATTAATTTATTTTTCAATGATTACGGCGAGCGAGCGGTCGGTTCGCTCGCTTCTATTGCTCAGATACAACATATAATCTATTGTTACATACATCTAGATGTATACGGCAAATCACGGGATTAATCAGTTAGCTATCTCTCCAGTTTCCATACTAAAAGTGCAAACAAGCAATACAGGCGCGAACCAAACGCTCCCACATTTGTTCGCTCGCTCACCATCAGCTGCGAGGTATCTTACAATGCGTCATCAGGGACCCTTTTCAAGTACAAGTGTACAAATAAAATGCCATCAATAATAAAAATATGATATTGATTTCTTATATTTACGCGAATACTACACATTGAAATAAAACTATTTTTACGGATTATATCGCGTTTATTTTATTTACCTCGAGACACAGTGAGCACTTTCTGCGTGGATCGGACCGCAAATACCAACAAAATTTTGAGGGTACCCAGTTTTTAACTATGACATCAGGACGTCTAACACCTCAGTCCCCCCGTGACCACGGTTGCTGTAAAGCAACCGAAACGTCGGGAACATAAAAAGTAAATATAAACGCGATATAATCCGTAAAAATAGTTTTATTTCAATAAAAATATGAGTTGAAAATATTGGCCAAGTTGTCTTACAATAAAAATGGTAAATCACAGAAAATAAAATTGAGAAAGTTTTTTTTCCAACAACATTTATGTTACGGCGTTAGGACGAATTAGTCGAGCATTTAATCTGGAACATGTTAACTTTTTTAGTATAACTTGGTTATTGACCTCAGAGTCGCGAAAGTAACATTAAGGGTACCAACAAATAGCAGTGTTTTATGGTTCCATCTATGTGGTAATGTCCGTACCCACATCTCCATACCCATTATAAAGTGTAAAGTGTATGACCGTAAAAATTTACGATTGATATGCTAATGGGTCACGCGAGCCGGCTGGCTTTGTGGCGAATAAAAAATTGTGATTTTGACCCAATAATTATTATACAGTGTGTTTTAATTTTAACAATAATAATGACAAATATCGCCAGACTGACACACCAACTATATGGTCACAAACTAAGCAACGCTTGATGGCTACCGTACAATAAACTAGGGGCAATCCCAGTGACACCCAGCCCATGGTAAATAACGAAGAGACCATTTCCGAAATTTTCCCCCGCGGGAATCGAACCCGCAACCATCATGTGCCTACGCTAGAACCACTGCGCCAAGCGGTCATCAAATTATTGAAAAAGAGTTGTTATTGGAAGATACTTGCAATACCAAACGCATCGCACGCTATCTACCTGGAGGGGAGTGGGACAGAGCGAGGGGTAGAGAGAGGGCGAGTTTTGAAACATCCTGTATATTGAATACTAGCTGGGCCCGCGACTTCGTCCGCGTGGAATTTAACTTAACAAAAAAGCCCGCTCCCGCGTTTTGAGCCCACGCGACAGGACCCATTTTATAATATTTTTTTTCTAAAATAAAAGTAGCCTAAATTACTGCTTCTAACATCAGCTATCTACCAGTGAAAGTCCCGTCAAAATCGGTCCAGCCGTTTCGGAGATACTCTTTGATTTCATGTGTTTTTATTTTTTTACGCGGAACCCTAATTGTTTTTCTAAAATTAAAGTAGACTAAGATACTCCTTAAAACATCAGCTATCTGCCAGTGAAAGTCCCGTCAAAATCGGTCCAGCCGTTTCGGAGATTGCCCGGAACAAACACACAGACAGACAGACAGACAAAAATTATATAAATCGTGGATTTGTCATAGGTGTCGTATGTACTTTCATATGCATTTAGTGAAAAGGTGTTATTTTGATATTACAAACAGACACTCCAATTTTATTTATTTGTATAGATGTATAGATAGACTTTATGAAGCAATCTGAAGCGGCTCAGTGATGAATTACAAAGGCATACAAAACAGTGAAGCAAAACAAGATACCTAAAGAGTACCAACAAAAAGGTCAGGAATAATTAATCCATTGTATTATTTGTAGTCGATGCCAATCTACCTTTCAAGGTACTTAGGACATAATTGAAGTCAATTATAACCGGCCCAATTAACCGGAACATTAATCATTTTCACCCCGATACCACAGTCCTAGAAGGGTTTAAACTAAATAAACCTAAACCCACATTTAATAATAGCTTAGATTACAAACAATTAATTTTAAATGATCCTTTTAGTTTGCACTTGGCCCTTTTGTCCTGCGGTGAAAAATATTAATTTTTAAATGATAATAATGTCGTCAGATAAACGGCCCTCACGCCTCAATATAAATTTAAATTAGAGGCACTGACAGGGAAACGGAATACATAAATGGAGAAGGAATTTTTTGTGTAATTATTTTTGTAGATTTTTATTTTTTACCTGTTGTTGTGATTAATTACCGTAATTACGAGATTCTCGTTTAAAAATGAAATGTTTTATTTTTATTATTTTTAATGGTAAATAATTACACAATAATTACACATCTTTCAACTCAGAGATGTCGCTATACTGTGATTAATCATTTAACAAAATCTTTTTTTATATAAAGCAATATCACCATATAAATAGTTATATTAGCGCCAGACGAACACACCAACTGCATGGTCCCAAACTAAGCAACGCTTGTACTATGGGTACCGTACAATGGACTGGGGGCGATCCCAGTGATACCCAGGCTGGGAATATTTCGATAGTATTGGAATACTATCGATAGACGATAGATAGTTGGGCAACACTAATACAAAGCACACAATATCAGAAGTTAAGCTGACAGGTGTACAAAGCTCAAAGCGCACCCTATCGAACCTTTTTTCAGAACGTTCGCACCAATACCGTGAGATTATCCTAGCTCTATCCTGTACTTCCCACGAATATTTAATACCGTTTTCAACCCCAAACTTATTACGACATGAACCCTCGCTATAATAGCTTCAGTGACACGACACTGAGCGGTCATTCACGCGGTTAAACCGGCACCAATAATTTTCATACACTTTACGCTTTTCTGATGTTATATAGAACACGACCTTTATCTGTCAAAAATAATATGTAGTAGACAAATCGATCTCGGCTTTTTTGTATTACTAAACTAGTCCGACGCGAAACTGACCAAGTTCTCATAGATTTAGGTCGGTATTAATAAATCTATCTCAAGTCTTGTAGCGATCTTGAGTCCGCTTTTGACACGTCTTTTGTACTAGTCTATACATCTATACGAATAAATAAAATTGGAGTGTCTGTTTGTAATATCAAAATAACACCTTTTCACTAAATGCATATGAAAGTACATACGATACCTATAGCAAAAACGCGAATTAAAAAAAATTTGTCTGTCTGTCTGTCTGTGTGTTTGTTCCGGGTAATCTCCGAAACGGCTGGACCGATTTCGACGGGACTTTCACTGGCAGATAGCTGATCTTATAGCGGGTAACTTAGGCTACTTTGATTTTAGAAAAACAATTAGGGTACCGCGTAAAAAAATAAAAACACTTGAAATCAAAGAGTATCTCCGAAACGGCTGGACCAATTTTGACGGGACTTTCACTGTTAGATAGCTAATGTTATAAGCAGTAACTGAGGCTACTTTTATTTTAGAAAAACAAAATAAAAAAAATGGGTCCAGTCGCGCGGGCTCAGAACGCGGGACCGGGCTTTATTGTTAAGTTAAATTCCACGCGGGCGAAGTCGCGGGCTCAGCTAGTATAACATAAGAATGACATTTCCAAGATCGCTCTCAAACCTGAGATTGATTTTTTAATATGGGCCTTAGATCGAAGGGCAAAACTGTCAAGTCCATGCTACTGCTACAATTTACTCTTATGTAGATAACTAGCCGAGCCCACCGACTTCGTCCGCGTAGTATTTAACTTAACAAAAAAATCGGGAATATCGGAATAAAAAGTTTCCTATGTGTTAATCCCGGGTATAAACTATCTGTTCTAAATTTCATCCAAATCGTTCAGTAGTTTTTGCGTGAAAGAGTAACAAACATACATCCACACTCACAAACTTTTGCATTTATAATATTAGTAGGAAGTAGGATTGCGTAATATGCTGTTGTTATTTTTGGTTTTTGGAACTCACAGGATCCATTTCATCATCGTCAGGGGTGTCGAGGCTGGCTGAGTCCACCGGCCGGTAGCCGGAGCAGCAGGAGCCGTCGAACGGTGACCTGTCCGACGCCCTGTGGACAAACGATGAGAGTTCAGATGCTTGCAGGAGGGTGAAGGGGACACCTAGTCTTCCTAGTGCCCTTACGGGCTACGGAAACTACTTAACATCAGATGGGTAGTAAGCTTTTTGCCGATTTTAAGATACTTGCTGTGCCCGCGACTTCGTCCGAGTAGTATTTACCTTAACAAAAATTTCGGGATTATCGGGATAAAAAGTATCCTATGTGTTAATCCCGGTTATAAACTATCTGTGTTTCAAATTTCATCGAAATCCGTTCAGTAGTTATTGCCTGAAAGAGTAACAAACATCCACACTCACAAACATTCGCATTTATAATATTAGTAGGATGAGAAAAAAAACCTTTCGCCCAATATTCTTCGGTCTTGAAGCTGAGATTTAGATGAGTAACTTTTTAAATCGATATTTGGAAGCAGTGATAGCTGATCCGGGGTCCAGGTTTCAAACCCTGGCTCACAAATCTGGGTTTTTCCAAATCTATGTGCGAATCATAATTTCTATATGATTATCCCTTGCTTATGGTGAAAGAAAACATCGTGAGGACACCTGCTTGCCTTAGAAAATCTAGCCAATTTCCGAAAGACATGTGCAGTCCGCAAACCCGCACTGGGCCAGCTTGGTGGATTATGGCCTAGACCTCCCTCGCACTGAGGGTAGGCCCGTGCCCAGAAATGGGACGTTAAAAGGGCTAAATTATTTATTTGGCTAGGACTATTCACAAATCCCGAGGATGCGAGGCCCTTCCAGTAGTTCCTTATTCCGTGGCCTCCACACCTCGTTTAAACTGTTCCATTTGTGTGGATATGAAAAATCAGCGAGCCGAAAAGACAAACACTCACCGCGCGCCGACAAACAAACACAACGCCTCGACGGGCAAGCGTTTTAAACCATATCATGTGCAAATGGGATGTTTTTGAGCGATTAGGCAAGTTAAAAGTTCAGAGAGAAGTGTCAAACATTAATAAAGATATAATTTAGATTTAAAGTCAAAGTCAAAGAGTTTATTTTGTTTAGTACATTATTTTTCTCATACTTATCTACAACCGGATCGGAATGCGACCTCGACTGAGAAGATCCGGCAAGAAACTGAGCGGACTTGTCTTTTTACATTTTGTTATATTTCTTACTTTTTTAAATCGCCAGTTGCTTATATAGTTAATATTTACATTTTAATATAAATATAATAGCTCCAGTGTGTTGCCTTTTGATATTACTATGAATAAATATAAAGTAACTAGCTGTGCCCGCGACTTCGTCCGCGTAGACTTTAGTAAAGTATTCTATATATTAATCCAGGTTATAAACTATCTGTGTTTCAAATTTCATGCAAAGCCATACTCACAAACTTTCGCATTTATAATATTACTAGCTGTGCCCCCCGACTTCGTCCGCGTAGTATTTAACGTAACAAAAATTTCGGGATTATCGGGATAAAAAGTATCCTATATGTTAATCCCGGTTATAAACTATCTGTGTTCCAAATTTCATCCAAATCCGTTCAGTAGTTTTTGCGTGAAGGAGTAACAAACATACATACATACATCCACACTCACAAACGTTCACATTTATAATATTAGTAGGATATAGTAGGATTCGGACTAGTAGTCACGCTACGCATTGATATTATTATTAACTGTAGATATGTGAGCTGCTCAGTCCCAAGCTAATTTATCATCTAAATAATAAGCCAAACCTGTAGCCAAATAGACTACAGCTAAAAAAAAATCAGTGCCGTCTAGGGACGCCCGAAAGAAGCGAAGCATTGCAGTAGATATTAGATATATTATAAGTGGCGTACATAGGGTTTTGAAACAGGGTAGGCAGAGTGTAACATAAAAATAACGCGTTACGCGTTACGCGTTACGCTTTACGCGTTACGCTTTACGCGTTACGCGTTACGCTTTTCACCGTTTTAGTGCCCGGGCAGCGAGCGCCCCGAACGTCCGTAAAGAAGCTTCGCTTCAATATGGCCTAGCTCATCAGTGTAATGCCAATCTCTCACAAATTTCGGCGTTACGGAGGATTAGATCCGCGTATCGTACGATGAGCGAGAGAGCCAGAAGCTCAACCCTCACTCTGTCTCGCTCGCGGTCCAGGTTGGCAACGTGCCAGCAATGCCTTTGGTATTGCCAGCATCCATAGGCCTCGGTATCTGCTTAACATCTGGCCATTCGTACGCTTGTTAGAAAGCAACACATCCGATTTTCTTTTGTGGTTGATTATTGTTCAGAATTTACTAACGCACAATGCAAAATGTATTTTATTACTAAAATAAGACCTTACATATAATGATAATTTAGCCCTTTTGACCTCCCACTCCTGGGCACGGGCCTCCCCTCACTACGAGGGGGATTCAGGCCGTAATCCACCACGCAAACCCAGTGTGGGTTGGCGGAATTCACATGTCTTATGAAAATTGTTTACATTTCCTAAGACATGCAGGTTCCCTCACGTTCTCCTTCACCGTGACCTAATGATAATCATATTATAGAAATTATAATTCGCTCATAGATTTCGAAAAACCCAGAATTGCGAGCCGGGGTTTGAACCCAGGACCTGGTGCCCGCAAAGACGCGTGCTTAACCAATCGGCTATCACTGCTAATTATTATTATGCTGCTGTTATTATGTAAGGCAAATTATATAGGCCGTATCAGCGACCTCAACTACTAAAAAAAATTGTGATAAAACAAATGAAGATCGGGTTGCCGTCTTCTTTGTTTTTTTTCCGTTGGCAGGCCTGGTTCAATAGAAATGTGAAATAACTCTAAATTGAAAATTTAAAAACCCCCTATGCGACGACCTTTTCATCAAATGTATACTTTACCTAGTTCTTCCAAATAATTAAATTAGCGAGATTTGCGTAGCTCCATAGCTCAGTATTCATAGCTCATCTCGCAAATTCATCTGGTACAACTAGTTTCGATGCCAGATTATGAAAGCGCCATTTACATCTTTCGTTTTGGCTTCCTCATTTATAATCTAAGATAACCAATGCAATGTACAATAATCAACAGAAAATCTGTGTAAAAGTATGAGTCATTACGTTGTTATCAAAGAGAATACAATACTACGTCTTGTTATGGCATTATAATCATTGACATTGGCGCAGTGGTTTGAACGTAGGCCGCTCGGCTCACTGCACATGGTGGTCGCGGGTTCGATTCCCGCTGGGGCAAATTTCGGAAATGGCCTTTTCGTCATTTACCCTGGTCTGGGTGTCACTGGGATCGCCCCCAGTCCATTGTACGGTACCCATAGTACAAGCTTTGCTTAGTTTGGGACCGTACAGTTGGTGAGTCTGCCTGGCGATATTTATTTATTTATTAGAATAGACAACGAATCTAAATATTGACACCACGGATTTTTAATTCCTAGTAAAAGATTATCAATTATGATTCAATTTGATGTAATAACTCAGGTAAAGGTGGACGGGGGCAGCCCAGGGGAAGAATTTTCAATAACGCTAAAATTATTTTAAATTAGATTAGTTTTTCTGTAATTTTTCTCAATGGCGGAGCAGCGCCCTCTAGAATTATTATTGCGTAATATTCCATGACCATTAACAAAACAAACAAAAATTTACGCATGCGCGTATCCATCATTTGACACGTGACTTATGAAACGTCTCATACACAAATCTACTATATAAAAATAAGTCGGGTTTTCCTTCCTGACGCTATAACTCCAGAACGCACGAACCGATTTCCACGGTTTTGCATTCGTTGGAAAGGTCTCGGGCTCCGTGAGGTTTATAGCAAAGAAAATTCAGGAAAAATTTCAACAGAAAAGCGCATTCCACGCGGACGGAGTCGCGGGGCACAGCTAGTCTCATATAAAAATTTATAAATTATCCCTTTTTTCAGAATCCGGGAAGCTTTTAAATTTATAATATTGTAAAAAACCAGTTCAGACTATTACGATCATTTAAAAATATAATAAAGCGAAATCGTTTCAGCCGTTCTCACGTGATGCAAAGATATTTTTGAGTTTTTTCAAATTTCGAACGGATTCGTTCCGTGGAAGTTGGTTTTGGCCGTGAATGTGGCTTTTTTAACCTACAAAAGAGCTGATGAACTTCAAACGGCTGAAACATAGCTAAGAACACTCTCGATCAGAATACCTATCTAACAAAAGAAACAAAATTGAAATCGGTTCATCTGCTTGGGCGCTACGTTGCCACAGACAGACACACAGATACACATGTTAAACTTATAACACCCCTCTTTTTTCGTCGGGGGTTAAAAAGAACTAGTTTATTTTTAATAATTTGACAGCTGCTAGTTGAAAGCGTTACTTTCATCCCTAGGATAACAATGTACTATTACATACATGCCTCCGAACGTGTAAGCTCAGGGTGGAGCTTCAAATGGTCAAATCCTCTCTACCATAAAACCATTATTCTTGTAAAGCCACGGTCAGGAACACTATTAAACTCTCCCAAACTAAATCTTTTTATATCCATTCCAGGATCTGTATTTGCGGCAATTTGTCTAAAGAACGTAACGAAAACTTAATTTATGACCAGACTCGGAAACCCTTAAGGGTGGATTTGTTCGCTTTAGCAGGAAAATCAACAGAATGGACTCATAAATCACAGGTAGGAACTGGGCTGGGTTAGTTCATTTGTCGAGTGGGGCAATGGAATTGAGTTATTCCGAGCTGTGTCTCGCTACACTCGCTAGTACAGCTTCATCGGACAAGATGACATGTGTATCTTGAAAAAGGTATGAACCACTGTTTGATAATCAAGGCATTGGCTAGTTCATTGAAGGTAGATAACGAATAAGGCGTCAGTGCGTCCTACCCGTCATGACCTACGGAGCCGAGACGTGGACACTCACGGTAGGGCTGGTCCACCAGTTAAAGGTCGCTCAGCGAGCTATGGAGAGAGCTATGCTCGGAGTTTCTCTGAAGGATAGGATTCGCAATGAATACATCCGATAGAGAACCAAAGTTATCGACATAGCTCAAAGAATTAGCAAGCTGAAGTGGCAGTGGGCTGGCCATATCTCGCGAAGAACGGACAACCGCTGGGGTAAACGTGTTCTTGAGTGGAGACCTCGACTCGGCAACGATTGACGATCTGCGAAAGACTGCAGGCAGATGCTGGATGCGGCAAGCTGAAGACAGGGCGCTATGGCGCTCATTAGGGGAGGCCTATGTCCAGCAGTGGACAAGTATAGGCTGTTGATGATGATGATGAACGAAGAAGGAATCTAACAAGATCTCCCTTGGGGTCAATGCGCGACTTCGACCAATTAGGCTAGTTTTTCTAGCACAGCCTACTAAGGAGATCTTAAATCTGAGAGCGGTGTTAAGTCGCGTTTGACACATTATTTTGTACTGACATGACATAAGAACGACAATTTTAAAGCATACTCTCAGACTTGAGATCGATTTATGAATACGGGCCTACATCACAGCCTACTTTGTCTACCTCAGTTTTATTTTTGCTTTAGCTGTCTTATTTAGCTCAGAAAATAACAGCTTTAGTTACATAGTTAACTTGAGTTACAATTAAAATACTTAAATCTGAGTGAGATTTAATTAGCATGGTTATACTGAATTACTATTGCTAGTGTATTACTTTTAAGTACTGTTTAGAGACAATGGTGTTGCCTGCTCACATTGTGTTGATGTTCCTGAGAATGTTCACCATCTTTCATTCTACTGAAAAGAGTAAACATTGCGGGATGTTCTCAATGGAAGCAGCAATCCGAACCGGTGGTAGATTCTGACTATTCATAAGTGCTTTGTTAGCCTAAATGAATAGTCATATTTCGATCTGATTTGATAGCGTCATCTTTTATTGAACAAACGAACTCCAACGGCACATCTTAGCACAGCTCAGCAAATCAGAGTTTACTTCCCGAACTCACCGTAATTTGTTGGAAATGCTAATAATCCGTTCGCCAACGTGATCGATCGCGTTTGGTTCAACGTCTTCGGGTTTCCTTTACGAAAATGTCGTCATTGGATGACCTTGACGCCTTTTTTGTTTTGCTAAGGATTTGTTTCCAAGTGAAGGAGATAAAAAAAGAAGGTAAGTTGAAATTGTTTGCCCTTTTTAAAGGATCCTATAAATAGGATTTTGAATTAGAAAAGAGGTTAATTTTTGAACATGATTATTTGAATTAATACTCAGACATTTTTTTGCCTTTAAACTAAGTATAAAACAAAATAACCATTGGCTCAGTGAATCGGGTTTTAGTTCAACCGGCACCAATATTTGGTGTCACACAAAACTTACATTTAGTAATTGTGATTTATTTAAGAACTGTTATGTGCTTAAGAACTGGTTAGCTTTGCTTTACTGCTGTGCTAAAACTAGTGTTGGGGTAGAGACCGGTTTTCGTAATTAATATATTACTTACTTATACCAATCAGAGGTTGTTTAATTTATATGAAACTTTACAAATTCGTTTGGAATATAAGAGGAAAGGAAAAAGAGAGTGAAGGTGACTAACTATAATATAGATAGGTGTCTCTTCATACAAATGCGCTGAGCTGTGTTTAATCGGTTCTTCGTCTGATTAATGTAGATAGTTACTGTAGGTTGGGATACAATTTGGGTACGGATTTGGCAACTTAATTGTGTGGCTTTGGACTGGGAATTCAGTTTGAGAGACCTCGCCTTGGCTTGAAGATAATATCGACGGTCAAATATCATGTACCAATTCAAGTCAGTTTTAGAGATTACCACAAAACAATTTTTCGTTTCAACGATATAAGTGGAATGACCTTTAAATTATAATTATAGACGAATGGCCTTCATAATATGGCAGCCTTAGCACGGGTCGCCACAAGATGCACTATAATGGAATGGACTAATAAATCACAGTTAGGAACTGGGCTGGGTTAGTTCATTTGTCGAGTGGGCAATGAAATTGAGTTATGCCGAGCTGTGTCTCGCTACACTCCCTAGTACAGCTTCATGCGACAAGATTACATTATTAGTATCTTGAAAAAGATATTAACCACCAGTTATACCACCATACCACCAGTGGCGTGACCCAGGTCGCCCAAACTCAAGGGGCTTCTCGGCCTCAATGAACGACGTTCGAAAAAGTTATATAATATCCTAGTCGAAAAATAATTTTGGACCCCTGATCAACAAACCTCGAGCGGCTCGAACTGAAATCACAAAAAACAGTGCCGTCTAAGGACGCCTGAAAGAAGCGAAGCTTTCTAGTATACAGCGTAGGAACTAAGCGTTAAAAACTCTGTATACCTATAGGTATATATATGACGTGTAACGCTATTGACGCTTAGCACGGATAGTGGCCGCGCGGCGAGCGCCCCGAACGTCCGTATATAAAAGTTTCGCTTCAAAAATCTATTTCCTTTATTATGCCCTGCATCGGGCGATAAGGAGCTGATGATGAAGTAGTGTTGCAGTATTAAAGTATTTAATATAGTTTAAATAGGGCTCAAATTTAATTTTATCCCCGGGAGGGTTATATAGCTACGCAACTGGACACCAATACGTCACAGGAAGCCGGTGGATGCGAGCGGCGGAGGACCGTGACGTCATTGACGTTATTGGAAGAAGTAGACCACTTCCAGCTGATCTAGAAACATACCTTATATCGAAGATATAAGGAGGCGTCCATTAATTGCGTAAGGTGTTCTAGGGGGGGAGGGGATCACGCTAAATCTTTCCAAATCTCACTTAGGGGGGCGAGGGCAAAATCACGGCAAATATCACGTAATTATTTTTCTAGCAGAAAACGGTGTAAATTGCGTGAAAAATTATTTCTAGAATAAAATCAATCTGAGACAATAGTGTTTGTCGTGTTCGTCAGAACCCCGCAGGGCAGCGACTTAGCGGGAAGTTGCAAGGATGGCCTTTAGGGTCAACCGTTTACTATTTTTTTTTACCTTTACAGCCAAGAGGGTAGGTGGAGGAAGTTGAAGAAACTCTCACGATATCTCACCGAGGGGGTAGGGGGGTCGAAAAATTCTCAAATATGCCTCACGTAATTAATGGATGCCCCCTAAATAGCGGTGTGCTGTTTACAGTGTCTGTCCTCAGTAGCTCATAACATTAACGAAGGGGGATGCGAACGGAGAAGTGGGTCGCAGGGCTGCCCCCGCCTTGAGACTATGAGGTTACGTAGATAGTATCGCCGGAGTCAAAGTTCATTTAAAGGTACGTCAGCTCATCAACCTACATAATTATTGGTATTTGAACGTTAATTTATTGTATAAATCTAAATTTATATAACTCAAAGGTGACTGACTGAGGTAGATGTCATGACGTAGTCATCCGCTAAGAAAGGATTTTGATTAATTCTACCCCCAAGAGGATAAAATAGGGGATGAAAGTTTGTATGAAACTTTGTCAATTAAATTCCACGCGGAAGAAGTCGCGGGCACAGCTAGTAAATGATATAGGTACAAGAGAAACGCAAAATCGAACAAGGCTACCACAAGAACAAAGTATGTTCCGTCTTACTCAAATCCCAGATTACATAAACACGAATGACAGTGATAACATTATTTCTCGATGAGAATGCGTTTAAGATGAGTAATTATTTAAAAAAAAAACCAAATTTATTTTATTTATGTAGGCCAACAAAGCACTTATGAATAGTCAGAATCTACCACCGGTTTGGAATTCTACTTCCACTGAGAAGATCCGGAGAGAAACCCAATGGCTACTCTTTTTAATTGATAAGAATGGTGTCATTTATCAGAAACAGTAACACAATATATGAGCAGGCAACAACCTTGTTCCATTCGCATGTGAAGACCACTCGCATAGTCAGGTCATGACCTAATTCATATCAAACAACCAAAAATATACCCCCCTTTTGTTCAATCAAAGAAAGGAAACTTTAACGGGTTATCTGTGAAAAGATCTGTAAAAATGTAGTTCCCGCACCAGCGGAGGGCAGCCCTAATGTCCCACGCGCACGCAACACAGCGATCACTCACAAATCTCCTTTAATCTGATAAGACACTGCTCGAGACTGGCCGACGGTGGTCCGTTTTTCTTGTCTCCCAATGTACTTGCATTGTCTGTCTCGGCATACTGTGGTGGGCCATTTATTTGGCTTTGAAGTGCAGATACGGAACAGAATAGAATAGAATAACTCTTTATTGTACAGCGTTCGAAATTGGTATAATCTAAATATATATAACTCAAAGGTGACTGACTGACTGATCTATCAACGCACAGCCCAAACCACTGGACGGATCGGGCTGAAATTTGGCATGCAGGTAGATGTTATAACGTAGGCATCCGCTAAGAAAGGATTTTGATTAATTCTACCCCCAAGGGGATAAAATAGGGGATGAAAGTTTGTATGAAACTTTGTCAATTAAATTCCACGCGGACGAAGTCGCGGGCACAGCTAGTAACATAATAAAACAGTAGTGTACATTTGGCATTTAAACTTTCAAACTCAAAATTGTCTTTATTCATGTAAGCCAACAAAGCATATTTTATGAATAGTCAGAATCTACCACCGGTTCTGAATGCTGCTTCCACTGAGAAGGTCCGCCAAGAAACTCGATGGTTACTCTTTTCAATGAATAAAAGATGGTGTACATTCTCAAGAACAAATCATTCAAACCATTCAAAAAGTTACCACAGATATATTTTTATGAAGTAGACGAATTGAACAGCGAAGCAGAATTCCTTAATGAGTGAGAATGGGTAGAAATAAATAAATAATATACCTTAATCTATATATATATAACTCAAAGGTGACTGACTGACATAGTGATCTATCAACTCACAGCCCAAACCACTGGACGGATCGGGCTGAAATTTGGCATGCAGGTAGATGTTATGACGTAGGCATCCGCTAAGAAAGGATTTAGATTAATTCCACACCCAAGGGGATAAAATAGGGGATGAAGGTTTGTATGAAACTTTGTCAATTAAATTCCACGTGAAGTCGCGGGCACAGCTAGTATTTTATATACGTCGAGCGCTAAGCAGTAGAACTCACCGATACCCCTCCTCCCACCCCTCTATCCTACTATTTTTCAGGTCTTCAACGTAGATAACTGCCTGTTCGCCGACTTTAGAATAGATAAAATAACTCAACATTGAAAATTTCAAAATCCCCCCATTTTTAAAACTACAAAATAGCTGATAATTTTCAAACGGCTGAACCGATTTACATGAAACATAGCTAAGAACACTCTCGATTAGAATACCTTTCTACCAAAAACAACAATATTAAAATCGGTTCATCCGCTTGGGCGCTACGATGCCACAGGCAGACACACAGATACGCAGATACAGGTGTTAAACTTTTACACCCCTATAAACAGGCGTAAAGTTAAAACCTTTTGGGAACTTGCAGACTGGCCGTTAGAAGAACCCTATGCGTCAATAGCCTAGTGGGTAGAAGGGCCGTCCTCGTAGCTGAGAGGTTCCGGGTTCGATCCCCATCCTGGCCATTAAACTATTGACGTGAGCCCACTCCTAGCACAAGCATAAGCTTAGTTGGAGGGGCTAAAGGGAATACAAGTAATGTGATAAAACACACATTGCTAGTAATCTTTTTAAAGAAAAAAAAAATGTACCTGCTGTTAGTGGAGTTGACAGAGGTGTTGGAGCGGCTGCGGCGGTTGCAGATGGAGTCCCCGCAGTTGACGACGCCTCCCTTGGTGGTGATGCTGAAGGTCCTCAGCCGGTACAGGTCGTCGGACGCCCGAGGGTTGTACGGCTTCTCGGGCAGTGAGCATACCCGGGGCCGAGAGTGTTCCACCACTGGGGACGGTGAAAAGCTTTTAGGGCGATATTAATAAATAGATGTCAAGTCTACCAGAGTGGTATTGGAAATGTCATTCTTATGTCATCTAAATATATACAACTCAAAGGTGACTGACTGACTGACTGACTGACATAGTGATCTATCAACGCACAGCCCAAACCACTGGACGGATCGGGCTGAAATTTGGAAGGCAGGTGAATGATTTATTAATACGCGCCTATGGACATAGCATAGGTACCTACTTAATAATTAAAAATAATAATTGTAGCCCTTTTAACGTCCCACTCCAATCGGCTATCACTGCTCATTAGGTACCTACTTAGTTGTATTAATTCTAATTCAAAAACAAATGACAAGATTAGTAACAAAAATATCATCTTTCCTAAAGTATTAAACACTAGCTGTGCCCACGGACTTCGTCCGCGTAGTATTTAACGTAACAAAAATTTCGGGATTATCGGGATAAAAAGTATCCTATATGTTAATCCCGGTTATAAACTATCTGTGTTCCAAATTTCATTCAGATCCGTTCAGTAGTTTTTGCGTGAAGGAGTAACAAACATACATACATACATACATCCACACTCACAAACTTTCACATTTATAATATTAGTAGGATGTTATTGTTTAAGTTTAAGTTACTGTTTAATCTCAGCCCACGCCCTATATTGAAAGAGTATGAGACAGGTAATACCATAGCAAACAAGCCCGTGGTATTTACCGCATTTGTCCTACAACCCACGTATAGAGGTGAGATGGGTTCAGGATTATTCCCGGGATCTGGTAAACTTGTGTAAATATATGTACCTATTTAGCTAAATCAGGGTAGACTGGCAACACGAATAATTTTAGAAAAAGGTACTTATGCCCAAAATACATGGTCTGGTAATTTTAATTATACCACGTGTTTGTTAAAAGTCGATTAAACAGTAGCGAAAACAGAAAAGTGAGTCGTTATGCTTTTGTAAGCATTCAAGAAATGCACAAAATCCAAACACAACAATCTGAGTCTGACTTTGTAAATGCGCGGGTAACGCCGGAATGGAGAACAACAATCCCGGGAATCCCGGGAACGAGCGCAACTTCTAGCCACCGTTAGCAAAGGTTGCATAGCAACGAACAAAACAAGAATATAAATAGCAAACAAATTACTGAAATTTATTTTAGGTAAACTATTTTTTTTTAAGTCTATGGGCAAAATTATTTTCTTAAGGCTAAAGCGCCCATATAGCCCGCGAAGTTAAAATTTTTTTAAAGGTTTTTCGGAAATTTTTCAAAATCTGATAATAATAAAAGGAACATTTTGTAATACGCGACAAAGACCGTGTGCAGTGCATTTATTAATATATCCAACTTACTCTAAAACATTTCAAGAACGACAGCTATCCAGATAACCTGTCAATTTTTGTATATTTAGTGATTAACTAGTATCATATCCACCGTGATAATATTTAGAGTAAAATAAATGTATTAATAAACGCACTGCATACTGTGTTTGTCGCAAAACACAAAATGTTGTCTTAAATGTTTTCAGATTTTGGATAAACTATAAAAATACTCGAAAATTTTGAATTTCGCGGGCTAGACAGGCGCCTTCACCTTACCGGAAGCACGGTGGTTTCTACCAAGCTGTTGCCAAAAGCCTACAGCTAATATACGAGCAGCTCCACTGTGGTAGTATAGGTACCAACCTTTAATAACATCCTACTAATATTATAAATGCGAAAGCTTGTGAGTGTGGATGTTTGTTACTCTTTCACGTAAAAACTACTGAACGGATTTGGATGAAATTTGGAACACAGATAGTTTATAACCTGGATTAACACATAGAATACTTTACTGAAGTCTACGCGGACGAAGTCGCGGGCAGCAACTAGTATTAACATAAAGTAGCTACTATAGCTATACTATTTGACGACCGCTTGGCGCAGTGGTGCAAATTTCGGAATCGCCCCCAGTCCATTGTACCCATAGTACAAGCGTTGCTTAGTTTGGGACCATACAGTTGGTGTGTCAGTCTGGCGATATTATTATTAGTACTATAGCTACGTTTAGTATTCAGTGAGAGAATCGAAAGCCCAACCCCTCTTAATTCTCTCCCCTCTGACCCACCCGCTTTGGGTCAAAAAGTGCGAGCAATGCTTTTGGTATTGCAAGCAACTATAGGCTACGGTAACTGCTTGAGGTCAGGCGTGTCGTACCTCCGCTTGTTGGCACCTTTTTTATAAGTAAAAGAGCTGTGCCCCGCGACTCCGTCCGCGTGGAATGTGGCCAACCCTTATCACTTAGGGGTATGAAAAATAGATAGTCACTATTCTCAGACCAACCCGATATGCACACAAAATTTCATGAAAATCGGTCGAGCCGTTTCGGAGGAGTATAGTAACTAACATTGCGACACGAGAATTTTATATATGTATTATAAGATAATTAAAACTCTACCATTATTTTGTTCAACAAAATTCCCGACATAAATACGTCCAATGTAGTAAAAATCACTCTGAAATCCTTCGAGTTTATTGTTTGTAACAAAAACCGCGGCTAATGGCGAGCCTACACACGTTCACTCCTTTCATCTGGCAACGTATAATCTGAACAAATTGGTTGGGAAACGTATTTTGTAAAGAAAACATTCCATTCCAACTAGTCCTTAGAAGGTAGCCCACTAAAAGCATCTTTTCAATATAGGTAAATCTATTATCTAAACCCTTTTAGAATCTGGCACAGTATTAATGTGTTTTTTCGGGTGTTTCAAAAGTATGTAAAAGTAGCTTCTAACTTACTTACTTCCTTCTTACGGAAATACATGGGCATGTAGACGAGTATGGGGTATAGGATTAAATGTTACATAAAAGTTTTGATCGAAATTCGAACACTTTTTGACGTGAAATCGACGAACATCTGTCGTTTGGCTCGTCTTTACAAATATTTTTGTTTTTACCAATTAAAAATAAATTGTAGTGTCTCAATTACTATTCAATAGTTGTACAGATAACTTCATAGATGTAATTAACTAGCTGGCACAATTTATACTGTTATCTAGGCTATTAAATGTATTCCATGGAACACTGGAACATGAAAAAATTAGTTTGAATTTCGACCAAATTTTATGAAACACTCTGTAGTTTCAATTTTCCCCGATGGATATCTGAAGCCATATTCAACAAAAGCTACAAAGATCTCTGCTCCAACTTCCCCCGTCCGATGTACACCGATTGTGACATCTCTAGTGTTGCGTTTCTATCGATGCTTGATGTATCGATAGTCAATACTGTAGATGACGAGCAACGGAATCGAAAGTATCGAAGATATCGCTATTATAGCATGTGTTATTGAAATCACTATCTATAGTGTAATCGATAGTACTATCGATAGTATTAGACATATTAAGTACCTACTACTACTATTAAGTATTGACACTATCGATGTGCTATCGATATTGTTACTAGTTTTCAAGGTCACAATAATTTGGCAACTTATCGATAGACAATCGATAGTTGCAACACTAATCTCAATTGTGTCCGGGAGCTCCGGGATTGTCCGGCACGGACGCAATCGGGCGGATCCTTTCCGGGCTATGAAGCCCACTTCCTGTACACCTCCGAGTACTTTCTTCTATTTTTAGTCGAGCCCCGAGCAACTCTTGATGTCTTTTTAGAGATTAAACTGGGAACGGTATCTATAGATTATCATGTCACACCAACATAATATCTTACAAAAAAAAATTGAAATGTCTGTTTGTAATGTTAAAATAATAGCTTTTTAGTAAAAGCATATAAAAGTATACCTACACACGGTACTTATGTCAAAGCAATTATTTTTTTAATTATTATCTATCAGCCTGTCTCTGTTTCCCGGCTAATCTCCAAAATGGCTGGACCGATTTTGACGGGGCTTTCATTGGCAGATAGCTGATGTTAGAAGGAGTAACTTAGGGTACTTAATTGCATCGAAGTACCACGCGGGCTAAGCCGCGAGCGACAGCGCGAGCAACAGCCAGTGTTTAATGAAAACGATAAGGATTAAACATAGGTACTTACGGTAAACTTAAGTTAGTATTATTTAAAATTAAATTTGAGTACCTTAATTAGAATAAAGAACTTACTATTGATGTAAGTATATACAAACTTTTGTCAAATACAAATAAACAAAAGTAAATAGGTCAAATCAAAACATAGTGACTTCACTATGTTTTTATGTTATCTGTGTTCTGTCACAGCCTGCTCGATATTCCAATTGAAACTGTCACTGTAAACAAAGTTATATTACCAAGGAAATATGTATTCTTATAAATAACATTAAACTATAATTAATGTGCTACTTTTTTATTTTTTATTTGTTTTAGTTTGTATTATCATAACTTTTAATTGCAAATGATATGTAGGATTGTCCTGTTAATGCTGTGTTAATGGTATGTGTTTGTTGTGTGTGGTGATTTTTCAGCATGAATTCGTTATTTTGATTTTTATTTCGCTTCACACTGGCCAAACTCTCCAGTGCATACCGTGTATTGGCCTCACTTGACATTGGCAGAATTGTCCAAAAGGGCAGAGCCATATAAAAAAAAAAAAAAAAAAAAAAAAAGAGTACTGCGAACTTATACAGGTTGAAACAGAAAGGGTATACTTTAGTTTTCAAAACATAACTTTGTTATTCTAAAACTATCAGCTTTGGAGGAAACTTGAAAAAACAAACAATGTTATAGGGATACAGCTGTTGCCAGATTTCATAAGTCTACAAAACCTTCAGTACTTCAACTGTCCCACAAAGCCGACAGTTTAAAATTTACAAAGTTAAGTTGCCAAAAAAATTGTATACCCTTTCTGTTTCCCCTAGTACTATCAGAATTGCTACACAAACTTACTTTGTTAACTGTACATAAAGCAGTGATAGCCGATTGGTTAAGCACGCGTCTTGCGGGCTACCAAGTCTCGGGTTCAAACCCTGGCTCGAAACTCTGAAATTTTCGAAATCTATGTGCGAATTATAATGTCTGATATGATTATCACTTGCTTACTTACGGTGAAGGAAAACATCGTGATGAAACCTGCATGTCTTAGAAGATTTAACCATTTTCGAAAGACATGTGAAATCCGCCATCCCGCACTGGGCCAGGGTGGTAGATTATGGCCTGAATCCCCCTCGTGTTGAGGGGAGGCCCGTGCCCAGGAATGGGACGTCAAAAGGGCTAAAATTATTATTATAATTATTAAATTATAACCTGTACATAAGTATGGCTGGTTTTTTATAAACACACTAGCCTTTGCCCGCCACTTCATCCGAATCAATATTATAACTTTATAATGTCCACTTTTAAATGACAGCCTAAGTGTAGCGTGGCTAGTACTACAGAGAGGCCAGGCTGTATGTCTGGTTAATCCAACCGGAATAAGATTAAATGTGGCTTCGATTTCAAGTTGGATCCCGAGCTACTAAACGGTGGAAACCACATCAAAATCAGTTCAGTATTTTTTGCGTGATACAGAGACAAACGGATAAAAATACAAACCTAATTTAATCTAACCCGATTATCTTTTCTAGAATATTATTTAATCTACAGACACGACTTTTTACAGATATATAAAGGTATCGATTATTATTAATGATATGAAATATATCATGTATTATTAATATAAGCCCTTATAGAAGGCGTCTGTGGACACAAGATTACTTGTTTTCTTATAGCCATCGGTTCATAAATACCTACATCTAAAATAAATTACAGCAGAAGCCTCGCCCCAAATCTCTTGTATCATTATATTAAAGAAAAATATAATAAGAATGTTAAAGTCAGTCTGCAAAGTTGGGTTAAATGATTGGAAAAGTTTGCGTTTCAAATTGAGCATTACAATGGTTAACAATTTAAAAGCAGCTCAATAGCATTTAAGGGCGGCGGAGTTCGCCAGTGCCTCGCCCGTTGAAATGTACAAGTTTATAAAACAACAATATACTTAATTGTGAGTGTGGTTTTTAAAAGAAATAATGAAGGGATCTCTATGCAAATATTAAAACCTTATTACACCCCAATGAGGGGTGAACTTATCGAAATCCTGGAACACAATATTAATTTATATAACAACTAGCTGTGCCCCGCAACTCCGTCCGCGTGGAATGTGGACCACCCTTAACATTTAGGGGGAAATATATATAGTAGCCGATTCTCAAACTTAACTGAAATTTTGTGTGCATATCGGCACACAAAATTTCATGAAAGTCGGTCGAGCCGTTTCGGAGGAGTATGGTAACTAACATTGTGACACGAAAATTGTATATATGTCGCAGCCAAATAGCTTAATTCGCCGTTCAATTAACAGCCTAGGCACTTAACTAAACAGCGCCGTTCAACTAACGGCCTAAATGATATTCAGCCGTATCGTCTGTTACAACATTTAATAAACTGGCTGGCGAATGCTTAGGCAACTGGTTGACACACAGTACTACAAAACTTTTTCAAAATACTACCCAAGCAGAACGACCCAGATGGGTTTAGGTTAGGGTTATTTTTTTTATGACCCCACAGAAATCCCACCCGGCAAGTAGATTCGGTGGATCTAAACAATTTCGTAAAATACCTAATAAATTTTTTCCATCAAAGTTGTTTTTTGCCGACGCCATATTGACCAAAGAGAATATAATAGAGACATTGACAGTTTGGTGAGTTTCGGCGCTAGGTGGCAGAAAGTAGAACTAAATTTAAATGAACAGGCTAGGCAAGTAATTAAACGTCATCGATCCAAGTCATTTGCCTAGCTGTTTGATCAAATGGCTGAATATCATTCAGGCCGTTAGTTGAACGGCGCTGTTTAGTTAAGTGCCTAGGCTGTTAATTGAACGGCGAATTAAGCTATTTGGCGGCGACATATATAAGTTAATTTAGCTCTTTTGACGTCGCTTTCCTGGGCACGAGCCTTCTCTCACTACGAGGGGGATTCCGGCCGTAATCCACCACGCTGACCCAGTGAAGGTTGGCGAATTTCACATGTCTTTCGAAAATTGGTTATATTTTCTAAGACACGTTTCCTCACGATGTTTTCCTTCACCGAAAGCGAGTGATAATCATATAGATATTATGATTCGCACATAGATTTCTAAAACCCATAGGTGCGAGCCGGGGTTTGAACCCAGGGCCTGGTGCCCGCAAGACGCGTGCGTAACCAATAGGCTATCACTGCTGCACGTGTTTCTTTATTTTTATGTGAAGCATACATTCTCAATTTCAAATCTTTTTACCCTTTATTGGGTAATCATTAGGGGGTTGATTTTTGAAACTGTTTTTATAAGACCAATCTGGAGATTTACGGTAACTTACATAGCATACGAATCGAAATGCGTAACTCTTTCTTTTTTAAAGACCATCTAAACGACTACGATATTCTAAATTTACATCCCTTGAAAACGTCGCGAGTGATCATTAAAAATATATTGACACTATCACGGAATCCAAATATTCGCGTATTTTATATTCAATAGCCAAACTGAATTGAAAGAGATTGTGGCAATATCGAATTTCAATCGTGAACGAACAAATTGAACTTTATTGTATCAGAGTTAGAAAGACTAGTACGTTTTTCAATGGTATCGTATAGTAAAAACATAGTGCCGTCTCGGGCCGCCCCGTAAGAAGCGAAGCTTTATACTAGGTGAAACAGAAAGGGTATACTATTTTTTTGCAACTTTACTTTGTAAGTCTCAAACTATCGGCTTTGTGGGACATTTGAAGTACTAAAGGTTTTGTAGACTTATGAAATCTGTCTGCTGTATTCTTGTAACACCTTTTTGAAGCGAAGCTTCTTTACGGACGTTCGGGGCGCTCGCTGCCCGGGCACTAAAACCGTGAAAAGCGTTACGCGTTACGTTATGTTACACTCTGCCTACCCTGTTTCAAAACCCTATGCACGCCACTTATAATATATCTAATATCTACTGCAAAGCTTCGCTTCTTTCGGGCGTCCCTAGACGGCACTGATTTTGTTTTTCAAGTTTCCTCTAAAGCTGATAGTTTTAGAATAACAAAACTTATGTTTAGAAAAAAAAATATACCCTTTTTGTTTTAACCTGTAGTATAAAGCGTAGGAACTAAGCGCTACTGACGCTTAGCACGGATAGAGTGGCCGCGTAGCGAGCGCCCCAAACGTTCGTATAGAAGCTGCACTTCACAAGGATTCGGTTCCGAAGCCTTTAAAGGGTTGTTGAATTACCTACATCAAAACGGTAACGCCTTTTTCCCCGAAGATCTACCGCATTTTTCTAATGACATTTTGATCCCAATGTATAGACCCGGCACTTTGCCATTCAATACGAAGGAGACTCTGGCCATAGTTCAATACCCTTGCCACAGGTGTAGATATACATAGATAACGCAAATATCACGATTAGTATTGAAACCAAGCGTGCCGAATTTTTAACACCTACTGTGACGTCATTAGTGATGGGAAATCCAAACCGATTCAAAGACACCGATGCCGCCGATGCCCCTCCGCCCGCTTCTCTCCAGCGATTTTTCCCTTATACTCATATTTTTGTCTGTAGTCGCGCGGACTGTAAGTTAGCGGCGATCAACCTTGACGCTTGGTCGGGGTTTCGTACACGCGAAGTAGATACATTTGCGTTATCTATGTAAATCTATATCTGTGACCCTGACCTAGTACGGGTTGGTGAACTTCACACGTCTTCCAAAAGGGGTGTAGTTTTCACCACAAGTTACACAAATGATATCCTAAAGATACATAAAATCTGAAAGTGTGCACTGTAATAAAAAATAACGTCAACAATTATTTTTTTTAAGTTCTTAGTACATAATAATAATAATAATATAGCCAGACTGACACATCAACTGTAAGGTCCCAAACTAAGCAACGCTTGTACTATGGGTACCGTACAATGGACTTTGGGCGATCCCGGTGACACCCAGACCAGGGTAAATTACGAAATTCCGAAATTAGCTCGGCGGGTATCGAACCCGCAACCACCATAATTATGCAGTGAGCCGAGCGGCCTACGCTCGAGCCACTGCGCCAAACGGTCTTCATACATACTATCCCTTTCAGTATTTTTTTCTAAACGTTGTGTAATCACATAAAATAACTTATGAATTACATACATCTTTGCTATAATAATAAATCGTTTAGTTATTAAAACTAAAATTTAAAAAAAAACTGTGGCGACTCTTAAACTACAAAAGAGCTGATAATTTTCAAAAGGCTGAACCGATTTTCATGAAACATAGCTAAGAACACTCTCGATCAAAATACCTTTCTTACGATTTTTTTAAATTAAAATTGGTTCATCCGCTTGGGCGCTACGATGCCACAGACGGATACACAGATGTTAAACTTATACCACCTCTCTTTTTTCGTTGGGGGTTAAAAGATCTTGTAAATGAGGTAAATTATATTCACGTGATCCGTCACAACACAAGCAACAAAGGTGATGTTAAAATGAATATTAAATAAACAAGTCGACCGTATAAGGATAAGAAATGAATAATTAATTAGACAACACCCGCGTCACCCCAATATCGCGCCCAGCCTTGTCCCCACAGCGATCGATCAAATGTCAAACCCCAGGGGTCCAAATCTGTTAACCGCTCGCATCTCCCACTCGACTCACTACACAATAAGTACGTCAATTATGACAGTTTTTCTATTCAAAACTGACGTATCTCGTTTTTGAATACGTCACTTTTGACAGTTTTTTTTTGAAGCGAAGTTTCTATACGGACGTTCGGGCTGCTCGCCGCGCGGACACTCTATCCGTGCTAAGCGTCAGTAGCGTTACACGATATATATATAGGTAGGTATACAGAGTGGTAGCTGCGGCGCCCTACGCTTTAAACTATGAAGCGTCGCTTCTTTCTGGCGTCCCTAGATGGCACTGTTTTATTTTTATTTTTTAAACATTACTGAGTTTATCACATGACTAGTATTCCCGTTGGCCCCTCCAGCTAAGCTAATGCTTGTGTTAGGAGTAGGCCCACGTCAATAGTTTAATGGCCAGGATGGGATCGAACCCGGAACCTCTCGGCTACTAGAGCGGCCCCTCTAACCAATAGGCTATTGACGCCTTAAATAAATAATAATAATATCATATTATATACGAAACTAGCTGTGCCCGCAACTTCGTCCGCGTGGAATTTAATTGACTAAGTTTAGTTTCATTCAAACTTTCATCCCCTATTTTATCCCCTTAGGGGTAGAATTAATCAAAATCCTTACTTAGCGGATGCCTACGTCATAACATCTACCTGCATGCCAAATTTCAGCCCGATCCGTCCAGTGGTTTGGGCTGTGCGTTGATAGATGACTATGTCAGTCAGGCAGTCAGTCACCTTTGAGTTATATATATTTAGAAGTGTCAAAACTGATTGCGAGTCGAAAGCAAGTCGAGCGAGCGGCTAACAGATTGGCCCCTGTGCGAACTCACCTGGTAACTCCAGGAAATTAGACGTCCTTCTCTGCCGCCCCCTCATTGTATTCTGGAAATTCAACGGCCCGATATCTTCCACAGAATCGCAGTTCGACATCGTGGACTCCCGTGAACCCCTCCTGCTCGCCAGATACGCCAACCCGCCCTTCATTGACCCCCTCCGCATCGGCGAGCAGGGTCTACTGACGCTGGTGGATCTAGTCTGAGGGGTGTCGTCGGTCATATCCGTCAAATCCGAAGTCGATTTTCGACAGATCTTGGAAGAAATTGTGGTGGCCTCATCGTCGGCGTCGTGGAGCACCGCTGATGGAGTTCCGGGCATCGCGTCGGTGGAGTCGTCAGTGTGGCTTGACACTATGCTCGGAGAGGTCACGAGGCGTGGTGAACTTACTGTGGAAGTCGAACCGTATAGTTTTCTCGTGCGGTTCGGGGACACATAGCCAGGGTTTGTGTGTATGTGCACGGGGGGTGGTTTCGGCGACCTAGACTTCTCCCGGCGACTGTGTTTTAGTGAAGTCGTGTAGTGTAAGGGGCCGTGGGGTCTCTCGAAACATGGACTCGACCTCCCCGATGGAACCTTTTGGGGGAAATTGAAGTGCCTCGGGCTCATAGGGCTCCTGTGTCCATGCGCAATAGGAGACTTTGGAGGCTGGTTGTGCTTGTCATAGCTACAGCCGGATTGTGGGGTGTAGTATCCCGAGGATGTGCTGGAGGTGATGGAGGGGCTCTTTTGCGGGAAGACGAAGTGTCGGGGGCTTTTGGGGGTGTGTGGCTTGGGGGAGACGGGGGGATAACCGCCGGGGCTGTTTACCGCCATCGTGAGCACTTAGCACTGACACCGGTCCACCATTTCACTGTTTACCTGGAAAGAAGAATAAATATTATCAGTTGGGTACAAAGTATAGTACGGAGCTATTATAATATTTATATTAATATCTACTACCCTTTTGTTTATAAGCAACTGGCGATAAAAAAGACATGTAAAAAGACAAGCCCGCTGAGTTTCTTGCCGGATCTTCTCAGTCGAGGACGCGTTCCGATCCGGTTGTAGATATAAGAAAAAAATATGTAAAATTGTCAATTTATAAGTGCCCCCGTAGGCCTGAACAAAATAAATGATTTGAATTTGAATTTGATGGTGACAGAGAAATGTCATACAAAAGGATATTGGTACAACACTAGTAACCTTACAGGAGGCTATTACTATACAACAAGTTTTGTTCTATATAATTTTTAACACGTCTACCTCAACGTGTTACTAATTAACCTATATGTCTCGAAAACAATTAGACATATCCAGATAATTAAAAACCCACTGTATTCTTTTTTAAATGAGTATATTGTAAGCTGTTCCCCATTGGTGTATACAAACGTTTGCATTTTGTTTCCTTCAAGCACACAAAGTTGTTACTGTGTTCAAGCACTAAAAATGATATGCATGACAAGCAAACTGTCAAAAGGACTAACCCTACACAATTTCAGGGTATTGTAAATATTAAATTATTCCCGTCTGTAGTATTAAACCTACCTAAACCTAATTATAACGCCTCAAAGTATCACATAATTACATAACGCTTCGCTCTACACTGTATTCACAACCTGATGTGACCTTTAAACTTACGTAAATTACGAGAGCGATATTAATTAAATTAGAGAGATATTTTGCTGCAATTTACAAAGGAACGCGAGCGTAGAGTAGATGTTTGTCTACAACTATCTCAGTTTACTAACTCTACTGTAAGTTCTGTGTGTGTACGCTCAGTAGTCGCTACTTGAAATATTTGTATGACGGTCACCAGAGGAGCAAATTTACTCTATTAATATTTTATACTAGCTGAGCCCACGACTTCGTCCGCGTGGAATTTAACTTAACAAAAACGCCCGCTCCCGCGTTCTGAGCCCGCGCGGCAGGACCCGTTTTTTAAATTTTGTTTTTCTAATATAAAAGTAGTCTAAGTGACTGCTTATAACATCAGCTATCTACCAGTGAAAGTCCCGTCAAAATCGGCCCAGCAGTTTCGGAGATTACCCGGAACAAACACACAGACAGACAGACACACAGAAAACATTTTTCAATTCGCGATTTTGCTATAGATTTCGTATGTACTTTCATATGCATTTAGTGAAAAGTTGTTATTTTGATATTACAAACAGACACACCAATTTTATTTATTTGTATAGATAGAGACGCTAGTCTAAACTCTTGGTAGAGCCACACGTCGTTCATAATAATCCCTTTATTGGACCGATGAAATGTTTCAATCTGTCCGTAAATGTAAAACAATAAACTGATTGACGTCTGATCTTTCAACGTACAGTCTAAACCACTGGGGTTATAAATTTGGATTACAGTTACTTAGGAAATCAATAGGTGTCAATAGCCTAGTGGTTAGAGGGGCCGTCCTCGAAGCTGAAAGGCTCAGGAATGTTTATTAAAAAAAATAGAGACAATGGTAAACCCCGGAATTTTTAATTTGTATCAAGATCTATTCAAATAAATAAAATTAGAGTGTCTGTTTGTAATATCAAAATAACACATTTTCACTAAATGCATATAGGAAGAAGTACATACGACACCTATAGCAAAAACGCGATTTAATTTTTTTTGTCTGTCTGTCTGTATGTTTGTTCCGGGTAATCTCCGAAACGGCTGGACCGATTTTGACGGGACTTTCACTGGCAGATAACTGATGTTATCGGGAGTAACTTAGGATACTTTTATTTTAGAAAGACAAAAAGTAAAAAATGGGTCCTGTCGCGCGGGCTCAGAACGCGGGAGCGGGCTTTTTTGTTAAGTTAAATTCCACGCGGACGAAGTCGCGGGCTCAGCTAGTATACAATAAACCACAGTTTACAATTTGAAATATCTTAATAACAAGAAATACCACCGAAATTATAGATAAGACGAGTTTGATGAAATTCGCCGTGGACGACAACGGAAAATAATGTAAAAGCGTTCTCATACAATTCCGTGCATTTTGTTTTCCCATTAAATCCTACCGAACGATAATACCGTTAATGAGAACAACCGTCTAACGGTAAAATATAAAAAGCCCCCGTCCAAAGATATTGCTGCCAAAGAATAGACGCTTATTTAAAAACCAGCCTTGATTTTGGAGCGCTTTAGTACCAAAGCTATCGTTATCGTTTTATGCCCGCCGTCGTTGCCTTCCACAGGATAAAGTCTGGTGTTTACGAGGCGTCCGCAAGTGTCTCGGTTTCATTACGCGGTTCAATCACTTTATGATGTAAGTTTAATTTATTATTATCAGCTTTGATGTGTTTTATAAATTGATCTAGATTATCGAATCGAGAATGTACACCATCTTTTATTAATTGAAAAGAGTAACCATTGAGTTTCTTGCCGGATCTTCTCAGTGGAAGCAGCATTCCGAACCGGTGGTAGATTTTGACTATTCATAAATGCTTTGTTGGCTTTCATGAATGAAAACAATTTGGAGTATTGGGCCATTCGACTTTAGCTGACCCGGTGGGTAAAACAAGAACTGTTTTTTTTTAATACGAAACTTAATACAACGAGAAAATAGTACCAGCCTCTTATATGAGTAGCAGCGACAAATCAACATAAAACAGTTTCTTAAAATAATCTTATGCTAAGTACGGTGAAGGAAAACATCGTGAGGAAACCTGCATGTCTTAGAAGATTTAACCAATTTTCGAAAGACATGTGAAATCCGCCAACCCGCACTGGGCCAGCGTGGTGGATTATGGCCTGAATCCCCCTCGTGTTGAGGGGAGGCCCGTGCCCAGGAGTGGGACGTCAAAAGGGCTAAAATTATTTAAGTACCTACTCGAGATATAATATGATTTTTTTTTATTGCTAGGAATTGGAAACATAACTAGTACCTATTACAAAAATCATTCGAATTACAATATATTTTTTATTCTATTTATAAATCAGTGGCCGGTACAAAACCCCTAGTACGTATTTATTATTTTAGTAAATAGGTATCCAGTGCAATTTTTATTATAGGTATTACAGAATCGTTTACCATTATGCCAATAATCGGTAATCGATCCATTATAATATGCACAGACCACAGACTTCTAATAATACTAGTGGTTGCCTGTGGTCGAAATTCGAGTATAAGTCATTTATGTTTTATTCTAAACTAGCTGAGCCCGCGACTTCGTCCGCGTGGAATTTAACTTAACAAAAAGCCCCCTCCCGCGACACAGGACCCATTTTTTTGTTTTCTAAAATAAAAGTAGCCTAAGTTACTGCTTATAACATCAGCTATCTACCAGTGAAAGTCCCGTCAAAATCGGTCCAGCCGTTTCGGAGATACTCTTTGATTTCATGTGTTTTTATTTTTTTACGTGGAACCCTAATTGTTTTTCTAAAATTAAAGTAGCCTAAGTTACTCCTTAAACATCAGCTATCTGCCAGTGAAAGTCCCGTCAAAATCGGTCCAGCCGTTTCGAAGATTACCCGGAACAAACACACAGACAGACAGACAGACAGACAGACAGACAGACAGACAGACAGACAGACAGACAGAGAGACAGACAGATAGACAGACAGGCAAAATTTTTTTAATTCGCGTTTTTGCTATAGGTGTCGTAAGTACTTTCATATGCATTAAGTGAAAAGGTGTTATTTTGATATTACAAACAGACACTCCAATTTTATTTATTTGTATAGAAGATGTAATTAAGGTTCTATTGTCAAAGACTATTTGATTGGCACGCAAAATGCACTATGAAAGACCCGCCCTCCGAAACAAAGAAAAAACCTGTCACCGTTTGTCAGTCAGACAGTCAGTTCTCAAGTAGAAGTTAAAGAGGCTATTAATAAATAAATTAAAAAGTAGAAGTTACAAATGTGTGTGTGTTTCAAACGCATGGTAGTGTGGGTAATGTTTTATTTATTGATTTAATGTAGGTATTTTTAATGCATATTTTTTTAAAAATATTAGCATTCTGCACTCCTTCTTTAATATAAACAATAAGTGTGCCAAATATCATACTCCTCTGTTCGTAAGTGGTACAAAGTTTTTTTTACATATTAATTAATAACTAGCTGTGCCCACGGACTTCGTCCGCGTAGTATTTAACGTAACAAAAATTTCGGGATTATCGGGATAAAAAGTATCCTATATGTTAATCCCGGTTATAAACTATCTGTGTTCCAAATTTCATTCAAATCCGTTCAGTAGTTTTTGCGTGAAGGAGTAACAAACATACATACATACATCCACACTCACAAACTTTCACATTTATAATATTATATATTATAGTAGGATATAGATGCTATTTTCACTTACGTACTTACCTAAAAGTTGCAATAGAGGTTAGCCAAATTCAAAAACAAGATTACAATGTAAAGTAACATCTCTTTTACGACCTGAGCAACCCTTTCACACTCATGTTTTACAACCTCTGCGGTCAGATAACCAGCCAATATAACCTATATCCTCAACCCGGATCCACATATAAATGACCATTTATATTTTTATTATGACCGCTTTTATCACTGAAGTGTTTTATAACTTGGAATTATGTCTGCGCTTTGTCCATAGATCGTAAACGAAAATGTCAAAAGGTTTCGCTTTCGATTCATGATACCCTGGTACAATGGGAATGGATATTCAAATCAGAAAGAGCTGGATAGATGGGAATCCTACAATTCATGATACCCTGGTACAATGGTAATGGATATTCAAATCAGAAAGAGCTAGATAGATTCAAGAGCGAGACAACGGGATCAAAATGAATCCTTCCCAGTCTACATAATATGAATATGACGTAGTAAAGGCTTCTAAAGGAAGTGACACCATAAAATCCAATAGGAAATGCATGAGTGCGGCGGCGGCGATAGGCTCAACTGTGACGTCATAAGTTTGGAATACCTTTGACACCCTTTAAGGAATAAGGTGATAATGATATAGTTCGTATACCTATTATTATGTAAATATCAAAAATATAACTCTTGCGATTCATGATGTCCTGGTACATTAGGAATGATAAATTTAAATCCGCTATGGATGTGAAAGGGAGAAGAGAGATGGAAGAGCTAAAATCACGACTACCCCTTATTCCCCCCCACCCGCATTGGGGGCAGGGTGCCTCACAGATATAGCTTTACATAGATAACGCAAATGCATGTACTTCGCGTGTCTGAAACCCCGACCAAGCGTCATGTTGGTCGCCGCTTACTTACAGTTCGCGCGATTACAGATATAAAAAATATGAGTATGAGCGAGATAATCACTCGAGAGAATCGTAGCGGGCGGAGGGGCATCGGCGGCATCGGTGTCTTTGAATCGGTTTGGATTTCCCGTCACTAATGACGTCACATTAGGTGTTAAAAATTCGGCACGCTTGGTTTCAATACAAATGGTGATACTTGCGTTATTTATGTAAATCTATATCTGTGGGGTGCCTAGTATAAAAGCAATATGCCTATCCCCCCTACTACTACGCCTAACTTCTATCGCCGAAAAGTGAGTGTACTGCAGTCCACCCCTTTTGAGAAATGATAGGTGATATATTTCGCCGTCGAAAAGGCGACTAAATGAACTGACATGAGACAATGGTGGCCCCGCCACATGTCACACAAATGTCCCACAAACTAATTTTGGTGACATGCACCAAATCTTTTGAAACTTCGTTCAGCTCGTGTTTAGCTTTAACCTATAAAATAAAAATAAATATCACCAGACAGACACACCAACTGTATGGTCCCAAACTAAGCAAAGATTGTACTATGGGTACCGTACAATGGACTGGGGGCGATCCCAGTGATACCCAGACCTGGGCAAATTACGAAAGGGCCTTTTCCGAAATTTGCCCCAGCGGGAATCGAACCCGCAACCATCATGTGCAGTGAGCCGAGCGGCCAACGCTCGAACCACTGCGTCAAGCGGTCGTCGTAGCACCTACAGTCGTATTTTTAATTAGACGAAGGGGACTGACAGCTACTAATGTCACTTTGTGAAATAATGTTGCCATGTGCAATGTAATAGTGATGCGTTCAGATTTCGTTCAATCACAGGAATGAATGATGATATGAATGAGTACATCGTTAATCTTATCTTACTATACAAAAAAAGAAACGATTTATATTTTATTGTATTGTTCTTTAATCATCTCACTTGCAGGTTTCCTCACGATGTTTTTGTTGTTTTCCTTCACCGTTATAGCACTTTGTACTCGGTATACGTAGGAAGGTACAATACGTATTTTTTGAAAAATACGATAACTCATTGGTACCTACATGGCATGACTAGGATTCAAACCCGGTACTCGATATCAGCAGTACGGCGTTCGAACCACTCACTAGGCTACCGCCGCTACTTTATGGGTACATGTTATTATGATAACAATTTTGATTGTTTCAATCATTCACTTGGTCACAACACTATTTTTTTTTTTCATTAAGGCTAAAGCGCCCATGAAACCCGCAAGTTCTTCTTTTTTTTAGGTTCTTTAGAAATTTTTCAAAATCTGACAATAATAAAAGGCACATTTTGTAATTCGCGTTAAAGACCGTGTGCAGAGCATTTATTAATATATCCAACTTACTCTAAAACATTTCAAGAACGACAGCTATCCAGATAATCTGGCAATGTTTGTATATTTAGTGATTAACTAGTATCATATCCACCGTGATAATATTTAGAGTAAAATAAATGTATTAATAAACGTACTGCATACTGTGTTTGTCGCAAATCACAAAATGTTGTCAAAAAGATTTCAGATTTTGGATAAACTATAAAAATACTCGAAAATTTTGAATTTCGCGGGCTAGACCTCGCGCCTTCACCTTAAAACTGACAATCCAGTAAACGTCAGTCAACTCCGTTTATAAAAAATACTACTTTAGGTGAGGTACTAAGACGACCAAGGTTTAATAGTTTATCTGTACTTTAACTTGTCCCATAAACTTGTCGTTGGCAGAATCATCGGTAGTCGATGGGGCCATAAACTTTAATTGGAATTGGAATTGGAAGACGACCAAGGTAGGTACCAAAATGTAAAGAAATTCACGTACCTACATATTTTAGGTAAACTCACATTCATCCTCCGAGCAAGAGCGTTGAATTCGCCTCTCGTGTTCAGTGAATTGGAAACGCGGCAGATTGCATTCACCGGACGTGACTTTTACCAGCACCGAGTAGAAAATCCACTGTGCAATATGAATTTTACTGGTTTCTCTAAACGTAAAACTAAAAGGTAAGTTCCCTGGTTTCGTATTGAGTAAAATCTCTTTACAATAGAACTAACTTAGCCGCTGTTATTCTACATGAGACTTACATAGTTATTTCAAACATTTAATACAACATTATAAACCATTATTAAAATTTATCTGCATTGTTTGGGTATCTAGGTTCCTAACGACCAAATTTGTACGAAATTCTTCGTGATTAGCGACCCTGCTTTAGTTGTGATTCATAATTCATGTTGGTATTCTTAGATGTTCTCTCAACAGAATTTTTCTTAAATCTTAACTAATATTTAGACTGGACTGACAGGAGTTGAGATGGAAATATGACGCTGTACGCTAATTTTCTCGAAAAAACTATCATTTCACGGTGACTTACTATAATTAAAACTTTTGGATTTGGCAACACTGCTAATAACTAAAACTTTTAGTAATCGGTCTGCAGATTCTGAAATGTACCTAGTTTAAACACCAAGGCAGTCACCACTTGTTTTCAACCAAGCATTCTCCGTACTCCAATACCGCGGGGATGGCGCAAACCGCCACTTAACCTCTCTAGGGGATATTAATGAGCAACTGGGGATCATAAGGGCTCTCGCGGGCCAAAGGGAACGTCCTACTTGCTCCGTGGCAGCCACAAGAGTTCTCGAGGACCTCAACGCGTAGGGTCGATATTTGTTTATCAGAAATAATCAAAAGGAGAAAGGCCGCCTATCTAGGTCATATAATAAGGCACCCAAGATACGCACTTTTAAGGGTTATTCTGATGGGAAAAGTGGCTGGTAGAAGAGCTGTTGGGCGCAGGAGGAAATCGTGGCTGCGAAATATCCGAGAATGGACGGGAGTCTCAAGAGCAGCGGAGCTTTTCAACCTCGCCAGAGACCGAGAGATGTATGCGGAGCTGACTGCTGACCTTCACTAGTTGGAGAGGCACTATGAGAAGAAGGAGAAGAAGAAGAAATAATCATAAGGTCACAGAATACTTCAACGATGATAAAATCGAGCTGTAGCCAATGACTACAGCTTAGCTTAAATACCTACGGGCTGGCACGATGTGGCTACCCACACCACCTTCTCATAGAAGACTGGCGTTATCCTACTAATATTATAAATGCGAAAGTTTGTGAGCGTGGATGTATGTTTGTTACTCTTTCACGCAAAAACTACTGAACGGATTTGGACGAAATTTGGAACACAGATAGTTTATTACCGGGATTAACACATAGAATACTTTACTACAGTCTACGCGGACGAAGTCGCGGGCAGAAACTAGCGTTATATATTTATAACAAACCCGGAAGACAAGCGTAAGACTTGTTGACCACTTGTTTAAGCAGTAACCAAAGTCTATAGATGCTTGAAATACCAAAGACATTGCTCGCATGTTGCTGACCTGAAAAGTAGTGGGAATCGAGGAGGGTTAAGCTTCGGGCGCTCTCACTCACCGTGCAAATCGCTGCTACCTATATAGCTACACTAGCTGTGCCCACCGACTTCATCCGCGTAGTATTAAACTCAACAAAAATTTCGGGATTATCGGGATAAAAGGTATCCTATGTGTTAATCCCGGTTATAAACTATCTGTGTTCCAAATTTCATCCAAATCCGTTCAGTAGTTTTTGCGTGAAAGAGTAACAAACATACATCAACACTCACAAACTTTCGCATTTATAATATTAGTAGGATAGTAGGAAGTAGGATGGCATGAGAGATCATTAATCTAATATTATACTCAAAGAATATTACAAAAAATATCTCAACCTCCTCCCACTATTGTTCCCTCACCCCCTATTATCTAAGAACATATTCGTAATATGTTCCGGTATTACTTCCTTCGGAGAAAAGACACAAAAGGCTGTAGGTACTTACATAATTTCCATTACCTACTTCGCCGTACTTACTCTATTTAATCAAATGTCTCGAATAACAATGAGGAAATCGATTAGCGCTCGTACAATCCGGCTCGTATCGATTCGGTGAACCGTTAGTAATGTGATCGAGCAATGTATTCAATTTGAACAAGTAATGTGATTAGTAGATTAACAAATTGATTGTTTAAAGGAGTTAGCGTTCACAACATAGGTTTGTCAAAAGGCTGTCTGGAAGCGAACGCAGCTCACGAAAGGCTCCAACTTATTGTCGCCGAAATAAAGATTAAGTTTCCGTGGTAAAAGATCTGCGGTTCAACATTCTTGCGATTTTTCTTAGATAACTAAAATTGAAAATTTTGAATACCGCCGGTACGACTACGTTTTAAACCACAAAAGAGCTGATAATTATCAAACAGCTAAACCGATTTTCATGAAACATATCTAAGAACACTCTCGATCAGAGTACCTATCTAACAAAATAAACAAAATTGAAATCGGTTCATCCGCTTGGGCGCTACGATGCCACAGACAGACACACAGATACACACGTTAAACTTATAACACCCCTCTTTTTTGTCGGGGGTTAATAAACTGCCTAGTACGAGTATTGATTTTGTTAAGTTTGTTTTTACTTTGGCAAAAATACCATCAGGCAAGAATACTAGTAATGTGATAAACGCACATTGCTAGTAATCTTTTTCAAGAAAAAAAAAAATTATATTCCGCGACAATCTACGGTGTTTCTAAGGTGGTACAACTAAGCTGTAACAAGTTGACTACAGATCATAATACGGGCTGGCTCGACGTGGGGTTGTACCACCCTCACACAGAAGATCGGCGAAATACAAGCCAGTATTATATCAGTGCATTATACTGGAAGTCAACCCCCCCAACCCTCACTCTTTCCAGCTACCTTCAGGACGGCAATTTGTGGGCAAGCCCTTGGTATTGCAAGCTTCTATCTATAGGCTATGGTAACTGCTTAACATCTGGCGTTTGGCGCGCTTGCTTGCCGACTTGTACCTAATACTTATTAAAAAAAAAAAAAGTATATTTTATACTGGCTGAGCCCGCGACTTCGTCCGCGTGGAATTTAACTTAACGAGAAAGCCCGCTCCCGCGTTCTATGCCCGCGCGACAGCACCCATTTTTAAAATTTTGTTTTTCTAAAATAAAAGTAGCCTAAGTTACTGCTTATAACATCAGCTATCTACCAGTGAAAGTCCCGTCAAAATCGGTCCACCCGTTTCGGAGATACTCTTTGATTTTATGTGTTTTTATTATTTCACGCGCAACCCTAATTGTTTTTCTAAAATTAAAGTAGCCTAAGTTACTCCTTATAACATCAGCTATCTGCCAGTGAAAGTCCCGTCAAAATCGGTTCAGCCGTTTCGGAGATTACCCGGAACAAACACACAGACAGACAGACAGACAGATAGACAGACAGACAAAAATTTTTTAGCGCATTTTTGTTAATGGTGTTTTATGTACTTTCATATGTATTTCGTGAAAAGGAGTTATTTTGATATTACAAACAGACACTTCAATTTTATTTATTTGTATAGATATAGATTTTTATGTGCAAAAACTGGGTCCAAGTTTCTTAAATTTCTATGCGACTGATATTGAAGCTAATATTTTCGCACAAAAAATTGTGGCAACCCTAGATCCACCAAAGACACGATAAACAGTATTTTGCCAATCACAACTTGAAACCGAATAAACTCAAATATAAGGACGAAAAACTTGCATAATCTTACTTTGGGCATACTTTATCTGTGATAGGTATAAGCAAAATTGGAAACTTTCCGGTACAGGCGCGAACTTGTCGAAACTTTCATACGAAATTCACAGCTCACATAATTTGTGTTTATTCAGAAATTACTTAGCAGAAGACGATTACGACAAAGTAATTTTGAATTTATTACAATTAAAAAATAAATAATCTGCATAAAAGGAACATTTTGAAATGAAACATCGGTAATGTTTTGTAAAATTACATTGATATAAGGATATTCAGACATCATCCCACACACAACACAACGAAAAGGTGTATTATGCCTGCACTATACCGTCGTCCGATTACCAAAAAGCCGTTGGTGAGCAGACCCAATTTTGAGCTATACCTACCTAAGCAGAAATACGAAATTAACTCCCTAGAAATTGTGAAGATACTTACCTTACTATACAATTTCATTGAGACCAATTAAAAGTGAAGGCGTCTGTCTAGCCCGCGAAATTCAACATTTTCTATTATTTTTATAGTTTATCCCAACTCTGAAAACATTTAAGACAACATTTTGTGATTTGCGACAAACACAGTATGCAGTGCGTGTATTACTACATTTATTTTATTCTAAAACATTTCAAGAACGACATATATCCAGATAAACTGGCAATTTTTGTATATTTAGTGATTTAGTAGTACATATCCACCGTGATAATATTTAGAGTAAAATACATGTATTAATAAACGCACTGCATACTGTGTTTGTCGCAAATCACAAAATGTTGTCTTAAATGTTTTCAGATTTTGGATAAACTATAGAAATACTCGAAAATTTTGAATTTCGCGGCCTAGATGGGCGCTTTAGCCTTTAAGTATGTTTCTAACTATAAATTATAAGAAAACTATCTGACCCGGCAAACTTTGTTCTGCCATATATTATATATTATTTCTGTGTATGAAATATGCTTGGCGACCTATTCTCATACCTAAAAAAAACATAAAAATCGGTAGAGCCGTTTCGGAGGAGTGCGACCACAAACACCATGACACGAGATTTTTATACCAGCCTGGTAAATTGAGAAAACATTGTGTTGCCATGTAGTAACTCATAACTCAAGTAATTAATATAACATAAAATATAATTAAAATTAGCAAAAATGTCTATCGGGCAGAATACCTGTTTCCGACCAATGAAGGCAATACCTAATCAAAGCTACATCTACTGAGCTGATTTTTTACATAATTTATATATTCAGGTTTCACTTCTGTCCTGTTCTTCTATCCCTTTGTCCACCTTTTTATAATTTGCCCTCCTCTGGGTAGGAGTTGGATCGCCCCCAGTCCATTTCATTACCCACAGTAGGTGGACATATTTATTCTGAAATCTGGTATTCGATACCTGGATATACAATGTTATCGATTATATTATTATTATAGGTTGACATCTCCCCGGCCGGTATCGCGCCACAATTTATCGGTAGATAATATTATCGATTATTACCTGCGAGCTAACAATATCGAGGCGTATTTTGGGGCAAATTGTTCATTATCACAACAGGTTGCTAGAGGTGAATTATGTATCTCTTCGGTTGTATAGTTCCCTGGTACTTCGCATTGATTTCTGACTATACAATCACGCCGGTATCTTCCGAAAGGCTAGGCAGAGGTGCACTGTTGCACACCCATATAACGTCGTCGATGGTTTTACATCAATAGGGGCGAGCCTATCCTTCTCCGGGCTACTTAGTTTTTTTTTTTTTTTTTGAATTGACTATATGTTGTTGGCCAGAGTGGCCATAACAACTTCACCCGGACAGAGGGCGAGCGCAAGTGCGCTCCAGCCATAGGGGCAGGGGGGCAGCTAGCTCAAGGGCGTCACTAGGGACACGACCTCGGCTTGGGCCGCTGCCAGGAGAGGTGGCGAGGGTAAATCTACCACCGGATCGGAACGCGACCTCGACTGAGAAGATCCGGCAAGAAACTCAGCGGGCTTGTCGGGTGCCAAGGTGCGTCTAGGTAAGTAGACGCACCTTCTAGCGGAAGCGGGGGTTCGTCGACCTCGCCGGCGAGGTCGGTGTCTGGCGGGGAGTGTGCGTGTGTCGTTCTCCTCGACATCTGAGTCTAGGAGAGCGGTGAGTGGGTCGGGGGGGTCCAGCACCACATGCCGCGGCCTGCGGCGGCATGTATCTGGCTCGTGTGCGGGCGCATAATCGGCGGCGGCGACGATTAAGGGATTGGTGTGTTCAGAAGCCTTCATGAAATAGCGTTCAGACGCTATTTTGAAGTGCTTCTGGATAGAATCGAGGCAGTTTTTTTGGTATAGACTTTTTGCATACAAGAAAACGATACATATTGTTGCTAGATCTTCTAAAAGCTCGTTACAGACAACAAAAACATCTCCAAACAGCCTCAGAGCAACTAAATATCGATAAGTTGATAACATTGTAACATCAAACTTCACTCCTTGTTACAGCTGCCAACGAAACCATTACTGCGTAAAGTTTTTATGAAGCTTTTATCACAAAGACAGCGAAGACACGGAGCATCCTTCACTTGAGAGGACTCTTTTCTTTTCTGCACCCCTGGTACCTGTTTCTTTATATATTTATTTTATGTAACAAAGTCGGCAAGCAATCAATCGTACGAAGCGCTTGATGTTAAGCAATTACCGTGGCATATGGATGCCAAAGACTTTACTTGCACGGACCCAACCTGAGGGGGTGCGAGAGAGAAGGAATAGTAGGGACGGAGTATACTTAGTATAAATAAGTATTATGGTAGGAGTAGGAGCCCGAAGGTGTCTTCTGTTCTTCGAGTTATCAAATATATATAACTCAAAGGTCTGACTGACTGACTGACTGACATAGTGATCTATCAACGCACAGCCCAAACCACAGGACGGATCGGGCTGAAATTTGGCATGCAGGTAGATTTTAAGACGTAGGCATCCGCTAAGAAAGGATTTTGATTAATTCTACCCCCAAGGGGATAAAATAGGGGATGAAAGTTTGTATGAAAGTTTGTCAATTAAATTCCACGCGGACGAAGCTGCGGGCGCAGCTAGTTATATTATATTCTTATGTCGTTTCGTGGTAACTTTAAAAGTTACCTACATACAGTGTATGGTTTATTTATACTAACGGCTCTTCGAAACTCAAAAAGTACACTGCTACATTATACCTACGTTATATATAACACTAGTTGCTGCCCGCGACTTCGTCCGCGTAGACTTAGTAAAGTATTCTATGTGTTAATACAGATTATAAACTATCTGTGTTCCTTATTTCATCCAAATCCGTTTACTAGTTTTTGCGTGAAGGAGTAACAAACATACATCCACACTAACAAATTTTCGCATTTATAATATTATAGGATGTATTAAAATTTTGTACGAAGGCAGTTCAAGAACTAATTTTGTTACTTGTGTATTGTTTTGACATGTTTAATTTTATTGCCTGCAAATTGCAAATTCTAAACATAGTTCTTTTAGGTAGTTTTATGGATTGGACGACCGCTTGGATTAAGAGCGTAGGCATTGGCGAATAATTTGCCCAGGTCTTGGTGTCAATGGGATCGCCCCGAGTCCATTGTACGGTACCCATAGTACAAGCGTTGCTTAGTTAGGGACCATACCGTTGGTGTGTGTGTTTGGCGATATTGATTATTATTATTTATTAATGGATCGAAAATCTCAGGTCTTCATGGGCAAACTCAAACTCAAACTCAAAATTGTTTTTATTCACGTAAGCCAACAAAGCATTTATGAATAGTCAGAATCTACCACCAGTTCGGAATGTTGCTTCCACTGAGAAGATTCGGCAAGAAACTCAATGGTTATTCTTTTCAATGAATTAAAGATGGTGTACATTCTCAACAGGTCGACAGCAGACATCACAAGTAGTTAGTTAATTAAGAAAACAATAAGTGACCATGTCAATACTAGGATTAACGGTGGCAGTCAATTGATTACAGCTCGGTACTACCACTAAGATTAATACTACTAATATTATAAATGTGAAAGTTTGTGAGTGTGGATGTATGTATGTTTGTTACTCCTTCACGCAAAAACTACTGAACGGATTTGAATGAAATTTGGAACACAGATAGTTTATAACCGGGATTAACATATAGGATACTTTTTATCCCGATAATCCCGAAATTTTTGTTACGTTTAATACTACGCGGACGAAGTCCGTGGGCACAGCTAGTTTGTATATAAAACTACCCGTCTGTGTATGACGTGTAATAAACCCATCCAATTGCAATACGGCCAAGGAAATTAATATTGTAATATCACAGAGAAAAAGTGTAAAACGCTTTGAAACAGGCGGAGGGTGTGCGAAGCGGAAAATAGGCAAATAATTGCTTTTGTCGCGTTGAAATTCGATTAAAATGTTCAACCTCAGTTAAATTAAAGTCATTTATATTAAGAAGTTCAGTCTTTGGCGCAAAATGTATCAGGTATCAATATTTTTTGATCATGTAAACTCATTGCTCTACTAAAGGTATCGTCAGAAATGTCGCAATAGTAGAATATTATGATGATAGAAGTGAGCTAAGTTGGTCATTACACAAGAAGTCAAAGCGTACATTTTGTTTAGGCCTACGAGGGCACTAAAAAATTGTTTTTTTTTTTTCTTATATTTACATTTACAATTGGATTGGGACGCGACCACGACTGAGAAGATCCGGCAAGACACTCAGCGGGCGTGTTTTTTATATTTTGTATTTTTTTTAGTAATCACAAAGAGTAAATAGTACGAGGCTTCGCAGACCATTATTTGATGATGTCTGTCCACCTATTTGTTAGTGGCATTCACAAACTAGCGTTTCTGTTCGCGCTTCAGAGGGCACGGTTAAGCAGTCAGTCCTGGCTGTCACTGTTACGTCAAAATTTGCAAGTGACATTTGACATAACTTGTGTGCATCTCCTGTTTAGCTTGTGTAACGTTTTTTTGTTATGTTTTGTTATTAAATTATGTTTGTTATTGCTATTTATTACTTGACACAGGCGAAATAACTATGAAACTGGGTGGGCCATGTATTTAAAGAAAGAAGAACTTTTGTAACACCTTTGCGGTATGTCAGGATAATTTTGAACAAGCCTCCATTTTGGTTTTCCAAAGTGGAAGGTCATTTTGTATTTGTATTGTATTGTTATTAATTGTGTTTGTTATTGCTATTTCTTACTTGACACTGGCGAAATACCTATTAACTTGGGTGGGCCATATTTTTAAAGAAAGAAGAAGCAGAAGTCTCAAAGGAACTATGCCAAGTAACGCCTATAGCGATGCCCCATCATCAGTATCAGAATCCTCGCACCCGCCAACTCCAACCACCCGAGCCATAAATCCTGTTCAAAGCCATACCTAAAAATTACGCAATATTCAAGAATACGCGTAATAAATCAGGGTTCGGGACAAGATGGATATAGGTGGGAGTGTTGCGTAACGAACCCAAATCTGGTGATTGATCGGCCATCGACGGATTTCACAGGGCGACGAGCGGTTGCTATTTTTATTTATATTATTCGACGACCGCTTGGCGCAGTGGTGTGAGTGTAGGCCGCTCAGTTCACTGCACCGGGTGGTTGCCGGGTTCGATCCCCGCTGGGGCTTATTTTCCAAATGGCCATTTTGTAATTTTCCCTGGTCTTAGTGTCACTGGGATCGCCCCCAGTCAATTGTACGGTACCCATAGTACAAGCGTTACTTAGTTTGGGACTATACAGTCGATGTGTCAGTCTGGTGTTATTTATTTATTTATACAAACGATGTGGCTATGTGCTTTTCAAAGGAACATATTCACGACTCTTTTACTCGATGGATCAGGCAGAGGCGTGGTATTTCTATCAGTAAATTCTCATTACATAAAAATCCAAATCAAAGACAACAAACTACTTAACAATATTGAAATAAAACTATTTTTACGGATTATATCGCGTTTATTTTTACTTTTTATGTTCCCGACGTTTCGGTTGCTTTACAGCAACCGAAACGTCGGGAACATAAAAAGTAAAAATAAACGCGATATAATCCGTAAAAATAGTTTTCTTCTAATCTTGTCCCGAACCCTGATTTATTACGCGTATTCTTGAATATTGCGTAATTTTTAGGTATGGCTTTGAACAGGATTTATGGCTCGGGTGGTTGGAGTTGGCGGGTGCGAGGATTCTGATACTGATGATGGGGCATCGCTATAGGCGTTACTTGGCATAGTTCATTTGAGACTTCTGCTTCTTCTTTCTTTAAAAATATGGCCCACCCAAGTTAATAGGTATTTCGCCAGTGTCAAGTAAGAAATAGCAATAACAAACACAATTAATAACAATACAATACAAATACAAAATGACCTTCCACTTTGGAAAACCAAAATGGAGGCTTGTTCAAAATTATCCTGACATACCGCAAAGGTGTTACAAAAGTTCTTCTTTCTTTAAATACATGGCCCACCCAGTTTCATAGTTATTTCGCCTGTGTCAAGTAATAAATAGCAATAACAAACATAATTTAATAACAAAACATAACAAAAAAACGTTACACAAGCTAAACAGGAGATGCACACAAGTTATGTCAAATGTCACTTGCAAATTTTGACGTAACAGTGACAGCCAGGACTGACTGCTTAACCGTGCCCTCTGAAGCGCGAACAGAAACGCTAGTTTGTGAATGCCACTAACAAATAGGTGGACAGACATCATCAAATAATGGTCTGCGAAGCCTCGTACTATTTACTCTTTGTGATTACTAAAAAAAATACAAAATATAAAAAACACGCCCGCTGAGTGTCTTGCCGGATCTTCTCAGTCGTGGTCGCGTCCCAATCTCATATAAATCTCGTATAAATTCTCATTACATAAAAATCCAAATCAAAGACAACAAACTACTTAACAATATTGAAATAAAACTATTTTTACGGATTATATCGCGTTTATTTTTACTTTTTATGTTCCCGACGTTTCGGTTGCTTTACAGCAACCGTGGTCACGGGGGGACTGAGGTGTTAGACGTCCTGATGTCATAGTAAAAACTGGGTACCCTCAAAATTTAGTTGGTATTTGCGGTCCGATCCACGCAGAAAGTGCTCACTGTGTCTCGAGGTATTGCAATGGTACGCTTGGTTTTGGATTTAATAAAAAATAGTTTTATTTCAATGTATAGTATTCGCGTAAATATAAGAAATCAATACTTAACAATAGTCAGAATCTACCACCGGTTCTGAATGCTGCTTCCAATGAGGAGATGCGGCAAGAAACTCAATGGTTACTCTTTTTCAATAGAATGATAGATGGTGTACATTCTCAGGAACAGCAACACAATGCGGGTGTGGTCAGTGCACAACTAATACAAAACCTAACCTAACTAGCTATTAAAAACGCTAATAGTTCCTCAATGCCCTGGTCTAAACATATCAAACGAAATGGGTCTGTCATAATAATACATTATTGTATGTTTTGACGTCCATGGCGCCGTGAAAAGGGTTTGGGCCCTTTCCCTTTGTGCCGGCGGGATGTATGTTACGTATCCGGGTCGAATCTCGAACGCCTTCCGACACTTTTGATGCCTTTACAATTGGTTTATCCTACTAATATTATAAATGCGAAAGTTTGTGAGTGTAGATGTTTGTTACTACTGAAAAACTACTGAACGGATTTAGATGAAATTTGCAACATAGACAGTTTATAACCGGGATTAACACATAGGATACTTTTTATCCCGATAATACCGAAATTTTTGTAAAGTTTAATACTACGCGGACGAAGCCGCGGGCACAGCTAGTTTCCTCACATATATATTGTTGGGGTTAAGTTAAAATTCTCGTATAAAAAAGTCGGCAAACAAGCGTACGAACCGCCCGATGTTAAGCAGTTACCGTAGCCTATAGATGCGATGGCAAAGGTATTGCTCGAACGTTGCCAACCAGATGGCGAGTGGGACAGAGGCAGGGGAACTTTGCATCGTGCGAAACGCAACTAGAGTAGATACTTTACGCTAAACTTCCGTGAGAGTATGGTAGTACTTAACTTTAAAATCGTGCAACTCGTTGACGCATCTACTTTGTAAGGTTCGTGTTGAATTTTTGTCCCTGCCTGAATTGCTATTTTTATTAGGAGATTTAAATTAATTATTATGATAGCCGATTGGTTAAGCACGCGTCTTGCGAGCACCAGGTCCTAAGTTCAAACCCCGGCTCGCCCCTCTGGGTTTTTCGTAATCTACGTGAGAATCATGATTTGTATATGACTATCACTTGCTTACGGTGAAGGAAAATATCGTGAGGAAACCTACATACCTATCTTAGAAAATCTAACCAATTTTCGAAAGACATGTGAAATCCGCCAACCCTCACTGGGCCAGCGTGAATCGCCTGAATCGCTCCCCCTCGTAGTGAGGGGAAGCCCGTGCCCGAGTGGGACGTCAAAAGGCTAAATTATTATTATTAAATTATATATTTATTAGGTACCTATATAATTATGTACGTATATTAATTAATTACCCGAAATTGTCAGCTAACTTTGATACTGTCTGGTTTGTGTTCATAATACGCCCAAACTCTGTCGTAACGGCAATGTGGTTCTTGTTGACTTTTTACTGACAAGCGCTACTCATAATGGCGCCCAAAGCGGGACTAAGCATATTTGTAATGGCGCCCAACGAGGGACTAGAAAATATTCCTGTGATCGACCACTGCTGTGGGCTAACATAAATATATTTTACTAGCTGAGCCCGCGACTTCGTCCGCGTGGAATAGTGTCACACCCTTGAGGGTAAAACTTTCACAAACTTTGAATGTCATATTTATTTATATCCAATCAACAGCCTAAAAAATAAGTTTCAAGCTTCTAGCTCTAAAAATGACGATACTTCCATACAATTTTTCATCCCCCCTTTCAACCCCTTACAACCCTTTTTTCCCAAGTAACCAATGCCCTTTATAGGCCATCTATGTACCAAATTTAATTTAAATCGGTTCAGAAGTTTGGTGTGAAAGTGCGATAGACAGACAGAGTTACTTTTGTATTACAATATTAGTAAGGATTTTTTCCACCACCACTGGTGAATAGCTGATAATTAGTGAAGTACAAATACTTATTTTAGAAGCGAAATTAATAGTTCACTATTGTAAAATACCTAAAATCTGAGTATTACAAGCTAAGTAAAAGCTAGTGTAAACGTCGTTAAAAGCACGTCTTACAGCGGAGCCTTACAGCTATTGAAAGCTTTCAAAGTCAAGTGCAATGCAAACAGTTTGCGCCACAGGTTTAATGGTAGAAGCACTTTTCTGTTTATTTTTCTGAATAAAGCTAGAAAATATTGAGGTAAAGTCTGGATATTTATTGGGGACGGTCGGTCCCCCCTGCACTCTGTCTTGGAATACAGTCATGCTAACAAAAGCACTGTTGGCGAACCTACTGCGATGGCCATTGCTGTAGCCAATTCTCCATTGGCCTTCAATTGGCCCAATATTTCGCCAGACTGACACACCAACTGTATGCTCCCAAACAAAGCGACGCTTGTACTATGGGTAACGTACAATGGACTGGAGGCGATCCCAGTGACACCCAGACCTGGGGAAAATACGAAAAGACCATTTCCGATATTTGCCCTGGCGGTAATTGAACCCACAACTACCCGGTGCCGTGAGCCGAGCGGCCTACGATCAAACCACTGTGCCAAGCGTTCGTCAAACCCAACATTAAACATAAAGAGCATGTTAATGACTCAATCGAAATTCTTGACTGCGCTCACGCATTGCGAATGCAATGGCAACATGAAATGGACTATAAAATGGTATATTTAAGTGTGCTATTCTTATTACCACCTAGTTTATTAATATCTGGCCACGATTATACTGCTATTTACTCTCGCTTTGCGTTGTAAACGTGGGTCAGAAGATTGGATTCTTGGTATTACCTATATATATACCATTCCAGTTGTTACAATTTGTATGAAATTTTAGACGGTAAATTAAAATTCAAAACCATTCTATATGTGTGTGTGTGTTAACCACTGCGTACTTACTGCTGCAAACCAATACCAACCCTAGAGCGAGTATTTGAAGGTTGGTTTCAGTTTGCAGAAGTATACATATCATACTTATTAATATTATAAAGAGGAAAACTTTGTTTGTTTGATTGTAATGAATAGGCTCCGAAACTACTGAACCGATTTGAAAAATTCTTTCACTGTTGGGAAGCTATACTATCCCCGGGTGACATAGGCTATAATATATTTAAAAAAACATTAGGGTTCCTTACTAAAGCTCGAATAATGTAACCGCAATGTACCCGTTCGAAGCCGGGGCGGGCCGCTATAATATAATATAATGGAGAAATGATTAAGGTCATTTTTGCGAAAATTTATTGATTTCTAAAAGTTACGTGTAAGTAAGTAGTTGTTCTGTGAGAAAACAAGGTTGCTGCTGGACTCTGGGCGATTACCAATCTCCTCTAAATCCTCCCTTATTATTGAGAAGAAACACGGTACTGCCAACGCTAATACCTACAATTAAAAATATACAATACTTATACAGGTTGCAACCGAAAGGGTATACTTTTTTTGTAAAACTTAACTTTGTAATTCTAAAACTATCAGCTTTGGAGGAATCTTGAAACACAAAAGGTGTTATAGGGATACAGCTGTACAGATTTCATAAGTCTACAAAACCTTTAGTACTTCAACTGTCCCACAAAGCCGATAGTTTTAGATTTACAAAGTTAAGTTGCAAAAAAAAAAGAATACCTTTTCTGTTTCACCTGTATGCCTCCTTATGTATTATTATTTCAGTACCGGCGGAAAAAAAAAACTAAATTCCCTTGAACATCCCTGTTTATATAAAAACCCAGTGTCTTCAATAGAACAATCTGATCCTTTTTTACGTAAAACGGATAATTATTTCAGGACCTCCAGTGGAAAAGGGCCGACGCTGAAAGGGTTGGAGAAAGTTTATCTTTTACGAAATCTGCTACGTACATTATTTATTTTAGAAGATGAGAAAATTAGATGTTGCATAAGTGAGTGGAGAAACTGACAACAATATACCTAAAGGCTCTAATCATCAGAGATTCGCACTCAAAAAAGAGCGTGTCTTCGTAAATATTTTTCTCCTTAACGGCTTGACTGATTTTGATGATTTTTTGTACATGTTTCCTGGATAACTTTTAGCTATAATTGTACCCGATAACTAGCGCTCTCGTCGACATCCAGAAATTAAATTCTACGCTCGTAGTTGGATAGTGAAAAGCTAGATAGGCACAATACATATAAAATGCTTAGGTAAGTACTTGTCGCTTCGATTACACAAAAGATCCATCATTTGCATGCTAATCTCATGGAACTGGGTGATGCTGATGACGTCAGCACAGATAATCAGCCCATAAAGCCCCCTTCTCTCCGTCCCACGTGTTCCATCATTCATAAGTCCCAAAGTAGTAGGGGGCGAACCTATTGCCATTATACTGGGATAAGAATGGTGTTTCTATTGTTTTTTAATTGTACCAAAATTGGAAAATATTTTCGAAGGGTGAATAATTTTGCATGCATATTATTATTGAAATTTTCTTATGAAAAGCAAGAAATAAAAGGCTTTTTTATTTTTTATTTATTTATTTAACAACTAGATGAGCCCGCGACTTCGTCCGCGTGGAATTTAACTTAACAAAAGAGCCCGCTCCCGCGTTCTGAGCCAGCGTGACAGGACCCATTTTTTTAATTTTGTTTTTCTAAAATAAAAGTAGCATAAGTTACTCCTTAAAACATCAGATATCTGCCAGTGAAAGTCCCGTCAAAATCGGTCCGGCCGTTTCGGAGATTACCCGAAACAAACACACAGACAGACAGAAAAAAAAAACGCGTTTTTGTTATAGGTGTCGTATGTACTTTCATATGCATTTAGTGAAAAGGTGTAATTTTGATATTACAAACAGACACTCCAATTTTATTTATTTGTATAGATGGTGTTGCCTGCTTACATTCTGTTGCTGTTCCTGAGAATGTAGGGGAAGTGCGGGCAACGTGGACACCTTAACGTTCGATGGGCTATAGGCCGATGAGATGATTGAGATATCCAATAGGCATATAAATAAAAAAAATGTTCAATGAGAATCAACATTTATTAAAGTTTTTAATATAATCAACAAAAATTGCTTAATAGCAGTTCTTTAATTTTAATTGTCAATAATATTGCAACATATGCCGGTATCCACTTTGCCCCATAGGTCGGATAAAGTGGATAGGACTATAGGGCAAAGTGAAATCAAATAATAAGCCGAGTTTGTCCACGTTCAGTGCTGGAAATGACTCCAACTTGCTTCTTTCACTGAAAGAACCTTGGGTGGTTTATTTGTCGAGGTCTGAATGCTAGTTTCATCTACATTATAGATTCTGGTACCATCAATTTGAAACTTCTCAATTTGTTCACTTTTATTCATTGAAAAGAGTCACCATTGAGTTTCTTGCCGGATCTTCTCAGTGGAAGCAGCATTCCGAGCCGGCGGTAGATTCTGACTATTCATAAATACTTTGTTGGCTTACATTAGTAAAATCAATTTTGAGTGTGATCATTCCCCCTCACTCCGAGGGGGATTTGAGCTGTAATCCACCACGCTGGCTCAGTGGGGGTTGGAGAACTTCACACGTCTTTCGAAATGCGAGCAGGTTTCCTCACGATGTTTTCCCTGTTCAAGAACTTAAACGTTGTAATTATATTTGCACACGTAATCCGAAAAACGGAGAGGTCCGAGCTGTACTTTGAACCGTGTTCCAAGTACCCTTAGCTATGCAAAAATGTAAATCTGTTCTTAGCTTTAGTGATACACACAAGGGGTCATAGATTTTAATGGTCTTTGCCGTAAAGCTGAACAGCAATTCAGTAAACAAAAAGGCACAGAAAATGTCCTTCGAATGCCGAAGAGAGAACAATATCTTTTCAATATTTCCATTCAATAACGCCAACAAATTTTAATATGATGTTCCGTGGATCCGACTTTTGTTTGGGGTTTATCCTTCGGGGCGCTATTTATACTGTATTTTTTAAGCGTCAATAGCCAAGTGGTTAGAGGGGCCGTCCTCGTAGCTTGGAGGTTCCGGGTTCGATCCCCATCCTGGCCATTAAACTATTGACGTGAGCCCACTCCTAGCACAAGCATTAGCTTAGTTGGAGGGGCTAAAGGGAATACTAGTAATCCAGTAATATGATTAAGCCAACGTATAGACAAAAATTATGAGTGTTTTTGTTGAGGGTAAATTTTATCTCGGACCGACAGTTTAGCACAAAATGTGGGTCAAAAGGTGAGGTTACGTTAAAACAGTGCGTATAAAGCATACCGCGGTAGCAGCCGGCGAAGCTCCAGAATGAGTGATGAGACGTTGTTTTTGGGTTTTTTTTGGTCCTAGGATCTACTTACCTACAAAGAAGTAAGTAGTTAACTTAGATAGGCCTTACTTATAATACCTACCATGATCGATATACGAAAGAAAGGTAGGTATACTAAAAGTAGGTATAATTCAATAGGTAGGTAGGTTCAATGCGAAAATCAAATCGAAATAGGTATAGGCCTACTTGCCTAAGTACTTAATAAGCTTCACTTAGGGATCCTTATGTAAGTACTTAAACAGATAGAATCATAAATTATGAGTTCCAACGAGATAAAAATCACGTCTAGTAGGTAAGTAAGCAATTTTCAAGAATCGTTGACATAATTAATCTTAAGCCAAAGATTATGCTACGTACATACTTAATTAAAATTCATAATGAGATTAAAATGGATTATGTCAATCAATACCGGTTTATACGAACATATACAAAACCTTATGGATCAATAAATAATAACATAACACAGCTATCGCATTTCAAAATAATTACGACAAAATCAGCATCATAGATAAAAGAATAACCGTCGATTTTTGAAAAGCAATGTACCATCAAACAATGATATTTTTTATTTTTAAAAGATGTCTAAATAGGTGTTGTTTGCTCCTACACAACTCCTACTCTTTCCGAATTATGTTGCCATCCGAAAATCAACAGGTACGTACCTATTACATACACAAAACATTGAACAGATATTATTTAAAAGACTTACCCATGAATAAATCCATTAATTAACCGTAATATTTCACCGTAATCACGTCAATTTCACACACTATTTATGATTTTTCACACAATAATGTTAAAAGGTTCGACGCGGACGCGAGCGGCGTGCGTCCCACGCGGCGGCACCGAGGCGACTGGGGAACATAGAAAATTATATGATGTGAAAACTCGAGGGAGGAAAATAATCTATTGAATCTTTACATTATTTATGGGTATTCATTTAAAGTAGGCGCGCGTCGCGTCGCTTGTACAGAACTAAGCCATCACGGCTGTTCTTTAAAGGAGTAGACAGATGTTTTAAGTACTTTGTAAGTCTTCAGAGTTCCAGGAGATCTCGGAGCCTTTCCCACGTGTTGAAGACGGCCACTGGGGAGGTTTAGTGGGTAAAGATCCCACATACCCCAGGCTTGTCCCACAAGAGGTCTGGGGATCTTTGGAAGATTCCTCCTCGAAAAAATAGAAAAGGGGTTAACGTCCCATTATACCGAGCTCATCCCCCCTGCACTGTTAGGTATGTACTTATCATGGAATATTTAATTTCGAGCGTAGGCCGCTCGGCTCACTGAACATGGTGGTTGCGGGTTCGATAAATGTCGGAAATGGCCTTTTCATAATTTGCCCCGGTCCGGGTGTCACTGGGATCGCCCCCAGTCCATTGTACGGTGCCCATAGTATGTACAAGCGTTGCTTAGTTTGGGACCATACTGTTGGTGTGTCAGTCAGGCGATATTTATTATTTACTAGCTGAGCCCGCGACTTCGTCCGCGTGGAATTTAACTTAACAAAAAAGCCCGCTCCCGTGTTCTGAGCCCGCGCGACGTGACCCATTTTTTTTTTCAAAATAAAAGTAGCCTACGTTACCGCTTATAACAACAGATACCAGTGAAAGTCCCGTCAAAATCGTTCCAGCCGTTTCGGAGATACTCTTTGATTTCATGTGTTTTTATTGTTTTACGCGGAACCCTAATTGTTTTTCTAAAATTAAAGTAGCCTAAGTTACTCCTTAAAACATCAGCTATCTACCAGTGAAAGTCCCGTCAAAATCGGTCTAGCCGTTTCGGAGATTACCCGGAACAAACACACAGACAGACAGACGGACAATTTTTTTTAAATCGCGTTTTTGTTATAGGTGTCGTTTGTACTTTCATATGCAATTAGTGAAAAGGTGTTATTTTTATATTACAAACAGACACTCCAATTTTATTTATTTGTATAGAGTATAGATAGTTAGGTAGTTCATAACAAAGACGCGAGCTGTGACTCTTATATTAGTATCATTATGGGTCATTTTGCGAAAAATTCGCGTTTTCGTAAAATTAACGACTATACCAGCTCCAGGATATTATGTACCTACATTATTATATCAAACTTTTGAAACATTATTTATATTAGCCGATCAACAACGGTCGAATCAATTCTTGTGAACACCCTAACATTTTACTGTCTCATGTTGAAGGCCTCTAGTCTCCAAATGATTAATTAATGTATTTTTGAGGCATTAAAACACATTCAATTTAAATATTATTCATGTATTTCATTCACAATATTCTTAATTACTTAAAATTAATACATTATGTAAGTAATGTACTTAAAAATGTTGAAAATACAATTTGAATCTTAAAATTACAAACACAACTTCCCGCTCATTTCATTCAGTACAGTCAGGATCATTATTTAGTTCAATTTCAAATAAATCATATATTATTTTATTTTTACGTAAACATGCAATGGTCCACTTGATTTTTTTAACAATATGAAATAAGTTTTTATTGCCTTTAGACGACCGCGTGGCGCAGTGGTTCGAGCGTCAGCCGCTCGGCTCACTGCACATGGTGGTTGCGGGTTCGATACCCGTCGGGGCAAATTTCGGAAATGGATTGCCCCCAGTCCATTGTGCGGTACCATAGTACAAGCGTTGCTTAGTTTGGGACCATACAGTTGGTGAGTCAGTCTGGCGACATTTATTTATTAATAGCGTATTCTTAATACACTATACGTAGTATTATATAGGAAACTGTCACAAATATGTGATTATCTCACATTGCCAATACAAAAAAATTCAATGTACAAATTGTACCAACACAT